>OU911054.1:7500000-8750000 GCA_918358695.1 Melinaea menophilus ssp. n. AW-2005 | reverse complement strand
AGTTACGATCCTCGAACGACAATGTTTGCCAAAGTACTTATTCTCGCAGTGTTGCTTGTTGGAGTAAATAGTCGGTATTTATTATCAGAAGATGAATTTTCAAATCTTAAAGATATAGATCTTGTCACTGACAGGATAAGAGTGAGAAGAGCTCAAGCTACTATCAGTGCAGATAACAAGGGAATAGTAGAATTAAGAGGCAGTCTCCCAGTGGATAAGAATGATAAAAATGCTTTGAGCGTAATTGGCAGTACTTCACCAAACGGACAAGTTATGGATTGGCCTTGGATAATGTGTAAGTAACCAATATATACAGGAATTTAATTATTTTGCAGAAAGTATGAATTATTTAAATAAATAGATAATAACGAAATAAAAATGTCCTAACCTAATTAGAATTTGGCGAAATCACGGCTTAAGCTGGCAAAACTTTTTACGTCGCAATACTCCCATGATTCGAATTCATGACAAAGGATCCCGAAAGGATTCAAAATTGGTCAGGCAAATTTTGTTTGCAATAATGTTACTTATTCTAATAATAATTTTCAGAAAGGGCCATTCCTTGAGTTTATCTGAGAAGCACATTCCGGACTTCGGGAAGCAGCAGACGCTGGGAGCCAATCTTAATCTTGTAAATACGGACAAGCACAATTTAAACGCCAATGCCTTCGTCACCAAAAATATTCCAAAATTCAACGAAATACCTAATTATAAGACAGTTGGAGGTGGACTTGATTATGCTTTTGAGTAAGTAGTTATTTTTTATGGTTGAAGTTTAAATGTCGAATTATTTTATACAATATTTTACCTACAGAAAAACGCACTGTTACGTTTATATATACTAGTATAGTGTTATTATAGAATAATAAATACCCAGCCATCGTTACTTTCTAAAAGCATCATACATCCTCATAAACAATAATGTAAATAACTTTTGAACAGTATTACTTTTTATTAGGAAAATTTCTCTATTTTAAACCTTTGTCCTTAGTAAGAAGATTGGTGCAGGACTAACTGTAGCGCATACAGATTTTCTCAAGAGAACCGACGTGTCCGCGATGGGTAACCTCAACCTCTTCCGTAACCCCACCACGTCGATCGACTTCAGCGCTGGTGCATCGCGATCCTTTTCGCCACACATACCAAAAAGTTCCTGGGAACCTGATTTTCGTTTTTCCTTATCCAAATATTTCTAGACTAATTCGTTTTTATATTAATATTCGAAAATATTCATATTGATATTATTTTATCATTTTTTTTATAATGTGGTATTATTTTTTGTCAATCGTAATCAACACTAATGCAAATTATTAATCAGTTAACATAAGAATATATGAATAAAAAGTTACTCAATAATCCGATGTTGTTACTCAACTTCAAATAATCTAAATCCCCAAACTGTAAATTACATCTCATCCAGATTACAAATTAGACTAAGACAAAGAGAGTTGAAGTCGCATGTCTGTTGTCTCAGATTAAAGATCATTGGAAAAGTTGAACTACTCTGATTTAGCTCCTATTTTTTTTCATACAAGTCTCATAACACGATATCAAATATCTGGAGATAAAATTTTAACGAAAATATTAAGCTTTATTAAAAATAAATAGATAAGATGTTATGACGTCGTCAAATTTAAAAATATAGTTTATAAATTTAAAAACTTAAATGAAATGAAACCTAGTTTAAATACCAAAGCAGCGATGAAAATGTATATTCATGCAGTACATGGATTAGTCGTCGTTTGTATTGACAGATTAATTTATATAACACCGGTTTCGCATAAAGTTCAGTTACTTTTAGATCTTTATTTGATTTATTTGGGCTTATCAATTGACTGGAGAAATAGAAGCTCTAATGTGTTGACATTTTCATTGGTCATAATATTGATAAACTATAAAAAACTTCTACTTTTTATTATGTTTTATAGATAAACAACGATCCACTTAAACATATTTTTATGTTATGCTATTATATACAATATGTAATATAATTATAATTTCGTCCACAAAGCGCTTACAACCGCTTTAAGCCATTTACATATTAGCACCGGATAATAAGTGCTTAAAGTGTAATAACACAACTATGGCGTCGTATTATAACACCAAGAGTAAAGTAATGATAGATTTAGTAAAAAAGATTTACAAAATATTTATATGGCATAAGAAAAGTTTTTAAAGATTAAAAAATATATATATTAGCTTATGGATGTGACTATTAGTATTAATACAGTTTGTATCTGTTTTATTTTATTAAAATCATCAATATTCAATATTATACGTGTCATTATTATTTCAGTTTGGAGAATTATATTCAAATATTATAATTTATTAAGTAGATTAAGCATTTTTATACTTATTTAAAGTTAAAGTAACAAAAGATATCCATATCCTCAAAGGGTCCGCCATTTCCGTACTATGTACAGGGAAGGGAGTCAGGGAAGGAACATGTATGTTCTTTAAATAAATAATAAGTATATAGTATATTAATTACAGAAACAATACGAACTGAAAGCAACTATGTTATTTATTCAGAAGTTGTATTAAAAAATTCAAAGCTAAATAATATTTCACTTGAAGGTTATTTCATTTAGACGTTTATTGAAACATGAAGTTTGTCACTTTTTTCAATCTCTCTATTTTGAATGTTCCTAAGACTTGATATGCAATGAATGGAATACAAAAATATGAATTTATGTAATATTGAGTTGCCGGTTTTGCTTATATGCTAGCGAGATGGATTTGAAGATTCAAATCTATACAAATTGCTTGCCCAGATACAAAAGCCGAGTCATGAAACAAATGTTGTTATGACCATGAGAGATACAACAAATTAATATGAGATATTTAAATATTACCAAAAATATTTATTCATTTAGTTGATCTAAAAATTATTAGTGTGTAGACTGCCTTTATATAGACCGTCTCTGCGGAGTGCAGGTGTGCTCAATGTTTGTTTTTCGTTTTTGCCAGAGCTTTTGGAACCGCTGGGAAATAAAATCGTAAATACTAAATGTGTTTATATTTAGAAAATATAAATCGTATTAACGATACTACAATATTTTTATTCTTCGTTAAAATTGCATTAAAAATACATTATATGTATTCTTAATGTATATGATAAAGACAGACTTACTCTATGTCATCTCCGGTATTACCGTCTCTATATCTTACGGTACGGTCATTTATCACAAAGTCTTTTGTCTTATGTTGTCGTCTTATGAAAGCGATTTTAAAATATCGACGTATATAAATACGCACGGACTGAGTGAGAGTTATACAATATTCTTATTACATAATTGGGTAACGGTTAGCCTTATTAATATTTTTAAGTGAACTGTAAGTACGATTCGGCATACTCAAATCGCCACCAATGAGGCAGTGACTAGATACTCAATGCTACTCTGTTACTATAATATGCATTGTAATAGTACTATTACCCTAAATGTACCAAAGAATCTGCAGACTTGTTAACTACAAATTCTTAAATAATTTGAAATAAATTTATATTTTTTTTGAGTTGGTTACTAAAAGAATGTTTTATTTAATGTACCACCTTCATAGGGATCATATCTACAATATGATGAGTTGATTGTGATTTTATCAAAAATAAATATGTATTTAAAATTGATATAAAGAGGACGTAATAAATTTCTTGCAATACAGTAAATGATAGAATAAAAACGATTTCTTTATATCTGGCGATTTGCTCTATCAATCAGGAAGGCCCTGCAGAGTGAGTAATCACTCCCGGTCTACTCTGACAGTGGCAGACTTCAATCTCTGTTTCGTTAAGTATTACGTGTTATAAGTTGCTTTAGATCGAGGTATTCTTGTATTAAGTCCTAGACTTGATTTATAACAAACACAAATTAGATACTGGTGTAAATCGTGTTTAACATTTTGATTTGAACAAAGTACAACAATTTTTTTAAAGTTCTCTTCATTCATCATCTTGTTCATTGTTCTGATGATTGCGAAAACATTTTAATAAAAAACTAAATACCCTAAAAAGGATGTTAACCTGATAAATGCGTATTCATTATGTTGCTTTAATAACAAACTTAAATAACACAAAACGGAACTTCATTCTTATTAGCTCTTACTTAGGAATGTATCTTCAATATCTAACTAAAATAAACCTTTAAAAATATCTATGTCCTCTGCTCTAGTAATAGTTTCATGTTACTCAATAGTGAATAATTTATTAATTACTACTTTAAGTTGAGGCTGACAGTGTTTACAAAGCTAATCATTTTCTTTTGCCAATAGTTCACATAAATAATTAATTAAAAACCTTACACGAATCACAATAAATTTCTTATAATTCTCTAGAGTGTGGTCTGTCCCTAACTTTAAACTATAAATACTGTACTATAAGCTTCAGTTGTTATTTTTTCTTGAATCTATTACACTTGTTAATCAATTTAAACTCTGTAAACAATTTACTCGAATCTTACATTTAATATATGCTTATAACCAAAAATAAAAATATCGAATAAAATTACGTTACTTTAATATTAAAACACATGGAACTGATCAATAATTCCTGATGATAACTAAGTGCCGGGACTGGGATCAATTAATTAAGATAATGAATCAATCACCAGTAGAATTTTCTATTAGAGATGGATAATAAATTCTGTAATTATTTAATCACATCATTGCTGTTTTGTTTCTATACCATGTGTATATATTTTAAAGCAAAGTTTTAAAACGCATATAATAACAATTTTATTATGATCCAAAATTTAAATAGTTAATGTTTTATGTTATATTTTACATATCTATCTAGTTATAAATAAATATGTGAAATATGAATTGTATTATAAATATGTAATATTAATACCACACACTTCCACAACAACTGCTCAGCTGAAGTCTTAATAAAGCGGAACTTCAGGAACTCCCCAGAGGCTGTGACGGACGACGTACCTTTTGTTTTATTGGTGCTGAAAACGTACGTTTACGTTTTATAACCTGGTGATAAAACGAAGGAAATAGTTTTAGCTCTTTTTTATTCAAATTAATTATTCTTACACATATAAGTATAAAAAAACTCTTTAAAAGTTAGGTAAATAAAAATAAATATTAAGAGCATTATTTATTGCCATTTATTATATTAGTATATTTTTTCTGATTATTTGTGACAGATTTTTTATAGTTTTTATTACATATAAGTTTTATATCAAGTTCAACTAATAAAGAATTAAAAGAGTTCTGAGAATGCACCTAATGCTATAAATGACTATACATTTTGTCTTTTCAAGAAAATGAAATGAATTTTGGTCTCATCTGTTTATAAAACAAAAAGCTATAAGTGAATATGAAATATTTCTTCTCATAGTAGTGACAAACCTATTTACAAACCATCGGACATCCCAGTACTATCAAAAGCCGATTAGACTTTCATGAAGCTTCACTTATTTCGAAGAGGTCTTGAAAAACAACAGTCTATTAATAATAATACAGATATTAGACATCACTAAGAAATTGACTTAAGCTTTTATTATACTGTTGCTATTAATTAAGTTAAGCAACAAAGCTCCCGAAGCTTTGTAATATTTTAAAAGCGTCCTATTGATATACTTTTTATAAATTATTGATTTATTAATAATTAATAAGGAATATTATTTAAAATATTTTAATATTTATGTTATATAAATATTGACTTCGGTATGTTTGTGTCCGTAGTAGTCAAGAAGTAGTCTATGAGTCAATGTTGTATTTCTATAAATACATTCCGCGTTTACAAGTTATAGCTTCCAACCTCAGCTACTACACAAATAGTTTGGGATCTGTTTCTTTGTTTTAAGTTTGATATGTTTTTGTTAATTTGCGGAGAAACACCCAAATAGATCTTAAACTTTAAAATAGTTACAGTAAATTATTAGAGTATCCGTCAGTTGCAACAACTTTCAGGTCTTATGATAAGTTTAAATTTCCATGACATTGGCTATTGATATTAGCTTTAACATAACACATTGAATTTATTTTACAGAAATAAATAATATTTTATCAGTATATCAAAATTCGAGATTTAATCAGGCCTATCTTTTACCAGACAATGTACTCCATCCATCAGGGAGTTCCCGTGACAGTGACGGACCTGATCCTTTTATTAGGAATTCTCTAAAAATAACACGCAATAATAGTTATTAAGATTAGAGTATTAGAAGCTATTTTATACTGATACTTATTGTTAAGGTAGTGTTTTTTGTTTCGATTGTTTTTCTTTTTAACTTTTTGGTAAATTTTATATTAATACAAATTTCTAAACAAATATTATGTACCATTAGAACTAAACCGGTTTGTACCACCCTGGAATTATAGGGTCAAAGTTTGACCATCACTGGACACTATTATGATCTTATTCAATTAACAAGTTATTACAGTACATTGCTCTGTAATTTTTATTTTGCAATGTTTTAATTAAAACTAAGCAGGTCATTATTTTTCTTTATGTCATGTTATAACCAAATAATGAATACAGATTTCATTTTCTATGCAATATTCACCCATATTTTATTTTATGAAACACAGTATCAGTTACCTAATGCAGAACTTGAATATGTCATCACTTAAGTGCAGTCATTATGTTCTCCCGCGACGCGTGCACTCGCTGTATGTGTACTGTAATAGATACTTAAGGTAACGGAACTTACATTATAATTAATTTGATAGAATATATCTTTACACTGATTGATAAATAAATCTAAAACTATGTGTTATCCATGCGATATCACCTATTTGTAAATTGTCGTGTATTGTATGCAGAAGAATGTATGCAGATGGTATTAATTATTTGTTTTATAAATGGAAAAAACATATAAAACTATGTTTTTTTTACCAAAAATCTACTCAAAGTATGTTTGTTTGTATGTATGTTTAAACCTAACTGTCGTCAACGCGAGTCACGTTAAATTTGTTAGCAACTACGGACGGCGCTTCTCCTCGGAAGCTCTTAATTGCTGGCTTCGATCAGTTTTATTTTTCACTGTGTTACTCATACAATAGTTTTATGTATTCATAAGTTTTTTATCAATTGAAGTTTTCTGTATACCATGTCGATGACGAAACAAAAATAATAGATCTACTTCCTAAAATACAGACAAAATGAATTTATACAAAAACTAGGTATATTGGTATTCATTTTTATAAAATTTGGCATCTTTTTATTTATATGATGTATTTATTTTTATTTGTTCATTACTTCATTTGTTTTATTTAATTATTTTTAGGAAGGTA
Organism: Melinaea menophilus ssp. n. AW-2005; assembly: GCA_918358695.1. Taxonomy (NCBI): domain Eukaryota; kingdom Metazoa; phylum Arthropoda; class Insecta; order Lepidoptera; family Nymphalidae; genus Melinaea; species Melinaea menophilus. The sequence continues at coordinate 8,742,755 of OU911054.1, read as the reverse complement.
TTTTAGAAAGTGTGGAATAAAAACATCTTGAGGTTTTTAGAAAACACTACTACGGATATTAAGTTAAGTAACACATAAAAGTAATAGTAAATTACTTGAGAGTGCATATTTAACTCTTCTAGAAAAGTTTCATCAGTGTAACAATTAATAAAGTGTACCGATTAAAATAATGATGAGAATAATACAATAGTCACTATAACGACACAATGTGTATCAACTATTAATTGTCAACTAACTTACAAAGAGTTATTAAATGTACTATGTTATGATTTAATCGTAAGTATATTCATATTCATTATTTACAAATGTATATTGTAAGGTGTGACGACTTATCTTTGTTGTAGGTGTTACATCTTTAGGTTCGTTTTGTTTTTTATACTTTTATCTTGATTACCAGAAGTAATAGGCGGCATTATGTTTCCATGTAACGGTGAAACTTCATAAACCTCAAGCAACTCTCTTATTTATCCCTATATCACAGTAATCCCTACAGCTCCTTGAGGACCCAATCTTTTTCGCCTGTAAGAATAATTAATAACTATCACAGTAAAAGCTACCTTAATTATAAAACTCTGAAGAACATAAATCCTTCACTTTATGTTTTTGCTCCAGGCTCTGTTTGTGATACCGCTGGGAAATTAAGGTTGTTAGAAGAAAAATTTAACATTTTAAGAACATTTTTAATTCATATTTTGAAATAGCAGTCGTGAATTATAAACTAAACTCTGCCATAGTGAGGCATTGAGTGCACTTACTTTTATTGTACTTACTATATTAACATTTATATAACTAATTAAATAATATTTTGATCGTAGTAACAAGGATATAAGGAGTTCTAACTTTATAACTTAGAATTAACTTTTTATAATAGTATATGAGATAAGCATTGTATTATTAAACCATGTTGTAAACCATTTTTTTATGATTAAACCTTGGTACAAAACTGTTCGATGTAGGAGAATTCTCCGGTATATGCGGTACCGAATTGCAATTATCCTTATGACAATACAGTGTCTCCACAGAGTTAGCTGATATTACAGCTGCAAGAAATATACCAGGGTTGATGTTATGAACCTCAAAACAATATCCAGAATACAGGAATACGTAAATTAACTTATTGATAATATAAATCTCAGTATCAAATTCAAAGAGTACAATGGATATTCTAATATTATTTGCCAAATGTAATAAAATATGATATAAATATGAATATAAATTATAATGACTTTTCTTAATATCCGTTAACGGAAATTGTTTTTAACTCAGTGAAATTGCGGAGACGAGTCTTCGTTTTACTTTATCAGGTAAATTGAGAGAGATTAATCTGTTTTGATTTAGAAATACCGGGATTTAGAAATCTTCCTGTAAAGAATGATACTTATAAAATAAATCAAATATTTACTTTTATCTAGTATATATTAAACAGCAACTTAAACGTGAAAATTTTAATGCAATATACTTAACGAAGACAAACAAGCAATAAGAAATAACTTTCAAATACAAAGTAAGGAACAAATGTCATAGATATTGAAATAAGTGTTACTAAATTAGGATACTCTGAATATAACTTACATAAATACATACGAACAAACGTTACTGCAAAAAAATCCTAAAATTCGTTATAAATTAACGTTTTATTAAGTTCTTATTATAATTTTATACATAGCTTCCTTTAAAAGAGTTCCAAGGAAAGCAATATTTAATAACCAAGAGATCGTTAATTATAACATTTATATGTATCATAATAAGTAGATATAGTCTATGACCAGTTGATACTTGGCACATCTAATAATAGTAGAAATGACGACTGACACATTTCATTATTTGATCTCGAGCGATATATACTTAAACATAAAAAGGTCAATAAAGGCATCTTCCATAAAAAAGACAAATCAAATAAACTATTTGATAATATTGGATTTTGCACTATTACATAATTATTACACACTATTATATGTTTTATATTTAGTATATTAGGACATCCTTTAACAGAGCCACTTTTGAAATGTCTCTTCAAAGCCTGCACTCGGAGAGCGTGAAATGTGGAATTATAGAGATGTTTGGATGAAATGGAATCTAGTAAAAGCTTTTGAACGCATAAATCTCATGCGTCTGTGAGTATTTGGAGTTGGTAGGTTTCATAGGTTTAAAAAATGTGTGGTTTAATGGTTAATGAAGGCTTAAATACTTGTATCTGGAATTAGAATCAACAATTAAACTTGTTTTTTTGTTTGTTCTAGCCACAACACAAAACAATCAATTTGTAGTAAGTCAAGCGAGCACTATAAGTTTAGTTTTAATATAATAAATCATTAGTGCCGGCATTATTTTATACAATATTTAAATAATTTCTACGAGATCTGGAAACTGAGTTCTTGAGTTAAGTTTTGTATAAAGATAAAAAAAATATGTATTTTTATTAGCTTGATTTTTTTTTTAAACTGTAATCATAATATACTGCGCCAACCAGTTCACAAGAAACTTTATTTAACTATTATTTATATTTTCAACGTCACCGATTACTGCCTCCTTCAGAAGTGATTTATCAATCGATCATCACGAGAATAATTTAATAAGTTATGACGAATCGTAACACAGACTTGGCGACAATTATTATTATTTTTTAATACTGCTTTTTCCAATTCAATAAACGGCTTCTATATGTAATTCTTATTTCACTTTACATCTTCACTTACAAATGAAAAAAAAAGAAAAAACTAACAAACTTATTATTGAGATAAGGGCCTAAAATCTGATAAAAACATTTTAAATAAACATTCGTGTTGGTTTTCTCACAAACAACAACAAAGTTAATTTCTTAAAACTCTTTTTTGTTTCTCGTCAAAGGATCATGTAAAAAAAGTAATAAACTTGTTTCGTGTACCTCAAACTTGTATTAAGTAAGATAAGGTCAGACCTTTTCGGGAAATAGATGGAAATAATGCGAAAAAGGTTACAAGTAATGTATACTTTTCAATTCACAACATTCCTTTTAAATGTGTTTTTATTTCAAATTTCATGAAAATATCGCTTTCTTTTATATAAAAGCAGTTTTATTTAATATCAATAAAGGGCAATAATCAAAACATATATAATGTTTAAACAGAAAGTAATATTTGTCGATTATAGTTTAACTAGTCACTAGTGAAGTATTCAGAGACTGTTATTTATTTTCTAATAGGTTATAAAAATTATTTGATTACAAAACTTTGAACACGATCCCGTAGACTATATTTTGAAAAAGAAAAGATATTTTCATCTCCTTATTCCATTTCCACAAGTTTAAAAAAACGCCCTTGTCCTCGTAAGTAGGTAGTATTTATGTATATTTACGTAAACACGCTGCAAATCAGTTGGTATGCGATGTCTCTAACGACTACACAGATATCAGATTATAGAAGAGATAGTTTTTATAGTAGCAACTTTGTGTTAAATTGTATTTTTGATCAAGGACTTGCTTCAGTTATTTTAGTCATAATAAGAGAAGACATCATTATAATTACAGTCTAGCTAGTAGTTAAATTTAATATCTGAATGATTGATCCATTTTGGTTGAACAAAAGGTAGAGTGCCATAGTACATACAGCTCTTACAGCCTGATTCTTTCCACCCTCTCCTCTATTGTTCCTTATTCTTAAAAGGTGACGCCCGACGACGTATCTAAATTCTACAACTATCCACATTTCCAAAGGTGACTTTAACCAATTACTTAAAATGTATGTCATCTCATCTAGTTCTTTCTGTATCTGCTGCGTCTCATATAATCTTGGACTGCGTTTAAAGACGTTTTCAGTTGTACCGAAGCGAAATAAACGGTCCAGAGGATACTGCGATTTAATCAGTTAATTATACTAATGTTATTATTTGTAAAATACTAATACATTAATTAAATAATATATTACTTCATTCAGAATATATTTATAAAATATCAACTTATTAATAGTCTCTGTGGAGGGTTTGTAACATTACATATGTTTTAATTAAGAGAGCAGAGTGAGAGCATAATTTCTAAATACTTTTTGTCATTGTTATTCTTAAATAGAAGATGCAAAGTGAGAAAGTATTTATATGTGAAAATACTTAAATATAATCTATATATCTCATTAGATGTTAGTGAAATTAGCTTTAGTTACTGATGATGTGTTTAAAATCTCTAGTTCCCTACAACGTCGTATTAAGCTAATTTTGGTACACTCGGCGTAACAAGCATAATTTTGGAAACAGTTTAAAAATTATAATGTTAAAATTATTGTTACAATTTGGTGTTTCTTTACGAATTTACTTCATTTTTTTATAAAATTATAGTAAATAATAATAAAATACACAAGGTGCTACATTTTATCAAAAAATAAATTGATATAATTTTAATTCACATTAAATAAATTGCTATACAATTTGTCAGTGTGGCCGCAGTGTGCCTGCAGCTCGCGACACAGCAGACTGACGGTTGATGGATCGACAAGGTACCAATCTCTACAAGTACAGGCCGTTCATTAGAGGTCATTAATTCACGTTACCTTTATTATTTATTGAGGTTAACCCTTGAAAATCAAATCAAGGATATCTTATTAAAAAATATAACAATATAGTACATTAACTGTAAACTTAGTTTTGGTGTCTTTACACGCGTCAGCACAGCGGATAATTGAATAAAGTCTGTCTTTTCAGCAGGAAGGACCTGAGGCTTTTACAACGTTTTAAAAGGGCTTTCTTTTGATATACTATAACAGGTATATATATATATATATATATATATATATATATATATATATATATATATATATAGTTGTAAATGGGTACTTGTGATATTTTGATATAAATTAGCTTTGGTACGGTTTTTCCGTAACGCTTAAAAAGTACTCAATGGAATTAAATGTTAACAATGTTGTATTTTTTTAAAGCAATTGGTAAAAATAATAAATTGTATCAACATTTTAACAGAGTCCATTACTTATTATTGTTACTGGAAAAATCTCAATCCTTTTAATAATAATATATTCACACCCAGGGGCGAGGTTAAATAGAAATGAAATTAAAGTAAGTTACATTGGCCACGTTCCAACCGACAAAGGAGTATGAACTGTGAAGTGCATTGAGTACTCACGAATCACTGACTACGCTGCTTTAAAGGAAAATTGATATTAATTTTATATATTGAATTGATTTATTTGGAATTTTCCACGAACAGAGAAAACCCTTATTTTTAATCCGTGGATTATAAATTGTATAGTACATAGTGATTGTAAACCAAAAGAATACAACTTAGTCTATTATAATGTCTTAACTCACAGCTTCTGAGTCTTTGTGGATAAAAGCTCTTTTTAAAAATACAAAATAATATATAACCGACTTTATACTAACTACGGAATAAATAAGAACATAAATTGCACAAAAGTCAAACTTATATACAAATGTTACGTATAGGGATGTTATGACCGCGTGTGAACAATGTCCTTCGATCTATTCTCAAGTGATAATAAATCAAATCATACACGTTTCAAAATAATATTATACGTATAATTGATATTATAACATTTTGTAATAAATATAAAATAATAACAGTTTCTTAATTTGTATTTACTCTTAACACACCTTATTATAATGTTAATTATCTAAGAACCTATAAAATACAAAATTATACGAAGTTATTCGTATTCAAAAAATTACTTTAAAAAATAGGATTAATGAATAAAATAAAGTCTACCACCGAGGTATTGAACGGTCAGAGGCCAGGTGAAAGAAACAATACAGGTCCCCTCGCTGATGATTTAACAAACATAAAAATTTGAGACGTTTTTTTGATGAGGAAGCGAAATGACTTCTGGTTTTTGTTACAGCTCTTTATTTCTGCAGCGTAATTTCTTAAACAGCACAACCTCGCTGTATAATGTAATTTGTTTTTACAACAGGTGACATTATCCCGTTGCGTATTATTATATGCAAATTATAGCTTAGTAAAAACGTATTAATATGGGTATACCTTAATGATCTCACACGAATAGTCTTCAATAGTCGAATATTATAAGACATTTAAAAAGTTAAGAAGCGTAACAGTACGTAGGTAACGTAGTAGCGTAGGAACGTAACAGAACATAAGTATAGAACGTGCAAATAATAGATAAGGTAAAACAAACAAAGCCATTAAAAATAAGTTTGTGTACTAATTAAAGCAATTGTTTTATATAACCGAATAAAATTTCAAAAGTTTATAATAAAGTACCGGATGAAGAAGAGTTTGTTGTTCAGAGACACAAATTTATGAAAATGTTTTCAAGTTTTGAAATGTACCGAGTTTAAAGAATTACTGAGTAAAAAACAATGAGTAGTCAGTTTTATTATAGTTTATTTGTAGATTACGTAAATGAAAGGAGATTTTTGTATTAAGTATATATTAATTGCTGTACAATTAGTATTATCTGAATAAGAGAAGTAATTATAGAAAGATAATCTTATAATTACAATTGGTATAATAATAACGCCCTTGGAACTTGATGACACCTTTCTGCAAACCACTTCATATATATTTATAAAAAAGAATTATAAAATATTATACCACAGTTTAAAAAAATCTTAACATTCATTATAATATTATTATAAAAAATCTTGTATTATTAAAATATATAAGATTGTGGCCAGGTTCATAATTGTTTAACAGTGAAGTAACTTTAAACCATTATTGGTTTACTGGATGTAGAGGCGTCAAAAGCGTAATTGTGTAATAATTGGTGATCATGTTCTTTTTGTTATTTAATATATTTTTTTAACTGACCATTTTTCTTACTGGGAGGAAAAATCCAAAATGGCGGTGATTTAAGTTTTTGTTTTGGCGTAGCAGACGTATTTTATATGTAATCGTCTCGAAAATTGGTAGGTGTGTTCTTTGCATTATTAAAATTTTTATGTCGAGTCTTTTTTTTGCTTGGGCGAAAATTTTCAAAATAGCGGATTTCTGATCCGTACCACAAAAACGGACCTTGCGGCAGCTAGCGGGCTGAAATTTCGTCTAAGTATTCTTTGCCTAAATCTATGGTTTTTTTGTTGAGTCAGTCTTAAGTTGGTAGGTTTCATACCTTTGGAAGCTGTGTGGTATTATGATCATTAATAAAAGTTTAATTGTTCGCATCCGGAGTTTAAATAAAAACATTTAAATATATAAAATAAATGAATTTGTAATAAGTCTAACGAGGACTGTAGATTCAGTTTTAATTCAATAAATTCATTGTTTCAGGATACTTTTTTAGACAATACGAGTAGATTATTACGATTATTATCATACTGTATTATACTATACTATACTATACTGTACTGTACTGTGCTGTGCTGTGCTGTGCTGTCCTGTGCTGTGCTGTGCTGTGCAGTGCTGTGCTGTGCTGTGCTGTGCTGTGCTGTGCAGTGCTGTGCTGTGCTGTGCTGTGCTGTGCTGTGCTGTGCTGTGCTGTGCTTCACTGCACTGCACTGTACTGTACTATACTATACTGTACTGTACAGTACTGTCATTTTTTTTTCACCAAATTAATTCTGTAATAAACATCTCAATCCTACTTCACTAAGCCAACCAGTAATCAAGGAGTTCCAAAACTTGTGACCGCCAATGTTTGCTGAAGTAGTTATTCTAACAGTATTACTAGTTTTAGTAAACTGTCGGTATTTGTACGTATCAGAAGATGAATTTCCTGTAATTAGGACTTAGAAGTGGATCAATAATACTTATAAGCGATACTTATTATTTGTGATTAAATTATAATGTCGAAATGCATTAATGTAATATTTTTGTTAACTTCATACGATCAGTACATTACAGAAGCATTAAATACCGCAATAATAAATATTGAGTCTGTAATTTAGATGACTTTTGAACAGTAGTACATTTTACTTTTACAATGCTGTCTACAGTATCAAGAATGGTGCAGACCTTAATGTAGCACTTCTTGAAGAGAACCACCATATCTGAGAAGGGTGATCTTTATCTCTTCACTAACCACAACCCGTCACCATAGCGATAGCTCAACGCAGCATTTCGGCGTTTTGATACTTCTCCCCGCATTAACCTAAAAGATTTTCCAATTTCCTTTTTTAATTTAATTATTAAGATAAGAAATATTAATTAAGTTGTGTTGATTTTCCAATGGTTGTATTTATTTTTTTTATACAATAGAACTTTTTTGATCAAACTTTATCAAAATGAAGGGAATAATTTACTCAATTAAATTATTCAAGACTTAGCATTAACAAAATATTATCAAACATGATCAACAATCCATTAATACTGATAAAGTAGTTAGTTTTAATGTATGTGTCTGTCTTAGATCCATAAAATAAAATCTTTGAATTAAGTAAAGATACCTAACATACAAACAGTAGACTACAGGAGTGGCGACAATTCTTCTAATTCTATTTACTAACCCTTCAAAATGCGGACTTCTTCGGAATTTTCCACGCAGCGTTTAATCTCGTCTCCATGTACTTCTTATGCTAACTTCTATCTATTTAAAACCTTATCATTTGGTATTAAAGATGCTTTTCCATTAAAACAAGAGCCTACCTCATACAACATTACGTCTTTAATATATCAATTTAAGTTGTAGTGTGTATTTATTTTGACAAAATTGTAATTCATCTCATTTTAAACCAATAGGCCTAACTTTTATTAATATTGCATTTAAAAATAAAATAAATAAATAACTTTACTCTTAAACACGTTTTATGGTGTATTACTATTACATACTCGTACATTGTGTTGTACTCAGTTCATATTACAACATGTACAACGCTGTAAACCGCTTTAATCCATTTTCATATTAACAATTTAACCATAAAGTATAGCTCTGTATTATGTATTTTTCTTGTCTGGGTAAGCCTTTTTATAGTTCTATAAAGTTATATTAAGCTTAAAACCAAAAACAAAAAAAAAACAAAGTCCTGTATATTTACATATTGGTGTTATAAATAAATACAAAGTTGTATAAACTTTTACTATTGGTTCATTTATTTAGACGGTCACTGAAACATGAAGCTCAGACTTGTTATGTACTAAATACACAGAAATGAATTTACTATCACAATTAAGAATTCATGTTATTAGGAATCGGGAGAGGGAGGGGAGGGGGGGCATGCGAACCAAGGGGTATGAAGTGCAAACTAAATGAAGAGGAGCCGCTAGTGAGTTAATGACGGAGCTATGGCACCATTATTTATTAAAGACTCATCCTTCAGCTTAGACTTCACTATAACTACTGCGGTGGTGTACTGTGAATAACTACACATGATTATGTATATGGTTATTAAGGATCCGAGACTTGTCACTTTCTCTATTATTGTTTAACAGTAATCTTTTACGCACCGAATATAAAGTTTTAAAAGTAAAGGACACTGACAAAACAAATGAAAGTCTTTCATTTCTTGTCTATAAATAATTGGTGGTTTGATTTAACGATAACGTAAATCAAAAGGAATAGATGTTAAAACATATAATCAATAATTTTACAATATTTTATCCGTTTATCGATTTATAATATAATATATTCACAGGCATTTATTAAGAAAATTATGTAACACAGTTCAACTCAATGAATATTGTAACTGGAACTAACAAAACGTTCAAACAACCGTCCCTGAGTGCATCCGACGAGTCTCGTACAAACATTTTAAGTAGATTCCATAGATGAATCTACCTATTGCAATCGATGCGATGACGGGACCCAGACCCCAGAGTAGGGGCGCTACGGCGTTTATGAACTGGAGATTGAGAATCCGTCGAAAAAAAAAAAATATATATCCCTCTATATATATATGTATATATGATCCATCAGTCCAAATTCATCGTAGGCAAATATATTAGGTAGGTTATGTTTGCTATTTCCTCCTAAAAAAGCAATAGCACAGATAAAGCTGTATTTATCAGAAGTCTCGGGGACATTTTTTTGTATATACAAGAAACAACTATACTCGTGATATGCTTCAGGTTAACGAAAGAATTCTGCTTATTTATCTCTTTAATTTATGTTTCTATATATTGGTAATAAACCAAATTTTATATTATAGTTGTATCCTAAACTACGGACATTAGCGAAGATACGAAAGCTAAATGAAATATGATAAAATGAGTTCAGCTTTACATGAGAAAGAGCTTTCAAAGTAGCAACGCTAGTAAAAATGTAACCACTGTTTTAGGGTTCCTTAAAATATATAAGTATATAAAACTGAAATATTTAAGTGCTTTGGCAAAGTAAAAGGTGTTAAAAAAAATACCAAACTACTGATAAATAACATATGAGTGTATTTTGAGATTACAATATTTAATGAAGTACAATGTTTTATTAAAGATATAACATTATTTTATACTATTAAATGTACTATTTAATATTTTATTCTACCCCTATTTATTTTATTTCACTTTTAAATATTAGTTCGCACAATATAATAATATTAATAAAGTTAGAGAAACATTTGTTGATCAAGTAAAGTACAAAAACATTTAAATGTTTCTTAAAGCAACAATTAAGGGAATTTATCAAATTTCAAAGTTCGACAAGTTGACAAATGTCGCGGAGGGTTTAGTCTAAATTAAATAAACTAATCCTCCAGCCGCTATTTTATTGAGTTTATAAGATCTAAAAAGTGAGTTGATAAACAATTTAAAGGGGAATTAACTTATTTATAAATATAAATAAAAACTAATCAAATTAGTTGACACTATCAGGAACTAATTTTTTTTTAATCATATCATGAGCAGCGAGGAAGGGTCGCCTATTATCAGATAGCTACTAGTTTCAGTTTCAGAACAGCCGAATGAATAGTTTAGTCACGTGTAGAAGACAAACACACAAATAAACCAACCAACCACACAAGGCTCGGTCACACACAGGTACTCACTAAATGAAACCACTAGGGTACTGATGCACGATTCCGCTGTATTAGCTGTTGCATCCGACTTTTGTTACTTTTGCTTTTGACGTTCATTTTGCTATATCTTTTTGAGCCTACAACGTAATAATCACTATTGGATAATTTGTATACTCGTACTTTGGACACGTTCGTAACTAGGAACTAAGAGGAAGTGAAATAATAGTTTGGTAGTTTTATTAATGTGTGTGTTTGTTATTGAAGACGAGAATTGAAGACTTCAGTAGATTATTAACTTAGGGTACTTAGCTGTTGCTTATATTTTATCAATTAAAAGGTATAACAATAAAATTTAATAAATTTCTACGAAATTGACAATACTTATTATATATTTTTATTGATATAAAATTTATGTATATGAAGCGTATATTAAATTTATTTTACAAAAATAAACAACATGTTATCAGTCTACCAAGTTTGAGACTTAATCAAGTATTTCCTTTTACCTCACAATATGGCAGTATGAGGTAATCCATCATCGAGTTCTCGTGATAGTGACTGTTCCTTTTATTTGGAATTTCTTAAGAAGCTAAGAATTATAGAAATACATTTTTGTATATATATTTATACGCAGCGATTATTGAAATACTTAATATATAGATATCATATAAGGAAATTCCGGATGAATGACATTGCATCCTGCCAAATAGTTTATTTATATTTTGGAATGGAATTGAAATAATATAAAGTAGTGTTTATATTTTGGAAGACTACAAAATAAACAATGTGGAATAGAATATGAATGGCGATTTATGCAATGAATAAATTTACGATCGACCTAGTCCCATACCTTATTCTGTATTCTGCAAGTACTAAAACAGTTTTTTAGAAAAAAATAAAGTACAGTTGGAGAGAAAGTTTTTTCGTATTTTATATAAAAATTCAAGGTAAGACTTTACAATTTCTTTTTCATTTAATTTTTATATATATGTATCATTTTATTCCATAACTTGCTGTCATCTCGTAGGTAATAATATGGTTGGGTTGCTGTTACTGTACAAATTTTGGAAGTTCTCAATAAAAAACCGCGAGAAGTAGTTTTTACATTTTTTTATGGTGTTAACCTTACACTAGCTAAAGAATTTTGAAAAGATAGCAACAAGATAGAAAAAGATAGAAATCTCATCCACCAACATCATAATATACTTTTTAGGTGATTTTATTGTATCGACGAATCCTATATATGTACCAGACCGACTACCGACGATCGCACAGTATTTCAAGGGGCTCTCCAAAAGCTACTTTGACAATGCTGTGGGACACCCAAACCCGCTGGTGGTTAAGGCCACAGGATACACGGCCCGCAAGACTCCTAAAGTCAGAAAGAGAAGATCCAAGTCGGTACTTTTCGACCCGGACGACGCGATTACGTTAGGGAACGCTACGTAAAAGCGGCAAATACATACATACACAATCACAATCATACAGCGTCTTCGCCGGCGAAGACGAGGCCCCCATCCAAGCACGTTGCTCTGGCGTTCTGCCGTCGGAGGACGTTAGTGTCAAATCCTAACCCACATCCAACCCTTGTTGCCCACCTAACGGCGTTCTGAGCCGTGGTCCGAGCCTCACAGGAGGCGCCCTCAGGACGCGCGTTCCCCTGGGGCCCTTCAGGCCCCCCTTTTCAAGGGCGGGTCTCTGCACCCGTCCATTACACCGGTGACGCTGTCATGGCCAGTAGGGCTAACAGCAGAGACAAACAAAAATATAAAAAAAATAAATAAAAAAATAAAAAAATAAAAAAACGTGTACCAGACGGGTCAGGGGAGAGCGAAGACCGTCACATGAGACTCGATATCGAGAGCGCCTGACACCCACTAAAATCTTACGATTATATTGTTATATCAAACACAGTATCAACTACCTAATGCAGAACTTGACATACTTAATTTGCTAGCATTTTAAGTTCAGTCAGTATTCTATCTCGCTGTAAGCATACTCGTATTGTAATTGATACCTAATCTATTAAATTTTTTATTGCTTTGTGTATAGATACCTAATGTATTTTGTTTACTTGGAAACAGATATGTTTCCAAGTTTCTTAATGTAGTTATTGCAAGCATATAAAAGGCACTTACGAAAATCTTTTGAAGTAACACGGTTTTTGAGCTTCAGTAATGTCGTAATGAAGTAATGTAACTAGACTATTTTATGTTCAAAAGCTCCTCGAATTCATTAAATAATTAAATAAAAAATAATGCCAATAAGACTATTAATAAAACATTTTACTTAGTCATCTCCAAGCGGCCACGCCTAGGGAGCACTTTTAAATAACAGTGTAAATGAATGTGCTCTGACTGAGTTGGAGTTCCGTATTATATATAAAATTATAACTTAGTGTAAATATTAAGGAAATCATTTTAAAATTAGAGTAAACACTTATTGCAAAAGGCTTTAAAAGATTAATATAATTAATTATAGGTCAGCCCGGCAATCCAAATTGTGAATATGTTTACTCTCCCTTATCTCTTAGAAATGTTCATTGCCTTGACAAGATAAACCACTTTACACTCCAATATCATCAAAGCAATCTAAAAAGATTGTCTTCAAAAACTTTTCTGCAAAGAAATATTTTATCTCGACAAGGATTACGATACAAAATGATAAATTCATTAAATGGTAGCTCAAAAGGTAAGGGACACTAACTGTCACCACAAGAGCGCAGGTTCGACATAGTTGCCCAGGTTGGTAATACAAAATAAATATGCTTACAATAGTTAAATATTAATAAACCAATAAAAAAATTATATAACATTGTCTGTAAAGTATAATTCTCATATAAAATAGTATACTTCATGTTGGATTGATGAGAGAAGAGAATAATAATTGGTATTTTTATTTATATTTATTATTTTATAAATCTGTAATACATTATAATGCATCATATTCTGAGGACAATCAATCTTTCTTATCATATTATATATATCAATAAGAAAAAGTTATCTAAATAACATACAGTTTTCTTAACCTTACGGAGTTTCCAGTTACTACAAAACTGACACTTTTTACTTTTTATAATTGAGCGAAGCGAATGAAGTGAGCGGAGCGTTTTTCTGGAGACTTTTTACATTCTTTATCACGAATTGGCTCGAAAGCTACTGGACGGAAAATTATGAAACTTTGCAATCAAAAAGACACACATTAGGTAATGGTTTTTAAAAAAAATTAAAAATAACCTCAAAATTTTTTTTTAAAATATCATTTCGAAAAACTGATATCCCACTGAAGGCAAACGATGGGAACAAATTGGAATACGATGAGTCAATACACTGTCCTCGCTTCGCTCAATATGCAAACGGCACCTGAGATTTCGCGAGCGCAGCGAGTCGAAATTGAGGGTTTGTTGGCGCCCCTAGTATTATATTATATGGTAGTGTGATAGTTTCCTTTTAAAATAGCTACAATGAAAACGATACATGTCGTGAATTAATAATCTCTAATGAACCGCCTGCACTTGCCTCCTCATTCATCCGTCAACCGTCAGTCTGCTGTGTCGTGAGCTGCGGTCGTACTCTGGCACTCTGCCAAACGGTATAGTAATCTACGTTGCATAACCGAAAGAAAAAGTATTCATATAATAAATATAGTATCATCAATTGTTTTAGTATATTGCTCGACTGTCAATAATTGTTGTTGTAGTTAATTTATTAAATATTAAATAAAATATATGTTTAAAATTATTTAAAGAAATTATTTAACTTATCATCGAGGGTGGAACCAAGTGAAGCCGATACAGATAGTATACACATATCAGAGCTATTTTTTCCTGTTACAATAATATTGGTGGCTCGAGGCTCGTTTTTTGGTCGAATTTTGTAAAGATTTTCAGATTAATTAAATGAACAAAAATACTTACTATAATGCATTTAAATATCCTGTTGTACAACGATACAACATTTAATCTGATCCTAATTCAAAACTTCTCAATACTTAAACTGTTTCTTTACAGCTCCATAAATGGAAACTCACTCATGATTAACTTTTATAAGAATATTATAAAAGCGATAACTTAAATTAAATCAGCAAAACAACTGTAACGCTGTTCTTTTTTATATCTAATGCAGGCATATAAATATCATATAATAATGCGTGCGCATATAAATATCATATAATAAGTTACTTAGTAATCATGTTTCGATTCTCAACTTGACATCAATTATCGTAGCAGAAATACAAAAGCTAAGTAAAAAATGTTTTTAATAATCTTGAGCGAACTCCTATATTCCATTCGAAAGCGCCTTTGAACTTACTATGTAAATAAACTGGTACCAACTACTACTTTCTATTTATTAACTAAATTTATTATTAACAATAGTTAAAAGTAGACAAATATTTTATTAGTATAACCGAGAATGATGATATTTGATAATATTATCTATAGTGAGAAACAAACTTATCACCATTAAGTAGTTAGTGTGTTCGGTGACTAGACAGCTACTCTAATGGAATATTCTGTTACACCAGTCTTGACTTTCGGCTTTAGTAAGATTTACTCGACGTTTTGATGTTGGTTAAAGTCCAGTAAATAATCTATTAAATAGTATATAACAAGTTGCTAAATTATGTGAAGTAGTTAAACATTAAACAATGTGGCTCGAGGGTACAACTTTGTAAAAGAAAATTCAAAATGACTTCCATTTTTAAGAACAAAAGGAGTATTAGTCTGAGACACCAACATTGTTTTCTTAAGTATAACGGCAATATAGTTAAATGAACCCCAACGAAACCTTTTAAATGTACACCAGCGAACACTACATTTTCGTGCTTATTATCATTATACTTATAATAACACAGGCACACAAAAAAAAAAAAAGTCATGAACCAGATGGGAGACCCCATTATTCTTAGGTTTTTGGGATCGCTGAAACCGAATATGACAATAAAAACTAATTTTAAATGCCAGTTTTCCCGCTAGCACCCCCTTACTACCTCTTAAGGGGTGAAAATTGAAATTTTTGTATAAAATCAAGATAGATGTCTATTTCTACGTTTTTTGGGATGCTGAAACCGAAAATGATAATTAAAAATAAATTCATGACCACTATCACCCCCTACTACCCCCTTACAGGGGGTGAAAATTTAAATTTTTCTACAAAGTCAAGATAGATGTGTATTTCTACGTTTTTTGGGATGCTGAAACCGAAAATGATAACTAATAATAAATTCATGACCACTATCTCCCCCTACCATCCCTTACAGGGGGTGAAAATTTCAATTTTTCTATAAAATCAAGATAGATGTGTATTTCTACGTTTTTTAGGATGCTGGAACCGAAAATGACAACCAAAAGTGAATTTGATACCTCTTTTACTCAATACCACCCCCTAACCATCCCTAATGGGGGGTTTCAATTTTGTATAAAATCAAGATGTATGAAGAAATTTTAACGATTTACAGTAAGTGACATGTTTATCAAACTAGTTTGAGGTTACTCTCTCTCTCGCTCTTATATTAGAAATTCAAATGCTTTATCGATCAGAAGTATCTGATATATATTCATGATTTAATTCTACTTTAATCCTGATGGAACCTTGCATCTTGCTCCTCACTGTAGTCTCCTAAATTGTCAGGAAAATAGTCCCTTCTATTTTGGAGGCATAGAATTAGGTTCAGCATCTTTTAAGCGTTTTACAACACTGCCGGATGGATAACAGTATAAGTAGTATTAAATAGAAAGCAAAAAAAAAAAACAAGAAGTGAGAAAACTTGTGAAGAAGAGGACAAAAATCATGATTCAGTCTTAAGGGTTGGTGAGGGGTGTTAATAGGTGATAGAGGTCTTAAATTTTATTTTTAGTAATCATTTTCGGTTCCAGCATCTTAAAAAACGTAGAAATACACATCTATCTTGATTTTATAGAAAAATTTAAATTTTCACCCCCTGTAAGGGGTGGTAAGGGGGTAATAGTGGTCATGAATTTATTTTTAGTTATCATTTTCGGTTACAGCATCCCAAAAAACGTAGAAATATAAATCTGTCTTGATTTTATAGAAAAATTGAAATTTTCACCCCCTGTAAGGGATGGTAGGGGGAGATAGTGGTCATGAATTTATTTTTAGTTATCATTTTCGGTTTCAGCATCCCAAAAAACGTAGAAATACACATCTATCTTGACTTTGTAGAAAAAAATTAAATTTTCACCCCCCGTAAGGGGTAGTAGGGGGTGATAGTGGTCATGAATTTATTTTTAATTATCATTTTCGGTTTCAGCATCCCAAAAAACGTAGAAATAGACATCTATCTTGATTTTATACAAAAATTTCAATTTTCACCCCTTAAGAGGTAGTAAGGGGGTGCTAGCGGGAAAACTGGCATTTAAAATTAGTTTTTATTGTCATATTCGGTTTCAGCGATCCCAAAAACCTAAGGATAATGGGGTCTCCCCTCTGGTTCATGACTTTTTTTTTTTTTGTGTGCCTGTGTAATTAATTGAAATTTAGAGTACAGGTAGGCTTTTCCTGCACATTATCCAACGTAGATTGCTATTGCTATATCGTTTGTCAGTATGCCCGCAGCTCACGACACAGCTGAGTGACGGTTGGACGAGGCAATCTCTACAAGTACAGGTTCATTAGAGTCCATTAAAATACATCACGTTTATTGCCTTCATTTAGATCATTTCATTTAGAACAATTTACTGTTTTTTACTGTTAGCAATTAGTATAACTTAAGTAGTGTACAATATAAATAGGCATTTTTAAATAGAGTGTAAATATCTATTCCTAACTAATTAAAAAAGGCATTTAAAAGCCTAGCCAAATTATAAAAGTATTGCTACCAATTAATTCGGCCTTCGTAACATATTCTTCTAAGCACCCTCTAGGCTTATTATATTCGGTGATTCACCCTACGTATGGTCAGTAACATATTATTATTATAGGGATATCGCTTTTTTAAAATTAAACAAATAACAAATGTATGCTTTATTAAGGTACCCATGTCATTTATAAACAAAATAAGCGTTGTAATTATAACCAAATTAAGAATACAATAACAAATGTTATTTACTAGATATATACAGTGTATTTACTTTTATTTTCATTATAATCTTGTGGTACTTGTAAAGTTCAAGTGCAATTGTGTGCAGTGTTGTTTGTATGTAAGACGTCTTCTCTGTTCCCCTTTTGCTCGATGCAACAGACCTTATTCAGCCTATGAGATGTCGGACGATGGCGCCGGTTGTTTCTGTGAATTCGAAAAATATATTATACTATATATAATGTTAAACATTTTATAATAATTATTATAACTAACATATAACAGCAGAACGGTTAAGAATTATTTTGTACAAGTAAATTAGGCTTAAATCTTTTAAAGACTACGTTCGAATCTAAATCTACATGGGAACTTACGAAACAAATCGAAGCGAATATGAAATCAGACATACCTAATATTACTGCTTCATCCAACCGTTGATCAGTCATCTCCACGCCAATCATCTTTATGGCCAACTCCTAATTTCTCGTAGCATCGGCGAGGTTGCTGGCCTGGTTCTCTGGAGTAGTCGATGAAAGTCAGATCGTCGTAGTACCCGCGCTAAGTCTGAAAAGGTTTCAATAAGACCAGTTTCAGTTCTATGAGGTCATAATCGGTTTTGAGGTCTTCAAGGTTACGAGAATAGAAGCATAAATATGCTTGGGCAGTGATTTGAACTAACTGGGTCATCATTTGTTTCATCATATTTAGCATAAACTTAGACACAAATTATACTTACATAGAATCCCGATTGTTGTTTGTACCCGCCGAGTCATGACTGTCAAGCGTCGTGGTGGCTCTGAGCAGTGCTGCCATCAGCCATTATTTCGAGTAATTGATTGTGGGTAGGTCGAGAATTTTGCCTGAAGATCGGAAAGTGTGTGCGAGACGTCGCATCGCTGCGCTGGAGTCCAGTGCAGTGACTGCAGGTCGATTTTGCTACTCATCATTTTAGTGAAATCCTAAAACAATACACATTCATAGACGTAGTTTATTAGGTAACAAATCCCACTTATGATGTGACAGAAGGGTTAAGAAAATATTAATTTCTTAACAATGATAAATTATATTTAGCAACAATACATCAATCATCAACAAACCTTAAATTTAAATTATATTATATTCAATTAGTTAAAAAAATGAAACTATCTAAAATGAAATAAACTATATGAAATGAAATAAATAACTCAAGCGATACATCCATTACCATTATATGTAACAGCGGATCACTCTGAACCAAATACCACATAAATACAACAGAAAACATACTACTAGCAACTAGACTCAGCTTTGGGTCACTTGGAGGAAAACTATCCAAATACTAATGTATAGTATTGAACAAATATATATAAATCTGTAACTCACCAAATATATATTCTTAATATTTTATCAAGGATCAGACATTTAAAAGCAGGCTTTGCATTCAGTTCCAGATCAGGACTATGCCCCGAAGCTTCAAGTATACTCACGATAAAAATTTATTCCTCGTTATAAATTCTCCTGTAACCAAAGAAATACTTGTAGAAATAGCACCAATCACTCCGTAATCTATTCAAATACCTCACAAGCAATACAATAGCCGGCGACTCGACTTGTCGAAACATGGCAAATGCTGACATTATGCATTATGCGACACTTATTACAGCAACACTGCGGAGGATAATTAAAAAGTTAATTTCGATTGTGCATTCGATAGGAAAAGCTAGAAAGGTCATGACAACGAATTCAAAATAAGCAAAAAGTGTTGCAACACATACTTTGGAAACAAATAAGCATCATTAAGTGAGACATGCAGAACGTCAGACTAAATGAGGGTAAACTAAAAATATTTTCAAACAAAAATAATTTAGTAATATTAAACTAAACCGAATTACTTTGGAAACAAATAAGCATCATTAAACGAGACATTCAGAACGTCAGACTAAATGAGGGTAAACTAAAAATATTTTCAAACAAAAATAATTTAGTAATATTAAACTAAACCGAATTACTTTGGAAACAAGCATTATTAAATGAGACATGCAGAACGTCAGACTAAATGAGGGTAAACTAAAAATATTTTCAAACCAAAATAATTTAGTAATAATAAACTAAACCGAATTACTTTGGAAACAAATAAGCATCATTAAGTGAGACATGCAGAACGTCAGACTAAATGAGGGTAAACTAAAAATATTTTCAAACCATAATAATATAGTAATATTAAACTAAACCGAATTACTTTGGAAACAAATAAGCATCATTAAATGAGACATGCAGAACGTCACACTAAATGAGGGTAAACTAAAAATATTTTCAAACAAAAATAATTTAGCAATATTAAACTAAACCGAATTACTTTGGAAACAAATAAGCATCATTAAATGAGACATGCAGAACGTCAGACTAAATGAGGGTAAACTAAAAATATTTTCAAACAAAAATAATTTGGTAATATTAAACTAAACTGAATTACTTTGGAAACAAATAAGCATCATTAAATGAGAAATGCAGAACGTCAGACTGAATGAGGGTAAACTAAGAATATTATCAAACAAAAATAATTTAGTAACATTAAACTAAACTGAATTACTTTGGAAACAAATAAGCATCATTAAATGAGACATGCAGAACGTCAGACTAAATGAGGGTAAACTAAAAATATTATCAAACAAAAATAATTTAGTAATATTAAACTAAACTGAATTACTTTGAAAACAAATAAGCATCATCAAATGAGACATGCAGAACGTCAGACTAAATGAGGGTAGACTAAAAATATTTTCAAACAAAAATAATTTAGTAATATTAAACTAAACCGAATTACTTTGGAAACAAATAAGCATCATTAAATGAGACATGCAGAACGTCAGACTAAATGAGGGTAAACTAAAAATATTATAAAACAAAAATAATTTAGTAATATTAAACTAAACTGAATTACTTTGGAAACAAATAAGCATCATTAAATGAGAAATGCAGAACGTCAGACTGAATGAGGGTAAACTAAAAATATTATCAAACAAAAATAATTTAGTAACATTAAACTAAACTGAATTACTTTGGAAACAAATAAGCATCATTAAATGAGGGTAAACTAAAAATATTATCAAACAAAAATAATTTAGTAATATTAAACTAAACTGAATTACTTTGGAAACAAGTAAGCATCATTAAATGAGACATGCAGAACGTCTGACTAAATGAGGGTAAACTAAAAATATTATCAAACAAAAATAATTTAGTAATATTAAACTAAACTGAATTACTTTGGAAACAAATAAGCATCATTAAATGAGACATGCAGAACGTCAGACTAAATAAGGGTAAACTAAAAATATTATCAAACAAAAATAATTTAGTAATATTAAACTAAACTGAATTACTTTGGAAACAAATAAGCATCATTAAATGAGACATGCAGAACGTCAGACTAAATGAGGGTAAAGTAAAAATATTATCAAACAAAAATAATTTAGTAATATTAAACTAAACTGAATTACTTTGGAAACAAATAAGCATCATTAAATGAGACACGCAGAACGTCAGATTAAATAAGGGTAAACTAAAAATATTATCAAACAAAAATAATTTAGTAATATTAAACTAAACTGAATTACTTTGGAAACAAATAAGCATCATTAAATGAGACATGCAGAACGTCTGACTAAATGAGGGTAAACTAAAAATATTATCAAACAAAAATAATTTAGTAATATTAAACTAAACTGAATTACTTTGGAAACAAATAAGCATCATTAAATGAGACATGCAGAACGTCAGACTAAATGAGGGTAAAGTAAAAATATTATCAAACAAAAATAATTTAGTAATATTAAACTAAACTGAATTACTTTGGAAACAAATAAGCATCATTAAATGAGACACGCAGAACGTCAGATTAAATAAGGGTAAACTAAAAATATTATCAAACAAAAATAATTTAGTAATATTAAACTAAACTGAATTACTTTGGAAACAAATAAGCATCATTAAATGAGACATGCAGAACGTCTGACTAAATGAGGGTAAACTAAAAATATTATCAAACAAAAATAATTTAGTAATATTAAACTAAACTGAATTACTTTGGAAACAAATAAGCATCATTAAATGAGACATGCAGAACGTCAGACTAAATGAGGGTAAAGTAAAAATATTATCAAACAAAAATAATTTAGTAATATTAAACTAAACTGAATTATTTTGGAAACAAATAAGCATCATTAAATGAGACATGCAGAACGTCGGACTAAATAAGGGTAAACTAAAAATATTTTGAAACAAACATAATTTAGTAATATTAAACTAAATTGAATTACTTTGGAAATGAGACATGCAGAACGTCGGACTAAATGAGGGTAAACTAAAAATATTTTCTACTACTTTTAAACTTCTAAAAAGACCAGTACTGATTTTTCCATAATAACAAATAAATAATAAATTAAACGAATTAGAAATAATTATTTATAATTTATTAGTTTGCACAATTCGCATTTATTAATAATACTAGGTTATATGAGAAATAAGATCTAAACAAAAACCAGTAACTAAAATGTGGTACCAACATTATGTCATGCAGTGATAATAAAAAACTTACTGAGTAACCGCTGGAGCGTCGTCGTGCGTCGGACTTCGTCGTTCTTCCTGTGAATGTCTCTTCTGGCCCACTGGCCATGGCAGCGTCACCGGTGAAAGTGTCTAAGACTCGGCTGTGGAGCTGTATAAATACGTTCACCCCACGCGCCTCAGCCGGGTGGGGAGAGTGAGCAAGTAACGTCTACCCACATTGTAGTTTAAACAATTATAAATCAGATATTAAATAATTACAAAGAAAATTCATCTAAATCTATAAATTAAACAGCAATAACAACAATTTATTTCTTAAAAAATAATAAATCTATAAATTAAATAGTAATAAAGAGAATTGATTCATCGCCAGTTATCAAAATTACATTTACAACAATAACAAGTGTTTTCATAGAATTAAGTTAGGCGATAATTCTAAACTCATTTATAACAATTATTTACCTATAATTAGTAATAACTTCTCAGATCGATACAACACAACACGACACAATAATACATGACATGATCCACTTCAGATGACGTCAATAACATCATTTATAAAAGTAATCAAAGTTACTTATAGTTGTTTTACTGCAGTGTAAGTTGGTTAGACAATAATTAATTTTGTTTAACTTAATAAAATGATAAACTGTAACACTATTATATTTATTTAGCAACAATTATATTTCTTTATTAAAGGGCGGTCACACCTCGGGATACAAGGACATGTAAATGTACCTCGTGCATAATTGATCTGAATGATCCATGACATTATTATCATTTATATTTAATATAAAGAGAATTTATAAGAAAAATAACAAAAATTTAATGAAGTTATTAAATAAAAAGAGCACAATGGATAATCTATTTCTTCCCAACTTTCATAATATTTAATAAAATATAATGAATATAAATTATACTATCATTTCTTTACATCGGTGAAGGAATGTGTTACCTCGGTGATATCACGGAGACGAGTCTGCATTTTTCTTTGTCATGTAAATTGAGATTAATAAGATTTCTTCTTATATAACAAAGGTTTTTTACCTCATAACTCGACTATTTAGAATATAAAATATCAACTCTTGACTTTCTGACCGGCTCTTCTCAGCAGAGCAGTATTCCGTGCTGGTGGTAGCTACTCACGGACTGACTACACTGACCTTTTTATTGTAATAATTGATTCAAAAGTGGTGTGGTAAATACTGACTTGAATAGTAACTGAAACATGATAATTGTACGTTTTCAAGTGTTACAAGTCTGGTATCATATACCTTATCACATACCACTGACCATGATAACATTTAATAAACGGATGTCAATCAGTTAATAAATAACCATCTTACTTTAAATAAATACTTAAAGAACAGTATATCTCCTGTGATGCTCGTGCAGGGCGGGTTTATTTCATCAGATGCTGTATTCACGTACAGTTGATGAACGAGGTGACCATCTTTATATGTATAGGTGGTTCATTAGAGTTCAATGAGAGTCCCTTAAGGTGTTGTTAATATAGATATAAACTGAACAGGCATCATCGTACCCGAGGGAGATGTTCGTAAATTAGAAGCAATTAGTAGACGAATAAATATATAATATATTATTAGTTGTCTAAATATAACCAATGTAAGGTGTGAGTGAGATCTCAATTTACATATAATTCCAGGATAAAGATGGTTCAATGGGTCGTGGTGGTCTGAAGGCTCAGGCGTACTACATTAATTATCACACATCTTATATATCATTATCTTCTTTACACCTTATTAATAAATATAATGAAGTAGTATCGAGATGAAATCACATGCATGCATCAGACATTCACAAAGTAATGTATAAGAGTTATTAATATGATACAAATACTAAGAATAAAACAATTATATTGTACCAATGTACGTAGATACCAAACTACACAGACTGTAACTCACACAGAGACAGTCTTAATTACTGCTAACTCCACTCTCCTGCAACATTCCTCCTCCAATAACCACTTCCACTGCACGGAGTAGTGCAATAAGATTATAGACATCGGAACAATCTTGAGAATGAGCGATTTGAATTTATATGAATACGACATTAATTTACTGAAATATCAAAACTATTTAGTTCATCTATTTTTTTAACTCACTTACTTAACATTTCAGATTGTATTTTTTTAATTCTCAGTTTCGACTTTGATCACTATAAAGTAATATTTAGGTAAAAAAATATTTTTTTTAAGTAGTAAACTAAAACTATTAAAACAAATCACTAAATAGTCAATTTGTAGATAAAATAATATTCGACATAAACCATTTTATTATACTTTAATTTAAACTGATCTCTCGTTACATAATACAGACCCGTATAATAATTAAATTAAATTTGCCACTAATAAGTGTGAGTTATCAAACTGCAATGTGTCGCTCCACGAGAGCTCCCTGTGTTTATGTGACACTATGTTATATGATACTCTCTTATATACACTTACTATATGTTACAGTGACCGTCTGTTGGTTCATTTATGACGTTTGATAAAACTATTATATTAGAACATTATCCAAAGTCATTCTTTTTTCTTCTTATGTATGAATTATTTGTAATTATTATAATATTAATCCTACCTCTAATATTATTTATTAATTATGTTCCCGGTGAATATTGAATTTATCTTGTAATTGTCGAAGTGAGTGATACTATATTTGTACTATTTGTGTCAGTGTATTGTGTGAGCCTAAAGTTTTCTTCCTAAATGTACTTAAAAACAGCAGTAAACAATAATGGTGAGTTTTTTGTCACAAGCCATGTTTTCTATATTCAAATTATCAAATTGGGTCTAAAACTACACAGGTAAGGTATAAGTAGCTTTGTTTATATTTCGATTTGTTGTTGTATCGGCCATAATAATTAAACGAATGGGGTCGGACCATTACTGACAATTATTATTTTATAAATACTTTAATATCATTTATTACATTATAAAATGTTTATTGCAAAATTTGCTGTTATTCCTACTAATAATACTTTTGCATTTCAATAAACGGTATTATGTACATATATGTACAGTGATATGAAACAAATAAATACATCAGTACGACGATCACACGATCAGTAATAGTTTAAATAAAATATGTAATAGTAGTATGGGAATAATCATAATTGAATTTTAAATTTCATAATAACATTTAACCAACAATTTACGTCTACTATATTTACTAATAATAATAATAACATTCAATACATTAATTTATTCATATTAATTAAATAATAATAATAAACTGATACATTAATGTAAGTCAAAAGCTGGCGCGGCGATTTACTTCCAGGGATTTGAAAGAATGTCACTGTGGTTGTAACAGCGTTTAAAATATCAATTTAAAGATTTTTTAATTTTCGATTTGTTAAATTAATTAATATTTTACCATTTAATCATTTGTTACGAAATTTAAAAGGTCTTAGATAAAATAATAAATAATGCATTTTATTTAATTATTTTAAAACCGTTATTTAGTGTTAGGAACTACCTAAGACCAACATTAACGAACTAGGTATTCAACTTTTTTATTACAGATAATGGCGGCCATATTGAAAACCAGCAAATCTTTCATTTTACGGGAATGTTATAAATTTAATTATTAAAGTTGTGTTGTGGTTATTGTAGTGTAATAATATAATATTATATAAGAAGTGATCAGTGAATGTATTAGTACAAAAGTACAGATGCGTCGCTTAAAGATGAATTTTGTGAAGTTAGTTGCAAATGGCAGCGCTTTAATAGTTTAGTAACTAAATGGCGGTAAGATGTACCTAATGTGCGCGGGAGGAGGTGTAGGAATTTAAAATGTTGATTGATCGAAGTTGTTTTTATGAATGTTGTTGAAGTTCTTGTTTGAATGTGGTCTCGTTTGGATTTATTAATTAATATTGGTTTGTTAGTTTTTTATTTTAACTGACTGATTGAACTGATTTATTTTTTTTATGTAATAAATTTTCTAGAAAAGTTTAATGAAGCAATGTCATTTCAAATTCTATTGCTTATATTTAGCTTTGTTGTTTGTAATTGATTTACAAGAAACCGAATTAATTGTTATAAAAAAAATATCACATAAAATTTTGTCCCTTAATCAACCATGAAGTTAATCTGAATATATATAAATATATTATACATTTGTTTCATGGACAATAACAGTTTTCGGCGCGAGTGTAGATGCGAGAGAGCTCAGAAGACCTGGTTGCAGATAATGATGACTCAACTACCCTACAATACCTATAACTTGTAGCGTATTGACGTGCGCTGTTGCCGCTCTTCACAGGTTAATGACCCATATCTCAAATTAGATTAATTTTAAATTTTTTTTGTTTGTAATATTAATGTTTTCTATTTGAGTGTACGAAATGAAGTTACAGGATTATTTATGGTTTATTGTTCTTTCATTTGCCCTTTAATTTATTGTAAACCATTCAAATTGACCCTGTATATGAGTAATAGGTTCATGAAATGCATAATAAGAAATTTAAGTAATAAAAACATATTCCATACAATATAGAAAAAAAAATATCTTTTAGCGCTTTATTTATAACTAGACGGCATGTATGAAGAGATTGATGTCTGTGGCCGAGGCGAGAGATATGCAGGGACCATAGCGTTTGGCATTCCGTCGTCCCTGGCTACTCCGTAAGGGATATGGCGTGAAGGTAAATAAATAAATTTATAACTAGCTGTGCCCACGATTTCGTATTAAACATGATTTTTTAAATATTGTAGTCTAAGTTACTCCTTATAACATCAATATTCGTTAGAGAAAGCCCTGTTATAATCTGATCAGCTGTCTGTTTCTAGGTAACTAATTATATTTGTTATATACTGTGTTTCGATGATTGTAAGAAACGTACTGTGGTGTTATATATATTATGATCTCCGAGTCAAAAGAATATTGGGTTTACTTAATCTTTGCAGCTTTGTTATATTATTCCTATTCTATTTATTTGATATTAGTTACACATGATCTGTATGTCTGTCCAAAATGCAGTGAGCAGTCTCAGACACAATGTTGTGATGTGATATTCTTGCAAAAATTTGCCTTCACTGCCGCGCTAAACGAAACTCACTCACCACAAATTCTGACGGTTTACTGACAACTACAAAATGAACGGGACGCACGCTCGGGTCCGAGTGGGGGGCACTCGGATACCAGCGATTAGCACTAAATGTGTCAAACTGTAGCATTAGCGTTAAAATCATTAGGGGTGTAATAATTTAAAGATTTTTTTTTTTAATAACATTTTATTGGTAAAACAATAATGAATATGTAGTTATATTTAAAGGCAAGTATAGATATGTATATTTTGACATTTTAAAACTTAAGTAACAGTATAAGTTGGTATTAACCTTGAACATGAACAAAAATAGTTCCTTGATTTTGGTTATTGTTCTGGTTACTCACTGGCAAGAGCGCGTATACAGTGCCTTGTATTGAGAGCTTTTGGGCAATCACTTGACTTGGCTGATTTACAAGAAACGTTTGTTGGGGAGGTTGACTGACCAATATTTGTTGTTGGTTTGATGGTTGGGCTATTTGTTGTTGATTGGCCTGAGCCGGCTGAGCCACGTACACAGTTTGTCCTGGTTGTTGTGCCACATACACCTGTTGGCCTTGGCCTGGTTGCTGGTTCACAATCAGTTGCTGTTGGTTGGCCGGTTGAGCAATATAGATCTGTTGTGGTTGTTGATTGACGTATAAAGATTGTGGGCTGTTCTGTGCCACTACCATCTGGCTTGGTTGTTGAACCATAACTTGCTGGGGCTGACCTACAACTATTTGAGCAGGCTGAGGCTGTTGTTGATAAACCGTTTGTTGACTGGGTTGACTTACAACAACTTGCTGACCAGGCTGTGGTTGTTGATACGTAATTTGTTGACTCGGCTGACTTACAAGAAGCTGTTGGGTGGGCTGAGGCTGTTGTTGTGGTGATGGCTGATAGACAATTTGTGAGCTTGGTTGGCTTACAACCTGTTGAGTGGGTTGAGCTGGTTGACTAACAATTTGTTGGTTTTGTTGTGGTTATGCCTGATAGACTATTTGTTGACTTGGTTGGCTAACAGCTTGTTGTGGTGGCTGTTGGCTAACAATGACTTGTTGTTGAGAGGGTGGTTGCTGATTAACTATAACCTGTTGCTGAGGTTGTTGTTGGTTTGATTGCGCCGGTGTCTGAGTTTTTGTGACAGTTTGTTGAGGTTGCTGTTGCTGCAGTGGAGGGTTTATCATAACATTGTCTTCTGAATTTTGATTGATTTGACTACTTAGTGCATTATTTTTCGCTGCATCTGCTTGAAGACTCTTAAATGTGTCAGCCGGAATAAATAATCCTGTCATAAAACTTGGGTTGTTGTCGATAATTGGGAGTCCATTGCATGTAATAAATATTGCTGAGAGTAGAGTTACCTGTGAAAAAAAAAAAACGCATTTAAAGTAATTAAGTTCATGAAATAACACTGACTTTTATACTGATTTAATCGAACAAAAGACTAAATCTTTACCAAAATATTCGTGTCCATGCTTGTGGTTGTTGGTGACAGAATGATAAAAGTTTCTTATTAACATCTTTTTATATTAAAATTATCTATTGATATAACTTATTCATTAATGGTTAATAAATGACGGAAACCCAAAATTTGTATTTAGTAATATGCTAATAATGGCTTCATTAATTTATAATAATCTTTTACTTTTTCTGAATCCACCACGTAAGGTAATGATGTCGTTATGTTATCTACCATTATGCACATGTTCTGGGTGCT
Source organism: Melinaea menophilus ssp. n. AW-2005 (assembly GCA_918358695.1). Lineage (NCBI taxonomy): Eukaryota > Metazoa > Arthropoda > Insecta > Lepidoptera > Nymphalidae > Melinaea > Melinaea menophilus. The sequence goes on along the minus strand of OU911054.1, from coordinate 8,713,555 downwards.
CTCCAAAGCCGCCGCTCTGAGTAACTTTTCCCAGCCGTCCCTGCCGCCTATGCATATGTGGAATGACTCGTGACTATGACTCACGAGATAACGTATGGCAGATGAGAAAGTCGAATTTTTTTGGGCATTCCGTCTGTATTAAACTCCACTTTGGACGACCAAGGGATCACACCGCCTATTTTCCTTTGACTTTGACTTTGTCAAGTTGGCTGGAAGACATTTCACCAATGGTACTACGAACAGGTGCCCCTAAGTTGAATACAGTGCTATTATTTATGGAAGCATGCCCTTTTATCCGATTCCTAAGAATTAACTTACTATTACCTATGTTTAAAATAATAAAGATCATCACCAATAAACAGCGCCTGGCGTACCTCGAGGATCGCCAGTGGAACAATGACCGGCAATATGGCTTTTGTCATGGTCGATCGGTTGGTGAACTTCTATTATATCCTATATAACGTTGAGCAACGGTTATTGACAGCAAGGGGGTGTGGCAGTTAGTCTGAATACGGCAAAAGCCTTCGATCGTGTATGGCACAGGGAACTCTTTTGAAAGCTTCCTTTCTATGAATCGGATCACCCGCTTTCTCATCGGGCGGAACGTACAGGTTATTCTTGACAGTTTTGGTACAGACCTCAACCCCGTGACGCTGGTGTACCCTAATGCTGGGGTGTGGTGGTGGTAACGTGAGCGGTGGTGATCACTTGACATGACGCACGCTCATTTACCCTCCTCTAAAAAATGTAAAACACTATCTCTTGAGGACTGAAAATTCTGTCCTAAGTGTCATAACATGTCAAATTATTAATTAATAACTGAAGTATTTAAAAATATATATTTAATCTTTCATATTGGAGCTAAAAACTATAATTTCAATATCGACGCGAAAACTAAATACGAGACTTAATTGAATATAAAAGAACCTAACTTTTAATTAAATATCTTCGACAGCCGTTCAGTATCGATTACTGGATTTACGATGCACTTAGTGAAATAAACTTTTAAAATATCTCTGATAATACTGATTGTAATATTAATATTATGTCATAATAACACATAGTTAACACCTAGTAACATATTAATTTACATATAATTTGATAAGATGTAAAATGATTTCGCATTTTATAGGTATGGCTAGAATACCCATGAGCGTAATAAGTATCTTAGGATATGTAAATAAACTATTTTTATACATAAGAAAATACTAGATAATCATTCGTATACCTTGCTTCCTGTATATTTATTATCTGTTATACTCTACACTTAAACTGGAAGGAAAATAAATGTTCTAACTGTATGTTCTGTTCTTTTAAACTAAAAGTGCAGTATTGTTAGTTAACTCACGGAAGCTCTAAACGCAAGCTCGTAAATCTCGCAGGAAGGAAGTTAGTCTGATTTACACTTGTGTTAGATCCGCGCACAATTTAACAGGAAATGTTTTGGTGTTAAAGATATAAGATTAATATTATATTTGAAACGTTTGTAAATTACAAATTGCTTATTGTTTTTATAATCTTTCATAATTTCTGGTTGGATTAAATTATTTCACCCTTAAATATTACAAGTTGTTCGTAAATTTAACCTGAAGGTTTAATATTTAACCCTTAAATGAATCCAGTAAAACAGCAACCAATTTTTCGTTAACAGTATGCAAATACCCTAACTCAAAGGAAAAGTGCTCGACTTTAGCAAAGCAGTAGTTGCTGTGAGCAACTTTTTATGAACCAAACTTGGCTTGAAATTACCAAGTTACCGACGAAATTTGTGTTACGAAATTGTAAAACGAGTTTTAGCTTTTCTGTGTACAAGATGAGAGTTAAAATAATGAATACAGAAACATTTGAATAATATTTTAACAATGGTATAATATGATTACCTAAAACATAATATTCAATTAAATGCTATTTTTTTAGGTTGTCTTCAATGAATGGCCTTTACAATTTTGCGGGTCTTTTGTAATTTATAATAATATAAGAATAATACATATTTTATGAAAGTATAGTAATATATACATTTAAATAAAACCTCTACAATTACATAATTCTCAAACTTGTATAATTTGTATTATTTGAGGTCACTGCAGGACTCCGCACTACAGGTAGTGATTTTACAATGTGATAATGTAATATATATCTGTATGTGTGTTTAACACTAAATATTATATTAATGGAATATATTATAATTTATATATATTTTTTATTTGCTATTAATGATTTTTAATCCACAGTCCAGAGACACGTCTACATACATTACTATCACCTGATTTAAAATAAACAGCTAACAACAAATAACTGACAAATTTAATTTTATAACTTTTTGACTTTTGACTTACTATATTTTGTATTAACAACTTACAGACAAGACATTTTACAAAACTAAATATACTATAAAGTATGAATTAACAAAATGTTACAAATGAAGTGATAGGTGTTTAGTGATAACGTTCTAATCATATCAATATCAATGATATAAACAGAAGCAATTCAATAAATAATTATTGTTTTTTATTTAACAAATTGAATATTCAACTATACTTCTTCATCATGATCCAACTATTGGTTATCTTAAGAAGTAGCGATTAACTGAATAACAAAAATTACATTATAATTGAAACTCTTCGAAAGGAAAATAAGTATTATTTGATATATTAAATATATTCTATACTAATGACTCTCGCTATGATATTCATATACCTTCAAAGTATTCTCAGTTACACGATCCGGTCACGACATGTCGTGTGACGTCATCAGACTATCCGACATCTAAAGATTATATCATGACTGACTAAAAAAGTCCCTGTTCTGTTTATGTTTAATTGTTGTTATGACACGTTGTGTGTTGTGTGTAGACAGACAGTGTTAAAGTGAACGTTAATAAGACCATTGTCATATATCATTTGTAAAAGACTGATTCATAATTAAGATAAAGTCTTTGTGCCAAAGCGCACTGAATCATATATTTAATAACATAGTGTAATATAATACGTCTGTGCTGTTCAAAACTAAATGGTATCATTTTAGTGATAATTTTAAAAGAAAACCTACGGGCAAGGACTAGCGTTATACAGCATATAATAGTTAAAATTTGAAACTTTATCGTTGTAAGTATCGAGAGCTTTTCTCAATTTTATTGTCTATTTTATTGACAAAGTTGCATCATTCCGTGTACTTCATAGATCTGTTATTATTATCGTATTATTATTATTATTAATAAATGTTTAAAGTATGAATTATTTATCTTTTATTTCACTTAACTTCGGATAAGTAACATTTAGCTCCTTCAGTTATTTTATAATATATACTATTATACGACACAAGTAAGTAAAATATAGAGAATGAAAACATGTGCTACCAGAGAAACGTAATAATTTTGTTATTTCTGCGAAATACAAATAACGAAATATTCTATAGATAGACTTGGTACATTGAGATTTGATCACTAATCCCTGTTTTGTTAATAAGCTTAATTGACATGCCACATGTCAATGACAGAGCAATCCTATATGTGGTACATGAATTTAAAGTATTTTAGTTAAATTAATCTTCTTATAGAAATGCTTTCTTAGAATATACAGAATTTAATCTAAGAAGAAACATTGACGATCCTTGTATTCCTCAGTTATATAACAACTGAAACAGTCCGCAGGAACTTATATGAGATTGTAAAATTCTTCAGCTATTTCATTAAAGTTACTCACATTTTGTTAGAAATGGAAAAGATTTTCAATGCTTTAGCAATTGCGATTCGAAACTCGGACTCCTATCGTAAGTTATGCACCAGATGCTTGGAATGTTTGTTAGTTCTCTTAGTACTAGCCAATGTGTTTTGAAATCTCTTTAACAAAAAATTTATAATTTTTACTGTATTATGAGTACGGGCTTAAATGTCAGGTTTTATAAACATTGTCTTGTGAAATTAACATTATAAAATAATTCACCTTTTTTATTTCAATATTTTAATTTGGATATAATATAACATATATATTATCGACATTTTTTTTTGTTATTACAGCAAAAAGTAAATGATTTATTGACATTCTTATCGCGGTCAAAGAAGTTTTTTTTTAAATAAATGACAATGCCTTTACAAATCTGTATATTGTTAACTTCTCGAATCTTTAACAAATCCGTGAACAAAGCATAATACAATTAATTCATTATTAGTCACCCGCCTCATGGAATTCGGTATTTAAGATATCAATTAATGAATATTAAAATAATGACACGCTCAATCACTATGACAATTAAAGTATTTGTGGTTATAATTATTTTATAAAATGAATTATATTATAATGTAATAAAATCAAACTGTGAAGTAAAATTTGTATTGGAAATATGTTATCAGTTTTATTGTAGTAATAGTTGACTATTTGTATTTTAATAAAATATATCAAAGATAGATATGAGAGAAATATTTCCACTATATATTATATTTGCGTTACTCTCGTTTTATAGTGAAATCTGAAACAGGTGGAGTAATAATTTTTAAAAGTCAGCAATAAATATTTTCAGTTATTATAAGTTAAGCTGGGTTATTATCACCCACTGGGAAAGTCTTCCTTTCGACTTTGGAAATGGTAAGGAAACGGAGATGATTAGCCCACCACGCTGCTTCACGAGCATTCTTATATAATGTAATAAATCGTTAAAAAATCGTTCACCAGATTAACGTCAAAAATAATATTTGTCTCTTGAAACATTTAATTAAAATTCGAGATTATTACTTACTTCGTAGCCGGTATTTATAAAGAAAAGAATATTCCTGGTTCGTGTTTTTTTAATATGCTTTAAGATACATTTTTATTCTTAGCGCAGTCATTACTTTTACAACGGACAATGCAGGTCTTTTGTTTTTAAAGAGGAAGCCAATGAAAAACATGCTTTAGTAAAATAGACCCTCAAACTACCAAATATTATAGTAAGAGAGAAACAATAGCGTCGTAATGTATTAATAAAAGTATAGCTTTAAGGAGTGATCAAGCTGAGATCTGTATTTTTTTACTATTATATATTTATAGTAGCAACTGCAAAGTAAGAAAATAAAGTAATAATAATATTAACAACCTATTATTATATTATTAATAACATTACAATAAACTTGTTAATTTTGATGTAGCCATATGAAGATCATGAGTATTATATCTCATAGTAAAATAAATGTCGTTAGTTTGTAGCTGAAACTGAAAGTAAAAACTTTAATATTTTATGTAGAAAATTCATCGCATAAAACAATTCTTAAGTTTCAGGAATAGCCATTTTTGAAAAAACTATTTCTATCCTCTTTTTCAACCCTCTAAATGTTTGACATAATTTTACACTTTTATAATTATTAATTAGTAATGAGTTTTCCGTATTTTGTAACTATTACAAGTTAAAGAAGGCGAGTCCAAATAATGTTCTAATATATAGTGTTCAAATAATCTTGAATTCGATATAATACTTCTATGAAATATTTCGAATCAATTGAAATATTGGGTTGAAGGAAAGCTCGATGCTCTGAGATTAAAAGTTATTAAATACATCCAGTTTTTAATGCATTGACCTCACTGACTCATAAGGGTTTAATAATTTCTACGTTTTATAATTTTCCAACAGATGGAGGAGAGGAGTTTTACAATTTCTCTCAATTTTATTTATAGGTTGTGTAAGTATTCAATAAATGTAACTGAGATTTAATTTCAAATATTTTCTAAATTACAATAACACTTAAAATCTATGGATGTTGTACAAACTTCGTAGTTTTAGATGTCCAACTACGTAAAGTACGGGAGGATCCCGTAGCGATATCGTCTGTTACAACTAAAATATTAATATATATTGTAATAAATATATAACTTTTAAATAGTATTTAATTTCGTGTATTATGAATCTCTTCCATTAAATACTAAATAAATTTATTTTATTATTATAATGGGAGTCATTTAATCAAACCAGAAACACAATTTTTATAAGTATATTACTTCTATTTGAACGTAAAATAATATTAGTTTAATATCCACAAAATTTTATATATAAACTTTTCATCAATTAATTTATCTAAATTGTAATCAGCGTCTTTTAAGAATGCTCTAACAAACCTGTAAGGTGGTAGAGTAGATGTGGTCACGTGGCGTCGACTCTTATATAGACTGCTTTATTTGGCGGTAATAAACAAAAATAACTATTTAGTAAAGTGATACATGATTTGAATGAAATATGAACACTTAACAGAAGGTGAACCACTCGCGTTAATTTTGAGACAGTTTTCTTTTTCAAATTTTTTGTATAAATATGTGAAATATTCATATTTTTATAGCATGAGGTATGTTCGGATTCCATTCGCTTTTGAGTCTTTGGGCTTTGATTTTATTTTAAATTTAATATTATCCATAACTTTTGTAAACAAAATAATAAATGTCTCTAAAATATTTTTTTTTACTATATATTTTTTTAACAAATTTTAATGAATATATAAAAAATACCTAGCTTTAATTAATATTATCTATTGACATTATACATTTCAATAAATCTTATCTCATCTCTTTTAAGTAATTGTAATAACACATTCACAAGTTTTGTCTTTCAAACTATTTTAACTAGGCATAAGCCTAGTTTAAATAAAAGTGATGGAAGTACAATGCGGTCTCGGTTAACTGTTGGAATATTTGTAACTTTTTAGTTCCAACTTTAAGTTCCTCCCACATTGGTCAATTATGATTTCCAGGGTTAATTCCGTTAATCTTCAGAACGCAGAAGTAGTCGTCATGTTGGTTGCATGGTTCCTCCCAAGTCATGAGTGTTACGAACTTTTTTGTCTTCCTCTTTCCACTGGATCATAATCGTAAATAGGCAAGAGATTTTTGGCCTACAATATGAGGAACCCATGACTTATCCTAAATATATATATTTTTTCGATTACACATAAATTTAAATATATATCCACCATAAACATGGCAAAGCCTATAATAAAATAAAATTTTGTGTCAAACAAAAAACATAAAATGAAAGTAAAAATGAAACTTAAGTCTTTTTTGAAACATATGTATCAAATTGAGATTTATGTGAAATTGTTGTTCATCTGATAAACAATATATATAAAAACTTTCTGAAATACCTTTAAATGTTCAATAATTATTTTGTCTTATTATCAAATAATCATTAGGCCAGCTTATAGAATTTGTTGTGTGGTTCTTCACAGAGCAGGGCGCGTTTAGAACTCCCGTAGCCTTATTTTAAGTTCAGGGTCCTTACAGAAGGGCTTATTCGATAAATATGGTATCAAATTAGGCCCTCCTGTCACTTTCATTTGACGTACTGATCACTCATATTAATTCAAAGTGGAAAAGATTTTAAATTAAATTTAAATAAATATTAAAACAAATATGAGTTAAAAACCAGAAGCCATATCACCAAATAGCCAGTTATATTACACATAAAATATATTGAAATTGAAGCAATGAAATACTTTATATACATTATACTTGTATTTTATCTTTTGCGAATTCGAACAGTTTAATTAAACAAAAACAAATGTTTTAACACCGAGAATTACACATTTAATGATACAAACATTGTCACGAACTTTTTGTTTTTCGTTTTAATCGTTGTAATAAACGTGGAAATAAAAAGAATTGGGTTTGGAAGTTATTATGATACGGTGTAATATTATGTCGAATGCTATTTCGATTAATTAATTCCAATGGTATGTTCCATTCCATGTTTCTATTCCACTGGAAGTGCATGTTAAGTCACTTTTAGTTGACTATATTTATAAATACAATATTATATATTTATTGAATTATATTAGTAATTGTTATATAAAAATTGTGATATAATAAAGAGCGAACAAACGCGCAAAATTATACTAGTTCATATGTTGTTATTTAGTTACAGAACAGAATAGAAAGAAATGTATGGAGTGAAATTAAAGGACATATTGTAGAGTCCCACTGAGACCCGTATTGCGTATTAGATAACGTCTCTTTACCCCCGGGATTATCTACTGTGGATCTTTAGTTCACTTCCAAAGATTATCTATTCTTAATACACGTACACTTCAATGGTCTTTAGATTTTTATTTCTTAATAACAAAGTAATAACAAGCATAAAGTATTACGTATGATATAGAGTTGTTATTTTTACAGATCACTTAATTATTGTATAATATATAAACGTATTTTCTATTAGCAATGTAAAGAAAAACATTATTTCTAAGGGTAATTTTAGATGCATAGAAGAGAAGCACTGCACTTGTTTATACACTTAGCTTGAGTTGAATCTGACTGAGATACCGCAACTCGTGTCATGATATAGTATGGTTACTTTATAGTTTCAGCAAATATACACATAAATGCAAACAAACTTAATGAATACCAAACAGGATGCAAACAATAGCTATTAATCTCTAGTGTTATATGTTTTTTATTTGACATGAGATGTGATTCACATTAATTCATATTTAAAGTATAAATACCGTTATAAATACTATGCGTATCATTGTGTTATACAAAAAGGAAAAATACACAAACTACATTGTAATGTTTTAATCAACTTTAACAGAATATAAGTCTGTTAACAGTAACAATGTGTAATTATTGTAATATGTAATATATTTTCTATTTAGGTCAATATAGATATTCCTATATACCGACCTCGGGGAGCGACTCGGTCATTTGTTAGCATTGACCTTTTTCGAATACACGAGAATACTTTCAGATCAATCCACCATCATGTCATTTGAGTTCGGAGATAACTTTTGGGGTCGTAGAAATTTTCGGATAACTATATTACTTATTATTTATAGTAAGAAATATCTTTGTTAAAATGTGTGGTCCATGTCATCAGAGCAATTAAAAATGCCATGCATGCATGCAAGAACATGCAGGATAATTGGGTTTTTACATTCATCTTTTACTTTTTTAATATTTGAAAATATCTAAATGTATATTAATAAATTAATAAAATATACTTCTTGAGGCCTTGAGATTGTTATCTGATTGTAATAATGATATGTAGGTATCATTTGTAACTAAATATGTAACAAAACTGCGCAAACATTAAGCTCCATGTTTTATTAAATAGCAGTCAAAATGTTCTTAAGTTACGCGACTCGACTCCCCCGTGTAGTGACAGTGTAGTGATAACATTTTTATTCAGGAATGCATTTATTTTTATTTTGTGACTCTCCATTCCAAGACTGGTTTCTTTCAAAAACAAACATTGATCCCTAGTCTTGGTAAAGATAAGACTAATTAAATAATGTATAATCATTTTTTTTTCTACATGATATTAATAATACTCAATATTTATTTTTATTTACTTACTTCTTTTCATATCCTTATAATGTCTATTATTGTATATGTGTAATACTAAGTATAGAATGATAGTGAGTCCTTTAAAATAAAAAATTTATATAAAACTCGTCTATAATAAATATGCAAACAGAAAATTATTGCATAAATTATGTATATTGAGAAAAAACCGATCGAAGCCAACAGTTAAGAGTTTTTAAAATGGAACCTCCGTCCGTTGTCACTAAGCATCATTCATCGTCACTCGCGTTGATGACGACGACTTTGACTCTCTTATTTATTATGAAAATAAAATTATGACCGATATTATTAATCATAGTAATAAAAATATATTTAAAGATATGGTGTCAAATACCTTGTCAGTAGTAGCAGTACCCATCCCTCAGGGAGTGTAATGGCCGAATTTATAGAGCTTGCCTATTCATGCGTTACGTAATTTTATTGAGAGTAGGAAAACATATTGACTGTGCAACCGTTCTACTATTAAGTGTGTATTGTTACTACCTGGTTAGTAGTATGTACTAATTAAAAATATTTATAATTCAAATCAAAACTCCAAAGTTTTTAAATAAATAATTAATCATTTCTTATGACATTCCCAGACGTGGTCTCTGCAGGACGGTCTCCTGTTAGCCAGTCCTGCCTCAGACGACGTCGCATACTCTATGGAGCACCACTAGATGGCACTAGTACCGAGTTTCTTCTACGTGCCGATAGTTGTCGCTAGTGTTGTTATTTAACATATAATATAAAATATTTTTAATATCTTTATTATTTTTGCAATTCTTAAACGTCAATTCCGTATCAACATTTAAAGAGTAATTAATGTACATAGTTTGCTTAAGTCTCTCATTAAGTAAGCCAATAAGTGTATCCCTCTGTGATAAGACGGTAATAAGTATTCAATGTAGCTCCTGATGGTGGATATATGCATTTACCAAAAAAAAAACCTTAAATTAATAACTAAAATTAATAACCTAAATTAAACTGATATCAATCTAAACCAGTCTATATATCTAAGCTATCAAATACTATAACTATCGATATAGTAAGTCGGTAGGTATGTATATACCTATACTATATAGTATATGTATATAGTATATAACTATACTATAACTATCGGTAGGTCGATACCTACCCAAGAGAACTCTGTTCTTCTATAACTGATATACGTCAGTCATTGTCACAGAGATAAGTCACTGATGGATCACGCACTTTGGAAGATTGAAGAAAATAGGTTTGATTAAGCTTCTTACTTTGATCCTGATTAGATGTAGCTTTTTACGTATTACAAGTGCAATATAGTACGCCACGTCTAATTGAATATATTTCAAAGAAATAAAGTATGCTAGATTCTAGCTAGATTCTAATGTATTCACATTATCACTCGTATATCTTTTCTTTTTAATAAAAACGTGTGAAGTAAGATGTCAGAAAATTTATAATAAATAAATGTTATTACAGTTCAGGCGTACTGCAAAACAGGAAACGGTGAAGAAATATATATAAAATTGAATTATTTTTAACGAAACTACCTAAATAAATTAATTAAAGATTTAATAAGTGTTACAAAACCAACATCATGTGAAGTGATGTGCAGCAGCAGCTACAGCTATACAGTTAGTATACCTGAAAGCTGGATTAGTTGCTAAGTGCTTGCATTAAACCAAGTATCTATCTAGTGTTCAAACCATTTTTAAAATGTTTTGGTTCTGTATATAAGAAAAATATATTCCGCGGTACCCTAACCAAGTCAGCACGAGTTTATTTGCTTTGCTACTCGGAAAGCTCTTTCTAGTGGAAAACTGTGACCGCCGCTCGGGACAACATTTTAAATATTACTTTCGTATTTTGCTAAAGTTGATAATTTCTGATGTAGTAATAAGCTTATTAACAAGACGAGAGGCTGTGACCTGTTTTGTATTATTGAATAATTATACAAAAATAAATAACCGTCAATGGGATGGGATGTCTTGGGATGAAGTTAAGAATTAAGAAGCAATCTATGTGTTAAATATATAAATAAATAAATATATACATATATATATATATATATATATATTTATTTATTTATTTATATATTTATATATTTATATATATATATATATATATATATACTACTACTATGTACTAAACTCTAACAATATGAACTCAAGTCTTTGTCAGTCGTTCTCAGATAACTGTAATATCGTTTTTAAATATCATTATAACTGAAGTATACAAAAGTGAAGTGATGTGAAGTATCTTAGACTTATTTTAAAATAACCATACACTTTATTTGTTGCGAACTATTTTAATATTCTTAATGTAATCAAAATGTGTTTATACAACTATATTATTCACAAGCGATGTTTCTTATTATATATATTATATATATTCTTAATCGATAAAACTACATTCAAATAATTCTAAATTATAAATGAATGATGATGATATACAGTACATAGAACGTAGTCAAACCCTTCGTCCATTCTTCATACCAGAGCTTACAAGACCTGGTCATCCTTACTATATAATAATGACCTAATTGACTCTGTATGCACGCGCATCACTTATCACCCACAAATCACACAATAATGTGTAATACATCAGAAAAAAACTATTGAATCAGGCTACAAAATAGGGTGGGTGCCAACCTTATACGTGACATTTGACCCTTTCCGGCCCTTCGGGCCGGGAAGTTCCCTCGTATGAATATGATAGATGTAACAAAACCAGTTGTTATTCTTACATATCCAGTTACCATCATTAATATTACACGTCCGGTGAGATGTGCATATTGCAGGTATGTTATCTGAGATATAAGAATATAAATTGACAATGTCATATTTCAAACCTTATTTCATATATATTTTTGAAAAAAATATCAAACCGCTCTCAATGTCTCCATAAAGCTTTGTAACGGAATGGTGAAGAATAAATAAAATAGCTTCAGAAAACATTATTAACAAGACATTCAACATGTGGTTTCAAGACTTCGTAATATTCTTCAAGGTTGCAAATTCAAACGTCTCTCAAACTTTTTCATTAATCAATACCAATGTCTTTATTTTTTTTCTAAACTTTTGTTTATTTCTCCACAAAATTAACATCTTGGACCATTATTTGGATCATTATTTGCATATTTCACATCCTTAGTACCCACATTAAAAAATAAAAAATATAATGTAATGTTAATTTATTTTACACCAACAACTACCAACTTAATTGCTAAAATAACTTTTTTTATTACGTGAAAACATAAAGGACTTCTTTTTACGACATAGTAGTAATAACTCAAAAAATACTTTTCGTGGCTGAGCTAATTTCGAGGCACCTTTCCAAACTGCCCTTAACCCTTAATAAATTAAGAGAACGAAGTTCTAACAGGTAACGTATAGTGGTCTATTTACATAATAAATTTACCTCCTCTTTTGTAAACCTCAGGTCGAGTTATGAGATATAAATATATAAAACGGAACGTCAAAAGTATTTCATCGCTCACCTGATTAAACTTAGTATGCATAACATTTTGAAAAAATACTCACAATAAACAACACTCAAATACCTACATAATATTTGATTATTAAGATGACATATATCATTTAAACTTATCTTTCAAAAGCATGAGAACCCCCCGGAGGGCATGTATGAAGAGGTTGATGTCTGTGGCCGAGGCGAAAGAGGTATGCAGAGACCGTAGCGTTTGGCGCTCCGTCGTCTCTGGCTACCCCGCAAGGGATATGGCGTGACAAAATAAAATAAATAAATAATATAATAAATATATTGAAATACTTTCAGATAAGGTTTAGTAAATATTATGAACAGTGCACAAGACTTTTATGGAAAGTCACTGAAGAATGAATTTAAGAAGCATTTTATATTATCTTTACACTGAGTACATTAAATTATTTATTTTAAATATTGAAGATGTTTTATAAACAAACTTTTGACCGCTTCAAATAAAAGTATTTTAACATTTCCTTATATTGGGAACTGGTAACGGAAAAAAGTGTTAATATTTAAATGTAGACTGTAGTACCTACCACATGACAAATGATTTATACATAACTATCTGTACAAATGTTATTTGTCCCAATAATCCTCATTTGACCTTTGACCAAATATAATAGAAACTACAAGTAACTATATAGCATAAGCTTCAAAGATGTAGAATTATATTTTGTGGGGTTTAAATTTTATTGATTAGTACTGTAGCTTCATGATTGACAAAGATTGGTTGTTAAATGGTCATTGATTTTTGTATTAAAATATGATCAATCAGTGCATTAGTAAATTAATTAATAGCTGATATAATTTGCTTGCTTATATTCTAAATACAAAAAAAATACAAACAGTTCATAATACTAAATAAACTATTGCAAAGATTGATTAGATAATTAAACCATTAAACTAAAAATATATAATGAATTTAAATAAATCAATGGATCATAGATCACTGACGAGGAACCTGGCTTCAGTAAATGGCACGGGTATGGGAAATATTTTCATCGACTATTCTTACATATGTAATATTATCAGTAGGTTCCGTTACATTTATTACATTCGTATACTATAGTGTATCTTAAGACTATTCTTCAGAGATCGTAGAGGAGTTTGTTTACTGTTTATTTACTTAATTGTAATACAAGTACTATTCTTGAGATAAAAAGGAGTTTTGTTAATAAAGATGAAATGGCGTTATTAATCACTATGTTATTTAATATTGAATATAAAAATGTTTTGTAGATATGTATTTTAAAGCTTGCTTCCATTTTCATATTGTTAATACCAGTATTTCCAACTATTGTTAATTCAAATCATAATATCAAGAAGTTTTTTAGTTAAATAAAAAGAATTGATACTAACCCCTTGATATAAATGTTTGTTAATATTGACCATTATTGTCTAAATATAAGACAATTAATCAATATAAATCTTGTTCTATTCGGTATTAGTTAAATTAAAAGGATATATAAAAAGAGATCTTACAGTCTTTTAATAACTTAATAATAATATGTAACTTAGTTTGAACCAGTACTTTGTCTCGCGGAACAGGTTGACAATAGTATAAAATGTGAATATAAAATTTTAAAATAAAATAAAATAATTAACTTTAAATTGTTTCGTAATTGTCTTTAAAAGATAACACCCTACTACTAACATTACATATAAGGCATATCTTCTCAATTAGTTCAGTTAAATACGACAATACGAAAGATACATTTAAAAAGTATTTTCTAATCCCGAGCTAAAGAGGACAGTTTTCCACTTGAAAGCGCTTCCCGAGTAGCAAAGCAAATAAGCTTCTGTGGACTGGAGTAGGGTTCGGCGGAGTACTAAAACGATTTAATAATGTTGTGAATGTTACTACCTAAAGTAAAATTGGAGTTATTAGAGCTATATTATTATTATAAATGACATGCTCTTCTACATGTTGGTTCTGACAACTCTTAACAATCTTTGTTAATTTGTTTAAGTGTTAATCAAGTATTTCTTATAATATCACTTATATTGTATAACACTATCTGTTGATCGTGAGAGTATTACCATATTTCATAACGATGTAATAACCTTTATTTTTAACATACAGAACCCTCAAATAATATAAAACGACACAGACACTATACAGCCACTTGGCTTAATGCAGGAACGCAGTCACTAATGCAGAATTCACATATTTAGATTTAGCTCACGTATGTGATTTTTACTTTGATGTTGACTAAATCATTTTTTTTATATATTTTTTTCTGTTTTTGCAGACACTGACCTGCAGTGTGCGTGTGCGTGTCCGTGTGCGTGTGCGTGTGCGTGTGCGTGTGCGTGTGCGTGTGCGTGTGCGTGTGCGTGTGCGTGTGCGTGTGCGTGTGCGTGTGCGTGTGCGTGTGCGTGTGCGTGTGCGTGTGCGTGTGCGTGTGCGTGTGCGTGTGCGTGTGCGTGTGCGTGTGCGTGTGCGTGTGCGTGTGCGTGTGCGTGTGCGTGTGCGTGTGCGTGTGCGTGTGCGTGTGCGTGTGCGTGTGCGTGTGCGTGTGCGTGTGCGTGTGCGTATGTATCCAATTCCGTTTATAGAAGTTTTATTAATGTTGGCTCGAAATATAACAATGATGTTAAAATTGTTTTGGCGCCACAATTACAAATACTTTTTATTATATATTCATCACAAAAATTACGTGTTATGTGAAGAATTCTCGAAAAAAGACTCAAAATACATCATCAATATTATTAATCTAGAAAACTTAAAGAAAATAATCAAAGAAATATAATAATAAGATTGCAAATTTTAAGACATCACTAGTATCTACAAATAGTCACTAGTAGGCGTAATACACTGTAAATAATAATACAAATATAATATTTTTTTAAATTGAGCAGTTGAGGTAAACTTACACATTTTTGTAATGTCAATTATTTGTTATATACTTCATGCCAAATATTAAGCTAAGATACTTGTTATAAAATTTAAAAATATGATGCTATTCAACGATAAAACCATCGTATAACTTACCAGTGCTTCATGTTTGTATACTATATACAATAGACAGCCCGTCATTTGTTCTTGTGCCTCAACGTGTCGTCACAATGTTTGTAACATGTCGTCTGTGATGTCACGTTCAGATGTGTAACCTGGTTATTTAGTTTTTTGGTGTAGTAGATGTATTTACAGTAGAAAAAGAGCTATAAATTCATTACCTACATTTAGAATGCTTTGCTTTTTTTTGAATGCCAAAAGTAGGCTTTGCAGTCTGTAAACAAGTTATGTCTGAATCCACAGTTTTTATTAGTAATGTAATGGTGAAATAGTTAATAGTAGTAAAATAGCTGACAATCCATAAAAATGCAAACTTTATAATATTCAAACATTCAACAGGCAAAAGAAAATTAATCCGACCTAAAATAAAAATAATTAATTTTAAATTACACCGTTATTCGTTTGTATGTGGAAAAAACATATTATTATTATAAACTACAAGCGATTCATTGATTCACGATAAAAAAAGAGCATACTTCATTGATCGAAAAAAAATGTAATTGATTCTATTTCTCAACGAACATATGAACTACAGTAAAGATTATTTAAATATAATATATTAAATTTATTATCCGAACTAGAAATATTTAATCAACTCTCCAAACTCAACCTAAAAGAAAAAGAATATAAACATTAATCAGATTTTTTAATTTGAAATCCCTCTCACAGAACTACATATCATCAGGCGGTGTCGAATGTGTATTGATCGCGCTGTATTTGTGTTGGTGCGGAAAAACTAATACTATGTGTATACATAAATTCGTTTTGCAAAAAAGATTCGACAACAACAACAACATAAATTAAACTATCTAAATACGGTTCACACTTTAAATAAAACTACCAATAACTTGGTTCATATACCTATGAATAATAGAAACATAACACAAGCATTTATCTTTCTTTTATAAAGTTAAATGGGGGGTAAAAATTTGTGTAAATAGGAAAAACATTGTCTCTCTATACTTTATATATATTAAGAAACTTCATATAAAGCGAAGTCCAGCATTATAAGGTGTACGAGTATACACATCTTAATTTTAAGCCATATAACGCATGTCCCTCTAACATTTAATTTGACAATAGACCTATAAGTTGTAAATAGTAAATAATTTATATTGACGTGGCTCATATGACCTTTTAAATAAATAATAGTTTTTAGTACGAACTTATTATTACGACCCTAAAAAGTAGTTACAAACCATGCCAAAGAAATATAAATTTAAAATACAAAAGATAATATTTTTGTGATACTTATATACTTCTTATAGTATAACAGAAGTGTATAATGAAGCCTGAAGGCTTCGAGAGGAAACTCTTTAATGTTTAATACAGTAATAAATTATAAACTTATTAATGTCTATTGCTTTATGAAAGTCGATAAAATTTATGAACACTATTTCTAAACGCATTCAAAACTTCACGTACAAGTTAAAAATTAAGTTTAAAATTTTGCATCAGAATTAAGTCCATTAATATTATTTTATTCATATATGTAATAAACGTTAAAATTTCAACTATTAATACATATTAAAATATACTAACTCTCTTTATATATACTAATGTATTTACAAGATATTTTTCTATTGAAATTAATATTTTCTATATCTTAATGAAGATAATTTAAGTTTTAATTAATATTTCTTATATCTTAAGATAAGTTCTTAATTCTTAGCGAAGTCATTATTTTTAAATCAAACAACGTACCGCAGACTTTTACTTCTTTTGTTCTTAAAAAGGAAAGCAATGAAAAGGTTGTTTTAAAAAAAAATTAAAAAGATAAAATAATATTATATATTATTTATTTTTGCTTGCTTTCTCTCATCCCATAGTACAAATGTAGTAATAGTTACACAGAATCCCTATTTTAAAAATATTTGTGAACATGGAGTTAATTTCTTTACTGACTCTTCATTTACTTTATTAACAATATTTGTATCAATGTTCTTCTAAAGTACTGATATGTGACACTAGCTGTCATTATTCCGACACGGAGATATAACAACTATATCTATTTATATATATTTTTTAAATCCATAACATTTATATATATCACGATGTAATTACAATTGTTTGAATAAATATATTTTTTAATTATTAATTTCCAAATAATACGGAAGACAAAAATTTTTAAAAATAAATATTTGTTCTTAAAGGAATAAATATTCGTCTTTAAACTTTAAGATCGAATCTAAAATTAAAAAGTTAAACTGAATCGAGTTCCAAGTCCAAAGTTACTCTATTTAAAAGTTTATTGAACGGTAAAGTTTGTTGCGATATTTTAAAAAGCTTTCTATTACAAAGTTCCATTACTGAGATTTGTTACTTACGGAATAAATACTAATATATATTATTCCGTTTATTATTGATATTTAAGTATCGGTGCTTGATTTGACTTTTACTATTAGATTTTAAGGCTTATCAGTTGATAAAGAAGGATAAAATGATCAATATTATTTTGTTTTTAAGGTAAAGTAAACAATTTTTATTCCAAAAATATCATAATAATATCTCCAATACAAGTTATCCTAGTTGTTTTGTGTATATCACATTAAGATAACACGAGCACTGCTATCTAACAATAAATAACTCACCATAGCAGTCTTCATGTTGTTACATTCATTGTTAACTGACACTTATGATTCCTTTCTTTAATCTTTGTTACTTATTTAGGTTTAGTAAATTCTTTTAAAAACAAACATATACGTGGTTAAGAAAAATGTAAAAGATTTTAATTCAATAAATTTTAAGTTAAATTGTAATGCACTTAAGATAATAAATACGGATTTCTAGGTTACTAGCTAGATTACACCTAAATAAATCCTCACCTGTCGAAGTCGGGAACATTGAACAATATAAGAACATCACATATCTAATTCAACCGACGGGTCGTAAATTACCACAGACGGAAACCGGTTCCAATAAATCTCGTTGGACGTTGAATATTCATAAAGGGACCTCTATGTGCGTGTGTACTATGTAAGGGTTACTACATTTATTATTAAGGCGTTTCACTACATTTATTATTCGCAAATACAAATAAATAAATAATACAAATCCTTCGTATATTTCAAGACTTTTCCTTTTGGCTCATTTAATACATGCGTTTGTAATTATATATGTTATAATACTTTCAATACTTAGTATGCTAACAAAGGTTGGCGAAACTGAAATATTTTATTGTACTAAATTTATGATCATAAATTTTGTAGTATATGTTAACGCGACCTTCTTATTAATATTTGTTATATTATTTAATGATAAGAAGCTTATTTCTTATTAACAGCATAATAAATAGTAACAAATCAAAATATGTGTCTGTGTGTTTATTTGTATGTTGTCTTGCACGTCACGCAAACATCATCTTCATCTTCCTGCCCTTATCCCATTTCGGGGTCGGCACACTATGTTTTTTCCTTCCATACTCTCCTGCTACTCGTCATCTCTATACACACTCCCTTCTTCTCCATATCGTCTTTCACGCAATCCATCCATCTTTTCTTCGGCCGTCCTAAACCTGTCCATCCCTCCACTACCATACCTAGCACTCTTTTGGTCATGTGCCTTTCATCCCTCCTCATAACAGGCCTTTACCATGACAGACCTTGCACACGACATGCACGTCACGCAAACCTTCTATGTATATAGATGATATGCGCGCTAAGAGTTACTAAAACTGATATTTATTTTAAAATAATTAAAAAATATTTTCTTTTGACTTTATAGCATTCATTCTACTGCTATGATGATATCTGCAAACTGATTTTGTACCAGAAGCGTCTGTTCCAATTGAGCCATCTCGTATAAGATGCTAGCTGCTTATTGACATTCCTGCTTTTCATAGATTATACTTGGACAAAATATAGGTCCAAACTACACTAAAAACTTAATAGGGTTGAATGTTAGTTTTAAGGTATTATTATCCATCTTGCATTATCTGACTTCGAGCTTTTTTACTATTTATGATATTAAACAATTGATGTTCTATCAACGCTAAAAAATAACAGGTACTACAACAAGAATAGATATGTGATACTTTACTATTTATTAACAAATTTATAAACAGAATTCGGATTAAAAAACAAGGCATTGAAACCAACGATTTCAAATAATATATGTATAACAGTATTTTAAATAATAGAGCAATTTTATATTTACTATTCCAACCAAATGTAATACAAGATATTAAACACATGTATTTATACCTCAAGTGAACTGCACCTTGTTAATTAGCATTTAGGAATGAACTCTGTATTCAGAGTAATTAGAAATTAAACTGCAACAGATGTGCCAACTTACTTTGGCCGTGAGCCGACCGATAGAGGAATAGGGTTAAAACTATCAAATAAATTCAGTACGTATGAATCTCTGGATAAGATGATACAAAACGGCAATTCATGTACATTTAATTTAATAAAGTTATCTAGGGAAGCAATATTATTTAAAGATTTGATTTTACCTTATTGGTTAAATTGAACAGGTTTTATAAATAATTTTATTTAACTGCTAAAACTTCAAAAAAGAAAAAATTTAATGTTTGTAAATCAACAGCTATCCCGAACAATTGTTTGTAAACTGGAATCGACTTGTAATCACCAAACTTGTTAACAGAACAACCATTGAGTTATGTATTAGATAGTAGTCTATTATGCACACATTTTATATATATTAAATAATAATATCATTACTTTAACTATATTAAACATCAACAATAGTAGATGTCGTTAAAGTTAAAATTTTCTCTTAATCTATGATTAAACTTTACGCTTTACTTCACTTAATAGTGAAGCACTTTAAAACTACGAATGAATCATTTTTATTTTAATGAATTAAACAATGTTTAAGCGTTTGACATTTTTTAAATTAGCGTAGTCGATTACGGTGCATAATAACTGTAAATGAATAAAGTTATTCTACAATGCACTAAAATCGTTAAGGTTCAATTAATATGTAAATGTATTCTATTTACACAGTAATTGTAGATTAACTTATTTTATACTTACGTTGATACACTGTTTGTAAACATTTTACTAGTTTCCAGTACTCGGTATCCGTTTTATTATACCTAAATATGTATGTGTGTATTTTGTTACATTATAAGAAATTTGTAAATTAGAATAAATATACAAAGAAACCAGATGAAAGCCTTTTTAAAAAATACCCTTACATAAAATTTTCTATAATCTTTATAATGGCTTGTACATTCAATATGTATTATTGTTTGTCTGAGGTTGGTTTGTGTGCAATGATATCTTCCAAACTGGTTTTTAGAAGCAAATTAATACTAACATCAGCTATTTTCTTTGTAAATCCCGTGTTAATATTTCTGATTGATTGATGTGATGATTGACAAACAATAACAACTCTTGATAGTGGAAATAAAGATTATAATATAAATATAATTTAATTTAATTTAATTTAAATCTTTGAGATTAGATCGCATATGACGACGACTCAAAGCGATATTAAATGCAACACAAACAAATATTCGAATACAATTACATAATAGGTTTAAATAAATGTATCTAACTCCATCTCCATCCATCCAGAACCACCAGACTCGAATCATCACTTAACTCTTATTCAGTTCTAAATTAAACTCAAACAAAGAGAACTGGAGTTGTATTTTTCCTTAAATTTCAATCGCCACAGCTCTATTGTATCATATTTGAGATCCTCGGAACAATTTTCCCAAGTTGAACGCTCTTGATAACGTCTTCGGAAAGTCGTTTATACATTGAGGTAAAAGAGATGGAACTGCTTTGGATTCCATAAATAATATGATAATGTACAACTCATGTAACTCATTATTACAGAACTATAAACTATGCAGTGAATAGTGTTTATTACCTTACATTTCCCCCCCACTTTACAGTGTAATAAATATCACAACTGCTTAAGATACTCAAATGACGATGATGATACACTTCATATATTTGTAAAGTTTATAAAATAAAAACAGTCCATATATATATATTTCAGTTATAGCTTGTGTAGGACATGTTGTAGTTGAGTCACTTCCAGACTAGTTTAGATCACCGTTATGTCAATTTATAATATTTAACTTTCTGTGTATTGAATGTGAAAACAAAAGAATTCTTCTCAGTAAAATAGTGTCTCAAAAAAATTTATTAATTAAACACTTAATATTAGTAAAATACTGTACTTGATATTAGTATTAGTAAAATACTGCATCGACTGATTTGTTCGAATGATTGTTCTAAAAACTTTAGGAATTGGGCCGAAGATACAATATAATTATATTTACTTTTATTTACTGAAGTTATACTAAATTATATAAAGGTAAATTTAATACCAGGTCTACGATTACCTTAAAACTAGCTGATGGTTGTGACTGTGTGGGTGGACATCAAGTGTAACGTTTGGAAGTTACGCATATTTTATAAATGGTTTCCAGGAAACGCTCCTTAAATTTAAGCGGTTATTTGTATACACAGCCTTTGTTTAACTTGAAGGTCCTTTCTAAGTATTGGTATAGATACTCGTACATTCTCAATAAACTATTGCAATAAGCCAAAACCAAAAACGTTACAGATCTAATTAAAGTCATCCGGAAATCTACAACAACAAGTAAACCCAAACCCCAAAATATCTCATTGTATGTCTAATATTCACGAGGGTTCTAAAGTAGTATATACTTACGTAATACTGACAGCGCGTTTCTTTATATTTAATACTCTTACTTACATGTATTATCTCTGTAGGTAGGATGGACTGAGAATGGGATATTCGTTTTATTCCTGATAAAACATACTGTAGCTATTTTAAATGATTCATTATGAACGTCAATAAGTTAAAACTTAAATGTCAAAAAGGAACAGCAGTAAAGGTTTGATACATTTTGCAAGATTTTTATTATTTTCTAAATAACAAACTAAACAATGAAGTCTGAATTTTAATAGAACCTTTAAAGGGTACGGTTAAAATTAATTGAAACTAGGCATTTTTGATCTATGTTCTATCTATATTACCAGTACATGATCGTTTATAATTTTATTATTACAATAATTTAAATTGTCTACAGTTGTAATATACTTCTACAATATTACGTATATGACACTTTCTCAGTGAATCTTTACCTAATGCAGAGCGTGGATATACAACCTATGTGAAGTTGGTCATTAGACTTTCCTTTACTGACTGATTTGTAAATACTGAAATTGTAATGAATACTCTGAATTCTTTACATGTTATAAAAAGCAAATCGTTTTAGAGGAATCTGATCCAAGCCAAATTACATGAAAAAAAAAATCTTAATCCAAAGAGAATCCAACTATCACTATTGAAAGACCACTACAACATTATATTGTTTTTCTATAGATTACGACATTTATGAATAATAGCATGCAAACGGAAAATCTTAAATATTTATAACGGGAATTTGAAGGGTAAAAAAACATATAATCATTCAATACTGATAATATCAAAAACCTTTGTACATGCTCAATATAGATCATCATGCATATATAACTTGGATTATAATGTACATTATTATTTATAACACTTAAAACACAAACACACATCCACGTACATTAAGCTGCCAATCCAGCAATTATTATGACCATGTTTTTTTATTTTTCAAAAGAAATAATATTACAATTGTAACTAGGCAAGGAGTCAAAACTACACAAGATTGTTTCTAAATCCTCAAGTAGCTCTTATGTGATAACAAACAAATAGACGTTTCATACACGTGTCTTACTATTACATAAAAGCGGATACTACTTTTGTGTAGCTTTTGTTTTTTTCCCCAACTCTGAATAAAAATATATGAAAAATAACTCTTAAAATTCGTAGGTATATAACTATTTACTTAAGAATCATTTAACAATCATTTGTCATGTCTCCAGTGTATATGTAATTAATTATATTATTGTGATTGAATCGAAACAACAAAGGTTTTAAAATATCAAAAAACCCGCTTGAAGGAGGTAATCATCAAATGACGGTCTTTCATAAGATGAAAAACAGTCATTTCAAGAGAGTATACAATGAAAACATTCAAAAGTATTGTGTACTTTTAATTACTTTGGCCTATACTTGGTGTATACTACTGTAATGAATGGTTCGTTTTATTTGCACACTTGAAAAACTTAATGGAACTTTTAAAAGTTTGCCAATGTATTAATGGAATTTAAATTTTTATTTAACACGCAAATATTAGTTTTAGATATTTATTTTGATTGGAACTGTACAATATACACTATATACTATTAATAATAACGATTTCTGGTGAGGTCTCTTTAAAATAAATACATATTAGTTTCAATGTTATGTAATGACAATTGAGTACGATGTTATTAAAGGTCCAAATTTTTGAAATAAAAAGTTTGTTTCCGTAAAGATGTTATGCGAATCCAACATGTCGTTTATTTTGCTTTTAGCAAAGGTATATTACATATATTTTCATTTTAACATTATTCAGGCCTTAGAAATATACTAAGTGGAAATCTTGTTTAAAAGCACTTCAGACTTAAGGTCAAAATTTTTGTCTAATCCTAGGATAAACTCCCTCGGGTAGACCTGTTCAGTTTGTACCTTAAGGGCTGCTCATTCATTAGCGGTTGTTGAGATCTCTAGATCTCTAGATCCAATGATTGAGAGGACTTTCTTTGAATCTAGTAAGTGAATTGAAGTACACTGTATTGTGCACTGGATAAAACAAAATAAATGCAGTTAATGGTATGGTCAATAGATACCTTTACATCTGAAAATCTAAAAGTCTAAAATACAAAGTTAAATTTGTTTTTCATTGTGCGGAATTAGTAATTAATTGTCTGTACTTATGCAAAAGATTTAAAGATTGTAATCCACACAACACAACAACAAATGTTCAAAATAATATTTTAATATGTAGATATATTATAAATCTAGTTATGACTACTTCATTACAATGTCTTCCTTCGTTATTTTGACTTAAACTTCAAATAGTTTTGTGAACTGACTAAAATCAATAGTTGATTATTTTTACAAACGTAAGATAACACAATATTTCTGGAGTTATCAGTGCAAATAACCGACCAAATATGGATTGAGTTGCTAAAAAGAATTAAAGTTTGACTTCAGTCTCAGATTGTGGATTTATTATTATTATCGAACGTAAATAATAATAACTGTCGAATATAAATTCCAAAAAAGCGAAATAAAAAATAGAAATTTACAAATCGATATTACCTTAGATACCTAAATATATAATAATAATAATGATTATTATTATCTTAATATTCAAATTCAAAATATATAAATAAATATTATATTTTTTAGTTAATCAATTTCATTTGCTAAAACTAGTTTCGTAGTAATCAGATGAAATTCAGTTAATAAATAATAAAAAAAGTCTTTGGATCGCCAGTACTTAATAACACAAGCTGAATATATTTATATCGTCAAAAATTTATTCTGTTGTTAAATATAATTCATTCTTCTTTATTTCCTCGTTTCACTTCAAACAGAGTGCAATTTTTGAAAAAAATATTAGTTGTCCGATCAATAATATTAACACCTGATTTTTTTATATTTTAATCGAATATATTGTTTATTGTTTAACATTATTGAAGTAAACAGAAACTCTAATTCAATGACTAGGTATGGAGACGTCAAATGATTTCTTTTCTACTCAGTCATGTCGGTTAAATATCTAATTAGAGATTATTTAAAAGTAATGTTATTTACATTGTATTGTGTGAAGTTAACATTTTTATATTAATATAAATATATTTTTTTTATACAAAAAAATATCATTCTAAAAATAACAAAAAAAAGAACGTTTTATAATCTATATTTAGTGTTCAGTCAAATCCACTGAGCTTTACCTTCTACAGTACACTATCCGTCAGAGAGCTCCCACGACAGTAACGAACGTCTATCCCTGCAACTTTGAATACTGTATAAGTGTAAGCAATAATAGCATTTAAGTTTACAACATTAAAAACCATATTAGCTGGAAGTAGATACATCTATTATTTAAAATCCTCATTTTTGTCTCTGATATTATTTAAGCTATACTATATTCTAAGAACATATTGAAAAATAATATTTTTTTAATAAAAGTAACTGTATAATAAATATTTTATACAAAAGATGTCCAGTTTTAATGTTTAAGGATTGACCTAAATGAAGGTGATAAACGTAATGTATATTAATGAATTCTAATAACCCTGTACTTGTAGAGATTGTCACCTCGTCCATCCATCAACCGTCACTCTGCTGTGTCGTGAGCTGCGGGTACACTGCGGGCACGCTGCGGGCATGCTGCCAAACGATACAGCAATCTGTGTTGCATAATATACAGGGAAAGCCTACCTATAAAGCATATCTATAGTTTACTGCAATAGTAGTGACGTGGCTCAGGAAACTGTGAAGGTCATCTATCACATGAACCATACCCTTTATTCGGGAATTTCGTATAATATATTATATAAGTTTTGAATTGATTTCCCTTTTTAAGGATATTATTCGATGAAAAGATAAAGAACATACCTAAACTTTAACTAGTCACAGTAACTATCAGTTCTAATGACATGTTAGTTAAGCCTTTTGTAATAAATATTTACTATAATTTTTAATTATTACTACTGTAATTACAATGTTATTTATTATACAGAACTCTAACTCAGTCGGCGCACGTTCATTGACGTTGCTACTTACAAGCGCTCTCTAGCCATGACCGCTGTGAATGATTACAAACATTATTATGTCTCTTTCGTATTTTGTACTCGCTCGGTAATTTCTGACTTATAACTATGTTACAGTGGCGGTCAGATGATTAATTCAGTGAAATAAAAAATCACAATTTTAGCCAACCCCCAAGCAAATTATAAAAATTATTGTATAAGTAAAACTAATTATTATTTTCCTTTTTAGTAATTAATCACTTCGAAAGCTATAAAATAAATACAATTTAATAATTTCATCAAGTTTATTTACCCCAAATAAGTCTTATAAAAGGAAATTATAAACAAAGAGGATTTAAATCTTAGGAAGAAATAAATTAATATTTGTAAATAAACCCTTAGTAGAGGTATCTCTTACAAATTATTATATTTCATGTAAAAAATAGCTGGTATTATATTATATTAATTTAAAATTGAAATTAAAAATTACATTTGGGATTATTTCAATTAAATATTGCCAATATTACGTAATAATAACAAAATGTATTGAGTTCTTCTGTATGTAATTTTACTAACTAAAATAAGTTTTATTATTACTCTATACCGAGACTTTTACCGACATTTTTACTACTTTAAAAATATAATAGCACATAATTGTCAAGGCTATGATCTCATACGTTTGTATGAACTTAAAAGGTTGGCAAATTTATTTGTGCGTTCAAAAGCTTTTACTTGATTCCACCAGTTTAAACATCTGTCTTTTAAAACTCAGTAGTTCAGTACAGTAGTTCTAGTAACAGTTAAAAAGATAATATTATATAATAGATATAAAAATTGCTCCACTAATTTAGAGGCACTATATTTCATAAAATTTGATTTCATAAGTTTCTTTACAAGTTATGTACATTTCGATCTTGATCTTTTCAAAAGTAATAAGATGCTGTTTTTCATAAACAATTTAATGAATCAAAGAACCACAAACTCTATTACGTCAGCAGACATAAAATTAAAATAGGAAATAATTATTTCAATAAAGATAAATAACATTTTACAGTTTTAACTTCGACGCCGCAGCACGATCTGTTTTACGATGTGTTTTTGTTGTGTTTTCAAAGCCAAATTTAAATTAATTTTCTCTTTGTTTATTTTGTAGTATTTCAAAATATAAACACTACTTTATATTCTTTCAATTCCAATATAAATACACTGTGTGACCGGTTGCGATGTCGTTGGTCAGGAATTTTCTTTTTTGTGAAATCGGAGAGATTCTTGAAATACTTACATAGAAAAATGTTTTCCTATAATTTTTGCGAATCTTCGCAGGTTCCTAATAAAAGGAACAGGTCCTTCACTGTGACGAGAACTGCTGACAGATGACGTACATTGTGAGGTAACAGGAAATAGGATTGATTAAGTCCCGAACTTGGTAGATTGATAAAGTTTAGTTTTTAATTGTTTATTTTTATAGAATTAATTTAACTTTTGTATAAATTAAATGTGTGATTTGTTGCATTGCTATAGATTTATGAACTTATTTTAAAATCTAAATGTTGTACTGTAATTATTTACCTTGGACTTTTTAAGCCCTGAGGTTTACTTGGGTGTAATTAATAAAATATTTCAAACTCACACTAAGCCAATCAGTAATTGAGGAATTACGAACCTTGTGACCGACAATGTTAGCTAAAGTAGTTATTCTAACAGTATTACTAGTTTTAGTAAATTGTCGGTATTTGTATGTATCAGAAGATGAATTTTCTGTAATTAGGACAGTTGAAAATGAACTTATTGTACTTATAAGAAAGTACTTATTATTTATGACCAGCTTTGTGTTGAAATGCATTAATATAATATTTTTGATTACTTTATATGATCGCTACATTCCAGAAGCATTAAAAGCCATCAACAAATATTAAGTGTGTAATACATTGTATGTGGAACGTATTACCTATTCTAAAATGCTGTCTAATATCAAGATTGATGGAGAACTAAATGTAACATATACTGACCTTCTGGAGATAACTAAAGAATCAACGACGGGTAATCTCAGTCTACACCAGAACCGTAGCATGCCTCTCAACTTCAGAACTTTACTTTTAAATCCTTGTCTTAATATTAAGAACATATTATTACCATAAGTGATCAAAGATCCAATAATGATATCTGAATTAATTATTAATTGCTAATTAAGTAAATAATATTATTATTTTTGTAAGGACATTAGGAGATGACTTCGGAGCATTTGATTCAAAGAGTTTTCAAAATAATTCCTTATTTGTTACAAAAGCTATAATGTTTTTCAACAACTTAAATTTAATCGAACAGGTCATTTCTTACTGGAATTTTCTTTTGTCAGTAGACATAAATCAATTTTAAACAATTAATTAAGATAATGAATCAATCATCGAACACAATTCCCTTTTTACATTAATAAAACTATTAAACAATTATTTCATTTCCTCTTAGTTCCTAGTTACGAGCTTGTACGAAGTTTACAAATCAAATAAACTTTATAAATAAACATATTTACTCTTATCCAATAATAGTTCTAAGTTACCCAATAGTGGTTAGAGTTAAAATAAACATCAAAAGCAAAAGTAACAAAAGCCAGATGCAACAGCTGATACAGCGGAGTCGTGCATCAGTACCCGAGTAGTTTGATTGAGGTGAGTAGCTGTGTGTGACCGAGCCTTGTGTGTGATCGACTGAGTGATTGGTT
This sequence comes from Melinaea menophilus ssp. n. AW-2005, assembly GCA_918358695.1. Lineage (NCBI taxonomy): Eukaryota > Metazoa > Arthropoda > Insecta > Lepidoptera > Nymphalidae > Melinaea > Melinaea menophilus. The sequence goes on along the minus strand of OU911054.1, from coordinate 8,684,404 downwards.
GGTTTATTTGTGTGTTTATCTTCTACACGTGACTTAACTATTCATTCGACTGTTCTGAAACTGTGATATTAGGTTTCCCATCCTCGCTGCTCATGATATGATTCAAAAAGTTTTTAATTCCTGATATTATCTTCGAATTTCACTTTTTTTATATGTCTGTTTATAAATAAGTTAATAGAAATCCCCTCCTTTAAATCGTTTATCAACTCACTGTTGATAACTTATAAACTCAATAAAACACCGATTGGAGAATTAGTTTATTTAATTTAGACTAAACCTTCGCTACCTTTGTCAACTTGACGAACTTTGTAATTTGATTAACTCCCTTTATTGTTGCTTTAAGAAACATTTAAATGTTATTGTACTTAGCTTTATCAACAAATGTTTCTTTAACTTTATTAATATTATTATATTGTTTGAACTGGTACTAACAAGTGAAATAACATAAGTAGGGGTAGAATAATATATTAAATAGTACAGTTAATACTAAATAATAATGTTATCTCTTTTAGAATGAAATATCAAACATAATAGCGGGCAATGTTTTAAAGCTATACTTGAATAATAATTGTTTGCACAAGACTCGTCGGATGCACTCAGGGACGGTTGTTTGAATGTTTTGTTAGTTCCAGTTATAACATTCATTGAGTTGAACTGTGTTACATAATTTTCTTGATAAACGTCTGTTAATATATTATATTATAAATCGATAATCGGATAAAATATTGTAAAATTAGTGATTATATATTTTAACATTTATTCCCTTTCGTTTAAGTTAGCGTTAAAACAAACCACAAATTATTTATAGACAAGAAATGTAAGACTTTCATTTGTGTTGCCTTTTGACCTTTAATTTTAAAACTTTATATTCGGTGCGTAAAAGATTACTGTTAAAGAACCAAAGAGCATGTGACAAGTCTCTCATCCTTAACAACCACATACATAATCATCTGCAGTTATTCATAGTAAACCACCAGAGCAATTATCGTGAAGTCTAAGCTGAAGGTGAGTCTTTAATAAATAATGCCGGAACAAATCCGCCATTAACTCACTAGCGGCTTCTCTTCATTTAGTTTGCACTTAATACTTAGTTCGTATGCCCCCCCTCCCCCCTCCCGATTCCTAATAACATAAATTCTTATTTATGATAATAAATTCATTTCTGTGTATTTAGTATATAACAATTCTAAGCTTCAGTGTACGTGTTTCAGTGAACGTCTAAATAAATGAAGAAAAAGTAAAAGTTTGTATAACTTAGTATTTATTTATAACACCAATCTGTAAATATGCTGGACTTTGTTTTTTTTTGTTTTTGATTTTAAACTTACTATAATTATTATTTTAAAGATTACAGTTTATAGAACTATAAAAAGGCTTACCCAGACAAGAAAAGTACATAATACAGAGCTATACTTTATGGTTAAAGTGTTAAAATGAAAATGGATTAAAGCGGTTACAGCGCTTTGTAGCGATGTTATGATATGAACTGAGTAGAACACGATGTATGTAATAGTAATACACAATAAAGACATGTTTGAGAGCAAAGTTATTCATTTAGTTTATTTTAAAATACAATATTCATAAAAGTAAAGTCATTGGGCCTGTTTATTTAAAATGAAATGAATTACAATTTTGACAAAATAAATATACACTACAACTTAAACTAATTCTATTTATATGTTAAACTCATAATACTGTATGAGATAGGCTTTTGTTTTAATAGAAAAGGATCTTTAATACCAAACGATAAGGTTTAAAATAGATGAAAGTTAGAAAAAGAAATACTTAAAAGGGAGGTTAAACGTTGTGTGGAAAATCCCGACGAATTCCGCATTTTGAAGAGTTAGTAAATAGAATTATAAGAATTATCGCCAGTCCCGTAGTCTATTTGTTGTATGTTTGGTATCTTTACTGACTTCAAAGATTATTTTTAATGAATCTTTGTAGGAAACTCAATTTAAACTAACGTTTTCTTAAAATAACTTCCTTATTATAGATCAAAACAACTGGACATGATATTTGCAAACTTAATGCGAAAACGATGTTATACTTAATTTAGTGTTCATAAATTCATAGCAATTTTGATACTTTATTTTATTTTATTGGGCTGGTAATATCTTCATGATGATAGCCGATTAAATAGTGTGATATTAATTTGCATGAAATTATGAAAACTATGTTCTGTACTTTTTAACTAGGGGTGCCAACAGACCCTCAATTTCAACTCGTTGCGCTAGCGAAATCTCGGTTCCCGTTTGCATATAGAGCGAAGCGAGCCCAGTGTAGTGACTCATCGTTTCCGATTGGCTTCAATGGGATATCAGTCTTTTGTCGATTATTCCTCAACGACATGATATTTTTCAAGTTTTTTTTAAAACAATCACCTAATGAGTGTCTTTTTAATTGCAAAATTTCATAATTTTTCGTCAAGTAGTTTTCGAGCCTATTCGTGACCAAGAATGTGAAAAAGTCTCCAGTAGAACGCTCCGCTCGCTACGCTCGCTTCGCTCGATTAAAGAATTATTTATTACTAGATATTTAACCTCGAAATGTAAATGAGACTAGTAAGGGTCAGTATTAAGAGCGCTCAACTTTATAAAACTTCTCCAAAGCTCTTCAGTTTGAGACCACAGACATGTAGCGATACAATTAATTACAATTAAAAGGATAATCCAACTCAAATACTCTTTGTTTTACTTTAATTTACAATCTGTAAAAGAGTTGAGTAACCGTTTGTATTACGATTTAATGCTTCATTGTTTGAAGTTAAAGAACAATATTGAATTGTTGACCGTTGGACGTTAACCTATTGCATTCATCTTGGTTAAGATTGGTAAAACAAACATAGCACTCTCACCAGTAACCAGAAATATTACATTAATGCATTTCGTCATTCAAAACCTTGTGATATCTATAAATACCGACTAATTACTCCAACTAGTAACACTGTTAGAATAACTCCTTTAGCAAACATTGGCCTTAAGTTTCGCAACTTCTTGATTATTGATTGATTTAGTGAAACCCACAAGAATATATATAGAAGTAAATCAAAGCAAGAAACTGTCCTCTTGAGACCATTGATAACTCTAAGGTTTACTGCAAATTGCAGTTAATATAATTTATGTCATGTCTGCTGTGTCAGTATATTTGATCTAATTAGCGTTATTTTTTCACATCACAAATATTTTTAATTACTTCAACAAATATCTATATTACTATACAATGGAATACAACTTTATGTACAAGAATTAGATATATTAATCAATAATAAACTAACAAAATTCCCATTCCTCGCTTGGGGTCTGTCTATGAAAGGACGTCATTTGAGGTCTATCTTATATCTTTATATTGTGAGACGTAACAACTTACTCGTTCCATTTCACGCTTCGACGAAACGCGCATCGGATAAGACTTTGGGTGCAATGAGTTTTATATATATAATATTATGTATAACAACTATATTTGTTAATGATTAACTTCACATGTCTTTGATATAAAAATACGTCACCTTGTACCATGTTTTAATTGCTATGTATTAATTAATTTAAAACTTATTAAATCGAGTTTTTTTGTTATATTTTTCTTATATTAATTACTTCTGTAACCATCCTGTTTGAAGATGTATGTTCAGTGCACCTCAAATTTATCGTATATCAAAACTTCAGTATCTTTGTACAACAAACTACTCAGCCGGTCTCTAAACTTTATTATAACTTTGTAGATCATATCCTCCATTGTAACAGGTCTTGTGCGTTATTCTTATCCTGAACTGTTCTTAACTTTATAATAAGCGACCGGCGATCCATTTTCATATTGTTGTAAATGATTGTTTTTGTATTGACAGGTCAGGGGTTCGATACCTGTTCGTGAAACTTATATTTTTGCAGGTCGGTAAAGAAAAACATCGTAAAGAAAACAATTGGCTGAAATTGGCAAGTTTTGACCTTTACGATAACAATGTATAAATAAGTAATTAACCTTTAAATAATTTTACAATTCAAATAATATTAAAAATATTTATTACAACATATCCCTCGCATGTATTAATAGTAATCGTGGCGAGTAGTAATGTACAAGCAGCACCACTACTACATTTCCCTTGTATCTTCCAAAACACATGACTTCTCAAGATCAAACGAGACTTCCAAGATGTCTCGTTGTACATATTCCAAGTATGTGAGAAGTATGAAGACAACTATTACAAAGAGATTAAATTATTTGACAACATATTTTACTATAATGTTTAGTTAAGTTTAGTTCAATTCGGTTCGCTTTGGTTCGGTTCTTAAGCTTTTTGTGAATCTTTAAACGAATTTTCTTTTTCCCTAGATTTATTATACGAAAATAGTTAATGACATATGGGTTCAAGGCAACTACGATTCAATGATATATTTGATGATTGGTAATAAGTATTCACTCACTCGCTTCAAAGCGACGTTTCAAAGTAAGAACAGTAATAAAAATTATGTTCCTAATGCGTAATGTGGTTGGATTTATAATTTTATTTATGTTGGAATACTAGTAAACAAAAATGTTTTACTGTTTTTGAACTGAAAATAAATTGAGTCTACATTTTTAGTTGTATAAAATTACGTAAAAAGTTTCAGTCTGATTTTTGTTTAGTACAAACATGTCGGAAGTTGGATATAAAGAAACTTTGAATCTAATTTTAATATTGACATTGTTTTTGTATATATTTATACTAATACCACAATTTCATATTCGATTTTCTTTAACATCAGGCCTTTTGACAGAATATCCAAAGCTCACAACCGGAGACTAACTTCTAATTGAGAACGCTTCTCTAATTTCCACCGGGATCCGAGTCTGTATTTTGTAAGAAGATAGATGAGTAATATATTGTATATAATTTGATAAACAATTTAGCTTCAATCAACTTGGTGTTTGTAAATTATATTCAGCTTCATTTATTACAAAAATAACGCACTAAAAGGAAGAGTTAATCTTATTAAATATGTTGTTAAATTAATATTGATTTACTGTATAATAAAAAAATATTATTAAATAGTTTTGTAAAAAGCATCTCATATAATATATTTTATAATTCTATCTTAACATTTATAAAGACTATAATTACTTATACATTTTAAGATGATTAAGATTAATAGGAATAGACGTTTGTGAGTTTCGAGGAAAGTCCCTGATGGGAAGAAAACTTCAGAAAGTGAACGATAAAATTTTATTTAGATTAGATCTTTTGATTCCTTGATAATTTAAAAATATTTGTAAAATTCCATGAAGGATTCATTTTATAAAATAGTCTGTTTAACATTGGAATATACAAAACCTAAGTCGGACAAAGATGAAACCAAGACCAAGATATTAATTATCCGTAAGAACTATAATTATTTAATTATTAATTTCCTTTTAAGTCCATCCTTCGTATAAAATGTAATACACTTGTATATGATAATATTAAATGTAACCAAACCGCGGTCATGTTACATGTGTACTAATAGTACCTCTCATTAATATTCTGTGTCACGAGATTTAATGGCGCCGGCCTTCCTTCTTGTCCCAAACTTATGTGCCTTTGGTAAAATTATATTTGCAATATTTTGAGAGAATGGATGCGGCTATTGTGCACTTGATTGATCATCGGCTTATTGTTACTTACTACATTATATTCACAAGAGTTTAATTACATTCAAGACTTAGACGTTGGTATATTGTATTAACTAACCTGCTATATAATTATATATGATCGGCCTTGACATTTCATATCTACTATAATTTTATGACTCATTGACACAAATAAAAATAATAATCCCTGCAACTCAAAATGTTTCGACTGATCTTGACGAGAAATATAATATATCAAGACCATCAGATAAATTTGAATCTCCATGAATGGATGTTCCACGTCCGATGGAATTTATTGCCTCCGGGTTCCTTGCTGTAGATTTATGTGTCGTCGGTTTAAATTAGATTTGTGACATCCTTGTTTCAGTTTAAAGACCTAGAAGTAATACATCTTATGTAGAAGCTTTTAGCTTTTAGCTCATCAATATTTAGTTTCTAAGATACAATCAAATAACGGAAGAAAGTAATAAATATTGCAGACTTTACTGCCATTAGGCGCCAAGAAAGGTAAAATAAAAACCTTCATATTGTCAGATATAAAAGAGACAGAAACCCTGCAAAAGTTCTAAACTAATAAAATAACATAAAATAAGAGTAACATTAGAACTCATAAAGGGCAAGAAATATATCACTATTATTCAAATTTTTATGTAAACATGTCTTAAATTTAAGTTTGGTACTGTTTATTGTGTTTTATTGTTTTAAGGGAATGAAAAAGAGCCATCGCTTTGAAGTTATAGAATAAACAATGCTACTATAGAATATATTACAATAGTTTAGAACCAATCAAACTGCGTATAAAATCTGTAATGAGTATAGTTTTGTTAAATCATCCTTGTATATAGTATATTATTAGTATATACATGATACAGCATCCAGTATAGTGTTTGTGGAATGGATTATTGGTTTTGATTTTATATTAGATCAATTTATTTATATATAATAGTCCACACTTTCATATCCTGTTTAGTCAAATTATCAAAAGTAATCCTTTTTTAATATTCCTAAATTTAAAGTTCTCATCTTCATAAATTGTGAAGAGAAAATCTTTTGTTTCCTCTTTCAGTGATAAGTCCAAATAAAAGTATACATCACTGATATACAACACCTGGATGTGACATTCACTAACTGTATGACAAAACTACGTCATAAATATTTTATTATCAACATAAAAGACTAATCCATTTATTGTAGAAATGAATGAACATTTTCATAACTTTGATAGGTTATTTTAGTTTCATATTATTTGTGTTTTAAAAATCTTTAATAAGCTCTAAATTCTCGTGACGTCATAAAATAAAGGTTTACGTTCTCGTTTATATTTTATTTCTTTCTAAATATCGGATATCGGTGTATAAAAGGAGACTTGTACGGGATATATGGTCAAGATATATAGATAGATAGATAGATATATATATCAAGAGCATGCAACTTAAAAAGAAAGGCGGAAAGATTTTAGTTTGAGACTATAAAAATGTTAATTAAGATTAACTAAAGTAAATTATGGTTTCACCAATTCAGTAATAATATTATAATTTCCATCATTTCAATGTGGGACGAATTAATCAATCGTGTTAATCGTGTTAAACTCCTCGTGTTAATGTAATATCAAGACCAATAATACAATGATATAATGTACTGCGGTATTAGTTAATAATCAATATTATGCCAAAATAAAATATAAGTCCAGTTCCATCATGTATGTGAACTAATGAACTATCAATAAACTATAACATTGAATGTTATCTTGTGTTCATGTTTTAAAGTAATTTAATTAATTATTAAATTAAAATGTATTACAATGCAGTAATGTGATTAACTTCTCTATTGACACTATAACTATACTGACAAGAGGTATTTTTTATATTAATTATATATTTATTGTATTTCTTTATAAAACATAGATAGATACTGGAAATAAATAGCCTTCGATTCATAGCTGAAGTGTCTTGGGAGTAATGAAACTGAATAATGTATACGGTGAGTAGAGCCGTGTAAATATGGTTGGCGATGAATTATTGGTAATAAATTACGGTAAATAAATTTTTAACTATTTAAAATAATATACTGATATAGATAACATTGCGGCACTAATTATTAAGTTTAATTGTTTAAGCAAATAATACCTACTATATACGACGACGACGAATAATAAGTATCTTGATAATTTTGATTGGTCACGTAAAAAGTATGAAGACCCCCCGGAGGGCATGTATGAAGAGGTTGATGTCTGTGGTCGAGGCGAAAGAGGTACGCAGGGACCGTAGCGTTTGGTGCTCCGTCGTCTCTGGCTACCCCGCAAGGGATATGGCGTGAAGGTAAATAAATAAATATAAATAGATATAAGACTTGATAAGAGATACTTAAAATAACTAATGAACATAGGTATTTGGGTAAAGAATAATGTTAATACTGCTTCATGATTAATACACAGAATTGAGTACAATACTTTTAAAATATTAACTTTTTCTTTGTTTCTTTCAGTTTCATAAATAAACTACTGGACGGATTCTGATGATGTTTTTTTTTTATTTTCACTAGAACATATGAAACTATTGCGGCTCTTTAGACTTTATGATATTATATATTTAATATTTTTACCTGAGTACATACAATTATATTGAAACACATACAACATTTTAAGACTATTATGATTGTTAAGTCAACATGTTTAATTATATATTACTTGATTATATAAAATACTCACAAAAGTGATCCCAAATACCAATTATATATTATGCAAGTACTTCGTGTGTATTAATAATATATAAACGGTAAAATAGTACAAGATGTTTTATCGACACATTTAAAACTGCACTAACACAGCGCCTTATATTTAGAAATCATATTCAGTTCACACAAAATCTATTATAGATGCATTATTCAAGAACATTTGATACGTAAATAAAACGAGATGAACTGACATAAGACCGTTTTTAAATGTTATGACACTGCGAATTAAAACAGTAAATGAAACTATGAAAAGATGTGTCTTCTGATTACCAAAATATTAAATAACCTTGCTATATTGCTAGCTAGCAACGCAAATTTAACGTTTGTATAACTTGATAAACACAATATCATATAATTGCTTACGTAGAAATATATTCTGTGCCGCAGTACAACATCCGTGTAGTGTTAGACATCGCATACAGACTGACTGCAGCGTGTCACGTGTCTGTCTGTGTGTGTGTGCACTCACACTACGTACATGTGTACGTGTTGATACATGCAACATTTATTTAATGTAAATTGTCTTTCCTAAAAACAAATAAAAGGATTTGTAATCTATACTTTTAACATATTTTAAAAAAATCTGTTATGATAAGCCTTCCTTAGGTTATATTCTTCTAGAAATGACATATAATGACTAAAACTTTTTATAATATTTACACATATTTTATGCAGCAGGTAAGATTTTGTAATTATATAATAAATAATAATAATAGTATTGACAACATCTAGATTAATATCTCTTATAATACTCATCACTTTCTACGTGAATCGTTGTGTTATCAATTACCCAATGCAATGTATGAATATACAATCTCTATGGAGTCGGTCATTATACTTCCCGATCTGTGATACTACTGATACTGACATTGGAATGGATACTCTAATTTATATACATTTTACCAAGAACACTTCATTCATTAATATTTTAATTTTTTTAAACTAATTATACTCTGTCTCATCAGTCTACACGATATTCACGATGTATAGTATAACTTACAGTAACATAATGTTAACATACAAACACTGCATGGTTATTTAATAAGTCCTGTAGGTATTTAGAATTATTATTTTCAGCTGCAATTAAGTTTAACTTTTAATATAAAATTTTACATATGGCCGTAGTTCACATACGCGTATGTACAATTGTCTGGGCTATTAATAATTTAAACTAATATTTATGTGATGTACGAACATAGAGAAAATTTTTAACAGTAATTTTTTGTGTTCTTTGGCATGTACTTACTTAATTAAATTTTCTATAAACTAAATATGGAAGTATTGACTGTTTCATATTTTATTATATCTATATTTTTATATATTTAAACAACAAGATGATCAAAAACCCCGTCATAAACGCGAGTGACTGTAAACTGCTCTGCGACAGCGGACGGATGTTTCTTCTCTAAAGCTCTTATCTGCTGGCTCCGATCAGTTTTATTTATTACCGTATAAATATACAATAGTTATGATTTTATAGCATTTTATATTTATATGAGTAGCTTCATATTGTGTCTGTGTATGTATATTAGTGCATAGATTTTCTAGTTTTTTAACAAAAAAGAGCTACGTTATGCAACGTAAAATCAAATTGAATTTCTGCACTATTTTGAAACAGTAAATTTTTGTCATTTAAATAAAAAATAAAAGAACGAAATTCTTTGTAGACTCATATTGACATTCTTACTGTTTGGTTTAAACTGAATAGTATCGGATATGATTACAGTAAAATGTTCAAATTAATATTTAAATATATAGAATGAAGCGTAATAGTTGAATGAGTAAAAAAGAAATAGAAATTATAATATATAATATATCTGATTGCAAGACTACTAAACATATTTTGTTATGTTTTAAGTAATGTGGAAAGAATTAATATCAACAGAGCGTAGAATGAATACTTTAAAAACTTTAGTGTAGTTCTAATGACATTGCACATTGACTATGTTCAAACCTTTGGTTTGTCTTATTTTTGCACTTGATAAGATTGATTGAACCTTTGATAATTTACCAACACATTTATTGAATTAATTTTAAATATTTATTTTAATTTAAGGCTCTGTACAATGTTATAGTTCTTTACTTCTATTTAATTATACTAAAGAAATATGTTTCAGCAATATCACCATATAAATAAATCAGAAATTTGGGTCAATAAGAGATCTAAATAAAAAATATATTGTAAAAAATACAATGGAACGAATTGTGTCTCACGAGTGAATTGAGTATTTGGAAATGTGATCGTTAATTATGGCATTTTTTATTCTTTCTTTCTAATGTGAATAAGAACTACTATCCCAAGCAGTGTTTCCAACAGGGACTACAGTTACACGAATATAATGTTACTTGATCATGTATTATAGAATGAGATGATATTTACGTGTTCCAAGGAAATTGTCAAAATCTTTGAAATAAATGTGTCGCTCCCCTGAGGTCGCTTCGAACGTGAACTCATCTATTCGTTTATTGTGTACTCAAGTAAAAATATATATACATTTAGTATATACATTTTTGTTTTTACTTAACTTTATTGCTTTACAGTAAATACAAACTTGTGTTCACTGTTCATACTGCAGTGTTCTTAGACCAATAACGTATTTTATCTTTCGACTAACAAATATGTTGTGTAATCCTAGGAGAGACTAAATAAGAAAGAGAAATCAAATTGGATTAAAAAATTTAAAAGATAATACTATACATAATATATGTATATATGTATATACAACATCTAGTTCTTGAACAACTCCCTCGGGTATGTGTAAGTGTGTTCAGTTTACATCTTAATTAAGAACACCTTAAGGGACGCTCTTTCATTAGCAGATATACCATGAGATCTCAACGGACCCACTGATTTAGAGGAACTTAATTGAATCCAGTGAGTGAATTGAATTGGATGTAATTTAATTGCTTCCATAAAATGAATGCTACAGATAACTGGTATACCTTCAGGTATTCAGGTATTTATTTCACTTCCTTCATTTTCATTAATATTTTAAAGCTTAACAAAAAAATATACATGATTCATAATTATATTTTTACTGATATTATTTACGATATACTTTGCACTGAGAACATCTTCAGAGATAAATAAATTATAGCAAAAAGTAATTATAATACTAATATAAAAAAAAACATGTCTCCATATTTTATACTTAAGGATTTACCTAAATAGATAACAGAGGTAACGTGTATTAATGAACTCTATTGAACCTGTACTTGTAGAAATTGCCGCCTCGTTCATCCATCAACCGCCACTCTGCTGTGTCGTGAGCTGCGGGTACACTGCGGGCACACTGCGGGTACACTGACAAACGGTATAGCAATATATGTTGCATAATATAGAGGAACAGCCTACCTATATTGTGTAATCTCTAGTGATTATTGGGAGTATAATGATCATAAATTTACTCTAAAATTTTAAAGGTTTTGTTGAATTTCATTTACCTAAACCTGAAATTACAACGAAAATTTACTTTTTCCATGGACGGCTTCAAAGGACGGCGCCGATTAATTTATAACATATTGGATTTAAAAAATCCGTATTCACATATTACTCCCCTATATATATATATAAAACATTTTTTCACTATTAAATTACAATTTTATACTAGACTATATAATGCTCAATCAATATCATTAAAACTGAAATCTATAACATTAAAAAAGACTACATTTATGACGATTATAAATAACCTTTGTCTTAAATACCTTGAATAAATTAAAGTAAGTGCTTTAGCGGAACAAGTTCCGTCTCTTGGACAAATATGATATCAAAGATTAAGATATTAATAATTAGTTATTGTCAGCTGATATTTCTTTTGCTATAACTGTCTTAAATATATTATAAATAAAGCAGTTGTAAAGCAAGTCACGTGCTGCGATACTTTACCTCAAATACTTTAATAAATAAAAGTCCGAACTAATAATTAATGCCTTCGGTTATTTCGTACTCGTATTTATTTTCAAACAGCTGAGGGTTGAAAATAAAACTGTTTATAATTTTGAAATTGAAATTGAATTTTGAATTAAAATATATAAATTTGGTTTTAATTAGCGTCTCTTTTACGAATATAATTTATTATAAAGAGACCATTTTAAAAATTTTAAAGAAAATAATTTCTTTAAAAACATGAACTTGTGATATTTATAAAGAGTATCACATGTAATAAGTGTAATAATACTCATTACAATATTATTTAGCGTGGCTCTGAGATTAGCTCAATGACATTTTTCTACCTCCATGGAACAGTGAGTCATGGTATTACATTGATATTCTACGGCTATTATCACACTGATGTCAACTCGTTATGACCTCAAAAATCTCTAAAGAATAAATATTAATAAAAATGCAAACTTCATACGGAAGTAACAAATGATAAATACAATCTTGAACAATGTGCGGATCTCACTAAGAATTGACTCACGTGAGGGTCGAATCACCATTGGTCTAGACACTAATCAAACAAACGGACAATATAAAATAATATCAAATATAACTTTGTTACTGTTGGTGATCTGCAAGGGGGCTATTTATTCTCTTTAGGGAGTCCTTGATCAAAAATACAATTAATATTATTTATTTCTATTTTATTTACATATAATTCCACACACCAACCATATATATCAAATAAAAAAAATATAGTAACGTATACAAAAAATAAATTGTACCGTGCAAAAGGCAATGCCTTGTGGCGATGTCTTTTAGATAACCTTAGGGTCAGGAAAACTGCTAACACTTTTGTAACGAGTGGTCGTGTTGTAGTAAACATACTTACTAATAATACATTATTTAAAATAACTTATCAAATTGCATCAGACAAAAAACTCTATCGTAGTTCTGATATCTGTATAGTCGTAACATTTCACTTTTCGTTATTTTTGGATTGCTGGTTCTCAAAATTTAAATATATGTAAATCACAAGATATACGTTAGTATATCATGAAAGGTGAAACTAATTTTATTTTAAATTTCTCTGGTAAGTAACAAAATAATAATACATCAATTGCAAAAAAAACATAAACAACTTTTTACTTAAAGGTATAGTATCTGATATTATTGACATAATGGACATTGTAAGTTTTTACTTAAATCCGAAATCAGTGACTTTTTGCCGAAATAAATATTAATGTATTATATTATAAAGTGAATAGATTCTAAAAAACTTTATAATTAATTCATCATTCGTTTACTTTCTATTCACAAATTGTACTGAGTTAACAATAAATTATTGAATGTGTTACAAAATCTGTTAACACTGATTCGTTAACCAGTCTACCTTCATCCTGGTACTTGTACATGTCGATCCTAAAGTAAATGGAGGTCGTGGATAAGGATTATACTACGAAATATACTGTTATCATAATTTATCATCGATTTTTAATAAAAAAGTTGTTTAGACTTTATATGACAAGCATTAATTAAAACTTTATTTATAATACAAACTTAATATTAACCAACGTCATAGCTAAACGACATGTAGAGCCGACTAAAGCCGGACGAAAGCGCCGGTGTAACAGAATATTCTATTAGTGGGGGAGAGGCTGAGTTAAGCTGAGTACTTGTCTCAACACAGAGACGTGTTAGCTACTTAATGGTTCTGTTTGTGAAAATGTACGAAATATACAAGTAACGATTCGTTGTTAACAATATATAGTATAAAATTAAAATGAAATATTAACACTCAATAAAGTTAAAATGACTAAATATATATTGACTGGTAATAATGAATACCGACAAATATAAAGTATAAAACACATAACTTAGCAGTTATCTAATCTAGTTGGCACAGTTTGTTTGCTGCTACTTCAAAAGCGCTTTCCCGTGGTGTGACCGCTCAGGATTATTAAAAACATTCTCTATATACCTTCCGTATTTCTGCTGAGGTCCGTAACATCTGGTAAGTGTAAAGCGTAATATAATTACTAAGTTATTATGTTATATTCTAATTAACATTTCAAATACAATCAGTATTAGATGTAAAAATCAGAAGTATACAAAAAAAAGACAATTACAAACACTACGAAAATAAAAGTATTAGTTTTCGCATCATTCAAAAACTACTGAACTAATTTAGTCGATATTTTTGTGATGATGTTTTGTCTGAGTAGAGTTTATATTGGAAAAATGTACAAGCTTTGAAATAAATTTATTGTATATTATATTGGATATTAAGATAGCTTATTACTTTCGGAGGAGAGCGGGAGGGAGCTAGATGATCTCGTCGGGCACTAATAGTTGAGTACAATGCGACATGAACTGGCTTATGCGGTAAATGTTGGTTGTAATTTATAAAAATCTCAATCCGACCTAAAAAGCCTTATGGACTTATTATTATTTATTTATTTAGCTTCACGCCATATGTCTTGCGGGGTAGCCAGAGACGACGGAACGCCAATAGCTACGTCCGTGCATACCTCTTTCGCCTCCACCCACAGACATCAACCTCTTCATACCCACGTTTGGCTGCCGTATAACAGCGTCGGTAGCAAAACCGCAGTGTGTACAGCCAAACGTGCAGCTATGCTGTCGTTTCGCCGTCTCAACAATGCAGCCAAAGCACCGTTGACACTGTTACCGGCAGAAATACGCCTTTCCACATCCATTTCGTATCTTCCGTCTCTGCTAAACACACTTCCCAAATATACCACTTCATTCACTTGTTCTATTATCTTACCATTCACGTTTATCTTACATTCTGTTCTTTCTTCATTTCTTTTAAATATCAGAACCTTCGTCTTATCTGTATTCAGGTTTAGACCGTTATTTTCACACCCATCTTTCAGAGTGGTGACCAATGCCTGCCAATAGCATTCTGATGATGCAATGAGCACTGCAACATCTGCATATAGCAAGCAATTGACCTTAAGATCACCTACTTTCACTCCCATGTCACTGTCTTTCACACCTTGGAGACAACTATCCAAATACAAATTAAACAACCAAACTGACATGGCGCAACCTTGTCAAACCGGGGCGACATGCCAGCTCCTACTCGCACACAGGCTAAGTAATCTCTGTAAAGAGACTTTGCAGCCTGTAGCAAGGGTCCGCTCACATTGTATCGGGGCAGTATCTTCCATAATTTTTTTCTCACAACCCTGACAAACGCCTTTTTCAAATCCACAAAAGCACAAAAAAACCTTTTAGTTTAGAGCCAAAAACTTTTCCGTGATCATGCGGAGGGAAAAGATCAGATCTATATATCCTCTTCCAGGTCTAAAACCTCCTTGGGCCTCCTACAACAGCCTTTCAGATCTCTCATGCATTCTTCTCGCTAATGTTTTAGCAAACACTTTACCGCCCAAGCTAATCAAACTAATAGCCCTATAGCTTGCACAGTCTATCTGTGAACCTTTGCCTTTATACAAAGGTACGATGAAAGCACCCCGCCAATCGTCTGGGACCTCCCCCGATTTCCAGCATAAATTGCACAAAAACCAGAAAAAGTCCAAGACGCGTGGCCCACCATAATTGATCATCTCGGCATTAACTTCATTTGCTACCAAGGCCTTACCACATTTCAGACTTCGAATCACGCTCTCTGCTTCTTCCAAACTGATTTCACCATCGGACTCAGCATTTCGCTGGTAGTCAAGACCGAGGCGTCCTCACGTTCATACGTCTTCTTGTAGAATTCCGCCCACCGCTGCAAAACGTGTGCTTGCTCGGTTAAAATTTCACCGCTCTTCGAAAGCACTCTTTACAATCTACAGGTTACCGAATACCCCCGGGAATCATTAACTTCTCGCCAGAAAAGCTTTGTGTTTTCCCGGAAGTTGTTCGTCAAGCTTTCATGCCTTTCTCTGTCAGAATTGTCACGCTTCATCTTTATAAGTGCTTTCGTTTTGTCTTTTGCAGCTTGTACGCTCTTTTTCTTATCTCTCTTATACTTTTGTCCTTACCAGAGGCTTTATGATCCAGCCAAGCTTTCTTATTTAACTCTGCAGCGTCTTTCACTTGATCATCCCATCATTCATTGCGCTTTTTACTAAAACCTCTTCTCTTTTTACCACATACTTCTGTCGCTACTTTCAACATACCTTTCCTAAGGTTCTGCCAGCATACTTCAACACTTTCATTTCCAGAATCACAACTTTCAAGCTTCTTGGAAACCCTTTCTTGATATTCCTCTCTGATAGGTGGATCTTGAAGCTTCCAGATTCTTATGCGATAATTCGACGCCAAGCTTGGACACGTCGTGCGGCTGCGCCAACCTGCAAACAGACCTCTTATTCTAGCAACGACTAGATAGTGATCCGTTCCCAGATCAGCACCCCTGAACACTCGCGTGTCCATAACTTGACTTCGAATACGCTGATGCACTAGGAATAAATCAATCATACTTCATTCTTCGCTCCCATGTATACATGTGAATTTGTTTGTGATTAAACGTCGTGTTTGCCATAAACATATTTCTCTCCTTACAAATTTCCAAAATAAGCTTTCCAGCCTCATTTACTGTCTTATCACCGTATTTGCCTAACACGCTTTCGTAATCACTTCGCGCAGTTCCAACCCCTCTATTAATATCTCCACATTCTGTCAACTTTTAATTATCTTTGACACTACTTAAAACATCCCTGCAACTCTCTCAAAACTCCTCGAGCTCGCTCATTTGAGCGGAGGATACTGGAGCATACATGGCTAACAAGAATACTCTTGTTATCCCCAGCTTAAAGCGAACCCAGACTCGGGTTGGTCGTCTTGTATTCTACCATTGCATTAACCATTCGAGAGGACAATAATACGACTACACCTTGGCAACCTCGCTCACTCTCTGGAACCCCAGCCCAGAAAGCGACCCGGTTGCCAGGCAAATCGGTCGTATCATTGCCTTTTCGCTTGGTCTCAGACACACAAATAACATCCTGATCTTTGTCATCCATCACATCTAATAATTCATTCATCTTCTGTTCCATTCCTCCTCTTACATTCCACGTAGCTATTTATAGCTCCGTCCTCCACCTTCCGCCATTCGGAACATGGCGTGTTGGTGGCCAACGCCGCAAGTGCCCAGTCCCCTTATTGGATTTAATGTCCATGATTTTATCTTATCACTATCAACTTGAGTTCTGTATCCCATATTATTTTTAAAGTTGGTTCTATATAAATAATAAAAGCAACTATGTAAATTCATTAACCCTTTTCATCAGTATAGTGTTGTTCCTTGGAAATGGTGATCAGCTCACTGCTCAGTGTGCTGATGATTGATGAATGACGGACGGTATCACTACAAGTGCAGGCGGTTGGTTCATTCAGATCAATAATTCACCTTACGTGTGTTGCTTAAATTATGGACCTCAATAGAAGAAACACATGTAATTGTGTTGTATGGAATTCTTTTAATCATGTTATTGCTTTATACATCTGTAATCAAAAAAAAAAAGAAAAATCGATGCAAATATATACATACATTTGTTATCTTTAAATGTATAAATATATATAAAAAAGATGTAACGATTTACATTAATAACATCCCCACAATACTGACTTCAGATGCACTCAGACTTAGTATTAGCTTCAGACACCAATAAAACGACTTTAAGTTATATAAGAATCTGCATAAAAACGATCTCAGCAGCTGGTGTAATTAAATACCGCCTTAGTAGCCAAGTGGCTCAGGAAACCATGAAGCAGATCTATTCCATGAATCATCAACTTCATTTGGTTATTCCGTATAATATATAATTAAGATTTAAAAGTTTTTCGGTGTAATAAATTAACATTCCATGAACCTGATGAGCATTTTTACTATATTTGTGACCTTAATTCCACGCAGCATGTATCAGATATAATAACGGGTATTTAATACATTTCCGGATATACTATAATTGATTTATTTAAAAAACCGTATTGGTTATTTTAAAATGCAATTTAACTTATTTTTCGGAACCCTAAATCGCTCGGCATGAATTTATTTATGTTGCTACTTAAAAGCTCTCTAAAAAGCTAAAAATTATTACACTTTTATTTTTCTTCGTATTTCCACTCGCTCGGTAATTCCTGACATAGTTATAAGTTGAAGTAGCAATGCAATGCAATGCAAGCACATGTTTAAAATTATGTTTTACTTCTTTTATTTTATACTTCTTCTTCTAAGTAATTAAATAATTTAAGGAGCTATTGAACAAATATAATTAAATACTTCCGCTAAGTTATTTACTCCACATGAGTTTGTAAAGGAATTATGAACAAAGGAGCGATCAGTCTGGGAAATAATAATACAAATGAACCACTGACACTGAAATAAAAACACGGAAATATAACATTTATTATATAACATAAGTTACGAAAATAAATAAGACTAATATGTATGGTAGTTACATTTGTAATAAAGATATCTTTTATAAAATAATATCTCTCAAAATAAAAATGGTCACTTGGAATTATTTCAATAAATTAACAAAGTTAACTGAATTCTTCTACGGTTAGAAATAAAAATATGTGTATAAATATTCACAATTTAGATGATTTGAATATTGATCTCTCTTGATCATGAAGATACTATCGGCGGGTGGTTCACGACTCGTGTTGTCGTCTTGCAGTTTGAATTACTATGTTGATGAATGAGTTAACGTTTTTATATATCTGGCATTTGAAATTACAGCAACTCTCAGTAGAGGCACCATGTTTTGTTCTAGCACAACCGCAATATTAAGATGTTAATTGCAAATATTTTTGTCGGTGACATCACATACAAAGCCAAGAGTGAAAACGAGAGGAGATGGACTCGTGTACTTCAGAGATATATCATTGAGATGGCTTTCACTGAATTAATTAATAGTATTTCTTATTTTAACAAACGTTCATAGATTCATTTTAACCTGAAAGTCGGTTTTTAAATAAATAATTACCGGAATTATCAATATAGAAAAATTATAATTTAATAAATTAAATTATAAAAATAAATAGAATTAGAATTACAGAGGTTTTTTAAATCATTTGTTAAATATAAGTCTTAAAGAACTAAAATTATTAATAGTTTTTTTCTGTTCTAATTAAAAATAATATAATTTCTGTCATGGATATTTATCGTAACATTAAAATAAACCATAATTGCAATAATAACTAATCGGAACTTGTAATACAAATAGCCTTTTTGTCTTTAACACATTTATTCAATTTCGATATCAATACATTTAAATATTTGTAATATTTAAACAAACGAAACTCATATTAAAATAATTTTATTAATCATGATTCAATATACATTTTCATTTTACATTTTTTGTTTGAGAATTGAAAAGATTTAATAAAATTAAAATGTTACAGCAAATATATATTATATTAGGTGATTCGTAAGTTTTAATCCTTTTAACGGCGGTAAAAATGATTTTCCTTTTTTGCAAATCTACTTTTTTAAAACCTATTTTAATGACACCCACATCATGGGGTACTCAAGTAAGTGTTTCTACACGTATAGTGGTTTTTGGGTACTTATATATATATATTTTCAAAATTTTGTCCTACCATTTTGTTGACTTGGTTAGTTTGTGTGTTCATACCAAATTACAGCCTTCTAAAACAAGCAGTCAAAAAAGATAGTCTCTGAATTGGGACAGACGGAAAGACAGACGAACACTGAGAACTAAACTATAGGGGCATCTAGTGGATACCCTAAAAACACAGTTATGTAAACATGAAACTGTAGTATACAACAACACAGTGAAAAATAAAACCGATCGAAGCAATTAAAAGCTTTAGAGAAGAAGCCCCGTCCGTGGTTGCTAAACACTTTATCGTGACTCGCGTTGAGGACGACCACCTTTAACCTTTTTTTCAAATAATCAATTCTATTTATTGGTATTTCAATAAAATTTTTGATAATAAAAGCGCTGTTTTTTAAGTTCAATTTATCATAATGTCTGCATGTTTAAATTATCGTGTATATACACGATAATATACAAACGAGTGACAACACATCGACATTAGTGCTCGCAGGCTTAAATTTAATATGCTAAACGTGATTTATTTATCAAGCAGCGTAAATTATATATTTTCTTGTATATTTTTACAATCCTATAATTTAGTTTTTCACTTCCAAAATAATCAAAGTCGTTAGTTATACCTCAAGTATCAATTATAGTGCACATACAGCGAGTGCACGCGTCGCGGGAGAACATAATGACTGAACTAAGTGCTGGCATATTCATGTTCTGCATTAGGTAATTGATACTGTGTTTCATTAAGTAAAATGTTGGCGAATATTGCGTAAAAAAAAGTTCTATTAATTATATGGTTAAAAAATGAAATAAAGAATACTTTATATGCTTCCTTTAATTGAACCCCTTGCAAAATAGAAACTACAGAACAATTACTGTAATTCTTTTGGATTTGATAGTGTTTAGTGATAGTTAGTTAATTAATACTATAATTATAAAGTGCTACAGACCAGGTTACTTACTTAAAATTGTAAAGCTTTTAAAAGCTTTCCCCAATATTAAGGCATATAATTGGCATTATTCTAAAGGAAGATAAGCAATGTTGTATATCTCTTTGTATATGAAATAGCTGACTGCGGTAAATCGATACTTTAAGCTATCATCGGCTGCAGTGTGCATTGTACCAATAACATAATTTGGAAGCAAACAATTCGACAAACAGACACTTTAAGATTGAGTTACAGACGTGCTTGCTTTAAAATTACAGCTGATGCAGATGATATATTTATATAACGAGTCATTAAAGAATTGAACTTAATGAACTGACTGACTATTATAAATAATGATAAATAATAAGACATGTTGTCATCGAATTGAAGATAATTATTTTAGATGACATGCTCCATGATGTCTTATTTTTTTAAAGATGCGTTTTTTAAAACTCTTTTGCTTGCAAAATACCACGTATCGTGTGTGGTTTCACAGCTATATAAATGACGAGAACAAAGTATCTTCACTCAAGCTTAAAACAACACTTCGTGGTTCACTTCAATTGTCCCGTATAGGACTCCAACCCACAACAATTTATTCAATAGTCAGGGTCTCTTACCACAAAACCAATCTCTACCATATATATACATTGGCGTTTCATTTACAATGAGATTTTTTGGTACTTGCAAAATATGAAGTAAGGTATAAGAATAAGTTGATGACAAATTTATTCATAGAAGAAATCGCGGTACATGTATTACATTGCTATTACATTGCTTATATCGTAACCTTCCGACATTCAAACACTACAATATATAGATATTCTTTCCAAAATAAATAAACCCTCTGGCCGGCTTCGATGTTGTTCATTCTTTTTGGGAAATCGGAAAGACTATTGAAATGCCTACGTTCAGAAAAAAATATATATTCATTTATTAGTTTCGTAAGAGTTTAAAGTTTTTTAGATATTATTCGTTCGAACAGTTCAGGCGATAGCAGAAATAATAAACAAACAAACTCACATTCGCATTTATTGAGTTGAGCGTAAGCGAAGCTCTTAAATGTTTGTGTATAGTTAGTTGTCTCCAGAATGCGACAAAATCCAAAATCCATTCAAAAGTTATCAAGAAAAGAAGAAAGGAGAGTGGCTCAGCTCAACAACCGCCGCGCACGATTGGCGGATCCTAGTAAAACAGATTTAATGTAAAAAAAATAGTAATAGTTAAGACACGTAAAATTAACTAATATTTGGAATATTTTAATTATTTTAAAGTTTTTAATAAAGAAATAATGTGGATACATATGTGGATATATATATATATATATATATATATATATATATATATATATATATATATATTCAGTAGTAGCACGAATTCGACAGTTTAACAGTTTACTCGCAGGTTCAGTTCATAGTTGTCGTTATTTAGTATTTAATTAAAATTATGTTTGATTTAATGCAAATTCAGCTTTAACCGAAGACGTTACCAATAGCTTGATGGCGATAGAGTTTTTTTAACTTTACATCCCTCTACTTCAGTTTAATTTAAAGCGATCTAATCGTTTAAGAGATTAGTCAGAATGAAGACAGACAGAACAAAAAAGTTTTTTATGCAAGTACCGTACCGTACAATTTCATATGCATTTAGTGGAAAGCTGTTTATTTGGATACAAACAGACACTTCAATGTTATATAGATATTCACAGATATTCAATGTCACATTTTAATCAAATTGTTAATTTTAACATTTAACCTACATAAGTATATTCACCGGCAGATATACATTCTATTTTCATGTCTGATAATAACATGTTGTTATCTTCATGTTAAAGGTTACATTGTGTAGATAACGAGGGAAGTCCTCACTCTCACTGTGACTGTGTCTTAGTGTTAGTTTGTGTTTATGTTATTTATTACACATATTGTATCATATAACTGCAATTTAAATAAAATATTATGAAATTAAATTCCTGTAAAATAATCAAACTTTTTTTAAGAAAATGCAAGATTTACTAGTTGTGTACCCGACTCCATTCGCGCAGAACGTGTTTTATTGGCAGTCTGACTCTCAACCTTAATAATTATAAATACTGCATTTATGTAGTTAACTAAAGTCTTAGGTACACAACAATTCCTTAATAATATATTTTTAAAAAGAAAAACAACTTTATTGAAACAAAATTTTATATTTACTATGATTTGAAAATATAGACACATAATCTTAAACGAATATTAAGACACGCACGGATGTACTGTGAGAACCGCATTTAAATCGGATCAGCCGTTCCAGAGATGAACGCACACAAGCGCACGGATAAGCAGACAACAATCATTATTTTGGGTCCTGTTCGTTACTAAAGTAATGATTTTTTCTTCAAATATCTTCTATGTACAGACAACAATCAGTTCCAGGTTTATTATATGTGTAGACTAATTGATAAAAAAATAACTATAAGGTTATAATGAATTAATTTATTAAATATCTAGAAACTAATTAGTCTTTTCATTATAATATATTTAATCCACATACAACGTTGTATGAGAGATCACACTTGACCAGACAATTATCACTACCTATTAATTAAAATATATAACTTGTTGAAGTTGAAATGAGTCAACTATTTTATTTTTTTAAATCTTTTTTGATCTTCTCAAACACGTTTGAACTTTATTAAACATTACTCCAAAACATTTTATTTTCAATGTCTAATCAATTTTTATGTTATGTTATGTTGTATTCTATAATTAATTTGAAAATAAAGTAAAAAAATATGATTAAATTAGAACATAATGTGATTAAAACTGATTACTAAGTTGATAAAAAACTGAATGTTTGTTATGTTATGTAGGATGGAGACGGGGAAGAACACGGCGTCACAGACTCAGGGAAGTCCTGCATCTTATATAAGTACCAGGTCATCATCTCACAGCACTAATTACTACACACATCTCCACTGAGGCAGCTGTGTCATGTAATATATACACTTCTTGAACACTATAGTGAGTTTGTGAATTATACTATTATTATTTCACTAACACTTAAGACTGATAAAGTTGTACAAGAAATTATAGAGTTTTGTATAAAGCTTTTTAAAGTATTTTAATATTTTGTTTCAGAACAAAATGTACTTCCTATACATATTATTTTCCGTGGTTCTGGCCTCGTCGGCTCAAGAATACATGGAACCATTAGAAATCATCGAAACGTAAGTATTATGACTATTATGATAGCATAATAAAACTACCTCTTACTTTATTAATGAGTTACTCTCTCTCAGTTACCCTGAATGGTACGTGAGTCAGCGCGTGCGTCGTGACGTCACTGTCGATAAGAACATCGGAGACGGTCGTGTGTTTGGTACTCTGGGACAAAATGATAACGGATTATTTGTACGTATCAATTACTATTATTATAATTTATCAAGCGAGGTCACTATCTTACTCTTACTCTTGCTCTTTTTGAAATAGTTCGTCTTAAAAAACATTATCAGTTTTTTAAATATAACCAATGTACGGCGACAGTGACATTTCAATTTAAATACCATTCCAGGGTAAAGGAGGGTACGAGCATCAGATCTTCAATGACGGTCGTGGTGATCTGAAGGCTCAGGCGTACGGGACCCGCGTGCTGGGACCCGCCGGGGACACCTCGAACTTCGGAGGCGCTCTTAACTGGAAGAACCCTAACGCGGCCGCCTCACTGGACATCAGCAAGCAGATCCACGGAGGAACTTCGGTGAGTATAATTTGACAAAACAAAAACTTCTCAACGAAGTAAATACCGAGTGACGAAAGCGAATCCACTGACAAAACTCCTGATATGAATTTTGCGACGAAAAAAACCACGAACATTTTTATTCACAAACGTAAACAAACACAAAAAATGTGAATGTGTTCGGAACGTTGTACAAATTGCATTTTTGTTTTTATTTTATTAGATTGATCAAGGCAATTTGGTAACGTTGCGAACACATTCACATTTTTTGTTTGTTTTTTTGTTTGTTTGTTTGTTTGGCAACGTAGTTGTAGTAACATCCCTGAAAGTTTGAACAAAATCAGTTGAAACTACGAACATACCCACACACAGACAAAGTAAGCATCGATGGAGGCGCCAGTCAAAATTTTCAAAATGTCATATCTCATCAACCGGTGGTCGGATTTTGGCGTTTTTGGGCTTGTTGAAAAGGTCTCGACGAGGACCTTTAGGAAAATCTAAAGGTGGAAATAAGTGATTTTGTACTGGTGCGGAGCCAAAAACTAAATTTTAGTCTCATTTTTCAAACGGCCGTAGAGGTGAGGCGGTAGGTATATTGCTAAGTGTAAATGCATTTTCTGGGTCTATGGGCCAAGGGCTTTCTAAAAATACCACACTCATACCAGAAGGTCTCCTGTATAAAAAAATCGATATTGCGCGTATATATACAGAGTTAGACTTTCATCACTATGGGTGCTTTCGTCACTCTGAGCTAGCTAACGCCCGCTTTGATATTTAAAATTAATAAAATTTGTGAAAAATCTAGAAACCATTGAACAAATTAAAACAATTTCAGCTAAAGAGATTTAAATTAGACTAATAGGCAAACAATTTAATATGATTTTAAAAGAATACATATTATAATTAACATCGTTATTAGTGATAAACAAATCACTGTAGTACAATGTAAGCATAAATAAGCAAAAGTTTTGTGTGTTACTGCCTGTAAGTGTACAGTTTAAGCACGCGTGCGTCGTGACCCGAGTTATTAAGAGGTTGAGACGCTCGAGTGAAGAATATAAACGCACTACTCACGCCCTTTACATTTGTTTACTCAAACACCGTTGTGTTCAATTTTGCGTACTTCGTGATTAAAATCGTGTCCGCGATGTTTATGGTCTTCATTAAAATTTACACGATTCTGACGCCATGCATTAGCGAAGTTTAGACTTTATACATCCCCAAACTTGCGGAATTTAATTTAACTTGCTACGTCCTCGAATCGGTAAATGCGGTTTTTTATTTAATAAGAAAGTTTGTGTTTTCGAGATAAGCAACGTTTTAGTATTCTAAAGAAGCTGATGCGCGCGCGACCACACAGACTCTCGCAGTGCACAGTGTCTCCGGCGCCCTCCCCGCGTGCTCTAATACACCGCTATCATCTTCTATGTTTTATCAGGCGAAAACTTAGTTTTCCGATACTTAGGCGACTAATATAAATATGATACTTATTTAATATGTTAGATATCTTACAATAAGATTTTTATGAGCGAAGTTGTGTCGGATCACTGTGATCATCGTAAGACACCCTTCAGCGACTCGCTCTCCGGTGGTGATTGCGGCACCATTTAAGAGAATATCCATATAAAAGTAACACATGCAAAACTAGCAATAATAAAAATGAGATGCGGCTCCTTTCTTAATTATCCAAAAATCAAACACAGGTTTTCTGTTTATGCAATGTACTACCGGAGCAGGGAGAGGCTTATCTCAATTTATTCACTTTTGTAAATTATATATGGCCGTCGCCTGTGGCGCTGTAAATACATTTTTTTTATAAACCCAATTTATATTTATATTTATTATAATACAAATGCGAAGTACAAGCAAACACTCCGACTTACAGTATACCGCTATTATCGCATAAAGTATTATAAATATTAAATTAATGGAATTAACAAGCGGCAGACTTTATGAAGAACGTGGTCCAGCGATGGAGTTGAAACCCACACCTGCTTATATAGACAAATAACATGATTCAATACAATAATTACAACTTAATAATCTTGATTAAGAAATAAAAATACTGGTTTGATTGATAATATCTCCATATGATAATTACGAAAGCGATTGATAATCGAGTCCTGATTAATCGCAGCCGACGGTCGAAAAACAAAAATAATGATTTACCTTCATTCCATCGTCTTTTGTATAACGTAGAATATTATATATAATTAATATAACTGTGTTACAATATATTAATAGTATAGTATTTAAGCAACTCACACACACATACCAAATCAGTAACAGCTATAATATATTTGCCGTCAAAAATAAAATCTTTCAAGTGGAAGATGAATTAACCTATCTTTTTAAATATAAAAAGATAAATCGTTGTTTTCAGTAAAATATTATATAAGTAACAAAAGGTAAACATATTATTAAAAACTGATAACTAGCGAGCAAGGGAAACACTTGATAAATTAAATTATTAAACATTCTCAAATGAACAAATGAAAAATTAATTAACAGTTTAAAATTTACAATTCAAAACTCTAATTGAGTAATTTGACGCATGAATCAAACTAAAACGCAAATTTTGGTACTTGATTATATTTCAGCTTCGTGCAAATCATCGACAGCGATGTAATTGCGTTACCGCCATCCCCACCACACTCTCCACCCCGTGGTGAAGGACGCTCGCCACTATATAGCTCCGGCATTCCCAAAGTCTTTGTGGTCATCTTTGTACAGAAACTAAATGTCGAATTAGAGCTATATGCTAGATGTAGTGTTTTAGGCGTTAATAATAGTTTTCTTACTATATATTGAAAATTAAAAGTTGTTCCTACTCGGAATGTATATTTTAAACGTATGAGAATTTTTATAAATAACGTCTCTATATTATTAAAAAAGTATGTATTTTTTGGCTGTTTCGAGTTTACTATTGACAGTATAAAATATAAATCCCGATTTATTTATATTGCTTAAAAAATAAATATCATATTTTAAAACTGTCCGAAAATGACTATCTATATCTATACTTATAATAAATCTGTAGAGAGGTCAATTCTGTACATGAAATATATTTACAAAATAAGTAGCAGGGGGTGATTAGTGTTCGATACTGATGCCAAAAATGCAGTTAAAAAAATTTTTGTCTGTCTGTCTGTCTGTCTGTCTGTTTGTATGTTATTTATAGAAAAAAAAACTACTCGACGGATTTTAACGAAACTTAGTACAATTATTCTTTATACTCCTGGGCAGGTAATAGTATACTTTTCATCACACTACAATGAATAGGAGCAGAGCAGTGAAAGGAAATGTTGAGAAAATGGGAGAAGTTGCTTGATTTTTTAAGCTTCCGTCGCGTGTGCAGCCTTAATGGTTAGAGCTACATAGAAACTATGTATAACGGAAATATTCTACATAAAAATACACGAAAAATATTCCAAGACAGCATATATCTACCTTTTATAGTTAACTCACAATAACACGCATAACTCTCGATAGCTTAGCAGTTCGGAGATTTCTTATTATATTTGTTTACTTTTACGTTTATAAAACCAATAATGCTCACCATCATTCCTAATTAAAAAAAAAATAAACATTAGCACCAATTCAATAAAAAAAGAATCATTGAAATCGGTATAGAAACACCAAACTTATACTTACTTACATGAAATACGCCAACAAGACATCGCGCGTGAATAGTGAATCAAGCTATAAGGATTATTTTTGCGTAACGGTTGCCGCGCTCGACGGGGCTCGCGGCGGCAGAGTATAAAAGGGGCGGGAGGCGAGCGCAAGCGTCATTCAATATTTGGCTGTTGATGCGTTCAGAGTGTTGAACTTTATTGACAGACAATAATTGTTATTTTATAAACCGTGCTTATCAGCGCGACTTTTTGTCTTTAAATAGTTTATTTTAATTTCTTTTGTTGTTATTTTCTAAATTAGTTTTAGTTTTGTTTAAATTCTTAACTATTAATAGTTCCTATTTTATTTCTTTTTAAGTAGATTTAGATTCGATTTTTAGATTAGATAATAGATAGATAGATTAGATTATTGTTAGATTTTTAGTTACTGATAGGTTAGTTTTGGGCATTTTATGTTTAGTTTTTTTTGTATTGAGTAGATAAAAGCGTAGGTAGGTACTTTTATTAATTATAGTATTCATAGGTATTTTTTATTTATTTTTAAGTGAAGTAGGTATAGGTAGATATTGCCTACTATCTACCTATACTGCACACGTGTTTTAGCTTTATTTTCATTTCTTTTTTTTTTGTACCCAAGTTGTAGGTAGGTAGGTACATATTTCTTAGTTTAATTCTATTAGAATATTAGGTATTTAAGTTTAAATAGGCACTTAGATTTATATTTTTTTATTATATAGCAGCTGTACTTAGAACATCTAAGGTTTTTTTTGTATTAGCATAGGTACTTTGATTAATTACAGTAGTTGTAGGTATTTCTTATTATTCATTTTTAAGTGAAGTAGGTAAGTGTAGATAGTATTGCACACGCATTAAGTATAGCTTTATTTTCATTTTTTATTCTTTTGTAATTTGTACCTACGTACATATTTATAATTCGATTAGAATATTATTTTAGTTTTAATAGGCACTTAGATTTATATTCTATTTATTATATACTTAGCTATAGTTAGGACCTCTGACGTAAGTTTTTTGTTGGGTAACTAAATAGAATTTAAGTTACCGTCGATTAAAAATAAAATAAACGATGCCACCTAAAAAACGACCATCTTTATCTCGAACTTCGAGTCAAGCTAGGAGAATGAGAATGACGCGTTCTCAAGAATCGGAAGAGGAAAGAGCACATCGGTTAAACTCTATGAGAGTTAGTGCCTCAACATCTCGAGCTAATGAAAGCTCTCCAGAAAGAGAGATGCGATTAGCAGCTGAAAGAGCGAGACGAGCTACAACACGGGCTTCTCAAAGCTCTTCTCAACGAGAGCTAAGGCGTTCCATTGACCGGGAACAACATGCGTTATCCCGAGAAGCTGAAACTGCTTTACAACGAGAATTGCGACTCACAGCTGACCGCGAACGGCATACATTATCTCGCGAGTCTGAAACCTTCACTGAGAGGGAATTACGGCTTACAGCTGACCGCGAACGTCATATTTTATCTCGCGAGTCCGAAACCTTCACTGAGAGGGAATTACGGCTTACAGCTGACCACGAACGTCATATTTTATCTCGCGAGTCCGAAACCTTCACTGAGAGGGAATTACGGCTTACAGCTGATCGCGAACGTCATATTTTGTCTCGAGAATCTGAAACTTTTACTCAATATCAAGACCGTTTGACAAATGATAGGGCGCACCATAACATGATTCGATCTCTTGAAGATGAACATGAGCATGAACAACGACTAGAGTCGGGACGCGATTATTACAATTCTTTGAGACAAGAACAATTGATTACTTTATCTAATGAAAGATTAAGAATTGAAAATATTCGGTCGCTTGAAACAGAAGAACAGCGAGAGGCCCGTCTTACTGCAGATAGATTTCGACATGGTCTTAATGACTTAGATATACACGTGGTAGATCAATCTACAAATTCGGTGGCGTGGTCCGATAAATATAAAAGTGGGTTTGCTTATAACCTCACAATTGATTACAGATCATCTTCTGAAATAGGCGATATGAACGTAGTATGTTCCTTTTGTAATGCTTCGAAGTGGAGGAAGGAGTCTGCTGGTTTCTGTTGTTCTGGAGGTAAAATAAATTTGCCTTCGTTCGAAGACCCACCGGAACCTTTAAAATCACTACTTTTAGGGGAACATTTGCAATCCAAACAGTTTTTAGATAATATTCGCACTTATAATAGTGCATTCCAAATGACATCCTTTGGTGCTAAACAAATCTCAGAAGGCCCTTTCATGCCTACTTTTAAGGTACAACGTCAGGTTTACCATTTGATAGGGTCCCTTTTGCCTGAAGAACAACCTAAATTTCTTCAAATATATTTTGTATCCGATTACAACGAACAGTCGAATATAAGAAATCAATATTTTCCGAATTTAAATACTGAACTCATTTCACAACTTCAGAACATGTTACATCAGGTTAATTCGTACGTATGCAGTTTTAAATCGGCATTAGAAGCCCTTTCTCAAGATGGTAATAACAATTATAAAATTGTTATAAATGCCGATAAGCGTCCAACTCAGGAACACCCTGGGCGTCATAACGTTCCATCCACGAATGAAGTTGCTGTAGTACTGGTCGACCAGGAATGTGATAGGCGTGATATCGTTATACGTTCCAGAGACAATCGTTTGCAACGTATTTTCGAAACCCACAGGGCTTACGACAGTTTGCAATATCCTATGATATACTGTCGAGGGGAAGATGGTTATAATTTCGCTGTATACCAAACCGATCCGCGCACAGGCGCACCTAATTATAATAAAAAGGTGTCATGCCTTCAATTTTATTGTTACCACCTGCAAGTGAGACGGAATAGATTGGTATACTTTCAACGTTTTCGTGGCTTATTTAATCAGTTTATTGTTGACATGTACGCAAAAATTGAAACCGAAAGATTAGTTTATATACGATCTAATCAAAGGCAGCTGCGCGCTGAAGAATACGTGCACCTTCGCGATGCCATGCAGCAAGATAACGATACTGTGAATATGGGTCGTTTAGTTATTTTACCCTCTTCTTTTACTGGTGGTCCACGCTACATGCATGAACGTACTCAAGACGCTTTTTGTTACGTAAGAAAATATGGACGTCCCGACTTATTTGTTACTGTAACTACCAATCCCAAGTGGGATGAAATCACTCGGGAGCTTCTTGAGGGTCAGGCACCGCATGACCGCCATGATATTATTGCAAGAGTGTTTCATTTAAAATTAAAATCAATGATAGATCTTCTTACCAAAGATAACATTTTTGGAGAAGTATTGTGTTATATGTATAGTGTTGAGTGGCAAAAACGCGGCTTACCTCACGCACATATCTTGCTTTGGTTAAAAGATAAGGTTCGACCTAATGATGTAGACAGATTAATCAGTGCTGAAATTCCAGATCCGACTGCAGATCCCCTGTTATACGACATTGTTAAAACTCATATGATACATGGTCCATGTGGTGCATTTAACGCAAATGCTCCTTGCATGCAAGACGGTCGTTGCACTAAAAGGTATCCAAAAGCATTAGTGGATGAAACTGTAACAGGACATGATGGATACCCATTATATCGTCGCCGTTCAAGAGACAATGGTGGTTTTACTGTTGAAAAGCGAATGTCTGGACAACAGGTTACTTTAGATAATAGGTGGGTCGTTCCGTATTCGCCTGTATTGTCCAGAGCATTTCAAGCTCACATAAAAGTAGAAATGTGTAATAGTGTAGAGTCAATTAAATATATTTGTAAGTACATTAACAAGGGCAGTGACCAAGCTACGTTTGCGTTAAGAAATGAACATGATGAAGTTACTAGATTTCAGTCAGGCAGATATATCAGCTCTTCAGAAGCTGTGTGGCGGATCTTAAGTTTTAATATTCACGAAAGATATCCACCTGTGACCCATCTGGATGTTCATCTGGAAGGCGGTCAACGTATATATTTTAACGCCGAAAATGTTACAGAACGATTAGAGAACCCTAGACAAACAACTTTATTGGCATTCTTTCGACTTTGCCAAACTGATAATTTCGCAAAGTCTCTTTTGTATGAAGAAGTTCCATCGTATTATACCTACGATAAACAACGAGGTGTCTTTAACCGTAGACGCCGAGGCAGGCCTGTAGATGGCGAGACAGGTATTTTCAAAGAACATGTTCTTGGTAGAGTGTATACTGTTCATCCTAACAACGCAGAGTGTTTTTATTTGAGATTATTATTACATACAGTGCGAGGACCAACATCATTTATAGATTTGAGAAAAGTAGACGATGTTGTTTATCCAACTTATCATGCAGCTTGCCAAGCGCGTCATTTGTTTGAAAATGATCAACATTGGGATGACGCTTTAGCAGAATCCTGTGTTAGTGATAATCCACGACGGTTACGCCATTTATTTGTAACATTACTCACATTTTGTAATTTATCTGATCCTGTCCAATTATGGGAAAAATATAAAGAAAAATTTGCAGAAGACTTTCTTCGGAATTTATCTCACAATAATGAAGGCGCAACTAATGATAATTTTCGAGATCTGGCTATAAATCAGTGCTTATTAGCTCTTCAGGAAGACTTAACAGCAGTAGGCGGTAAATCACTTTGTGAATATGGTTTGCCAACGCCAACCTCAGTCGGAGAGGTTACCAATAGGGAATATTCCGCAGAGATTGGTTACAACCCAATGGAACTGCTGGTAACATTAGAAAACGGTGTCCCAATGATGACTGCAGAACAACGCTTAGTCTATGATCGCGTGTGCGAGAGTGTGCAGAATAATTTAGGAACAATATGGTTTTTAGATGCACCTGGAGGAACTGGGAAAACTTTTTTGACTAAATTAATATTAGCTTATGTTCGAAATCAGCGTAAAATCGCTCTTGTCGTGGCTTCATCAGGTATAGCTGCAACATTGCTACCAGGAGGTAAGACTGCTCACACTATGTTTAAAATACCAATTAATTTAGATCGCACGGAAAGTTCAACCTGTAGTATTTCAAGAAATAGCGACAAAGCTAAGGTATTGCGTGAGTGTAATTTAATCGTATGGGATGAATGTACGATGGCCCATCGAAAAGGAGTAGAAGCAGTAGACAGAACTCTAAGGGACATAAGACAAAATGATCGACCAATGGGCGGTATTACGGTTTTATTTTGTGGTGATTTCCGACAAACCTTACCGGTAATACCACGGGGAACCCGAGCTGATGAGATTAGGGCTTGCCTGAAAAGCTCTTATTTGTGGCGTGATATACAATCGGTGCATTTGACTATAAATATGCGAGTGAGAACTGGAGACAACGCAGATAATCGTGAATTTTCTGATACATTATTGAAGATTGGTGAAGGTACCTATCCACAACTACACCAAGGAAAACTTATTCTGACACCTGAGTTATGTTGTATAGTGCAATCCCAACAACATCTTATATCTTCGGTTTACGGTGACATAACAATTATATTAAATAGGGACAATTCTTGGCTTTGCGAAAGGTCCATTTTGACTCCTCGCAATGACCAGGCATCTGAAATTAATAATAAAATACTGTCTAATATACAGGGAGAAAGCAAAGTTTATAGTTCAATAAATAGAATGGTTGATGAACAAGAAGCCACTAATTACCCGATAGAATTTTTAAATTCTTTAAGTATGCCTGGACTACCTTCTCATATAATTTGTTTAAAAATTGGCATACCGATAATTCTGCTCCGAAATTTAAGACCACCTCAACTTTGCAATGGAACTCGGCTAAAAGTAACCCAGTTGCAACAAAATGTAATCGAGGCTCAAATTTTAACAGGTTGCGGTGCAGGAGAAACTGTCTTTATTCCCAGAATTCCCATAATACCAAATAATTTTCCATTCCAATTTAAAAGAACGCAATTCCCAGTATCGGTGTGCTATGCCATGACTATCAATAAAGCTCAAGGGCAGACTTTTCGTGTTGCTGGAGTAGATCTCGGTGTTAGCTGTTTCTCGCATGGTCAATTATACGTCGCTCTTTCCCGGGTTAGCAATTCTAGGAATCTTTACGTTCACGTGCCGGACGGGTCGACTCTTAACATAGTCTACCCAGAAGCTTTGCGCTGAAACATTTTAATTTGATCTAAAAATATTAGCAATATATTATCTTAATAAAAAACAAGGAGTTACACGCTGACCGAGTCGTGGGTATAGCGTGGGTATATTATAATATTCTGCGGTTACTTATATTTTTCAACAGTTTTGTGGATTGGCATATTATATTACTATTGCCCGTCTAAAATACGAAAGTGAATCTGCCTGTTACGTCAAAACTATGAGGGAGGACATCTGCTAATTTTTTTTCGAAAAACGACGGAAACGCGGACGAAGTCGCGGGCAAAAGCTAGTTGTTAATAAAATTCTAACTAGGCTTAATTAAGATGATCATAAAAAAAACCACCTACCAATTACTGCGACGGGAAGACATCGGCAGCGTTATCTGACACGTAATTTTGTAAACGAATATTAATAAATCCTGTAAGGATTTTATTCTATTAAAAAATAATTGGCATTTTCTCTTCTGACAAACCCATTTTGTTGATCGTGGAACCTTGGCTTGGTCACCGTGAAGTAGATTCCCATCAGAGTCATATTTTTAATTATCAAAACAATCTTAAGAAGTAATTTCATTCACAATAAGACACTATCGATATATTCTATAGACTGGGATAAATTATTTTGAATTCTCATAAACCGCTCGGGATATTCGGTTTTTGCACCTTATCGTTTACTTAATATAGCCAATGAGAAAACCTTATTAAGTTTGAATAGTTATTAATGTAAAATGACTAGATAATTTAAACCGAAGTTTTGTATAGCGTAATGGTGTAAATATAATAAATAGAAACGTTTAACAATAAATTGAATTAAGTAGAAGAAAACACATAAAATGTATAATATGGGGACTATGTATGGTGTATGTAAAACATAAAACTTTATGTATACATGAATCGAATAAGTTTGTTTTCAAATAAAATATTTAATATTTGAGTGTTGTTTAATTTTCTGACATCAAACATTTCGAGAATCGAACTATAAATCGTGTAGGATATTTTTTATGGTCTTTTTTTATTATCGCCACTATCTACATACAAAATAAAAAACACACTTAGTGTTCCTAAATGTTTGCCTGTATGTTTATTTTATTTTATTTATAATAAATGTCGGTGGGTAGCCATTGACCTAATTATTTATTTCCAATCGTGACAGAGTATTGTTTACTACATAATTAGTCCTATTACGCTAAACCTTCAAAATAAACGAGGTATCATCAGCATAAACTACATAAACAGTATAAATTACCTTTTACACAAAATTGCAAGTCATGAATATGAAATAAATATAAAATGGGGTCGAGAATAGTTCTTTATGGAACACCCATCTTTAGGTGAAAAGCATTAATTTTCTTTAAAAAGTTAACCAATCCTTCATGGACTTCAATGTAAATAATAAGAAAGTTCCAAAAGATATTTTAGACCTTGATTTTTTTTTTATTATAAATCTAAAATCAAAAGTATTTAATTAAATAAATCTTATTATAACATTCAAGAGTTTTTAGTAGACGTTTTAACGTAAACTTAGTTTGTTGACTCATTTGCAGGGTTGATATTATAATGCATATGCATTATAATGTACTCGTACATCTAACATTATTAAATTTTATTAAAAAAAAACAACTGTAAGTGTCTGGCCAGCTCTTCTCAGCTGAGCATCATTCCGAACTGGCGGTAGCTAACTTAAAGACTAACTACACTGACGTTTTTAGTGTAATGACTGATGTTTCAAAATTGCCTACTTGAACAAAGATATTTTGAATTTGAATTCCGAAGGAAGCAATTCCTTTAAATTTTATTGAACATTTTATTACAAAGCTGCAAAGTTGGCAAACAAATACATACGTATACGTACTGTACTATTCATAAATACATATATGTAAAGGGATTTTAGGTCTATTCAATACAACAGAAAAGTGAAAATCGTCCCCACTGTTGTCAGTCCAGCGACAGGAGACCCCGGGTCCCTTTCCCACTGTCGGATTAGGGCTCGGTGAGCTAGAACCCTGACACGAGCCGCCTCGGGCCTTACCCCCCTGGCTCTGGCTTCTGCCTGGTGCCAGTACATCCCAGCGAGCACTTCCACATGTAGCTTAGGCGGGTAGCTCGCCTGGAGTGTGGACGCAGTTTACAACACCATAAGGTTCCCCCAAATTATCCTTACTGCAACAGCAATCTACCAGACAATTGGTTGCTCGCAGGGAAACAACGCGATTCGGAAATTCTAAAAACAATTACAGACGTAAACTCTAATAAGCTTAGTGATAACATAGCTGAAACTTATGAGATTCGTGCCGGAATTTTGCATAGGACAGTTCAAAGAATTTAAGGTTAAGGTTAAGTTATTACCACTGTGATAGTTACCACTCGTAATGCGTTGCAACATTTGGATTATGAAAAAACATTAGGAAAGGTTTATAATCAGTCTTTATGAATAAATGGCTAAATATGTGAGAAAATTTGTCGGAAATTGTGTAACATGTAAGGTCGCCCAATCTCACTCTGATAATGTATCTGCTGAGTTGCATCCCATCCCCAAAGTGCATGTCCTGGCATACGTTTCATATTTTTTTCGGAAATGGTAGCTTTTACGGAAAAACTTTTGGTACTTAAATTTAGAGTAAAAAATAACCTTTCTATTAAAAATACTTGTGATGTAAGAATGTTTACCAAAAAAAAGTTATGAATTTTTTTTCAAAAATTTTCGGTTTTTTTACCCCCACCCCTAAGTTATTGAAGTTAGGTTTTCAGTTTATCTACATTAGTTTTAGGTATTCATCAAAAACATCATATAATATGAACGCGATTGATGTACTTTGTATAGGGAAAAAGTTATGGTCGAAAAACTGAAATCAGAAAAAGTGAGGTCCTAGCGCCCCCCGTGGCCGGATTTCTCTGGTTAACGAACTTGACCTTTATTTATGGATGGTTGATTTTTGTGCAAAGTTTGAAAGCGATCCGAGTGAAACTGCGGCCGCTATCGTGCTGACAAAAGTCAAATCCGGACGCACGCATATATATATATATATATAAACTTTTTAACCAATGGTCATTTCGGACTCAGGGGGTCATAAGAAGACCTCTTGTGAAGAAATTTTTCCAAAATTCGAAAGTCGGGTACAAATGAATGGGCAGACCGAATTCTTCGAGGTCTACCCAAAAAAAGAGTTTAATAAATTGATTGATGTTTGATATATTAAACACACTAATAAATCAAGGTCTCAATATAATTAATAAGCAAAATGCTAAATATAAATAATTAATTAGTGTACTTAATTCGTAATATTGCCATAAACGTAAAGCTTAAACTAACAAGAATACATTTCTGGAAAAATAGAAAATGTCACATATAATAAATACGTCTCTTTATTAAACTTAACCAGATAATCAATCAATCTAATGTCTTTAGACTTTAACATAGAACGAGAAATATTATAAGAATGAGAAAGTTTGACCACAAACATATTATTGACATTTCTACGCAACAATTCTTATGAGTCAAGTTTACCGAGCTATATATGCCTACTTTATCAAACAAACCTAGGTCAACGTTTTGGAGTAGGTAATAAAATTGTACGTTAGTTGAGTTGTTCAGAGGCACGTATGAATTGAATTTTTAGAGAAAAATCAAAAACATCGAAGGACGTTTGTCGACTATTGAAATAACTACGTATTGAATGAAATTCTGATTTGCATATTGTGCGAGCTTTATAGAGCTTGAACTGAAATAACGCTTGAGAAAAGCTGGTTAATTCATTAAAATATCAAAGCAAGCATTTTAAAGAAAGAAAAGGCAATTTCGGTTTAAAATAAAAACGAATTGAAATATGAAAATTGTACGTAACAATAAATAATTTAAAAGAATATTATTCCGATACACATTTGAATGGGTTTACATATAGGATGACCTTATTTATTAAGTAACCAGACTAGACCGATTTTCTGCTTATGAAATGTACGTGAAACAACGTAAACCAACTTTTTAAATAACATGAAGTGTCAACGTGAGTGTCTACAAACGGGCTAGAAGTGGTTGGTGAATATTTAATGTCAAAGTAGCTGTAAATCGAGAGCCGCGAGATTTCCCTCGCCGACAGGATACATTGCTAGAAACGATGTATGTTGGGAGGAGAATTATTTATACAAACGTCGCTGGAGCGTATGACAATATTCAATATGAATTAATAAAATAACTTATCACATGTTGATAAGTAATCTAAGACCCAAGGGATTGTTGGTTTGGCGCTCGTTCCGTAATTAATACGCATTCCACGCATTGAGAAGATATCTTCATTGATTATGGTGGGTTATTCTGCCAAACATCTTGATTTATCTGTTGGTTATAGATTAAATAAAGTCGCCGTAACTCAAATATGGCACCAAGCCAAAGTACCAAATTGACATAATTTAGGAAATGTGTGATATTATCGTATTACGTATGAGATGAAAGATCTTAACAGTTTAGACCTTCATTAAACAATTAAGCAAGGTTTAAAAAAGTCGCACTCTGCTAAGAAATGAACGATACATTTTTTTATTAAATTATTAGCCAGCAACTTTTCTATTGAACATGTAATAAATACTGCGACATAGAAATGGCATTTACAGTCAGTCACTCATTCTTATTTTTGCAATGTTTATAGATCTTGTGTGTCTAAAAATATCAGGTTGACTAATTGTTGCCAGATTAAGGTCACTCTAAGTTCCTCGAAATATTCAGGAAAATGTAGTCTTTTTTCTTATTTAAATGTGTTTTGCTTAATTTATAATATATATAACTTTAGCAAAACACCTATAACCTAATCATATAGATTATATATGTAAGAGACGGTCATCAGTACGAACGCTAATCAAAACGCAGCACATTGTCTAAATAGTAGCAACACTGTCGCGATTTATTTATTTTTTAAAGACTAGTGCATATATTGAAGGTTGCTATTCACATTTCATTTTATTTGTTCCATTTCTGACGAAATCGCCCACGTGATTTCTGACTAAAGACCTAATAACAATGTCAAAACTCAATATATATTTATAGAGTACTGTTGAATATTATCGATTGTTAAAATATATTGATATACATATGTTTTTAGAATACTGCTTAATATTATATAAGAGCAGCTGTTAATCGTTTCAGATGTTACTTTCCCACGTTGTTTTATTGATATATTTGTCGATGAAAGTCAATGTTCAAAAACTATTTCTTCTATTTCATATAATTTTATTACATATTTAAAATTATTACTTTTGTGATTCAGTTTTACAATTACACTTGTCACCGTGTTTAGCGCCTGACGCCTAACACCCGGTTATCGGACCTTTTCTGTACCGTTTTAAGTAGGACCGGAAAGGACGGATCTTTATTATAATTTTAATAATGTTATAAAAATATATTTCATTAATACGAGTAAGTAAACTTTGGCTTCACATTTATCAATATTTAATAAATTTAAAATTATAAATTAAACACTAAATTAATAATTGATTTTGTTTGAGAGAGAAAGAGTATGATTAAGATCACAGGAAAATTTAACAATAGTCAAATGAGATTCTTAATATTAACATCATATGTTTTGTAAGGACTACAATATTTTAGTAACACAACTAGGCTTGTAACTCTAACATATTGGGTATTATATCAATCAATCCATTTATTATGCTTTTTCGTTCCTATAGATAATTAGTTCTTCACTCGAAAATTACTAAATTAATTGTGTTAGTTAATTTGTGGGGTCACGGAAATGCCCCCGCCAAGTCAAATTAAAAGCAAGGCCGTACCATTCTTTTCTTGCAGCCATTCGAACCATGTTCAAAGTCCTGTAACTTTGTCAAAAATGTGGAAAACTCAATTTTTCAACAACTAAAAGAGCATTCTATAGTTACATTCTTTTCCAAAATACTTTAAATTTTAATCAATAGTTTAGGAATTGTTGCAAATCCAAGTTCCTTTATTTTGTCTAGTGACAAAACACAGGGAAGTTTAGTTAGTACTAACTTACCAATTATAAAAAGGGAAGTGGTACTTCCCGTTAACCTCGAGAGTGGTATCCAATTAGGTTTTAATAAATAAACAAAGAAAAACCTACCAAGCCTTTGAAAATCGAAGATGTGGAACATCTATGTCAGATAAACTGTCATAGATAAGGAAATGCTGCCATATCACGAGATTTTCAGTTTTATGAGCTCTATCTGTATATGAAAATATGGAGTACTTGATATGGAGCCCTAGAGCACTGTCAAAGGATCAAAGATGGAAAAGCTTTTTCTTAAGAAACATACAATAAAATTATATATTGATAGTAACGCACCCTGCAAAAGACCCACCCTAAAAAAGATGTTATATTATAACAAAAGTAATTCTATCTATCTGTTATGCCTTCACACCTAAACCGCCGAACGAATTTTGATACCAATTTCTATAAAGTTATATTGATTTCCAAGAAAAGACTTATATGTGGTGGAATCATCTCGATTAAACAACTAAAATGTTTCTATCAACTTAGCAGCATCTAGCGCTTGTTGAATTCTTGGTGGTGATTCGTCTTCGTCCACTTGATCATCTTCTTCATCATCATTATTGGGGTTTTCCTTACTTTTTGAAACTAAATCAACAATTGGTTCATCTGTAAGTGAATCGGTTGTGGCTACGTCCTAGTAGTCAAGACGTACCTCGACACACTGAAATGGGAAATTCTACCTCACTCGCCATACTCTCCAGATGTTGCTCCATCTGATTACCATTTATTTAGGACGATGGCACACGGC
The DNA here is from genome assembly GCA_918358695.1 of Melinaea menophilus ssp. n. AW-2005. Taxonomy (NCBI): domain Eukaryota; kingdom Metazoa; phylum Arthropoda; class Insecta; order Lepidoptera; family Nymphalidae; genus Melinaea; species Melinaea menophilus. Next base: position 8,643,495 of record OU911054.1, on the reverse strand, counting down.
CTGGCGGGCCAGTGCTTCGATTCTTTTGAAAAAGTGAAAGAATGGATCGATTCTTGAATCTTATCAAAGGATGAAGAATTTTTCCGACGCGGGATTCGTTTGTTGCCTAAAAGATGGGCCAAAGTAATGGAAAGTGACGGACGATACTTTGAAACATAAATAAGATACCATTTTTTTTTATATAATTTTTAAAATAATTAAAAAAACGGCGGGAGCAAAGTTGTAGACCTAATAATAGTTAACCAAAAATGCCAATCATTTATAATTATGTATTTATTAATAATTTAAGAACTTTAAACGGCGTGTTTTTAATCGGGACTACAGGTTGACATCGAGAGATACTGTATATAGATAAACACTGCGCGCGCTCTGCCCTCTATCTCGAAAATGGTTGAAGATATAAAAAAAATGTTTAAACAAAAGTTGTAGAGAATTTATTCCTCTACAATATTTAACATACATACAAATAGCATAAAACTCATAGGAAACGAGATATTTGCAATAAATGTGTAAAAAATCGATTTTTTGACCTTTGACCTTGGAATATCTGTAGACGCGGACACCATACGATAAGTAGGTTTTGAGACAAGTTTTAGGGTGTTGAAATAAAGGTTTATACAAGTTTATAGCCGACTATCTCTCATTCCGAGATTCTTGCCCTCATATGACTAATATGCCTGGACTATTAGGATACTTTTATTTTGAAATTAAATTAAATTTCCGTCGGATTATTCAAATAACTTTATTAATTAATATGTAAAAAAAGTTAATATTTATATTAACAGTTACAATAAAATGTTGTTAGTAAAATAATAAGGTATCAATTATGCCAAGTGATTGAACAGCTGCTCCCACAAGTAGGTAGACTGAATTAACTGACTTGGTTCAGTATACTCTTTTACGAAGGTGCGCCCATATCGTATCGATACGTAAATGCCACCGAAGAAAGTTCATTCCACATCTAAGTAGTACATGGAAGAAAGGTCCTTGAAAATTCGGCGGTAGGCATCAGATTTAATAGCTACCAACGAACCCAAGGATAAACCAAATAACGACCACTGATAAGCCCAGCGGAGCCTAGGATTTTAAAATAAAAGATTATTATTAGGGATCTTATTTTATTTAAGTATTTGAGTGTTTATCTCAAATGACTCATTATTTACTCTGGCTGGCACATTTTTTATGTATTTTTCTTCAATTCAGCTAACAAATTGGTTTATCAAGGATACAACTGACTTTCATTTAAGGAGACCCACCTGTTAATAAAAAAAGTAATTAGGTAACAGTAAACAATTTACTTATTTAATTTTTAGTATTTTTAGAATATAAACGTGGTCAATTGGCCTAAGGTTTGCATAATTTAAGGTTTTTTTAATATAATACTTTTTTACTCTTCTGTCGATTATAATAAAATCCTTTTTGAAAGAAAATTTTTATTTAAACCGTTTTTTTATTGAGAAAGCTAGAACCTGTTCGAAAAACTACTTGACAGAGACCGGAGACGAGCTGACAACTGAACCTCAGCGTGGGATACTTCTTTTTTAGTGTAGAACGTAGAAGTGGCAATGATATGATTTTTTTAAACACTACGATGATACTTCCGAAAAATGGTGCTTAAGCTTGATGTATGTTTGAAGTTACTGCAGTCGGCAATTCGATATATCTTTTTGTTAAAAAAATATATTTTTCTTATGTATACTGTCCCAAAATGTTGCGGTATTTTACCACCACACTGGAGAGGTGTAAGCAACACCATATTTTGACATAACTCTCACCGTTCAACATGTTTCAGTTTACATGCAGTAATTACAGATCTTTCTTATAATAAGCTTCTCCAGTGCAATTGTTTCGTTTTCGAAATTATTTGTCGCTGGCACTGACTGCGTCTTGAAGATGTCTAATAATAAAATGATATTAATTCGGTTACCTCGTATAATATTACCGGAATAAAATATCAGTATGATTCGTTTCAAAGATTCTAGCCAGACGTTTATAAGTATTGACTTTAAAACATTATAATAAGAGTGATACCACCGTAACAGTACATTTTTTATGTAATTTTTCCTGAAATAATTAGATTAGATTGAAAATGAACTATGATTATAAAATAGTAAACTATTTGCATTAGGTAAATATTTGCCGATTGTATCGCTAGACAGCCCCCGACAGTGCAACAGTTGTCAGCGAGGAATGCAATTAGTAGCGACTCGTGACGGAAATTTACCGAATTGTTATTGATGTCACTCCGAGCTCTCCGATTTATTCGCTAAGATTAATGCCGTCACTGCCTTAAACTAAAATTAATTTAGACCTTTATTTAAGAGATCCTTTTCTGGCTTTGACAACAAAATTCTTTAGATTTTTAATGCTAAGATTAACAATATTAAAAGTTTGATTAGGAATATTTTTAAAGTTTTTCAATTGTTATTTCGGTTTTATATTCTTAACAATTTTTTCAACTTCTCTTATAGGCGAAATACTTTAAAAACTTAATCAAATCACAAAAATATAGAATAATGTACTTTCGAGAGAAGTTTTGTCTTACGCGATAATTTAAGTATCTATTTAACACAAGAAAAAATCTTGATAGTATTTTTTTGTAGGTAGATTTTTTTTGGGGCATTTCATATGAAGCGAACAGGATAAAAATTTTATGTTTTGAAATTCGTTCATATTTGGGTTAATTATACCTTTATTAAGTATGAAAGCGGATATGTACTGCAGTGGTTAAATAATGTTTATTTTAAAAGCTATGAACTTTATAAAATAATGATAATTAAAAAAATTGATTTTAAAAATTAAAAACATCAGTTCTTGTAAAATACATGTACAAAATAGGAAATGAAATTGACAAAGTATTTTTTTTTTTCACAGTCTCGTCTCGGCACTCGAACGAGGTGTTTGTGTTTTGTAATTATTTTGTTTACGTTATTGCGTGCGTCCGCCGTCGGGTTCAGATATTCCTCTATATATATCATGCGGCCGCCGCCGGCGGCCGCCTTAGCGACAATGGACGAGATTACAAACGAAGTTTATTTAGAAGATACATCGAATCTGAGAAGTAAAGTGAGCTCCCTTAGTGAGATTGATATGATAACAGAGATAAAAGAGAACGAACGGCCCATTTCAGGTAACAATAATGAACAGAGACCTATTAAAAGAAATAGAGAGAAGGAAGATGAAGAGGAGTGGACGGTTGTACGGGGTAGAGAGAAGAAGTATAAACCAAAAGAAGAAAAGGTTGAAAAAATTCCGAAACAGTTTGCTATAGCGAAGATATTTCAAAAGTCGGGTATCACGGCCATAGATAGAATTAAATATATAAATCCATATAAGATTCGGGTAGACTTGACAAGTGAGATTGCAGCAGCTAAATTAGAAAATTGTGAGGAACTGATTGAAAGAGGCTGGAGAATTCAGAGACCTATGGAAGTTAATTTATGCTACGGCGTGATTAAAGATATAGATATCGATATTCAAGAAGAGGACATCCGAAAAAATATTTCTTGTCCGGAACCAGGGTTGATTATCACCGCAAGTAGACTCATGAAGCGAGCTGCTGTACACCAAACTGATAATATGAATGGAAAAACTACACCTCTTACGTCCAAGAAACAGGAACAGTCCAAAAAACCTGTATATCAGTTTGAAAATACAACTAACTCTAATAAACCAATTTGGAATGGAGATAAACAGGAAGAGGCGACACAGAATAAGAAAAGAGATGTGAATTTTAGCGAACTTTTTAATAGATTAAAAGCGATTTTAAAAGTAAGAGATATATCAATACAAAATAAAATAAACAGTGTTATTAAGTGCTGCCTAGAATGGCTTATTTTGGTAGTTGTTGAAAGTGTATCGAACTGGCCTACATTGAAATTGGTATTGCACTACTTCAGTGATGGCTAGCAATCAAAATTTGAGGTTAAATATCATTCATTGGAATACACAAAGCTTGCGTCCTAAATTGTTAGCATTAGAACATATATTATACAAAGAGAAAATCCATATTGCATCCCTTAATGAAACGTGGCTAGAACCTGGTAGTCCACTAAAACTAAGTGGCTATAATATTTTTCGCAATGATAGATCGGATTCGTACGGAGGAGTTGCCATTTTAATCCATAATTCAATTAGTAGCTGTGTGTGTAATTATCAAGCTAGTAATTCAAACATTGAAGTTCTTATTGTTAAAATTTTTAATTGTTCACATATTAATTATATTTTATCCGTATACTGTGCACCCTCTGTGCGTACTAATAAAACTGACTGGTAACATTTATTTAATTTTATAGATAGAAAATCCATTATCTTAGGAGATTTTAATGGACATCATAGTAACTGGTCACATAAAACAGATTCACGAGGATCACAGATACATGATGCTCTTTTAGAAAGTAATTATGTTATTTTAAATAATATTTTTAGTCCAACACGTATTAAATTAATTAATAATATACTGCAACAATCTTCACCTGATATCTCATTGGCATCATCTGATATAGCGATAAAGTTTAATTGGAGAACAATAAATGAAACGTTAGGTAGTGACCACCTTATTATTATGATATCTACGTATTTTGATCAAAAAATTAGTAGTGTTATTTTACGTCGTAATTTTAAAAATGCAGACTGGGTTTCCTATAAAAAATATTTGGAGTTGTTGCTTAGTGATTACGTTTATTGTAGTGATAACCCGCAAATAGCTTATGATAATTTTATAGATTGTTTATATAAAGCAGCGGATTATTTTATACCATATATCAGGATGAGTTGTATTCTCAATAGTAAGTTTATACCTAAGCCATATTGGCTACCGGTTTTATCTAAAATTATAGCAGAACGCCGTTTGGCTTTATCCTTATTCCGTCGTAATCCAACTTCCAATAATCTTGAAAAATTAATGACTAAAATTCGCGACTGTCAAAAACTACTCCGTCAAATTCGAAATAAAGCGTGGCACGATTATTGCTCTTCATTTAATAATAAAATTACTCAAAGTGAGATGTGGCAGAAAATGCAATGGTTCAAAGGTCGTAAACGTTCTCGAACTCAGTTAAATAGTGAAATAATTCATGAATTGCTTTGTACTTTAACTCCTGATTATGTTATCCCGAATGAACCTTTTTTTTTATCGCTTAAATCAAGCCTTGATGTATCTATTACGAGCCAGGAGTTAGATCGTTGTATGCGGCACAAAGATACTTCACCCGGATGTGACCAGATATATTATTCTATGTTGATCCATTTACCTGATAATGGCAAAAATATATTATTAATGTTATTTAATTTATTTTATGACCTAGGTTTTGTACCTACTCAATGGCGAGATATTGCTATTGTTCCGATTCCTAAACCGGGCCGTGACTCAAAAACAGCTGCATCTTTTCGTCCTATATCTATGATTTCGTGCATTTGTAAAACTTTTCATAGCATTCTACTCAAAAGATTAGAGTGGTACATGGAGAGAAATAATCTTTTTTCAGCAAATACTACTGGCTTTAGACGATGTCGCTCCGCAGTAGATAACCTCACGTGTCTGGTTTCAAGAATACAAACCGGTTTTGCAAAGAATAAAATTTCCATTGCTTCATTCATTGATGTAGATAACGCGTACAATAATGTTGACATAGTTTGCTTAATAAGTACTATGCAGCGGGTAGGGATTAATTCTAAATTATGTAGATATGTATGGAGTTTTTTAAAAGAAAGACATCTTAAAATTTTAGTTAACAATCGTTATATTTGTAGAAGTACATGTCACGGTCTAGCTCAAGGCGATCCTCTTTCACCTTTATTATTTAATATTACTACAATTAATATTTGTAAAAGTATTCAAAATATTTACATTTCACAATATGCGGACGATTTTTTACTATATACAATTAGTGATTCGTAAGAAGAAGGTAGGATTCAATTACAAACGTCGATAAATAAGTTTATGGATCTAATTACTGATATCGGACTACAAATATCTTCATCAAAAAGTAAAATTTGTATTTTTAAAAGAAGTTACAAAAAAGAAAATATTGACATATATGTTAACGGTATGAAATTGAAGATTGTAGACAATATTAAATACTTAGGATTATGGCTAGACCGATCGTTGCGGTGGTCAAAACACATTAACGAGTTACGGGTTAGTTGTTTTAGACTATTAAATATTTTTAAAGTGTTATCTGGCACGGATTGCGGCGTTCACCCGACTCATTTGAGGCGTATTTATCTGGCTATGATTCGTAGTAGGCTTGATTACGCTAGTATGTTGTATGGTAATTGCTGTCAATCTCATTTAATAAAATTAGATCGAATACAAAACCAACGTATGCGTGTTATCGGAAGTTTTATTAAAAGTACCGCTATTCATGTAATGGAATCTGAGTTACACCTCCCACCACTTTATATTCGTAGATATTATCTTGCTAACAAATATTGGTTGAAAAATAAGTCGATGTCAGGTAGTGGAGTAATAAGTGTGTTAAATGAGTTAGGTGCTAGGTGTCAAGACTCTTATTGGAGACGCAGAACGAAACCCCTGTTAGCTACGGTTCATGAACAGCTTTGTTCTTTATCTATTTATAGCAGTCATCAGTTAGAGATGTTCTCGCTTGATACGTGGGTCAGTAGTATAGATGTCCATTCAGTTATTGAAACCGATATTAGGTCCATTTCCAAACCAAAAAATGAATATCCAATATGCGAACTAAAAAATATTTGTCTTAATTTTTTGGATAATAGTTATAACAATTTCTATAAAATTTACACAGACGGTTCCAAAGATATTAATTCTGGATGTAGTGGTTTAGCAATTTATGATCCACAAATAAATAATTCTATTCAATTTTGTATTGATGTTGATATTTCGATTATGTACACAGAATTGATCGCTATTGCTGAAGCTATTTCATATATTGATTCCTTTGAAGCTGGCAGATACGTCATTTTAACAGATTCCAGAAGTGCAATATATCATTTGGCTCGTTGCACCTCGAATGTGCGAGGTACACCGATAGCGTACAGCATTTTAAATTCCCTGAAACAATTCCAGTCCAAAAATAAATTTCTAAAAATTCAGTGGGTACCTTCACACATTGGCATACCGGGAAATGAAGCAGCAGACAACCTCGCTAGGGAAGCCGTCACGGAGGGAATCCATTTCAACTGTTTGGCTTTATACACTGACTACCTGCCTTTGGTGAAGAAAAAGTGTGCAGACAGGTGGAAGGAATATTTTGATGAAAGAGCTTTAACAAAAGGCATCTGGTATAAGACAATCCAACCTTCCCTTACAAGATCTCCTTGGTTCACTGGATCTACATTATCTAGATTGGATATTGTGATTGCCTTAATGAGAAGGGTATTGATTTGTATGAACTCGGTGCATGTAATAGCATTCTTGCATATCCTTTATCAGAAAATGCGAAAATGTTGTACATGTTATTTAAAAAAGCTGTTTTGTGTAGATAGTGTTGTGTGTGTGCCAATGAGGGTGGCATGATCATGTCTGATTAAACCCTCTTTTTTCTCAAATAAAGATTAAAAAAAAAAAAAAAAAAAAGTAATTTTTTCAAAACCTTCGATCATTTTATTTTAAAATGTAACCCAAAACATATTTTAAAATTAATTTTTTTATAATGGGACGTTGATTAGTTAAGGTAATAGGAGATAGGTAAATGGATGTACATGCATGTTGCACTGAACATGAGGTTACGCATTAGTTTATAGCAGTTGGTTGACGATATACATATGTGATATCAAATCTGTACTATGTTAACATGTATCGTTCTTTCTATTAAAACTTCAATTTATTTATAATAAAATTCAAAATTACTGTGAACATAAACACGCTTCTTCACAGTAATTTTGAATTTTATTATAAATAAATTGAAGATTTAATAGAAATATTGATAATAATAAGTGAAAAGTATAGATCATGTGACAATGATAATGAAGTACGACTTTTAGCATCTCTTAGAAGAAGAACTAGGCTTCATGCAAAAAAGTAGTGGAAAAAGACGTGAATTTTTTTTATCCGTTAGTGTTTTAGTTTTAACTCTGACTTTTAGTGATTTAAATTTAAATAATTAAGAAAGAATTCTGAATATTTTGTACAAAAGTGGAAATGTTTGTTCGAATTGTCTCGAAAACTACTTGACGGAAAATTATGAAACTTTGCAATCAAAGACACATTAGATGATGGTTTTAAAAAAAATTCATAAATGTCCTCAAAAAACTTTTTTTTTATACCATTTAAAAAAACTGATATCCCATTTAAGTCAATGGGAAACGATGAGTCAATACACTTTTCTCGCTTCGCTCAATATGCAAACGGCACCCGAGATTTCGCGAGCGCAGCGAGTCCAAATTGAGGGTTTGTTCGCGCTCCTAGTTAAAATTCAAAATATCTTTATTCAAGTAGGCATTTACACGCACTTTTAAATCGTCAATTACTACAATACAAAAAAGGTCAGTGTATGCACGCACGCACACATTCATGCACGCACGCACACATTCATGCACACACGCACACATTCATGCACGCACGCACACACGCACACACACACACACACACACACACACATTCATCCACGCACGCACACATTCTCCACGCACGCACGCACACACTCATCCACGCACGCACGCACTCATCCACGCACGCACACACTCATCCACGCACGCACACACTCATCCACGCACGCACACACTCATCCACGCACGCACACACTCATCCACGCACGCACACACTCATCCACGCACGCACACACTCATCCACGCACGCACACACTCATCGACGCACGCACACACATCGACGCACGCACACATTCATCCACGCACGCACACATTCTCCACGCAAGCACACATTTTCATCCATCCATCCACCCACGCACACACAATCATCCATCCACACACGCACACACATTCATCCACACGCACACAATCCACACACAAATCTGTGTATTCACTGACTAGCATTGTATTTCTCTATATAAAATTATAGAAGTTTACACCAAATATAAATTTAACATATCGTCAATTCAACACAAGAACCTCCCCCACCATTACTTCACTCATCTCTGGCATTAAGAAATAACTTTTTTAGTCTTTCACACGTGGACAAATAGGGTCTGAAGCGGAAGTTTGAAGCTGAGAGCTAAATAGCCTATTACATAAAACTGTTCTATGTTCCGTGTCATAATTATAAATATATATATGGTTATTATTTAATGTAAGTTTTGAAGTTAAAGCTGGAAATTTATTTGGATTTCATTTATTAATTTGTTAGGATCAACAAGGGTTAGCTATAAATGCGTAAAAATACAAACATTACATTTGAAATTAGAAAGCTAATGGTCAAACATTGTCTACAAAATCATTTATTTTATAATTTTTAAAGAGAGTTCTTCAAGTTGAAAATTACTTGGTAAATAAAAAACACATACATCCAATTTTTATTCGTCAGTCATTGTAACAAAATTTATTCTACATCATAATTGCCATAACTTCATATACACAAAATGAAAATGATATCAAAATTGTCCAATTAACATTTACGAGATTATCATATCATTTGAAAGAAATTAAAAATGTCATTAAAAACTACTAAACTATTAATTTATAAGGAGCATTTTCATTACTTTAAAAATATTTTATTCTTCATTATTTGTGTAAATATAATCTGTTATATATTTCTCTTCTCTTGATATTTGCCGTCTCCTTCAATCTGAAATCAAAAATAAATTTTAAGTTAATTTAACCAAATTAAGTTTTATGAAAGGTCAATATACAAATATTTATTTTGTAAGTTCAAAAGGTTACAGCATTTAATTTTATATAAATTATTAAATATTTGATAGATGAAAAAGATTAAATTAAATTTTTATAATATTTATACAGGAATAGGAGACAAAGTATTATATTGGTAGAATATGGTATGCGAGTACCGTTAGGTCGCATCGGAGGTGCTCTTGGCTCATGAGCTTGGCTACCATCTCCTGCACTCTCTTCATCTCCAGCTGCGACGTCACCTGGTACAGCCTGTTTTCACGCTCCACCACAGTCTTCTCCAGCTGCTGTATTATCTGGGGATGGAATATATTATGTATTTTATGGTGTTACGAAAGTAAAAATACAAAAACTGTATACTGAAAAAGTGTTTGATATTTGTTTAATAATTAGAATCCATAATGAATTTTAGACATTTGTTTTATCATATCATCTAACTTTTTATTTTTATTTAAAACGGAATACATTAAATACCAATCTATTAAATTAAATATATTAAATACCAAAAGCGATGGCAATCAACAGTACGATACGAATCTCTGATAATCAGAAAAGTAAGTACACTTGACATTTTTAGGGTTCAGCAAGATCATGAATGTAACTTGAAAAATAGTGTCATACAATTTTTTCTCCCTTATTTATATCATTTACAGATGGATTCTAACTAGAAGAACGTTATATCATCCTATTAAGTATAAATAGTTAAGTAGTTAAGTAGTTAAGTCTCACAGTGTCCCTCTGCTCTATCTCCCGCCGCAGGGCTCCGTCGGCGGCAGCGTCCTCCAGTCGCTTGTATCGCTGCTTCACGCGCTCCTCGAACTTTATCAACACGCCCGCTAGCTCGCTGTTCTTGTTCGTCTATTAGAACAATTAATACATTATATATATAAATTTCTATTTTTGTTGTAAATATACCTATAACCAGTTAATGCAAGATTTCTAAACTATCTGAACATCAAATTCTCTTCAACATTCTTAAAAAAAAAGGCAAGGCTTAGTTTCCGTCAATGAGAGGAAATTATTATCAAAAGAATTGAGGATTAATCACCTGTTGCTCTAATTTCTTTTGTATTACTCTGCTATCAGCCTCTTGTTGCTTCAGTCTTTCTTCTAGTTCCTTCTCGCGTACTTTCATTTCGCTTTCTATGTTCTGAAAATAAATTAATACATAGAATATAGTTAAGCGCCATCTGTTTACTGTTGACGAGCACACGAACTAGGTTGCTTCATTTGTTGCTAAAGTTCGACAGATGGCGCTGAAATAAAATTTATTAAATTGTTACATTTTTTTTAATAAAAAACTTACACCCAATTGAGCTCTGAACTCTAATCTCTCAGCTGCTAACTTTGCTCGAAAACCGCGCAGTGACGTTTCCGCGTCATCCAGCTGCTTGTGTGCATTTCCTCTATTGCCTTTATATGTCTAAAATAACAAAAAGTATTAATTAATGTACGAAAATAATTATTGCATATACATAAGTAGTAAAAACAAATATGCAAAATAGTATTGCATCGGCCGGGAATCGAGCCCGAGCCGCCCGCGTGGCAGGCGAGCATTCTACCAAATTCAAAAAAAAACTTGATTTATGTAATGATGTACTCATTGACATTTCCCTAGACGACTGTAAAATTTCTTTTGATTAAGCATGATTGCACCTTGAGGTTTCCGCTTTAATAATCGATACATAAGCATTTAATGACAAGATTAGACAACATCTACCAAACTCGCGACTATGTAATATGTAAAAGTATAACAAAATTTAGTTAGTAATATTTGGAAGTTTATTATCTTATTATTAATATTAGTTTATTTATCTTTATTCAAGTAGGCACGCAATTTAAATCATCAATTATTATTTAAAATAATCAGAGTAGTCAATCCATGAGTAAGCTATCACAGGCTCTGAATGCTGCTCTGCTGAGAGGACCAAGCCAGAAGTTGATCTTTTGAAAAGAAACTTGATATATACAAATTTGATATATACATTAAAGTGAACAACTTAAGTTCCACATTTCAATCCAATTAGATTTAAAACTAAGAAAAAGACGGTTTAAAATATCTTGTGGAATATATATGCATAAATATATATTTGAAAAAACAATTTGTATGCATAAAAAAAATATGCAAAATAGTATTGCATCGGCCGGGAATCGAGCCCGAGCCGCCCGCGTGGCAGGCGAGCATTCTACCAAATTCAAAAAAAATATTATTTATGTAATGATTTATTCATTGAAATTCTCCTAGACGACTAAAATTTCGTTTGTTTAAGCATGATTACACCTTGAGGTTTTCGCTTTAATGATCGATACGGTAAGATTTAATTACATAATCATTTAATGACAAGATTAGACAACATCTACCAAACTCGCTACTATGTAATATGTAAAAGTAAAAGTTTATTATCTTATTATTACTATTAGTTTATTTATCTTTATTCAAATAGGCACGCAATTTAAATCATCAATTATTATTTAAAAAATCAGAGTAGTCAATCCATGAGTAAGTATCACAGGCTCTGAATGCTGCTCTGCTGAGAAGACCAAGACAGAAGTTGCTCTTTTGAAAAGAAACTTGATATATACATAAAGTGAACTTAAGTTCCACATTTCAATCCACAAAAAAATCTTAAGATTTTAGATTTAAAACTACCACAGAGACAGTTTAAAATATCTTGTGGAACTTTATTATATATGCATAAATATATATTAGAATTTAAGCATTTGAAAAGGAAACTTATTCAAAATTATTATACATACTTTTCATTTTGCATCTGTGTCGTGTATAAGACATCTTGTATAAGACATTAGTCGCTTGCAGTAACGCGAGGGCGTGCTGTAATGACGCCATGTGTTCTGTCGCACCCTAGAATGGATATTAATGTTAATAGAAACCTTAACCCTTCATACTCAGTCGCGAAGTGTATTTGATATATATTCATTTATAGTAATTGGTAATATTTGTTTGATCTTGATCTCGAGGGCAAAGGGTTAATAACTGAATAATGTCTTTACCTGTAAGTCGAGTGAGTGAATGCAACCGTTGTTCCAAGCATGTCATCTTGTAGCCGTACAACTCCATCGCGCTTGATGTTGCTATATCGTTTATCTGTAAAATTGTACATACATATTACTTTTTTAATTAATTAACTAATACAAAGTGTGTTTTTAAGTAAGGTTTAACTAGGTTCTAATTTGTTACATATCATTTGCTACTGATAAATATTTTATAAATACTTTGAATTTGAGTGCAAATTATCTCATGACGTTTGACTAGGACTGATTCCCTAACGCTATGAATGTAATCATATCTATCACATAACTAGGGTTGCCACCCGTACTTTATAATAAAGTAATGTAAATTATTTCGACCAATTGTACTTTATACCCTATGGAAACACAATTTGATTTCTCTGATGTTTAATAAATCCTCCAAGCCTTTTACAGGAAACGACAACTATTGTTGCTCTATTATGTTTCTCTTTAAAAGTTAATAAATTCAGATGTTAACATTGTCAATTTCATTGTATAAGCTTTAATTTAAATATAGACTAAAGTCACGTGTAATTTTGGAAAAGTAATTTAAAAAAATCTTAAATATAATCATTAAAATGTACTTTATTATGTAAAGTAAAGTAAATAGGAAGTTGGCAACCCTATACATAACGATCCTTCTAGGTCAGTGGTCTAGTGGGTAAGGGGTATTCATTTACCTTCCCTGTGTGTAGTGCCTCCCTCAGCCTAGTCAGTAGCTCATCCATAGCCGTCTCCTGCGCCGGCGCGAGTCGCTCCCACACGCTCCAGCACTCTCTCCACAGCTCTCCACGCTCACCTCCGACGCACTCGTGAAACTGTCGCCGAATATCTATTTGACAATATAAACATTAATATAATATACACAATTATAATTATTCACGTTATTATGATATGTCCTCAATTTCTCAGGCAGTGAAACTACAGGATCGGTTATATTATTTCCAAGTTACAATATATAATATAACTATGGCAAAAACAATAAATATAGAAAATTTCTACATAGTTATTTTATGATATACAGCTTTTTAAATAAATTAAAATTAATAATAAAATAATTGCAATATCTCAACGCTACACCTAGTGTAGTGTTAAAGGTATTATATTGTCTCCGGCGTAGCTTTATTTTACCTGGTTCATGTGTTCCGAAGGGAAGTAGTGGTGTTTAATGAGCTGCAGGATCTGTCGTCTGCGTACTCCGTTACCGTCCGTCAGGCCGGCGCACAGCAACTTGCGGACCTGATATATAAAACAATTGTTTGTTTAATGAATTTTATATTGTTATAATTTATAATAAACATAGAAATTACATAAAGACGATTTAAATTTTTTTTTTTAACTTACAGATAAATTCATAGGTAATTGTTTCTGGTATTAAATTGCTTTTAAAAGACTTCTGAACCGATTTTAATAAAGTTTTGATTGCGTTTAAGTGGTATAATGGCTATTGTTATTTGTTACTAAGGTGTTATTTTACAGTCTCCTCCTAGGCCAAGTTTGATTAGGTTTCCTATGTATTCGAGTGAATGGTCCCTGGAAGATTTATGTAAATGGTACATGACCACTTTGTCCGTCCGCAGTCCATGTATACCTGGTGGTGCGCCAGCAGTCGTCCGAGAGCGGCCTCCCAGCGCGGCTGCAGCGGCGCCAGCGCCAGCCCGCCGCGGCACGCCGTCACCACGCACTGCTGCGCCGTCTCCTCGCCCACTGGACCCGTCTGGAAACACATTAATTTTTAAATAATCTGGTCATCACTTCACTGAAAAAAAATTGTCTAAACAAAATATTAAAACTTTTGTGAATAATAATTTTTAATGTATACCTCGGAAGTGTACTGCAGCACGCTGTACAGGGTGTCCTCAAACACATCTGGAGTCTGCTGGACTCGCACAGCGCCCCCATTACTTCCAACTAACAAAGTATATAATTAGTATATATTTTAATATATGGTTTATAATTAATTTACCAATTCTCTAGATATTAGAAAATATATATACATATGACATTTGACACCCTAATTAATATTTTAAAAACCTCCGAACCTTTGATCCCTTGAGGGCCATCGGTTCCGATAATAACCTTAACCATGATTAATAAACTTAACTAACTAAAAACTGCGCAGTGAAATGATTAAAAAAAAACAAAAGAATAACTATTATTTTACTTCATCACCCAAGATTGAAATCACTAATAATTAATCGCCAGAAAATAAACACCATTGAAACAGCAAAATAAATGAACATAAAAATTATCTGTCCACCACCCACAGTATAACAAAAAATAAATAAACGCTAACAAAGGCAGCCTCACCAGCCGGGAGCTTGAACAAAAGTGTCCAACGTTCGTTCGTTAGTTCCACATCCCGCTTTTTGACTTTTTAACTTTAACAAAACTGTATACAACATGTAATAATAATTAAATTAAAAGGAAACATTACAATATAAAAAAAAATTACTTAAGATAATATATAAATTTGGACAAGCAAAATTAACTTACCATACTGTAAAAACAATATTCACAATAAATTTAACATAATTAATTAACCAAATACAATACAGATTAGAAATAATACAATAAAATACATAAACGTACCGCTCCACAATATATAATTAATTTAACAATTAAGAACGCTTGTGGAGCCTATGGTATGGTTTGACGAGCACAATCAACACTTAACTTAAATACTATTTATATAAACTAAATAACTAATCAACTTAAATACTACATAATGAAAACACTATAATATAACAATATAACAATACAATATACACTATAATAAAATACAATTAAAATAAACTAATACATATTATCTTAAACAACTATATAACTATATATTCTTTTTGTATTTTTTTTTTCCCAATAAACTACTTACATACTAGACATATATACAACACACTTAAAACTAGGACGAAACTGACAGTAATCTTAAAATTGGGTAAAAGGTAAGCTTACCTAGGTAAAATAGACAATAAATTTGGGTTAAAAAGGGACGACGAAGAGGGACGTGAGCTGCCGGGGACTGCCTGGGCGGTCTGTCCAGCCGGGTGAGACCCATGTGGGAGGCCCGGCTTAGACGACCAGCGACCAAGGCAAAAAGTGCCCAACGATGCACTGGACGGTCTATTTAAACGTGTGCGCCCCTCTTTGCTTAGCAGGTTGATTGGTTGGAGTTCACTAGTTCTTCAATATGACACTAGAGGCGCTGCACACACTCTTTGCTTAGCAGTGATTGGTTGGAGTTCACTAGTTCTCCAATATGACACTAGAGGCGCTGCACACACTCTTTGCTTAGCAGTGATTGGTTGAAGTTCACTAGTTCTCCAATATGACACTAGAGGCGCTGAACACACTCTTTGCTTAGCAGTGATTGGTTGGAGTTCACTAGTTCTCCAATATGACACTAGAGGCGCTGCACACACTCTTTGCTTAGCAGTGATTGGTTGGAGTTCACTAGTTCTCCAAAATGACACTAGAGGCGCTGCTATAAATTGAGAGAGGCACTTCCGTTTCCTTCAGAACAACGCTTTTTTGACTCAAAAACAGCGTCCTTCCGGTATAATCTAGCGGCGGTATAATCTAATGGTAGGGATGGATGATGTGCTTGCGCAGCACCACTCACCTGTATCCCTCATTGGCACTTCAGTTTCTGAACAGCGCAGTCGCCTTTAAATCAATCTCAAGATTCTTGTTTAATTTTGTTACAAAAGTATTATTTTATAATGAATCCATCCAGTGAAGAATGCTGATTTGGCAAAAAAGAAGAACTACCCACGTCCGTTCATCAAGCGACTCTTTGGACATCAGTAGCGGTGCTTCCAGCCCGATGCGAGGCAAAACGCATCGAAAAAGGGGACGGCGCAATGCTAAGGTAAGGTCTTTTTTTTTATACCAGACCATATTTCCTAAAACATCGAACTTTCATGATTCCCTAGCGGCGTTCAAACGAACAAAACTTATTTAATATTAAAGGTGTGGATTGCAATATGTAAACTACCCTCAAGTCGCAGACTTTGCATACTTGACCTACATTTGAAATTACTTAATAATTTACAGTACTTTAATTCTCCTGACTGGTCACAAATGCGTTATTCAGAAGTACGAAAGTTATACAATTCTACCCCTCAGTTTTGTAGAACTGTAATGTAATGATTCTATAAAGTCTTATGAAAAAAAATATTGTTTAGCGAATATTAAAAAATCACTTCCCGCTTAGCTTAACACAAGCTATTATTTTTCAAAACTAAGCCCTTCAGAAGGAGATTAGCTGAACTAATCTCTTGGTTATGTGAATTTCAGAATCCAATAAACATTGATAATGTATTACAATTAAAATTATTGATTTTTTCTGAAGGTGATTGTCAAAAAAATTAATAAAATATATTGCAAATGATTTGTGGTAAACATACTGACATCTTGCAGGAGCGCCTTGGTGCCGTTTTGAAGTATGTTCAAGATTATTTAAGGGAATCGTTAAGAAATTCCTCCTTCATGGTATAATCTTTTTAATGTTTTACAGATTGTTACCAAGAAAGGCGACGTTCAAAGACATTCGTCAGGAAGAATGCTGATTTAGCAAAAAAGACTACCTACATCCGTTCGTTATAAAGTGACTCTTTGGACATCAGTAACGGTGCTTCCAGCCCGATGCGAGGCAAAAAGCATCGAAAAAGGGGACAGCACAATGCTGAGGTAAGTAATCTGGCTAGTATTGTTAAAAAAATTAAGTAACAAAGGTGTCTTCTTTATACAAGACCATATTTCATAAAACATGAAATTTTCATGATTCACTAGCGGCGTTCAAAAGAACAAAACTTATTTAATATTGAGAACTACCCTCGAGTTGCAGACTTTGCATACTTGACCTACATTTGGAATTGTTTAATAATTTACTGTACTTTAATTCTCCTGACTGGTCACAACTGCGTTATTCAGAAGTACAAAAGTTATACAACTCTACCCCAGGTTTTCTTAGATTTGGAATGTAATGACTATTAAATCTTACGATAAAAATTGTTTAGCGAATGTTGAAAAGTCACTTGCCATTATGTTGCAAAATAAAGTTTTTCAGAAGGGATTAGCTCAACTAATCTCCTGGTTATCTGAATTTCAGAATCCAAAAACCATTCAATTATCCAATATTATTATATTACAGTTAAAAATGTTTTTTTTTTCGGAAGGTAATTATCAAAAAATTCAATAAAATTTATTGCAAATATCGATGATGCCATTTTGAAGTATGTTAAAGATAATAATTATTTAAGGGAATTTTAAGAAATGTGATAATTTTTTTAATATTTTACAGACTTACCAAGAAAGGCGGCGTTCAAAGAACATTCGTCAGGAAGAATGCTGTTTTATAAAAAAAGAAGACTACTCGCGGTCCGTTCGTCATCAAGAGTCTCTGTGGACATCTGTAGCGGTGCTTCCAGCCGGATACGACGCAAAAAGCATCCAAAAAAGGGGACGGCGAAATGCTAAGGTAAGTATTCTGCCAGTTTTTTTTTCACAAGACCATATATCATAAAACAACAAATTTTTATGATTCAGAAGCGACGTTCAATAGAAGAAACTTTTTTAATATTGAGAAAGGTATTGATTGCAATTTGCAAACTACCCTCAAGTCAGACTTTGCATACTTCTGACCTATATTTGGAATTACTTAATAATTTACTCCCGGTTTCTACCCCCGGTTTTGTTACATTTGGAATGTAATGACTCTATAAATTCTTACGATAACAATTGTTTAGCGAATGTTGAAAAATCACTTGCCGCTATTACACATGCTATTATTTTGCTAAATGAAGCCTTTCAAAAGGGATTAGCTCAACTAATCTCCTGGTTATCTGTATTTCAGAATCCAATAACCATTCAATTATCCAATATCATTATATTACATTAACATATTACGTTACAATTATTGTTTTTTATTTTCAAAAAAATTTATAAAATATATTTGAAATATCGTGCAACAGCGCCGTAATGCCATTTTGAATAATGCTAAAGATAATTATTTAAGGAAATCTTTAAAAAATTCCTCCTTCATGGGATAATCTTTCTAAGGTTTTACAGATTGTTACCAAGAAAGGCGACGTTCAATGAACATTCATCAGGAAGAATGCTGATTTAGCAAAAAAGAAAACTACCCGCGTCCGTTCGTCATCAAGTGACTCTTTAGACATCGGTAGCGGTCCTGCCAGGACGATGCGAGGCAAAAAGCATCGAAAAAGGGGACCGCGCAATACTATGGTAAGTATTCTGGCAACTATTATTAAAATTTTAGTATAAAAGTTTTTTTTTTACAAGACTATTTTCAAAAAACAATATATTTCCGTGATTCAGAAGCCCCGTTCAAAAGAAACTTTTTTAAAATTGAGAAAGGTATTGATTGCAATTTGCTTGCAACTACCTTGCAATTACCCTACCAATTGCAACTACCCTCAAGTCAGACTTTGCATACTTCTGACCTACATTTGGAATTTATTAATAATTTACAGTAATTTAATTCTGACTAGTCACAAGTGCGTTATTCAGAAGTACAAAAGTTACACAATTCTACCCCCGGTTTTGTAGAACTGATTCTAGAAATGATTCTATAAAATCTTATTATAAAAATTGTTTAGCGAATCTCTATATCCAATAACCATTGATGATATTATAATGATCAAAAAATCAATAAAATGTCTGTTAAAGATAATTAAGGGAATCGTTACGAAAAATTCCTCCATCAGATAACCTTTTCAATGACACCAATTTTACAGATTTTGTCGGTGTGAACCGAAAGCTGTCTTGGATCAGAGATGAAAGCACCGTGGATAAGCTTCAGAAGCGCGCCCCAAGGAGAAGACTGGAAGGAACCTTTCAAGCTGGGCAAATCAAACATCAGGTAAGTGTTTGGAGAAAGTTAGGAGCACCATTGTACATTTTAGAGATAATTACAAGTTATCGAATTTTGTTTATAAACCGATCTCCTTTAATACATCCATCTCAATTAACGACGAAATTTCAGACAAAAAAATCAAAAAATATCTTATTTCAAATGAACAATCTGGCATCTTTGTATACCAAATTTTCCTAGACGCCAAAAAAGATGATACCTTTTTTTCGGACGGTCTTCAAATTAATAGTAAATAAACTAATATGTTCAAATAGATAAATTTCGTTTAGTAAATATGTACAAAGCGCCCGACTTCCTCCAACCATGAGATTGGCTCGTGAAAGTGGGTTTAAAAAACGCTTACTTTCAATCTTCTAATTGCACCAGCTCATCGTCCTTTTATTTAAGGATTATATCCAACCAGCTCTGGCAAATGAGTCCAAATCTGACCAATTGGATAAAGACATTATATTTGAATATTTAACAAATAATCCAATCTCTGATTCGTCATTCTTTGAATTTTCTATAACTGCATCCCGTATTTTAGATTAATAAACTAATAGAACGTTTTACTTCCGCAGAGGCAGTATACATAGCCTCTTCACCACACGCGTGGTACCCAAAAACGACCTAGTCCAACTATAATTGGGGTTGGATTAAATAGTTTAAAAGAGGCATCAAATGCAGTCCAAATAGTGTGCGATTTGTGGTGCTGCGCGCACATCATCCATCCCCACCATCTGCTAGATTATACCAGACGCTGTTTTGGGGCAAAAAAGCATTGTACTGAAGGAAGCGGAAGTGCCTCAATTTATGGCTTACAGAAAGGTAAGTACGCTTAATATTAATTTAATTTTCAGGTATTATATTAATTCAATATTTAAATTTAAATAATTATTTAATTTCAGGAGATAAATTGTTAGGCTGTTCTGAAATTCGTGATTTCAAAGCGGGGCAAATATTCCGGTGTATAGTCAAACTGTCATTATAGACTTTTTAGTTTGAATTTAATGGAATTCAGGTGGAATGCGAAAACTGTATGCCGAGAGAAATTATATATCATGTCGAAAAATTGGTAGAGCATACGAAACGTCAAAAATCAAACTAAAATAGCCACGAAAAGAGGATGTGAAGGCCGCGAATACTATCAGCAGAAAAAAAAGCTGACGCTGAGACTCAAGAAGCAAGAGTTCGTCACAGACAAGAGCAAAAGGATGCCTTGGATATTGCCACTGCAGCAGACACTTAATGTAAGTTTTTTCACCTGTTTGAATGTAAATCTTTTTAGTCGCGGCTTTTGAAAACTACATTTTTAAAATCGATTTCTCGAAAACGAATGAACCGATCTCCTCCAAATTTTACATTAATGATTTTTCATGCACCGTGAAGGGTGCAAATTATACTCAAAAAAAGGTTTTTGTTCTCAACGCCGCCAAAAAATTAAAATTGTTGTTTTCTCCTTCGTCCAAGCGAGCTTTAAGCATCTACTAACAGAAAATTTTGCATTTCAGATGCAGCATCATCCTAACCACGACCACCATCACCACCATCACCACCATCACCACCATCACCACCAGCATCACCATCAGCACCACCATCAAACTTGTTTTGAGTCATAGATGACGTGTGGACAATATTTTTCGACGAAAATTTCAATAACTTATGTAATATATATACCTTTTATATGGTAAATTGATGTAATGAAATATTTTGTTGGTTAAATAAAAATATACGTGTTTTGTGCCTTTGAAACCCACCTAACCCCTCAATAAAAGATATTTTAGTGATAAACTTAAATTAAATTAAATATTACACTTATTATTTTAATAATATTAAAATATAAAAATAATTAATTATGCATTTACGTTGGCATATTTTAAATAAAGTACACCAATCACAGATAGCAACTCCTGAGGTAGGACATCCTCGTCTGAAATTAATAATTACATTATTTGTCAAGATTTGATTTGTTTTCAATCAGTCGATAAATGTTAATTTTTATGAAACGGTGAACACAGTAAAGAAATATCTGGCTGAGTTTGTGTGGTTCCTCACGGAGCTGGGCGGGTTTTGAACCCTCGTATTAAAGTCTATCTATGTCTAATTTTGAACTAAAATGTTTTGTCGTTGAGGAATATATATATACATAGGTTATATATATAGGTCAGGTTAGGTCTCATTTGTTGTGACCGGTGTTGTGGAACCTCGGCTACGACTGGCTGCTTCACTGTTCTCTCTTGCCCTGGATGAGGTTGTTATGTTACGCGGATGATACCCCCTCGTCACCTACAGGGGTAAGAACTTTTCGGAGGCAGCCCCGTCTGGCTACCATCGGCGTTCCGTTTGTAGCGGACCGAATAAGGCTCTTAGGATTGGAGGTCTCCGTTACAAACACTGAGGCCATCCTGTTCCTCGGCCCTCGCCGATGTCCCTCTAGTCGGGCGTCTATCTCTGGCCAAGGATCGGAGGCAGTGGTGGTGGTGAAGACCCAGATGAAGTATCTGGGTCTAACCCTGGGCGGTGCGTGTGTGGGGATGTGTGTGTGGGGATGTGTGTGTGTGTGGGGATGTGTGTGTGTGTGGGGATGTGTGTGTGTGTGGGGATGTGTGTGTGTGTGGGGATGTGTGTGTGTGTGGGGATGTGTGTGAGTGTGGGGATGTGTGTGTGGGGATGCGTGTGTGTGTGGGCATGCGTGTGTGTGTGGGGGCATGCGTGTGTGTGGGGATGCGTGTGCGTGTGTGTGTGTGGGGATGCGTGTGTGTGTGTGTGTGTGGGGATGCGTGTGTGTGTGTGTGTGTGTGGGGATGCGTGTGTGTGTGTGTGTGTGGAGATGCGTGTGTGTGTGTGTGTGTGGATGCGTGTGTGTGTGTGTGTGTGGATGCGTGTGTGTGTGTGGGGATGCGTGTGTGTGTGTGTGTGGGGATGCGTGTGTATGTATGTATGTGTGTGTGTGTGTGTGTGTGTGTGTGGGGATGCGTGTGTGTGTGTGTGGGGATGCGTGTGTGTGTGTGTGGGGGGATGCGTGTGTGTGTGTGTGGGGATGCGTGTGTGTGTGTGTGTGTGGGGATGCGTGTGTGTGCGTGTGGGGATGCGTGTGTTTGGGGATGCGTGTGTGTGTGTGGGGATGCGTGTGTGTGTGTGTGTGTGTGTGTGTGTGTGTGGGGATGCGTGTGTGTGTGTGTGTGGGGATGCGTGTGTGTGTGTGTGGGGATGCGTGTGTGTATGTGTGTGGGGATGCGTGTGTGTGTGTGTGTGGGGATGCGTGTGTGTGTGTGTGTGTGTGGATGCGTGTGTGTGTGTGTGGGTGCGTGTGTGTGTGTGTGGGTGGGGATGCGTGTGTGTGTGTGTGTGTGTGTGAGGATGCGTGTGTGTGTGTGTGTGTGTGGGGATATTAGATATTTAACAATTAAAGTCACTAAAATTCAAATTTTTATCCACGGCTTCGCTCTCATTGTGTAAGTTCCTTTCTTTTACCTAGGAGCTTTCTATTAGCTCCTAGGTAAAAGAAAGGAACTTACACAATGAGAGCGAAGCCGTGGATAAAATGTAGTCATATTATAATTATATAACTATATACTGCCTGAGAAACCGTTCGTTTCTGCTTCAGGAGGGTTTTACACGAACGAAGCGTTATTTTTTTACCTACTGGTGGAAGCCGATAAACTATCCGCATTACACATTTAATACTTTGCTATTTTTTAAGGCTTTTCACAAAGTATAACCTTTTAAATGTAACCAATTCAAAAGTAATTATGCTAATACTACTAATAGTTCTAGCTAATTATTTGGTCGCATTCTGGATACAACTAAACACAAAAAAGGTCTCCCAAAGTTAAGAGCTTCGCTTACGCTCAGAACAATAAACATCATATTTTTTTACATTAATAGGATAGAATAGAATGAACCGAAATATAACACATTGATTGAAACATATTGATTATAATCGAAAATATTCGGCCAACAAACGAAATTACGAATCACAAACAATCAACAGAAATTAAGAAATTGATAGAATTTGCGGCCACGGCTTGTCTTGATTAAACAGCTACCAATTATCAACTGTAGAAACTGTTAAAGGGCTTCATCATATTATACATATCAGTTTTATACAACGATAATGATAAAAACATGAGGAGAGGGGGAGAGCGGGGATTGTACACGAAGAGTGAGATAATAAGAGTGCACAGTAGTGGCTGGCCGTGTGAGAGGCACGCAAGCACGATTTAGTATTAACTATGTCGGAGTTAAAACCTTTTACACGAAAGGAAGTTGCCGAGCGCAGCACAAAGAAAAATGCAGCATTTGTTATCGATAACCGAGTATATGACGTTACGAAGTTCCTCGACGACCATCCCGGCGGCCATGAGGTCCTCATTAATGTTGCCGGCAAGGATGCAACCGAGAGTTTCAACGACATCGGACACAGCTTCGACGCCAAGGAGATCGTCAAGAAGTTCCTTATAGGAGAGGTCGTCGAAGAAGATAGAATTGAATTAAAAAAGCAGAAGGTAATTTGGGAGGAAAACAAGCCTGGGGACAATACAGACAGCGAAACCGCTTAGAAACCTTAGCTCGTGGAAGTTACCTGTTTTACTGGGAGTGCTTATGACTATTTTATACAGTTATTTATTATTTATTATAAGGATAAAAATGAACTACCTATTTTACTTTTAATGGAATATACTAACAAGCACATTCGTTTAATCATAATATGGATATTTTTCTGTATGTAATTCTTATTACCGTTTTTTTATTAATCAATGCAGTGACTAGTTTAATATTTAATAGTGAAATATTGTTATTGACTAATAATTAGCTGTTATAAGTAGTTACTTAGAAGATGAAAAAAAGTATATTCGGATTTTCATTGTTATCATGTCAGTCTTAATATGTAGGTATTTATTGTATTAATTTATAATTTCCCTCAGTACATAAATTGTTTTATTGTTTTAAAAAGGTTTATATTTTTTATTTACTAAATCTTCTTTGCTAAAATACCAAAATAATGATCTAAGTTAACAATTATTAAAACATTCTAATAGTAAATAAAAAATCCGTGCCCGCAGGGGGACACGCGTGGGTAGACCTCGTGTTTAACTCGTTTAAAATATAACTCACTACCTAAGAATAATACATGATGCCGTTGTTTACATCAAAAATTTTCAAGCAAAAAGCGGTTTTAATTTTTTTTCTCGGAAAAGGTATCTTTTTTGGAAATACTTTTGGTACTTAAATTTAGAGTAAAAAATAACCTTTCTATTAAAAATATTTGCGAGGAGGGAATGTTTACCAGAAAAAAGTTGCCGTGGTTTTACCTACCTAAAATTTACAAGCTAAAAGTGGTTTTAATTTTTTTCTCTCGGAAACGGTACCTTTTACGGAAAAACTTTTGGTACCTAAATTTAGAGTAAAAAATAACCTTTCTATTAAAAATACTTGTGATGCAAGAATGTTTACCAGAAAAAAGTTACGATTTTTTTCCAAAAAGTTACGGTTTTTTTACCCCCACCCCTAAGTTATTGAAGTTAGGTTTTCGGTTTATCTACATTAGTTATAGGTATTCATCAAAGACATCATATAATATGAACGCGATTGATCTCCTTTGTATAGGGACAAAGTTATGGTCGAAAAACTGAAATCAGAAAAAGTGAGGCCCTAGCGCCCCCTGTGACCGGATTTCTCTGGTTAACAAACTTGACCTTTATTTTTGGATGGTTGATTTTTGTGCAAAGTTTGAAAGCGATCCGAGCAAAACTGCGGCCGCTATCGTGCTGACAAAAGTCGAATCTGGACGCACGCACGCATATATATATATATATATATATATATAAACTTTTTGACCAATGGTCATTTCGGATTCAGGCAGTCATAAGAAGACCTCCTGTGAAGAAATTTTTCCAAAATTCGAAAGTAGGGGACAAATGAATGGGCAGACCGAATTCTTCGAGGTCTACCCAAAAATGAAAACAAATATCATACTATTATAATACATATAATCTTTACTCCTTTCAACTCTAAAAATACTGTATAAATGTACTTACTTCTTAATGTTTGTAATGTAATGGAAAAATTGTTAATACAAAAATTAAAATATGTAACAATTGTAAAATGAAGTTTTCTCATAGAGTTATTATTTATTCCGTAGATAAAAATATTTAAATATGTGCAAATATTTGTGAAACAGCTTAGTCCAGGAATGTAGTAAAATATTGAAAATTTTGCAAACAAACGAGTAACACTATGTGCTCGAGGACAATTTTAATTACCTAAAGCAGACTTAATTTAAATTAAGGTTGAATAGGGATTTTTTTTTTCATAATAATGTTTATCAATGCATATGCTTTAAGACGACTTATTGAATACGAAAACAAATTATATATATATATATATATATATATATATATATATATATATATATATATATATATATATATATATATATAATATGTCAGTATTAATCCTTGGATACTCCGAAGGTTGAAGTTGAATCTAGTAACGTGATTACTAAATTTAACTGTACATAATATTTGTCTTAATATAAGTTGAGTACAGTATATAATATTCTCTGCTTAAAGCTACCGACCCAATACACCAATATTTACTGTTTTCTCAAGCTCTAAATACATATTTCGTAGGTTCTTACTGCATCACATATACATTATGAAATAATTAACAGGGAAACTAAAATGAAGATATTTCTTAAGGGTTATTAATAAAATGGAAAGGAAACCTTCATTTTAATATAGATTTTTTATATTATATTCATTGTAGATAGTATTATAAGTGTAAATAAACGTTTAATGCTCTGTTATTTACATATTAATACCAGTATTTTATAATACTTTTACTATAAAACAAACGTCTTCTTCTCGTAGCCGTAACGTTAACGTTAGTCTTTTAAACTAAACTCCAATTGTGCCAAGTATAACTAACTACTCGCTTACTTTAAATTCATTTTCTATAACAATTTGTATATTCCCAGAACTTACGAACTTGATTATCTCATGCGAAACGAGCGCAAAATTCTATTTTCCGTATAATATATCAGATTGCCAGGCAACAAATAATATATGCTTACATTCGGAAAGGTTTATCCTTTGATAATAATGCTATAATTCGTTCTGCTAATTCAATAACTACTAATGCAATAACTATTCAATTGCTTGTCTGTTATTTGATTCTAGAAATAAAATTGTTTAAAATTTTATTCTATTTATAATTAATGTATTAATGAACTTAAAATCAAAGTATAGACCTTTCGCTACTCTATAACTAAAAGTGATTAGTGTTTTTAATTGTCGGCCGAGCGGTCGTTTCGATACTCATCGCCGCTCCGCTATCACACCCCTGATGTTCATATTATTATATGGGCCTTTACTATGCTAACTTTTAACCCTTTATTTGAATCGAGTACACAAATAAAACTTCATAGTTTTCATTTATGTTATATGCGTATCATAAATAAATATATTTTTGTTTCTAATAATCGTATTATATCCTAAAGCGGTAATTCTGCTGAACTATTTACTGTTAAGGATACTGTTGAATTCTTAAATCAGGGAGCGGTAAGTGAAGTGCACCTGAAGCATCAGCGACGTGAGGCTCACGCTCCGTCGCTTTGCCTCCGTGTTGTTGCCGTGCCACTTCTCACGTCGCAGGCTTCGTTGAACACTTTCGCCAAAATAAAATTATTTTATAAATGCTTTTACAAACAATAAATTATTGCTAATGTATACATTATAAACATATTTACCCGAGTTCTTTATTAAAGATTTTATACGATTAATTTACTTTATACTATTTGAAATGTGGGATAAAAAATAAAAATTATAATATAATAAATACCTTGATACATCAATACAGAATATTCATATTTGATTCAAGACATACGATCGGCAATATGACTATAACAACGTTCATTAAAACTTATACTGTATAATAAAAAGTAATATCTATATTAAAGTGCAAATTTCTCCGTAACTCCATGAATGTCGTTAAAGCCTTTTATTTTACAAGATGAAAAACTTAAAGAGCCACCGGCAAGCAGCTCGCGCGGCGCGGCCTCCGAGCGGAATAATTTAAACGGCAAATAGGCCCCGGGAGGCATATTTATAACTTCTTCAATGTAACTGACTCTATTCATTCTTTCACATTTGGCCGCATTATTGAGTTAATTTACTAAAAATATTTGAACTATACTATACTTTGAACTATAGACTTGAGACTTACTGGTAAAAAATAAGGTCATCTTAATGACTCAAATCCCAGTGAATACATTATTTATTCATTATGTAGTCACACAGCAGATTTCAACACACAGTCGGCGATGAGTTGTGCAAGCAGGAGTAGACACGGCATATCAACTATAAAATGACTATGAAATGTCCGTCAAACTTTGTCCAATTTCAATGTAGCAATATAAACGAGTGGTTAAACAATTTTAATGAACAATTAAAGGCACCTATTCCATATCCCTGTAAATTATTTAAGATATCTTTGGTAAAATCATTCTAATACCTGTGATATTTTTGAAATACAATAAATATTATTCCGTAGCGTCTTGGAACTGAAGATTTCTTCAAACCTGAATAAGATATTACTGATATATGATTTCATTTGATTTAATATTAAGCCTCGCGAAGAAAATTAATTTATCTGATATCATGCTTTTCAATATGTACACATATTCAACATCTGATGAAAATTATTAAACACTTTAAACCTGTACAACATTGAAAATATTAGTTTTCAAAAATGTCTCTACTTAAAGATGAAATGCAACTAAATGCTTGCGGCAATGCAGCGAGATTCTACGACACTAATATTATACACGATATGGAATAGGTGCCTTTAATTGTTAATTAAAGTTGTTTAACCACTCGTTATTATTGCTACATTGAAATTGGACAAAGTTTGACGGACATTTCATAGTCATTTCATAGTTAATATGCCGTGTCTACTCCTGCTTGCACAACTCATCGCCGACTGTGTGTTGAAATCTGCTGTGTGACTACATAATGAATAAATAATGTATTCACTGGGATTTCAGTCATTAAATGTGAAAGAATGAATAGAGTCAGTTACATTGAAGAAGTTATAAATATGCCTCCCGGGGCCTATTTGCCGTTTAAATTATTCCGCTCGGAGGCCGCGCCGCGCGAGCTGCTTGCCGGTGGCTCTTTAAGTTTTTCATCTTGTAAAATAAAAGGCTTTAACGACATTCATGGAGTTACGGAGAAATTTGCACTTTAATATAGATATTACTTTTTATTATACAGTATAAGTTTTAATGAACGTTGTTATAGTCATATTGCCGATCGTATGTCTTGAATCAAATTTGAATATTTTGTATTGATGTATCAAGGTATTTATTATATTATAATTTTTATTTTTTATCCCACATTTCAAATAGTATCACACTTGACATCAATGAATCATGAAATGTGATCATTAAGAAGGAGCGTTAACGGAAATTAACACTCAGTAATTAAATATAGAAATGGTAAGTGTATATAATGTAGTTTGATAATAAATAGAACTCCGGGGTGACAATAAAGCCTTTAGAATTTTTTTTCTTTTTTAAATCTCAATTCCAAGCCTCATAATACTTCAGATTGTATCAACGTCTATTCCTTATCATTATTATTCTATAGAACTCCACCCTGTTATGTTGAATCGAAATTAGATTAGAACAGCCGGGCCAACTTATACTGGCCGCCTTCCAAGTGATAGAGGAGGATAAAAACTGTCAAATAAATTCAATACACGACATCTGCTATGACAGGGCAGGGCTGCTATCTGCTATGTAAGGAAAGGTGATTATTATACAGATATTTAATTAGGTAAGTGTGACAAAAAAATATAACATTCCTTCCTAAAAACCTAGTTATAATTTGTACAAATGCATACTTAATATAAGTATTATATATAACATATAAGTGTTTTATATATTTTAATTTTCAACTTCGTGTAAATAAGGTCCTGACTTCAAATAAATCAAATCCCACAAAGTCTGAATTAAAGTTGTATTATTATGACTTTAACATTGTGTTAATATTCTCCAAGGTTGAGTTAAATGAAACAATTCGTAAGACACCGTATCGATAATATTATTAAGAGTGTTAAGTTTCTCAAAGAGCTTGCAGTGAGCGTCTACAGACTGGAGAGATGTAGATGATGATGACTTAAATCAAATTAAAACAAACTTTTTTTTTCTCTTATCTATACTTGTAAGAGGAAATCTTACAGCGATGATAAAATCAAGACTGCAATTTTTGCTTACTTTGACGACGTGGAAAGACATATTTTTGTAATTGGTGCTCAAATTTATTGGCCGTTCTGACAAATATAGTAGTTAGTACTAAGGAAAATATATTTAATTATAATTTAATCGTGCTTTTTATATTTCTCGTTTAATATCTTTATTGACAAAACTTACTTTAAGTCATTTTGTTTTATTATCCCAACGTTTATACAATATTAACAATTAAGATATAGAGGATTAAAACAAGTAAATATTAATTAAATAATTTATTTACACATATTATTAATACTTAATTATCTATAACAGAATCACCAGCGATAGTTGAAGTTGGCCAGTCCGCCGTACTCCTTGGGCTGACCCCACTGCTTGCCGTACGTGCCTTGGAGAGAGAAGTCGCCGTTCTTACCCACCGGCCATCTGCCGCCCGCTGCCGCTTGGTACTGGAGTAACAATGATATATTATAATAATGATCATTTGTAGTTTATTACAGGCAATTGGAAGTATATCAAAGCATACTCACTGAAGTTCCTCCGTGGATCTGCTTGCTGATGTCCAGTGAGGCGGCCGCGTTGGGGTTCTTCCAGTTAAGAGCGCCTCCGAAGTTCGAGGTGTCCCCGGCGGGTCCCAGCACGCGGGTCCCATACGCCTGAGCCTTCAGATTACCACGACCGTCATTGAAGATCTGATGCTCGTAACCTCCTTTACCCTGGAATGGTATTTAAATTGAAATGTCACTGTCGCCGTACATTAGTTATATTTAGAAAACTGATAATAATTTTTAAGACAAAGTATTCTAAAGAGTAAGAATATGATTAAGACAGTGACCTCGCTTGATAAATTATAATAATAGTAATTGATACGTACAAATAATCCGTTATCATTTTGTCCCAGAGTACCAAACACACGACCGTCTCCGATGTTCTTATCCACAGTGACGTCACGACGCACGCGCTGACTCACGTACCATTCAGGGTAACTGAGAGAGAGTAACTCATTAATAAAGTAAGAGGTAGTTTTATTATGCTATTCATAATAGTCATAATACTTACGTATCGACGATTTCTAATGGTTCCATGTATTCTTGAGCCGACGCGGCCAGAACCACGGAAAATAATATGTATAGAAAGTACATTTTGCTCTGGAAAAAATATTAAAATATTTTAATAAATGTTAGACAAGACTGTATCATTTCTTGTACAACTTTATGAGTCGTACGTGGTAGTGAAAAAATATAAGTATAATTCACAAACTCACTGTAGTGTTCAAGAAGTGTATATATTATAAGACACAGCTGCCTCAGTGGAGGTGTGTGTAGTAATTAATGCTGTGAGATGCTCCACCTGGTACTTATATAAGACGCAGGACTTCCCTGAGCCTGTGACGCCGTGTTCTTCCCCGTCTCCATCGTACATAACATTACAAACATTCAGTTTGTTATCAACTTATTTCTTAGTAATCAGTTTTAATCACATTATGTTTTAATTTAATCATATGTTTTGGCTTTATTTGAAATTAAGTATTGAATGCAAAATTAATATAATATAACAATGTATTTATTATTCAGAGTTATTTTTTTGTGAATTAATTTTCAATAGTTCAAACGTGTCTGAGAAGATTAAAAGAGATAACAAAAAATAAAGAATTTCTGAAATGTGAGTTATATATTCTAATTAATAGGTAGCGCGCAACTAGTAAATCATATATTTTCTTTAAAATAATTGATTTATTTATAAGAAATTACTTTCATAATATCCTATGTTATTATATAGTATAATCTGTTCTAGGTAATCCTAGAAAAGATTAAATAAAAACAACTACAATGATTAACAACTACAGTGTTATTGGTTTCCACTTTGGTGATGAACACCGGAGATTCAATATTTAACTTCAATTGACAAATTTAATATAGTGATGGAATTATTACATATTTATAAAATAAACGGTATTCATATAGTACTAGGATACGCCAACCGCGCGCGGCGGGTGTTGAGCTGAGCCCTTCTTCTTTCTTCTTTTCTTGATAACTTTTGAAAGGCTATACATTTTTCAATCTGTTTCGCTTTAACATCCGCGTTCGACTCAAACATACATGAGAAAATTTTTAGCTAATTATCTCGTCGCATTCTGGACACAACTAAACACAAAAAAGGTCTCCCAAACGGTTAAGAGCTTCGCTAACGCTCAGCTCAATGATGTTACGGGAATAAAAAAATACCAATCCCAGTCCATCCTACCTACAAGAGATACTTGTGAGAATATTAAATATAAAAAAACGCGCTGTCAGTATTACGTGTGTACTTACGAGTACTAGTATGGGACCCTCGTAGATACAATCGTCCATAGAGATTTATTGGGGTTTGGGGGTCGTCTTGTCATAGATTTATGTCCCGTCGATTTCAATTAAATTTATGAAGTTACTAGCTAATTCCCGCCCGCTTCGCTGGGCACATTATTAATTTGGAAGTGAACTTCAATTCTTGTATTGAAATGTTTAATTTCTATTTTATATTTAGTGTGATTATTAAAATTTAAATAGAATAACCGTTGTCAAGGTAACCGTTGTCATGGTAACTGTGGCTATGGTGAACATTGGTATCATAATCGTTGCTGTGGTAACCGTTGCTATTGTAACTCTTACTTCCATTTGTACACACTCATCATCAAACCTCTGTAACTATAAGGCCGACTGATTTGAATTTTGGTATCTTGGTAATTTTAGGTACTCCGTAAAATCCGTCTAAAATCTTAGTGGACGTCTACGTCACAAAAGATATAACTATGTAAAATTTTAAATTAATCGGACAGATAGTTTTGGAGATTCCGTGATGAGTCATTGAGTGGTAAATCGCTTATATATATATAGATAATATAAAGGGTGACAGTGACACTTCAATTTAAATATAATTCCAGGGTAAAGGTGGTTTAATGAGAGTCGTGATCTGAAGGCTCAGGCGCACGGAACCCGCGTGCTGCACGGACTAAGTACGGCGAACTGCCCAACTTTAAACAATTCTAAAGTATCCCAGAACTCACTGCGAGTGTTAATTAATTTTTTATTCTTTATATATCCAAATTTATTGTTTTGTATAAATAATAGCTTGTTTAGGAGATAAAATTGATTAAGATATTATTGATTTATTTTGTATTTTCATTAATATAAACTATCTTCGTATTTTTAAATTCATTTCTGATAAGAGCGAAATTCTCATTACATCCTGACATTAGAATTAAATGTATTAATTATTATTAACTTATTTGTTGATAACAAAATAACGGTAAGGGGAAGAACATATATCTCAAATCAATTATTCAATAAAGTATATTAAAATGAACAAATTTCCTCAATGAATCATACGTCATAATATAATTTTAATTTAAAAAAGATATTCTCACCCGCGGGTTCAATGACCCGAGTTCTTCCCCGAGATAAATGAACTCAAGAGATATGAGGTTACACTACGTTATCCGTGTCAAGGTTATATTAAGTTATCCACGTGTGTTTAAACATTGTTTTATTATAACTTATAATTAGTATACGATATTATTTTAAAATAGAATAATTCTAAAGATTATTTATGACAACAACGACAATATAAATATATCTTAATATATAAAACACAAAGACACTCACTGACTCACTGACTCATTCATCGCTCTACAGCCCAAACCGTAATACCTAGAAAGCTGAAATTTGGACACAAGACTCCTGACATATTGAATAGGTGCAATAAGAAAGGATTTTGCAAAGGTTCAAACCGTTCCAAAGTTACATAGTCGCCCTCGCCTCCTTCGCCTACCTCTGCCCTAATGATTATGTTTATAGCATCTCAACCCCACCAAACCTCTGGTTATAAAGGTTGAGCCGCTATACATGTGGTCCAGGTTTACCCCGGTCACATGGATCCTTGTTACGGCAGATCTGACCCCCGAAGTCATCCGACAACGGCACTATTAAGCCTAGTAAGCTCGCAAGGCTATCGGTTACGGCTATCGGTTCTAAAGTTACAGCTAAAAAACTGCAAAAAATATAACGCGCCTATTTGATACCTCCTAGGTGGTGTGGAAATTCAAACAAAATGTTTGATCACTTTCGCCGTCGTCGAAGCACGGGTAACCTGCTAGTAACATATAATCTGCACCTGTCAAAATACTACAAGTATCCATGTACTAGAAACAGCATTGCTTACAGCGCCATCTGTGAAACTAACATTGAATGTATGTTTGTCTGTGCGTGGTGTTGCTGATTTTATGGAATAGGAGGGCAAAAGAGTGTGTAGGTGTTGATGATAAGTGATCACCGGTGCCAACGAACTCTTGTAACATGCGAAGAATCGCAAGAGCATTCCCAGCCTTATAGGTGGGAGTATAAAGCTGGAAATTTCGAAGGAAGACCGTTCCTCATCGTAATGGATGTTGACTGTAAAATACACATGTTATATAATATGAAAATGGTCTACTTTATACTTAAGGAAATATTAATAAGAAACTAACTTAAGGAAAATCAGAGGAGTTACAGAAATTATTATTTAGGTCCAAAACTTCTTGTCTGTGGTCCAACAGCGTACGTGTAGTATTAATCATATTAGTAATAATCTAACAGAATATAGCAGTTATTTTTTAAATTCAGTGCGCCATATTGAATCCGCCATCTTGAATTACACAAATCCAAATCTGGTTTCGTGATCAGTGACCTATAATACCGTTCTAATCCAAACTTAATGAAAATCGGTTGATGTTATAAGTCTCCACTATCACGTGGTTTCGGCCGCCATATTTGATGATGTTTCGATGACAAGACCACTCGAATTATGAAAAACTTCAATCTTTTCATTGTCAACCGTTAAACCTTTATTAGACTAAACCAATTTTGGTTATATATACTAGGGGCGCCAACAGACCCTCAATGTGGACTCGCTGCGCTCGCGAAAGCTCGGCTGCCGTTTATATATTGAGCGAAGCGAGCCCAGTGTAATGGATATCAGTTTTTTGACGATTATTCCTGAACATGACATTTTAAAAAAAATAATAAAACCATCACCTAATGTGTGTCTTTTTGATTGCAAAATTTCCTATTTTTCCGTCAAGTAGTTTTCGAGCCTTCGTGACAAAGAATGTGAGTCTCCAGTAGAACGCTCCGCTCGGCACGCTCACTTCGCTCAATAAAATAAAACTTCATATATACTCGATAGTTTATTTCTACTTAACATAATATTTACATAACATACAATATATTTGTCACGTTTTAAAACTTCTATAACTATTTCACACGGCGTTTCATGCACTTCATGATTTACTATTTTATCATTATCAGTATTATCACTAAGTTATAGCTTTGAATTTCAACTTTGTATTATCAAACCGATATTATCAAAACACAAAAACACATCAAAAATCCTTAAAAACTAAAACATAAATATTATATGTATATTCTTCCTTGATTACACAAAAAAAATCATCATGAAAAAAAAATAACAATTTGTTTCACACGAAAAATTAAAATAAATATAAAATAAAAAAATTAACGTAACTGAAAATATAATTACAGATATTTATGAAACATTTTTTTAAATCACACTAATATACAATTTTAGTTTTAAAAAGATTTTAGCAAATAATAACAAAAAATATAAATAAAATATTAAAAGTTAAGGGAGCGCGGTCTGAGCGCTGTGTTCCTCAGGTACTGGTGAGCGAGCATCGTCACCTCGATCTGGTCCTGGGTCCTGCCACATGCGAATATCTCCCACTTGTTGTCCGTCTGTGTAACATTACATATTATATAACTAGGGGCGCCAATTTCGACTCGCTGCGCTCGTGAAATCTCGGGTGCCGTTTGCATATTGAGCGAAGCGAGCCCGGTGTAATGACTCATCGTTTCCCATTGACTTCAATGGGATATCAGTATTTTGAAATTTCATTTTTTTTGACATTTTTAATATTTTTTTAAACCCACCTAATGCGTGTCTTTTTGATTGCAAAATTTCATAATTTTCCGTCAAGTAGTTTTCGAGCCTATTCGTGACAAAGAATGTGAAAGTATCCAGTAGAACGCTCCGCTCGCTACGCTCAATAAAATAGAATAAATAAGTTTAAAATGTGTTAGCGTCAACTAGGCCTTGCTCTCCAGATTTTCCAGTCCAGTCGCTCCAAAGACGAGGCCAGTATACTGATACTTGGCGAGGATTGCGAGGAGTGCTCTCGAAAAGCCGTGGTACAAATGGGGTTTTTTAGTGGTAAATGCGCTAATTTGTGTCTTTTTGAGAGGAGGAGGAGGAGAGAGTCAGTCAAATGACTACAACTAGGCTCAACCACCATAATTATTATTATACTGACACTAATTGTAAAAAAAAATAGTGTGTACGTGTGTGTGTGCGTGAGTGCGTGCGTGTGTGCGTGCGTGTGTGCGTGCGTGCGTGCGTGTGTGCGTGCGTGTGCGTTGTGTGTGTGCGTGTGCGTGTGTTGTGTGTGCGTGTGCGTGTGCGTGTACGTGTGCGTGTGCGTGCGCGTGTGCGTGTACGTATATATTATACGTACCAATATGAAAGACGGCTTCTCCTCCTTGACCTCCACGTCCTGGTCGAACTTTATGGATCTGACGGCTGACTTCTTCACCACCACGGGTTCACTTGACAATCTTACCTATAATATATAATTATATTATGTACTTTTGTATAAACTTAATATTATTATTTTGAACTTTTAGTAATCGTAATATATATTGGGACAGTCTCAAAGACATTTTATAATTAAATTTTCAGTCTTTTATATATAATATTATCAGTTTTATATTCTTCTATACATATATAATAATTAATTTGTTAGTTCGTATTTTATTTAAAAAAAATAAATTTGAAAATAAGTGATTACCAAATGACGTCACGGATGACGTATAAGTTACATTGTTTATAAAAAG
Organism: Melinaea menophilus ssp. n. AW-2005; assembly: GCA_918358695.1. Classification (NCBI taxonomy): domain Eukaryota; kingdom Metazoa; phylum Arthropoda; class Insecta; order Lepidoptera; family Nymphalidae; genus Melinaea; species Melinaea menophilus. The sequence continues at coordinate 8,606,630 of OU911054.1, read as the reverse complement.
CATTTATTAAGTTTTTTTTGTTAATATATAATTATTGAGCGAAGCGAGCGGAGCGTTCTACTGGACTCACATTCTTTGTCACGAATGGGCTCGAAAATTACTTGACGAAAAATTATGAAATTTTGCAATCAAAAAGACACGCATTAGGTGATGGTTCAGAAAAAAAAATTTAAAAATGTCAAGTTGAAAAATAATAAAAAAACTGATATCCCATTGAAGTCAATGGGAAACAATGGGAAACACTGTGATCGCTTCGCTCAACATGGAACATGCGCTCGCGAAATCTCGGCTCTATTAGCGCCTAGTATTAATAAGAGGTATAAAAAACAAAACAAATAACAAAAATTTCATATACATTTATTGAAATTTAATGACATCGGATATTAAACGGAACGGATCACAATATTGACAGTCAAATAAAAACAATACAATCAAAAAATACAGGTTTAAAAAAATAATAAAAACAATTATTAATTAACATAAAATAACAGAATAAATAAAACAACATTTATAATAATAATAACCGACACATCCTGTCAATATTGTAGGGATGGGGGGGATGGTGGGGATAGGAATGGGATATGTCATTTTATTTCAAACAATGTATAAACTTATAACGAACCTCAATATAACGATTTAATAAATTAAAAAATAATTTGAAAAGTATGTCTTTATACAAAAAGAATAATAATTTAATTCACAAAAATATTAAAATAATTTTAATAACAAAATTATTTTAGACAAAAAAACTGTAATTTTAATAAAATTATTGAAAAGTATTTTTTTTAATAATTTAATCCACAAAATATTAATTTTATTTTATTAACAAATTATTTTGGACAAAAAACTGTAATTAAAATTAAATAATAAAATTACAAATAATTCAATATTATCGTTATACCGAGGTCTAAGTAGCTGCCGTAATTAATAATAATAATAATAAATAATCCACGTAATTAAATTACATGCGTAATACAAAGCATAAATAGAAGAGAGAAGCGTTATTACAGCTGTAATACATACTATATTTGGTGCGTAATATTGAGGTATTGGTAATACACTTATTATAATTTGAAACTATTCATTTGATAACTCCATCTTTGGTCAAATCCGTGTTTGGTTGTCTTACTAACGCTAAATAATTACAATTTGAATTTAGAACTTTAAAATGTGTGGATTCTTTTTTTTTTAATTTTAAATTATGAACATTGATTTTGTAATTTCTTCTTTTTTATTTTAAATTAAGAACATTTAGTTGAGGATTGTTTTTTATATAAATAAGAACATTTATTTGTAGATTCTTTTTTTTTTAAATTTTAAAATAAGAACATTCATTTTGAGGATTCTTTTTTTTAAAATAAGAACATTCATTCTGAGGACCCTTTTTTTTAAATTAAGAACACCGATTTTGTGTTATTTTTTTTATATTTTGAACACTAATTTGTGATTTATTTTTATTTTATTTTAAATTAAGAACATTGATGTTTTAATTTCTTCTTTTTATTTTTAATTAAGAACACTAATTTGTGGATTATTTCTTTATATTAAATTAAGAAAATTGATTTGTGCATTCTTTTTTTTACTTTAAATTAAGAACATTGATTTTGTGGTTCTTATTTTTATTTAAATTAAGACCATCGATTTAGTGGATTCTTTATAGTCTTTTAAATTAAGAACACTGATTTTGTGGATTCTTTTTTAAAATTTAAATATAAATATATTTTACTGTCGGTGCATGATTGTTTATTAATAATATTAATTAAATAACTATAATGTTATATTTAATTTCGTTTACTTATAAGTACTGATACTTATAAGTTATGTATGGACTTCAGTTATTTGTAATTTCTATAATCCATTCCTGGTCAAATAAAGATTAAAAAATTCAATTTTTTGATACAAAACCGTAACTCACAACCAAGTATACTTATATAGTATATTATATACTATAATAATACTTAATGGAATAATAATACTATACTACATTTAAAGTTACACCAAAATCGTCCAGCCGTTTGGATTATTCCATTTATAATAAAATTTGATTATTTTATTTATAGTCTGAAGCGTTTGATGTTAGTTTGTTAGTTTGTTACATATTAGTAAACATGTAGTAGTCGTTATACAGGTCGTCTATACCAGAGTCCCTTTCCACCTTCCACCATTGGTTCTCCTTTTCCGCATCATTTGGGTGTATCCTATTGGTTAATATATCGTCCATGCGTGATAGAGACGGCCTCTGATTGGTCACTTTGTGTATGTGGTCGACTAGCGCGTTAGTGAGTACTTCTTTGGGCGCTAGTGACGTGACGTCGCACAAGGTGACTCCAGATATGGCTTTTAGTCTATCCGCGTTTAATCTAGCGAAGGTACGCGGGGACTCGTTAGTGATGTTTCTAAACACGGGCTGGTAGTTAGGGCTCCCGTGCTGTACCTTAGTGTCGTAGGGCTCCGGGGTGCTCTCGATGAGGCTTGTTGATTCTTCAAGGAGGGAGTGTTTGACGATCGATGGTGGTGAGAATAGCACTGAGCTGTCGCCGGCTAGCGTCTTACTCTGGAATTATACGTATATATATAAAATATTTGTAAGTCTATAAAGTTTTATCGACATTTTTAAACTTAATGTATTATAAGACAAAAACTAAATATAAAGTTATAAGAAAAACTGGTGTTTGAATTCGCAGCTCTTATAGACGGAATAATTACAAGTATCATTCAATTAGTTGATTTGTATATAGGTTAGAATTTTGTCATTAATTGTAACGTTGTATAAACGATATATAATATATATATTGTATTATTATATTGTATATTGTATTATTATATAACACATTATTGTATAAACGATAAAGAATAATGATTTGCGAGTGTTTTTACTAAGAAATAATTTCAATAATCAGTAATTTATACTGTCTTTATGAAGTAAAACTTGAGAGCAAAGAGATATGGAAAGGATAACAATAACAAAATCTCACGGGTGTCTCGAGGTCGAAGCAGGCGTCTGGTACAGCGAGGCGGGCCCGCGGGGTGCTGGTGGCGGCGCCCCAGCCCGGCGCCAGCGCCTTCCGCGCGCGTCTCGCCGGCACGTTCTCCTTGCCGCGCTGCACGCACACGCCCGACTCCGACGACAACTGGAAACAAATCGCTTATATACTGCCAGCTGTTTAATTTTCAAATTATTGGAGATTAACCTTTTTGTACGATACTTATTGCTATTTTTGAGGCTGTATGATCTTAAGGTCTTTGCCTTTTTTCTTGGGACAAATTTGAAAACAACTTACTACTATTCCTTTATTTTTTTTATTTTTGCATAGGCAAAGGTCCTGTCACGATAGTACGACTATGCGTAGTTAGATTGAATATATAAGGAATGTATGGATAGAATGATTTTAAGAGGCCTAAACGAACATTTCTGGATCAGATTGATGTTGCATTGCACTATAATTATTGCTATTTTTGAGGCTGTATGATATAAAGGTCTTTGCCTTTTTTCTTAAGAAAAATTTAAAAACAACAACTTATTGATATTCTTTTTTTTTTTTTGCAAGAGCAAAGGACCACGATAGTAATACAATGTGTAGTTAGATCGTATATATAAGAAAATATGTATGTATATATTAAATACCTGTTCCGTATCGTGAGCTGATAGGAGGCACTCTGAGAGGCTGTCGCTCTCTCTCTGTATCATCTCCGTGATATCTTCCACCAGTAGCCCGGGACTAGACGGCTCGTACTTCAATCCCGACTTCTTCCCTATCTCCGCCATCGCCAGCTTGAATGGTGTGGGAGTTCTGGAAATATACATTATATTATTTATAAATTGATATTTATTTATTTATATCTTTTCCATTTTGATTGATAACTTGTGTATTAAATGAGAGTATCAGGACTATTAAAAAGCATGAGGACACCCCGGAGGGCATGTATGAAGAGGTTGATGTCTGTGGCCGAGGCGAAAGAGGTATGCAGAGACCGTAGCGTTTGGCGCTCCGTCGTCTCTGGCTATCCCGCAAGCGATATGGCGTAATAAATAAATAAATATAATATATAATCGAAATAAGCTTTTAATAAGACACTCCAAATTAAAATATGGCTACGAGGGTTAGTTAAGGTTATATTATATATATATATATATATATATATATATATATTTACTTTGGTGTGTGTTTCTGTTCGAACTGCGTCCCTCCAGGCGTGATGTTCGGTGTCGGTGTGTGTAACAGCGGACTGACGCCAAGCTCCTGGAAACAAATTAATTTTATTAAATAAATATATTTAAAATAAATGTTAATACACAATTATATTGATGTGTTTGTGCTTGTGCGTGTGCATCTGTGTGCATCTGTGTACGTGTCTTAGTGTGTATGGGTGTGTGTGCGTGTAGTGTGTGTGTGTGTATGTGTACATGTGTGTGCATGTGTGTGCGTGTATCTTAGTGTGTGTGTGTGTAGTGTATGGATTTCAAAACATTCGTTGTGTGAACAAAAATAGCATTAATGTAAATGACAAATACAATAAAAGAACGTAATTTTTTCAATACATGTAAAGACGTATCACTATTACACATATACGTCGTGTGTCTGTGTGTGTACGCATAGTATATTTAACGTACGTGTACGTTGCTGTAACTATCAGTGTGGACACGCCTCTACATACATTACATACATACATACACACACAGAGAGAGCGACATTCATTATTTGTGAACGTGTGTGTGTGTGCCTACGTGTGTTTGTAGTGGATTTACATCCGTGTTTATATGTGTATGATTTTGTGTGTGTGTGTTTCCGTGAGTGTTAATGTGTTGACGTGTGTGTGCGTGCGTTTACTTGATTGTGTTGGTGTGTGTGTATGTACCTTGTTCCTGAGCGGCGTGGAGTCGTGTGCGGCGTGGGGTGCCACGAGGAACTGCGAGGGGCTGAACGGGAGCGCCTGCAGCGGGGCGCCGCCCTCCAGGCAGCGGGACAGCGTGTCCGACCAGGACTGGAAAACACACACACATACATAGATATACAGAATTTATTATAAGATTATATATCACATACTGGTATTATATTAACAGGTTATTATTAGAAAGGCGTGGACATACTGCAATTATATTTAATAATTAAATATTGAAATTAAGAATTTGATTAATTTAATAAGGAATATTTTATATAAATAACTTTTGGAAATTCAATAGTTTCGAACATGACGATATAAAGACAAACAGAAAAATATAATTAACTTTATAAATCTTAGTTTCGGAGAAAATGAGTACAGAAACAAACAATCCCTCACCTGTCGTGAAGGAGTGATATCCGCGTGCCGTCGCTTGTTCCTCCTCAGTATGGGAGGAGGCGAGTCTCGCGGCGAGTACACAGATGGCACCACTATCTCCTTGTTAGCCTCCGACTGGATCGAGTAGGTTACTGGAAGGTTTTTAATGTTATCTTTTATCTTTTAGTGAAATGTCAGATGATACTTATCTAAATAAATTCTACTGTAAAGGCCCTCGCATCTCTTATCTTAGCTTTTCCACTTTGACCACTTGTGTATCAGGACTAAGATATACAGTAATCTCCCCTATATAATTATACTCTTATAACGCGATTACATTCCCTCGTATAACACGTGTTTTCCCTCATATAACGCGGCCATTATCCACCTTATATATCTATACTATGAAATTTATATATTTTTTTTATAATTCATAATTAGTTACGCTTACCTTAGCACATTGTGTTGTTATAAAATTAAATAAAATTAAGTAAAAATTTAATTTAATTAAGTTCTTTCCATTTAAACCTTTAACGAGAAAAAATAAACGTGAATTATTTGTAGATAACGCGTTATACGGTTATATTAGCACGTTGTACAAGAATATTCTTACAACGCGTTTTCCTATATCGCGGAAGGTATCTACCGTGCTATATGGGGGGATTACTTATGATATTCCAATTTAAATTAAGGCTATGAGAGTTGAAAATTTTCTGATATTTCTCTATTGTGATCACTTTTTCACAAATATTTAGTGAACAATGTACCAATTTTGTGTTCTATTGACAACATGTTTTAAATAGTATTTTATTTTGTAAATATTTTCGCAATATTAACTATAATTAATAAGTGAAACTATTTTCTTGGATGTAAACTTAGGTTGCTTAGGTCATATTATCCGTTGCTATGGCAACCGTTGCTATAGTAACTCTTATCCCCGCGTTAAGTGTATAGCTCCTACAGGTTTAAAACTTGGCGAAATGCAAAAAGTTGATATCCGTTTTGATAGAAATTCCGTAAAATCCGTTCTTAGTGGACGTCTACGTCACAAAAGAAGTAACTATGTAAAATTAAAAGTTAATCGGACTGATAGTTTCGAAGATTTCGAGATGAGTCTGTGAGTGGCAAATCACTTATATATATATATATATATATATATATATATATATATATATATATATATATCCTCTAATTCCTTTATTATAATATCCTTATATAATATCCTTACTGGTGTTCTGGTTGCTGTTGTCGCTCGTGGAGGCTTGGCTCAAGTAGTTCTTGACTGGTGAGTTTGAAGGCAACGATTCCAAATTAACAAATCTGTAATTAATATATTTTGCTGTATTTAGTACACGGATGGTATCATTTTAAGAATAAGTAATGTTTCTGTGATGTATTAAATATTATAGAACTCAAATACATGGACAGACATCATTTGATTTATTGAGCGAAGCGAACAAAGTGAGCGAAGCGAACAAAGTGAGCGAAGCGTTTTACTGGAGACTTTTTACATTCTTTGTCACGAATTGCCAAGTAAATGGGAAACGATGAGTCATTACACTGGGCTCGCTTCGCTCAATATGCAAAAGGCACCCGAGATTTCACGAGCGCAGCGAGTCGAAATTGAGGGTTTGTTGACGCCCCTAGTTATATACTAGCAGGTTACCCGTGCTTCGCGACGGACGGCGAAAGTGAAGAAGAGAGGGAGTGAGGGGTAAACTTTGCAGTTTTTTAGCTGTAACTTTGGAGTGGTTTGGACCTTTGCAAAATCCTTTCTTATTGCACCTATTCAATACGTCAGGAGTCTTGTGTCCAAATTTAAGCTTTCTAGGTATTACGGTTTGGGCTGTAGAGCGATGAATGAGTCAGTGAGTGTCTTTGTGTTTTATATATTAAGTAAGATACTACTAAATTTTGAGATATATTATTCTAAAGATAAAATTAGTCCAAATATATTGTATATTATTTAAGTTGCATACAAATCTATAAAAATGTTAGTATGAGAAGAAAATTTCTAAACCGAGGTCTATTAATACTTGGGTATCTTCACTCTTACTCTCAAATTACATATTATACAATGTTGTCTCTCTCTCCCTCTCTCTATCTATCTCTCTCTCTCCCTCTCAAACTATATATTATAGAAGGTTGTCTCTCCTCTCTTTCTGTCTATATCTCTCCCTCTCAAACTACATAGTATAGAAGATTGTCTCTTTCCATCTATATATCTATCTCCCTCTCAACATATGTATTATAGAAGGTTGTCCCTCTCCCTTTTATGTCTATCTCTCTCCCTCACCGGAAGGGTGCGTCGACGATCTCCACGCTATCCGCGTGCGCCAGTCCTCCGCGGGCTCTCTCCCGCAGCAGTTGTCTCAGGTGCGCGGCCGGCGCGCTGCCAGACGACTGGCTCGACTCGTTCAAAGACTCCGACCACACCGCCTGGAATATTATACATTATACTTTACACTACGGGGAAATGTTGCGATTACGGGATTCTACTGCAATCCCGAACTCTATTGCGATATGGGGATTGTATTACGATCCCAACACAAGATTAAAATTATTTAATCTGGGTTCAGCTTCATATCCAACCACCACATACATAAAATATGTTATAATTCCATAAAAATGTGTATTTTTTTTCTAACCTTAATAGCATACATAATCATACTTCCTCCACATTCATATCACCTTTGCTTAACACACACAATTACTAATAAGATCAGCACCAACTAAACATAATAAACGCGCAGTACAGACGGACATATATATATATATATACAGGGGCGTAGGAACCGTGTGGGCAGGGTGGGCAGCTGCCCACCCAGAAATTTCCCAGGGTGGGCATTGCCCACCCATGCTATTTATTCAAAGGATTAAAATTTTGTCGCTTTTCACGACAAAATGGACCTTTTCTTTATAAATAAAATTGACTCACAAACATTGATAATTCACAATATTGTTCAAAACTCCCTGATGTGATACGTAAAAACGATATTAAAATTTAAAAAAAAAAAAAAAAAAAAAATTTCTGTTGAACTTTTTTTTCTTTGACATTATTAAAAACTAGGGGGGGGGGAGGTACGATTTCAAACCTGCCCACCCAGTAAAAATTTCGTTCCTACGCCCCTGTGTATATATATATATATATATATATATGTATATAATAGTATCACAGTACGTACGTCGGCGGGGTCGTCGTCCTTGCGTTTCTTCCTCCTCAGGTGCTCGAAGCTGTCCAACAGCTCCGGCTCGTATTTCCGTCTCATTGTCGAGTTCCAGTGGTTCTTGATCGCGTTGTCCGTCCTTCAATTTAAAATTTATATAATAATTAATTTCACTCGAAAGACTAAATTTACTTACTTAGCTTCACGCCATATCCCTTGCGGGGTGCCAGAGACGACGGAGCGCCAAACGCTACGGTCCCTGCATACCTCTTTCGCCTCGGCCACAGACATCAACCTCTTCATACATGCTTTCCGGGAGTTCCTTATGCTTTTTACGTGACCTTCCTCCAGTATCATAGATACAGTGTTTTCAAAGGTCACTCGAGGCCTCCCCCTGTCTCTCTTACCGCTCACTTTTCCTGTATAAATCTTTTTTATCATTCTTTCATCACTCATTCGTTCGACGTGCCCAAACCACCTGAACACATTCTTCTTCATTCTCACCGTGACATCTTCGCTAGTACCTGCCATTCTGTGGATCTCTTCATTGCGGATTCGATCAGCTAGACTGACTCCGCATATTCGACGAAGAGATCGCATCTCCACAAGACAAGACTAAATTTAATTTAATAATAAGACAAAAAATATATGCGGTGTTTCGGTCCCTCCCGATTTTATTTATGTCTTTTACAAAGAGTCAAATTGTTGTCAAGAATAATATTATCATCATACAATTTGCAGTTTTATTTTGATATTCTTAATTCAATCAATAAGTCAATCAATCAATCAATCAATCAATTAGTCAATCAATCAATCAATAATCAATCAATCAATCAATAAGTCAATCAATCAATCAATCAATAAGTCAATCAGTGTCTCACCGGCCGGGTAGTAGCTTGGCTATCTTAGCCCACTGGTTGCCAAGCTGGCGGTGCGCCTGGTATATGACGCGGTCCTCGTGCTCCGTCCATGCGCTCTTCTTGATTGACGGGTTTAGGTGATTGTGCCAGCGCTCCCTGGAAGACATACATACAATGTTGTATGTATAGGTTACAATGCTCGAATGGGTGTCCGTCTGTTCACTTAATATATATAAAAAATATGTAAATATCGAGTATCAAGATTATTTGATACATGCAAGATTTATGTAAAAACCTTGTACTTTATAAAGCTGTATGTATTATATTAAAAAATAAATTTACAAAAGTATCAAGACTATCGATCGCAGTTATAATAGTAACAACTTCATTATACAGTTATACCCCCTATAACATGGTAGATTCGTTCCGCGTTATAGGAAACCGCGTTGTAAGAACATTCTTGTATAACGCGCTCATATGACCGTATAACGCGTTATGTACAAATAATTCACTTTTAACTCGTCTCCTTAAATGGATTATTAAGAAAGAACTTAATTAAATAAAAATTTTAATTTATTTTATTTACTTTTATAACATGACAATGTGTAAAGGTAAGCGGAATTAAATATGAATTATAAAAAATAATTATAAATTTCATAGTATTGAAATATAACGCGCTAAATCCCCATGATATATGAGAGAAAACACGTGTTATGCGAGGGACTGAAATCGCGTTATATGAAAACGCGTTATAGGGGAGATTACTGTATACTTTATAATTTAGTTTAAATATTGAGCAATAGATGGCACTATAACAGCGAGCAATGTCTTCTATCTCATTCTCCCCTATTACCTTTCTTTATCACACTTTCGTTACAAATATGACATTACCTGCATTGCTTTCCTATCCTGCCCTTCAGATGCCGCGCTATGAGCGTCCACTTCTTTGGCCCGTACTTCGCTACCAACTCCATCACCTTTTCATCTTCCTGTTTAAAAAAATATACATAAATTATTATAAACACCTAACATATAAAACACATAAATAGAATGACAGGTATTAGCGAAGATGTCACGGTGAGAATGAAATGAAGAACGTGCTCAGGTGGTTTGGACACATCGAACGAATGAGTGATGGAAGAATGGTAAAAAAGATTTATATAGGAAAAGTGAGCAGTAAGAGAGACAGGGGGAGGCCTCGAGTGACCTTCGAAAACACAGTATCTATGATACTGGAGGAAGGTCACGTAAAAAGCATGAGGACCCCCCGGAGGGCATGTATGAAGAGGGATCGTAGCGTTTGGCGCTTCGTCGTCTCTGGCTACCCCGCAAGGGATATGGCGTGAAGATAAATAAATAAATACAAATAAAACTTTTTATAGTTATAAGAATATCAAATCAATATAAAAACAAAATGGTCATTTATGTTATTAAATTATATTTTCTCACGGACATTCGAAATTCGAATAACGTTCCATTTTTGAAATTAAACAATACAATATAAAGCGATGAGTAATAAATATACGTTACATTACAAGGTCGTTTTTAAATAACGAATAGTCATATTCGCTATTCAATTCAATTCGTTCATGTTTTGTTAGTTTTTGTTTACATTTTTTTTATCGTTTTAAATGTTATATAGATAAACATGTGTAATAGTTCAAAAACATTATTACCTTGAACTAATATTACTAATAATACTAATATTATAATATTGGTGAGAAAATACTCTAGGTAATGAAGTATAAATTAATATATTTGACCCCGCCATATTTTCTACGTTTCCAATTATGAGTACCGGCTATAATGAAGTTTTGAAGCTGCTTGCCACTTGTATCGACAAGGGGAGGTTAATAAGTATAAAATTTATTTGCGGCAACCAGGAATACTATTTGAAATGACGTGAATTCGTGTCAGCGGCAACCAGGAATAGAATTGAAATGATGTGAATTCACGTCAGCGGTCGCGAATGTTTTAATATATTTAGATTTAAATTGATTGATTTCTGTGCGACTTTTTTAACAACTCGATCGGGTTAATTTCAATTTGTATAACAACGCCATCTAGCGTAACGAATGTAAAATAACAACAAAGCCACATAGCTTAAAGGTAAAATAAGAACAACGCCATCTATGATAATTAATAAAAACTTATTCTTGTTAAAATTCAAACACATTGACATGTTGAATATAATTTTTTTTTGTTTATTAAGTTGTTATTCTGATATCATATTTATAAATAGTACTATTATTTATTACCATCACAGTAAAGCTCATAAAGTGATGGGACAAAAAGTTTCCAAGGACACATTGTGTCATGTTCTAAATTTGTCCCAAGTACGAACATACATGTAATGTTTGTCGTCTTTTAATTACTTTATTTTGCGAATTCGTGTACAAATATTATTATTTAATAATAGATTTGTAGTTATTTTTTAATGACATCATTATTTTTTTTGTTTTTATTTTTTTTAAGTATTATTTATTTTTTATTTTTTAGATTTCATAAAAGTTTGTTTCTTTAATTTTTTTAATTCGACATATTGAACGTCAAAATAATGTTCAAAGTTTAATGTACATACAAACATACGACCGAAGATAATAATTGTATAAAAAAAATATTATAATTTATATTTCAGTCTGCATTCCTAAGTTATAATAAATAAATGAACTACCATATTTAGAAAAAGTTATATATATATATATATTTATTATTGAAGTGTATGTTTGTAATTAACTGCATATAAAAGTATATATGGTACAGAAAAAACATTTTTTTCTGTCCGTCTGTGTGTCTCGGTTAATCTATGAAAAATCTGAACCTATTTTAACAGGATTTTCAGACCTTGCTGATGTTACAAGAACTTAGGATACTATTCAAAAAACATTCCAAGCAAAGCCGTAGGCACAACTAGTTAAAACAAGTCTTATCTTAGAACTTATATATCAGCTGTTAACTTTAAATGAAGTTAAATATAATTCATTTAAAATTCATTACGCGTCAGAATGTATTCATTCATAGAACTGATGAATGAATTGTTTGTGGAACGAATGAATGGTTTAAATCGGTTTACGATTTGTGTATGATATGAATATTTATAAATGTCAAATTGTGAATGATGAGCTAATAATTATGAGTTATAGCAATTATTTGACACTTATATATATATATATATTGTTAATAAAAGATTTGTATTAGGAACTATTTATTCCTTATCATCTTCCTGCCCTTATCCCACTTTTGTAGTACAGTATGTTTCTTCCTTCCATACTCTCCTGTTACTCAACTCTATACACACTCCCTTCTTCTCCACGTTTCACGCAATCCATCCATCTTTTCTTCGTTCTCTACCTGTCCATCCCTCCACTACCATACCCACCACTCTTTTGGTCACATGCCTTTCATCTCTCATAACATGCCCATACCATGACAGACGGCTACCCTCTTATTTTCTGTCACCTGCGCTACTCCCAAGCTTCCCCTAATACACATTTCTCTCATTTCTCATTCTATCTCTTCTTGTCACCACACATCCATCTCAAACTAAACTATTCTATTTTTTTTTATTTCATTAAGGTTTTGTTACGAGTTTACATGTTATGTAACAAGGTCATACAGTGATGTTAGTGTGACTGACCTGTGACTCACATCCTCGCTAGACTTAATGGCTTGCAACTTGCATTCACAAACATACATACATATATATGTGATAATAGTTTTATATAAAAGTTAAAATTCCTTAAATAAGTATGTATATATTATGCTTATTTTGATACTAGCATATGAGCGCGGTTTGACTCGCGCTAAATTCTACAATCACTGGTATGTTCCAAATTTGAAGCTTGTATATTTTTCTGTTGTATACGCTATATTACTGTGAAGTTTCATCGTAATCTGTTTAGTAGTTTTTGCGTAACAAACATAGTTACATACATTATATTAGTTAATTAATTTATAATTTTGGACTATAAAATATTGGACTTTGGACTATTGTACTTTTAAACGGTAAAATTTAACAATATTGTCTTAACCAAAGTCCTCACACGGGACTATTGACTTAAGGCAGGTCAACATTACATACATATAAAGGCATGTGTACAATGTTGAATTGCTTTTCAATTGTAAGAAAAAGATTTATTAACTCATCAAATATGTGTGTATGTGTGTGTGTGTGTGTATGTGTGTGTGTGTGTGTGTGTGTGTGTGTGTGTGTGCGTGTGTGTGTGTGCGTGTGTGTATATCAAAATTCAAAATATCTTTACTCAAGTAGACATTTACACGCACTTTTGAATCGTCAATTATTACAATACAAAAAAAAAGGTCAGTGTAGTCAGTCCGTAAGTAAGCTACCAACTCGGAATGCTGCTCTGTTAAGAAGAGCCGGTCAGAAACTCAACAGTTGCTCTTTTAAAAAGAAATATAACAATCTTAGGTACTGACCTCCTTGGTCCAGGGACCCTTGACTAGTTCGGGGTTGACGACCTTCGTCCACCTCTGCTGACACTGCACATCCGATCGGTCCGGGAACTGATTTGATATCTTCTCCCAATTCTCGTTGTACATTTTCACGTATACTTTTAAGCGCTTATCCTGTAATTAAAGATTTATTTGATGGGATATAAAGAGAGAGAGAAAGAAAGAGAAAGAGAGAGAGAGAATCATGTTATGACGTAAACATGACGGCATTTTATATGACTTACATACAAATTAAACTGTCGAAGCAATGAATATATATTTTATTTAATAAAGATATATAATAATATATTAATTTAATTTAATTTAATAAATAAGCTTCATACAGCACTGACCCAATATCTTAGTGTTTTGACCTCGAAGATAAGATAACGCGAATAAATCTATTATTATTTTAAAAATAAATAAGTACACTTTGAATCTTATTTGAACTGAATTAACACTAGACCTACCAAGTACCGGTCAAATTGACCGTTCTTAAACATTTGTAAAACTTACACATTTTTAAACGTTATAATATCGTTATCAAGCTACATGACAATTCTTAGAATATACATATAATATTTTCTTCTCTTTACATTTAGTTATTTCCATTATTACCTGCGTTATACAATAAAATAACTTTTAATTACCGGTCAATTTGACGGCGTGCGGTAGGAACAATACAAGAATTGTCGGTAGGTTTAGTGTTAAGTAAATTTTAAATTAAATTTCAAAATAGAACTATAAAGGAATAACAACACAGGCAAGATAAATTCGTAATAGATAAACAATCCCTAAAATCCCTAACACATCCGATATTAATATTCAATCCCGATAAACATTTATCTACTTAAGATTAAAAGTAACATCTAAATCTGTTGTTGATCTATCCTAGATCGATTCGTTAGTACATTGCTCACTAAATATATTGACGTTTGTGAAACAGTGATCACAATAAAAAAAAAACCGGCTGAGTTTGTTGTGGTTCTTCTCAGACCAGGGCGCGTTTGGAACCCTCGTAGCCTTATTTTAAGGTGGAAAGTGTCTTTATAGAAGGGCTCGTTTTAATACATACGATATCAAAATAGTCCCTCCAGTCACTTTCATTTGACGTACACAAATCACTGGTATGGATTCAAAGTGGAAAATATATAAATAAATAAATAAAAGATTATTAATTTCGATTATACCGATCCCTCACCTCATCTTTGGTCCACCTCCCCCTATTGATATTCTTCCTCGGCCCAGAGCCTTTGGTTGTAGGAGCATCTTCATACGCCACTGAATCCTCTGAATACTCGCTCGATTCTGAATCATAGCCGCTGCGTCTGGGGAGGGTTTTATATTATTTAATTTCGAAAACAATAAAAACCGTACAAAAAATAATAATCAAATAATTTGTATTTCTCTCATAAAGATATTATTTGAGAACAGTACTCATTAAGTGTTGGCCAATGTTGGCCCATGTTGGCCAAGCCAAACAAACCAATTGACAATACACATTCTTGGCTCACAAATAACAACCAATACAGGCGCCAACACTGTACCGATAACTAGAATTCCAAGAACTTAATTTTGACAAGCAATTATAGTTATAAGTGCTATAACAATAGTGTAGTTTTTTGTTTGTTTAACATGAAAACGAGTTTTAAAGAAAAAAATCCGGTTAAATCCGGTTTCAAGCTTTAGTTCGATGAGGTAACATTTTATTATTAAATTTATCAGCTGACGCGAAACGAGTTTTTTTTTTCATTCATAAAGTTATTTATTATATATATATAGTATATCACTATGGGCGTGTCATTAATAATGTGAATTAATTAACATATACATTATATATATATTAAAAAAGTCGAAAAGATATAACAGAGACAGCCCTAAATTCAAAGCTTAACTTTTGCTGTGATGACCTCATAAAAAACTATCATACAAGTAAATCTATACATATAAAAAAATAAGTGTCTGTTTGTAATTCCAAATTAATAGCTTTCCGAACAAACGAATCTGCGGGTATAACTAGTTAATACACGCCTAGCATGATGTCATATTGAACTTAAAAATATATGATTATTTACGACATACCAACATTATAACCACATGCTATATATTATAATAGTTCTGTAAAATATTGACATTGGGCGCCAACAGACCCTCAATTTCAACTCGCTGCGCTCGCAAAATCTCGGTTGCCGTTTACATATTGAGCGAAGCGAGCCCAGTGTAATAACTCGTTCTCATTGACTTGAATGGTATATTAGTTTTTTGACGATTATTCCTCAACGACATGACATTATTCAAATTTTTTTTTAAACCCTCACCTAATATGTGTCTTTTTGATTGCAAAATTTCATAATTTTCCGTCATGTAGTTTGAATCCTATTCGTAAAAAAGAATGTGAAAGTCTCCAGAACGCTCCGCTCGCTTCGCTTAAATAATATATACAGACAAATTAACATTGAATAATATATATTATTGTATAATAAATTTTAATGAATCAACTTTATTATAATTTATTCGGTGATTATGTTATCAGTGAGTTATAACGTGACATTTCAAAGTACGTACATACTTTTAAAATATATATATATATATATATATATATATATATATATATATATATATATATATATATATATATATATATATATATATATATATATATATATATATATATATATATATATATATATATATATAAATCCCGTGTCAAGATGTTCGTTCTAATCTATGAATCTAACCTAAATTGTAGATATCTATTGTTTGGTCTAACTTAAAAGATATTAGTTAGTTTGGTCTAACTTAAAAGATATTAGTTTTTATCTCGATGTACTTATCTTCAATTTTTATTACTCAATAACTTCTAAATTCTATAAGTTAATAAATGTTTAATTGGTGTAAAACAGCAGACGGAGTCGCTGACGAAAACTAGTATTAACATAAAGTTATGAAATGACTTGTTATGGAGTTTATTATTAAATGTCTCCTGTAGCTTATCTCGGAGAATAAACTAATATATATATATATATATATGAGTGACACGGACAAACCAGTCATTAATAATATCAAACAAAACCGGATGTTTTACATAGTTTTTTATATTCACGTCTTGTTTGTGATCTAAATAGTTCTTTTAAGAAACCTGTTCTAACATTCTAACATTTTATTGAATGTCTGTTTCTTTGTTACACACTAACATCAGATTCAATTCAAATATATATTTATATATTATTATAATTAAAAAAACATACTCGTATAACATCACGTTTAACCGATTCTGAAGACGTTGAAATATAACACACACTCCATTATCCACTTCAGAACATTTTTCAATAAAAATATCACTAAAAAACACAAAAAACACTAAAATAATTCCCGCCTAACCAACGCCGACATATTAACGACGCACGCGCAACTAAAGCCGAGACTACACTAGCTGAAGTATCCCTTACACACATACATACATAAGGGTGAGGGATACAAAAGGGACAGGATGATGAATACAAAGGTGTGAGAGGGATGGGGATAGTACCCTCGGTGAAGCAAGAGGCAGGTGTCAGGTTTAGACAAAGAAAGTAAACTTTTTATTGGATAGGTCAGTCTATAATTGTGAATGGTCTTAGAAATATATATAATATATATATATATATATATATATTATATATATATATAGAATCAAACTCAATATGTTAGTACTTGATGATTCCAGGGTTTCGAACGGGACACAACAAAAAATTAACACATGTGAAGGGAAGTCATACTAAGTTTAAACCGGGATTTATGTTTTTTGCAAAGTTTTCGTTTCATATATTTGATTTGTAAATTAACAACAAACAGACCGACAAGGTTCATTTCAAAGTAAATATTTATATGTGTAATGTTATTGAGCGAAGCGAAATGAGCGGAGCGTTTTTCTGGAGACTTCTTCACATTCTTTGTCACGAATAGACTCCAAAACTACTTGACAGAAAATTATGAAATTTTGCAATCAAAAAGACACACATTAGGTGATGGTTTTAAAAAAAACTTTTGCAAAATGTCATATCGTTGAGGAATTATCGTCAAAAAACTGATTGACCCCATGATCCCATTGACGTCAATGGGAAACGATGAGTCATTACACTCGCTTCGCTCAATATGCAAACGGCACCCGAGATTTCGCGAGCGCAGCGATTCGACATTAAGGATCTAGTCGGGTAGTATTAATATATAATAAGTTTAACCTAACCTAACTTAAACGGTTTATTTTGAATTTGGAATGATATTTTTGGTTATAAAAATTGTAATATAATATTTAATATTCTGAATGTTTAATTTAGTAGATAATCTATTTCCGTTTGATGTACGATTTAAATCATGTCCAAGGTAAGGGTAGGGACAGGTGGAATTGAACATAGATCAACTATCTACTTCCTTGCCTTAATTAGAATATAACACCTTACCTTTGTTGCTATGTTATAACACACACACACACACACACATACACACACACACACACACACACACACACACACACACACACAAACGAGTATATGTATATATACATGTTACTAGGGACATCCCTCGCCCTTAATATTACATAGCTTAATTGCTGTCCTGATGTGTAAGCTATATTATTGTTAAAGTTTAATCGAAATCTGTTCAGTAGTTTTGTCTAAATAAACATACATTCTCACAAATTTTCGCATGTAATAATCTACACACATACTATGTGTTAGTGTGTGTATATTATAGTAGTTTCCAAATATATTTGTATGTGAAACATTTTTTTGATATCAGATAAGATTATTTGATATCTGGCAATGCCCTTACATCAAAGTTATATCACAGGAAATGATCTTACGTAATTGTGATTTTGGGATGAATTATTATTAGTTTTTACTTAAAAAGTATAAGAATTAGACCCTCAATTTCAACTTGCTGCGCTTACGAAATCTTGGGTACCGTTTGCATATTGAGCGGAGCGAGCCCAGTGTAATGACTCATCGTTTCACATCGACTTCAATGGGATATCAGTTGTTTGACGATTATTCCTCAACGACATGACGTTTTTTAAAACCATCACCTAATGTGTGTCTTTTTGATTGCAAAGTTTCATAATTTTCCATCAAGTAATTTTCGAGCCTTTGTGACAAAGAATGTGAAAAGTCTCCAGTAAAACGCTCCGCTCGCTTCGCTCAATAATTGATATTAAATATAAAATCACATAATTATACCAAGTTTCACGGAGCGTCCTATTTACAGTAATTACATGACTTCCTTCATAGGGTCCTGAGGAAGTACACTTAAGTAGCTCGTGTCCCATGTATCCTGTGTCTCCCCAATGCATACCAGTTATGTTGTAAGGTTTGAATACTTGTAATGGTTTAAGTTTACCGGTTTTCGTGTAATAAGAAACGGGATTATCAATGTCTGGACTGAAGATTTTGATTCAAAATAATATATTCTAATCTATATAGATTTATCTTATATTGCAATAGCATTTTTTTATGTAAGAGGAGGGCAAACGAGCTGGTGAGTCATATATTACCGCCTCCCATGAACTCTTGAAACATCTGAGGATTCACAAGAGCGTTGCTAACCTTGGAGGCATTCAGAAATCAGTTTTCGTACTAGAAAATTGGATTAAGATAGATTATTAATTTTGACTATCGATCCCAATTTCAATTGATTAATTTAACCGAAATATATATCCATAGAAAATTTTATTATAAACACACGGACAGACAAACGTCAGGGATAATAATATTAATATAATTTCATCCCGTCCATTGTAATTATGTATAGCATCTTAGTATAGTATAGATTTTTTCATATCCAATAGAACCTGTTTCCTTTCCCATCGGTATTGTTTCTGAGTATAGATTACTTATAGATCATTATATCAATCGTGTGCACTATGCTTTATCTAAATCTTAATATAAAATACAAAGACACTCACTCACTGACTCATTCATCGCTCTACAACCCAAACCGTAATACCTAGAAAGCTGAAATTTTGACACAAGCCTCCTGACATATTGAATAGGTGCAATAAGAAAGGATTTTGCAAAGGTCCAAACCGTTCCAAAGTTACAGCTAAAAAACTGCAAAAAATATAACGCGCCTGTTTGATACCTAATAGATGGTGTGGAAATTCAAACAAAATGTTTGAACCACTTTAACCGTCGTCGCGAAGCACGGGTAACCTGCTAGTATATAATAAAAAGAAAGATATATATAATTACTTATAAGAAAAAAACATTATTATGAATATTTTTTTACGTTTACATTAAGGTCAATGACCCCAGAATCTAACTCTTAAAACAATTTTAATAACACCTGAGTTATACAACCATATAAACAACTGGTTGAGGAATATGACACCGGATTTAGTTATGAGAAAATTCCAGACTCCGACTCGTAACTCAATACGTCCAATGGTATGGAACTAATATCCATAGGGTTTCGCTTTAAGCGAATACTGGTAACTTTTAATATTAAATTATATTATATTTATAATAAAAATTAATAAATGAATGTCTTAATGTTGTTTAAAGATAAATAAACCAGTGAAGATGAAAATACCCAAGGTATTTAAGAACGAACTTTGACGAAATTATAAATGTTAATAAAAAACAATTGATTTTTAATTAAAATGATTATTATTTATTGAATAAAAGAAAATTTCAAATTCATATTTATTTATAATTACTAAAAAAAATACAAAAAGAGTGTTATTAATAATAATACAAAATAGTAATATAATTAAATATGATAATAAACTAAATCATTAAATTATAAACAGCGCCATCTCTCGACAGTCATGAGATTTTTTTCTATCCATCATCCGAGAAGTGAAAATAATACAGAACTAACAAAGTTCGTTCGTGAAAATCAAATAAAATATCCAAAAAAAACTGGTCCAATTAAAAACTTCGATAAAATATTTTTCATTTATTAATTATAATTTTATATATTATATAAAACGTAATTTATTATACATTTTTGTATACTTTTATATACAGACAATGTGCCTAAACAAACTGTATAATCTCTCTGATAAAGGGTCCAAACAGGTTTTATATCCACATAGACAAATGTGACCACCTGAGGCGACTATAATAGATGGGATAGGGGATGCTAGCGAAATTAAGGACTTGTCTTCACATTCTCACGCATCCCCACGGCCATTACTATTATAGTCATGATTCGATGTTTCAACTATATTTATATATATATTTATTTATTTATTTAGCTTCACGCCATATCCCTTGCGGGGTAGCCAGAGACGACGGAGCGCCAAACGCTACGGTCCCTGCATACCTCTTTCGCCTCGGCCACAGACATCAACCTCTTCATACATGCCCTCCGGGGGGTCCTCATGCTTTTTACGTTAGCTCCCTCCAGTAACATTGATACTGTGTTTTCGAAGGTCACTCGAGGCCTCCCCCTATCTCTCTTAACCGCTCACTTTTCCTGTATAAATCTTTTTTACCATTCTTTCATCACTCATTCGTTCGACGTGCCCAAACCTATATAAATATATATATATATACATATATATATTTAGAACGAACAATAATATTTTTCACCTCCAAATCACCATTGCCCATTCAATTTATATCAAAATAACACCTTATCAATATTGGTATAAAAAATAATCTGAAACACTTCCGCCATGTTTACTAAACGGGGAAGCATGTTTTTGTGCGCAGGCGCATACCATATGCCATCGATGACACATTTAATACACATATGGTTTTTGCTTGTTAGTTGAACAGAGTTAGTTTTTAGATAAAGCTTTATTGATTTTGTAACAAATAGATAGTTTGGGACCCTTAGCCTTATTTTAAGTTAGTTAGTTAGTTAGTCAGAAGTATGGTATCAAAAGATATAAATAAAAATCTATTCAGATTAGCAGAAGTGAAAAGCTTGGGATACTTTGTAATATTATACAATAACTATACTACAGGGCGAGAGGCCTCGAGTGACCTCTGAAAACACGGTATCTAAGATACTGGAGGAAGGTCACGTAAAAAGCATTAGGACCCCCCGGAGGGCATGTATGAAGAGGTTGATGTCTGTGGCCGAGGCGAAAGAGGTATGCAGGGACCGTAGCGTTTGGCGCTCCGTCGTCTCTGGCTACCCCGTAAGGGATATGGCGTGAAGATAAAGTAAAGTAACTATACTACTGATAACTTTTTTTTTTAATAATAATTCGAATACATAACACAAATAACACAATTCCTTGCCAAACTCGAGAGTTTAACAGCAAGAAGCGCTTAAATACTTAAACTAACACTATAAACTACTATACCAACATTATCATTTACAATAAAGTTAATAATAATAATAACTGTAACAAATTTTTAATTAAACATTTCTTTTGAGCTTACTTTCATTACAGACCAATTGTTATGTTATAATACATAAGGGTTGGTATTCACCCCATGTTATGGAACAGCTGTTAATGATTATCATCGGGATATGCACATCGGAATCCCTAAACCTTGTACAGTTATACATACATGCAACATTAGTAGATTATTTAATTTAAAACAATATATAATAACTAGGGGTATCAAAAGACACAATTTTGACTCGCTGCGCACGCGAAATATTGGGTGGCATTTGCATATTGAAGCGAGCCCAGTGTAATGACGAATCGTTTCCCATTGACTTCAATGGGATATCAGTTTTTTGACATGACATTAAAAAAAATTTTTTTTTTACGATTATTTTCAAAAAATAATATTAAAAACTATCACCTAATGTGTGTCTTTTTGATTGCAAAATTTCGTAATTTTCCGTCAAGTATTTTTCGAGCCTTCGTGACAAAGAATGTGAAAAGTGAAAAAGTAGAACGTTCCGCTCGCAAAGCTCGCTATGCTCGCTTCGCTCAATTATTTTTAGTACAATACTTTCTTTGCAATTACTTTAGTCCAATACAGTAGAGCTATTCAAGCAATCACCTGGTCAATTCTTACACGATGTTTGTCATTTTTACTTCCTTTCATCTTGCATTTATTTAGTAAGTTTTAGATTGTAATATATATATATATATATATATATATATATATATATACATACATATACATATATATATATATATATATATATATATATATGTATACATATTCGTGTCTCAAATATAGCACAAACCAATCTCAAGGGGCCTCTTGTTTATTGTATGAGGTCATTGTTCCACACTTATCATATCAACACGAATAAAACTAATGGTTGACATTGTTTCCTATGTTTCAACACTTGAGAGCGTATAGGAATATTTTTGGGACTGAGTAATCTAGTAGATCTAAATCTGCTACATTGCTCGGTATATTTTTTAATCTAGATTGTAATAGTTTTAAAAACTTTATACTCGTTCGACTCTTTAGGACTATAATACAAAAAATGTACTAATTTTACAAATATAATAAAATTTTTGGTACTGAAAAATCTAGCAGATCTAAATCTACTAGATTGCTCGGTATATTTTTAAAACTAGATTGCAATAGTTTAAAAAACTTTATACTTGTTCGACTTTTTAGGACTATAATACAAAAAATGTACTAATTTTATAAATATAATTAAAATTTTGGTACTGAGAAATCTAGCAGATCTAAATCTACTAGATTGCTCGGTATATTTTTAAAACTAGATTGCAATAGTTTAAAAAACTTTATACTTGTTCGACTTTTTAGGACTATAATACAAAAAATGTACTAATTTTATAAATATAATTAAAATTTTGGTACTGAGAAATCTAGCAGATCTAAATCTACTAGATTGCTCGGTATATTTTTAAAACTAGATTGCAATAGTTTAAAAAACTTTATACTTGTTCGACTCTTTAGGACTATAATACAAAAAATGAACTAATTTTATAAATATAATTAAAATTTTGGTACTAACAAATCTAACAGATCTAAATCTGCTAGATTACTAAGTACATTTTTAATTCTGCTAGATTGCAATAGTTTAAAATCATACTTGAGGAATACTTAAAGCAAATATAATCTTAATTTTGTAACTCAAATAAAAAAGTATAGTATTAATTGATATTATTAATTTAATCGATTAAGTAACATAAGAATCGTGTTCATACATAAATGGAAATGGAAAAGTTACCAGCACGTTACCATTTATGGTAGAACGTGGAAAATCAAAAAGTTAATGTCAATGACCGCATGTACGCTGCACTGGGCAGGTGAATGTGCATCTGTGCGACACGTGGCTGTATCGATAATTCAGCTATCGATATATTATTTACATCTCTAAATTGTGCCATAATTGAGCGAAGCGAGCGGAGCGATCTATTAGACTTTATCACATTCGTGACGAATAGGTTCGAAAACTATTTGACGGTAAATTATGAAATTTTGTAATCAAACAGATTCATTAGGTGAGTTTAAAAAATAAATAAAAAATGTCATGTCGTTGAGGAATAATCAAAAAACTGATATCCCATTGAAGTCAATGGGAAACGATGGGAAACACTGGGCTTGCTTCGCTCAATATGGGTCCCTAGTTAAAAATATTTATAAAAAATAATTAATTTATTTCCTTGAAAATATAATTAGGAAAAACTTATATTTATATTAGGGGTCGAAGTTCTAAGACACTATATTAGTGTTGTAGTGCATCGAACTTCTGTATGGAGTCTGCAACGCAGGTGTTAATGCATCTGGTAGACCACGTGGCAATCAATGTGGCATTGTGGCATTGTGGTAATATCGATTATAATATCCGGATATCCGTATTTTAATAAGAATCAAAACCATCATTTTTGAGGATTGAGTTATTTTTGTTACATAATTTGGGTACAAAAATAATTTTTTACCTAACTTTTTAGTTATAACTTTTGTTTAAGATTTTTTTATGTCACCTATAAATAACTTACGGTTAAAAATATAATAGAATAAATCAAATAAATTGGTATCAAAATTAATTCAATTATATTAATAAGAAATCGAATTAAAACCAAAATATCGACATACCAATCTCACACCACTATGCCCATATAGATTGTTATGGAGTTAGCACTTTGTATTTATTAATTGACAATTATATTTGATATCAAAATTATTATAATTGATATCAAAATAATTGTCAAATTCATTGTTTATTTGATATTTGTTACTTTAAATTTCAGTATTTTAATTTAATAAGTATTTATTATTGAGCAAAATGTAATAGGTTTTTTATTATTAAAAGAAAACAATAACAAAACTATGCTATTATTTTTATAAATAATTACATTCCTTACATGTGTGTGTGTGTGTGTATATGTACGTATGTGTGTATGTATGTATAAAATCGTAATTCGTTACATTAAAGTAATAGATTATCGCGGGGGCAGGCGGGGGCACGCGGGTGCACGCGGGGCACGCGGGGGCACGCCATCTGCCGCCCCCACACAATGATAGAACAGCTGCTATATCAAAATACATAACAAATTATTGTTACGTACATTATAAATAGAGAAAATAACTTATACTTTATTATTTCATGACTATTAAGTAATACGTCAAGATGTCTTGTATTAAAATATACTAGGTTCTTTACAATTCTATAATGTTATACGGATCTCTAATTTTTGCCTAGCAATACCAATATATATATATATATATCCTCTAACATTATATTTCATTCAATCTTATATATTTATAATTAATTCTAGAATTAATAATAAATAATATTTGTTTATATAAATAATATTTATAACAATAATAATAATATGTAAGTTAATTTATTCCAAACCTGTGAGGTCATTACACTATCCCCTATACGTATGTCTTTGTCCGAGGTTGTACCGTGGGAAATACCTGATAGGATGCACCCTTAATTATGAGGGTAGGTATAAAAATTAAGACCACAATACAATATATGTATTATTAAACATGACTGCATGCGCACGCGCATCCTGAAGCATATTTGATAAGTTATCATGTTAGTTATATGATAATGTAATATTACTAATAATTAATATAATCTCATGGTCTTATGTGAAAAATATTCAAAATATAAAAAATATGTTACAAAATTATTAAATATGTACCAATAGTAATTACGCTAAATATATAGAATAATTTGATTGCTAAAATTTTTTTACAAATGAACTAGGAAATTCTTAACTAAGAGGAATATGGGTTAATTTAATAAAAAAAAATCTGCATTAATTATAAAAAAAAAATAACAAATAAGAAACCATAATAAATAATATAATTTCATTGTATTTATTTTCCCACAGCGGTCTTCAGTGTATCAGAGCGTGTCACGTGCAATATGGACAGACATGGGGCTATTAGCATCAAATTACCTGCCCCATTTTATATTATTTATTATACTTAATAATAATTATATCAGAATTAAATATTATTTTGATTAGTATACATTGCATAAAGCCATCCATTTTGTTTTGTTGAGCGTAAGCTCTTAAATGTTTGGGAGACCTTTTTGTGTTTAGTTGTCTCCTGGCGACGAGATAATTAGCTTAAAATTTTGTCATGTACGTTTGAGCCGGACGCGGATGTTATAGCGAAAACAGATTGAAAAGATGTTTAGCCATTTAAAAGTTATCAAGAAAAGAAGAGAGGAGAGGGGCTCAGCTCAATACCCCCCCCCCCCCCGCACGGGTGGCGAATCCTAGTTATATAGAATTTGTATATCTCGATTAGTGTATATTACATGAAGCCGTCCATTTAAAACATTAAAAATAACTATATAGGCACATTTTACTACGGAAATTAATAGTAATAACAAAAAAGCTAAGAACAGACGGATAGCTGTGAAATCGATTTGAATATGTCGGAAATATAAATTGATATTACTTTTTGTACCAATAAAGATTTATTATTTAGATCAAAAAAATATTATACATATTTAAAATTATATCCTAACATTATTTAATATTATTGAGCGAAACGAACGAAGTGAGCGGAGCGTTTTACTGGAGACTTTTTACATTCTTTGTCACGAATTGGCTCGAAAACTACTTGACGGAAAATTATGAAACTTTGCAATCAAAAAGACACACATTAGGGGATGGTTTTAAAAAAAAATAAAAAAAAGGTAGCCAAAAAAAAACATTTTTTTTTATCATGTCACTAAACTGGTATCCCATTGAAGTCAATGGGAAACGATGAGTCAATACACTGGGCTCGCTTCGCTCAATATGCAAACGACACCCGAGATTTCGCGAGTGCAGGGAGTCGAAATTGTGGCGCCCCTTGTAGTAATCCCCCATATAATGCGTTTTCATATAACGCGATGTTTAACACGTGTTTTCCCCCACATAACGCGCCCATTTGCCACGTTATATTTCTATACTAGGAAATTTATAATTATTGATTACAGTTCATAATTAATTTTGCTTATCTTTGAATATTGTGTTGTTATAAAATTAAAAAATAATTTAATTAAGTTCTTTCTTAATATTCCATTTAAACCGCCTTTCACGAGAAAAGTGAAAAGTTCGCTGGGCACACTATTAATTTGGATGTGAACTTAGGTTGCTACGGTAATCGTTGCTAAGGTAACCGCGTTAAGTGTATAGCTCCTACAGGTTTAAAACTTAGTGAAATGCAAAAAGTTGAAGTTCATTGGAATAGGAATTCCGTAAAATCCGTTCTTAGTGGACCTCTACGTCACAAAAGTAATTATGTAAAATTTTAAGTTAATCGGACAGATAGTTATGGAGATTTCGTGATGAGTCAGTGAGTGGTAAATATATATATATACACTATCGCGTGCTATGAAACCTATGAACGACACCCACATGAGTGGTCTCTGAATATTTATGTTCACTTTTACTATCTTAATAGTAAAAATTTACTTAAAACAGTAAATACAGTTAGTATACGGGTGTGCGAATACAACGTACCCGCATTTAACACAAAGAACTTTAAGATAATAAAATATA
The DNA here is from genome assembly GCA_918358695.1 of Melinaea menophilus ssp. n. AW-2005. Taxonomy (NCBI): domain Eukaryota; kingdom Metazoa; phylum Arthropoda; class Insecta; order Lepidoptera; family Nymphalidae; genus Melinaea; species Melinaea menophilus. The sequence continues at coordinate 8,578,989 of OU911054.1, read as the reverse complement.
TTATATAATATTATTTAAAAGATTTTTGTGGTATTTATTTTGTTTATAATAATATCAAACATAACTAATCTAATGTTGGTGATGCTTAGATAAAACAACGTAAATGGAAGGTCATTAACCTTTATTTATACTTAATAGATATGAGAGAGAGAGAGAGAGAGAGAGAGAGATAACCATTTGTAAATAAAATAGTTCGTGCAATTCCCTTATATTCCAAACTCAATGAGAACTCCGGATGAGCTCGAAACGAATCGAGATAGTACTGATACATTTCATACAAATTTGTATACAATTTATACTACTGTATATATCTTTTCTGTAAATTTGTTTTCTTCTAAATCTTTTTAAAAACAATTAATTCTTATTCCATTATTTTATTATAACTCAAGAACCGTTTGATTTATCTTGATAAAATAATGTTTATACTAAAAAAATGTAATGCAATCGGTAACTCTTATAGTATATTGTGAGAAATAATTTCAAATCCTTTATTGTAGTGCGTAGGGAGATTGCGCATTGCATATATATACGAAGATAAAATAGCTTACCAACCAATATAGACGAAGCCGAATACAAAAGCTAGTATTAAAAGTAACTAGAGACGCCATCAGATCCTCAATTTCGACTCGCTCGCGAAATCTCGGGTGCCGGTTGCATATTGAGCGAAGCGAGCCCAGTGTAATGAAATGACTCATCGTTTCCCATTGACTTCAATGGGATATCAGTTTTTTGACATTACATTTTTCAAATTTTTTTTTAAACCATCACCTAATGTGTCTTTTTGATTGCAAAATTTCATAATTTTTCGTCAAGTAGTTTTCGAGCCAATTCGTAACAAAGAATGTGAAAAAGTCTCAAGTAGAACGCTCCGCTCGCTACTCAAGCATCGCTCAATAAAAATTTAAAGTAAAAATGACAATTCAAAAAATACAGCAATTCTTTGCAATTTTAAAGTCAATATAATATATGCAATTACATGACGTATCCGGTGGAAAAATATCTATTTATTTAGAATTCTTTACAAAATACTTCCTTCACTAGCAATTATTTGTTCTAAGTTATTATTAAAATGGCCACTCCATGTGAAACACTATTATGACTACGCGTTTGTTATGTCTGAGTATTTCTAGTCCAAAGGAATGCATTATCCAATCTTAAGAGCACTAGTTCAATTAGCATACATCGTATGTGATTCTTAGTGCGCTGTTAGCGAGCTGATTGCTGTCAAGTATTGCGCTTAAAATTGCCTACTCCATTAAAAAGGAGGGGGGGGGGGGGGTTATTGGTAGATCTTTACCAGACTGGATGTACAGACATGATGTTGAAATTGCCTACCCCATTAACAGAGGAGGGGGGGGGGGGTGTAATTGGTAGATATTTACCAGACTGGATATACAGACATGTTGGTTGTCAAAAAAATCGAAAAAAAATCGACCTATTTTATAAAAATACTATTAGTCGTCCTCAAAGTAATCTTAATTTAAAACATCTGATAATTTTAAATAGAAAGCCACCCCTTATTCTTGGCTACTGTAAGAAGGTAACTAAAGATTGTAGATAAAAAAAAAATATATAAAAAAAACAAATCGTCAGTCCAGCTGTCAAAGTAACACCGGGCGGAGCGCACGAGCCCTGTAACTTGTATATACGGTTAATAGTAAATCGTGTAGACAATTCCGGGTGAACGTTATAGTGCATTTATTATTTAAGGTATCATATGTTTCGATATTAAATGTGAAAATTTAAAAAGATACATTCATTGTTTTTTGACCTCTAGATGGATTGACGTTGAAAAAAAATATTAAATTATTTGAAAGACTAATCTTATACAAATAATATTTGGTAAAAAAAATTTAATATTATTTAATCATTAATTAATAATTTAAAAGTTTAATATGAACATAAATTTCATTAAATATAATTAATTTAACAAATGTTATATCTATATATATATAAATAAAATTGATAAGATTCCATATTAACAGAATATCACTAAATGCATTTTGTTTGTCTATTTGTTTGTATGTACCACTAAAACGGCTGGACCGATTTTAACAAGACTTTCACTGGATAGCTAATGTTATAAGTAACTTAGGCTACTTTAAAAAAAAAATATTAACAAACGAAGTCATGGGCAGGAGCTAGTTCTAAATAACTTACAAATGTTCAAAGGAACATTCGGTAATAAATACAAAAAAAAAACATCTCGAAATCTTCGAACTTTGACACATACATATGGAAGCCATGTTGATCAAAGGTATTGCGAATAATGTGACAAAAAATTAAGACCTCCGCTACCCCAGTTTATTAAGGGTCCTTTGTAGTTATGTATCTATAAACAGCTGTTCTATTCACAGCACCGCCTTGGCCACGTGGGCAATATTATTATTTGTTGCCAAGGAACTACACAATACATATCTTCAAGACTCAAAACTGAACCAAAAGTTTTTTAGAATATTAAAATTACTCGAAACTGAACATTAAGTTTTTTAGAATATTAAAATTACTCGAAACTGAACATAAAGTTTTTTAGGATATCAAAATTAGTCGAAACTAAACTAAAAGTTTTTTAGAATATTAAAATTACTCGAAACTGAACCAAAAGCTTTTTAAAAAAATATTAAAATTACTCGAAAATGAACCAAAAGTTTTATAGAATATTAAAATTACTCGAAACTGAACCAAAAGTTCTTTAGAATATTAAAATTAATCGAAACTGAACCAAAAGTTTTTAGAATATTAAAATAACTCGAAACTGAACCAAAAGTTTTTTAGAATATTAAAATTACTCGAAACTGAACCAAAAGTTTTATAGAATATTAAAATTACTCGAAACTGAACCAAAAGTTTTTTAGAATATAAAAGTTATTGTAAGTAAGCAATATAATGTTAGTAAATGTCAGGATAAAAAGTTAGTTTATTGGACATGTTATTACAGCTATGCAGTTGCATCGTGTGAAAGTGACGACCCACCCCTATTACGACATTCATAGAATAGCAGTTAGATAGTGATGTACATTGCTATTATCGATAGATTGAATAAATATAAATAATATATCTTTAATGTATATTTGAAAGATAAAATCTCAAAAACAACAATACTTAAATTATTATAATAATTTTTATAATACATATTAAAGTTTTAAAATATTTTATTTGAAGAATACATAAGACACCATAAAAAAAATCGTGTATATATATATATATATATATATATGTGTGTGTGTGTGTATCTGTTAATGTTAATATATACTATACTTACATGGGTACCCAATTAACATTTACTTTCCTAACGCCATGTGCTCACTTCATCGTGCAATTTCATCGATAACAAAGGTCATCCCTATCGTACACCTTTGCACCATCTGCGCATAATTACTTGGGGGTGCCACCCTCCAAGTTTACCTCTGGGGTCAATACTACTTGTTATAATCATTCCCACATGAAAATTCTTGGGTCAAATGAGTTTAAATGAAAATTTCCGGTGCATTTTACTTGGGATGGCTTTTGCGTGTTTTTATATGATATTATTAAAAATTTATATTATGAGAACTGAAGGTTCAATATTATGAGGATAGTCGGGTTTTTTAATAGAAACGTGATCGGACAAGTCATACTTTTAATATATATAATTTTAAAATATTGTTGTTAAAGGAATATAGAACTTAATATGCTATGAGATTAAAAACATAATATATATATATAATACATAATAAAAATCAAGAATTATTTGTATATGTTAGTCTATATAAAGACATATCAACAAACTATACTTGTATGTCTCTTACAGAGAGAGAGAGAGAGAGAGTACTTGCAGAGGTGAGATTCCGAAATTATATAGACATCGCGGACATAAAAATAATATTTGTAAAAAAAATATAATTAAATTAATTGAAATATAATTAATATGTATTCTTATATGTTTGTGTTAAATTATTTACAATATAACTCTGTTTTAGATTTTAAATGAAGTAATTTTTTTATTTGAAATAGATGTGATAAAAAATGTTATCAAATAAATTACTATAACTTATCTTAAGGTTGCTGGTTTTCTACTTATTATTGGAATAACCGGGTTTGTGAAATAATATGATAAAAAAATATATAAGCTGAGCTAAGCGAAGCTCTTAACCGTTTGGGAGACTTTTTTTATGTTCAGTTGTCTCCAGAATGCGACGAGATAAAAAGCTAAAAATTTTCTTATGTATGTTTGAGCCGAACGCGGATGTTATAGCGAAAACAGATTGAAAAAATGTTTAGCCATTCAAAAGTTATCAAGAAAAGAAAGGAGAGAGGCTCAGCTCAACACCGCTCACGGTTGGCGGATCCTAGTACATATTTGATAATATAAAAAAAATCGTCCGATTTCATTGCTGGAGGGGGTTACAACGAAATGTATTAAATTATTAATTAATTATAATAAAGATAACATATTTATTTTGATAACAGTGACGATAAAATGAATTAATTGATATTAAAATAAAATATTGCTGTATATAAAAGTTTTTTGATAAAATAACTAGTAGAAACCTTTTCAATGTAAATATTAATTTATTTTTATTTGTTTATTATTTTTATAATCGAATTCCACAGTTAATAAATCTGTCACAATAATAAATGGACGAGATCTCGGTTTAGACGAGATTGCTTGCATAAATTAAGCAAAGAACTTCAAGGTGTATTCCAAATAGGATTTTTCAATAGTTCTGGGACACTTCGTTTTATTAGATCAGAAATAAATATATAAATATATAGGACTTACGAGGCAATTATTTCAAAAACAAATTAACACTAAACCTACCAAGTATCGGTCAAATTGACCGTTCTTAAACTTTTGTAAAACTTACACATTTTTAAACGTTATAATATCGTTATAAAACTACATGACAATTCTTAGAATATGCATAAAATATTTTCTACACTCTTTACTTTTATTTATTTCCATTATTACCTGCGTTATATAATAAAATAGCTTCTAATTACCGGTCAATTTGACGGCGTGCGGTGGGAACAGGTATACAAGAATTGTCGGTAGGTTTAGTGTTAAATTCCCTGTAAACATCGTGAACGCAAACCTCATACTTACTACCAGACACCTATTTTGTATCAAAATATATATATATCATTGTACTTATAAAAAAATAAATAAAAAGTAAAATCACTTCTTCAAAGATGTTCTTTTCGGAGTGCATGCATTGTTTTGAAGCATTCAGTGGATAGATAATTCTGTACTATCCAAGCTAAGCTATAAAGATATTCAGAGTACATACAATACAGGGTATAGCCAAAACCAAGGGACCTTCAACTGCGCGTGATCTCACAGACCTTGAAACACGCCAAGGTCAAGCACAATGCCTACTTAACTAGATACCTATAGATAATCTTAAAATTACATACAAAAACTTAATACAACTTATATTCGTTAAGTAAAAATCTTACTTCAACACAAACAGCTGGTATAAAGCCGGTATTAAAATGTAAGTACATAAAATATGTCCTTGCTTCCATAAACTTTCCTATTGAAGTATGATAAAAACCTTCCTACAGATATTAAGACATAATCCGATATCCATTTAGTCCCAGACAAGATCTTATTAAACTGGTTTATAATATATTATATTTAGTTTTTGTAATTATATTATAACAATCAACCAAAAAGGTTGGAACTGTTACCGAGATTACCTTTTAACCCGCTTTAGACTAATTAGAACACTAAAAATTGTATACGACGAATTGAATATCATCTAGAATAGAATTGAGTAAGTACTTGAATTAATATAAAAGGAATAAAACATTAAGGAACATTTATTATTAATATAATATATTATTGTCCACGTGAATTGAGGCTTACAAATATTTCAAGGTTATATGATGTTCCGTAAAAAGTTATACATTTGCTAAAACTAAGTAAATAGTATATATATATACACACAATTTATATATAATTTGAACATACTCATAGACGGAATAAGGAAACATGGAATATAATATGGGAGTCAAAACAGCTGGCGTGGGATGATGAAAACGTGATACAGGAAAGACTAAGAAATATCGAAATAATCTGAAAACTAATCTGTAAAACTTGTTAAATGAAAATATATGTAACAGAAAATAATAATAATCAATTTAAGATTAGTTGCGAGCTATACAGAAAGTTCTAACCTCAGTCATTTAGGTTATGTGCAAATTAAAATCTACCTACAAAGTATACCTACCTACCTACCTACCTACCTACAAAGTAAAGTAACTTATAAATTAAGTAAATTATATTATTTATAGTTATTAATATAGTATTTATATAAGTACGTTATCAAAACAACTCACTTTTTACGCCGGCTGGTCGATCTGTTCTCGGTTGGAAAGTTGAAGGATTCTCCAAATATCCGATATTGCAAATCCTCCTCGTCATTACTTTGAAATTGCATCTCTTACACTAATTACGAGGTATATATGAAATTAACCCTTATCATTTAACCTTAGTATCATTGTTACAAAACATAATTAACAAAAAACACTTTTTTTATAACACGTTTACAACATTATCAATTTGCCGCCAAAATAATCATAGACAAAAATGTTATAATAACCACAACCGTACCGCGTGCGGCGAGTACCGAGACTGAGTGAACGAGTGAACGAGTCAAGGGGCGCGGTGAGCTCCCTCTGCTCGCCCCGGATCGCAATGGCCGTGGAATTCCGATGTTAATAGTTTTCATTCATTTATTTTGAAACTAGACCTTTGTTATAACCATAATACTTTTATTTAAGTGAATTATAATTTAAAAAGTGATCTGTTATAATGACATCACCACGGTTGCTATCACACCGGATAGACCACTTCCAGGTTTAAGATAATTCGGCGACAAGTTTGACCGCTTATTACTATTTAAAATAAATTCTTTGTAAACATTTTAATTTAAGAATTTAATAAACATTTTATATGTACATATATAAACTTTTTTGTTTTTCATTTCTTTTTTTTTACTTTACTTTTAGATTTCAATTTTGTTTTTTTAATAATTTTTATGTTGGAAATGGAGGTTATATTACCAATATATAAATGTTATCGTCTATATTCCAACCATAGAGCTCTTAATACTTTTTTATTGACTAATCGTGAACTATTTGATCGAGTTTATTAATTTTTATTTTAATCTGTAAAATTAATTTTTTTAACTATCTGTTACAAATTTATAACGAAGTAAATGAAATAAAGAATGAATGAAGTAAAGAAACGAACGTATTAAGCGTTATGAAAAAAAGTTAGTTCGTTTGTGAAATTTCTTGTATATTCAGATTAGAAGATATTACTTAAAAATAGTCATAAAACTTTTAAAAACTTTTTTAATATTTAATTACATATCATAAATTTGAAATAAAACAAGTAGTTGCACGCGACATCGTCTGTTGATTCATAAACTATTTTATATCAATGAAATTATATTATTAGCACCGCCATCTTATAGAACTTAGACGTGTATTAAACAATTTATGTATGAAAACCTTAAATTTGGAATAAAAAAAATAAGATTATTAAGTATCCTATGTTTATAACCAAAACAATATATACAAAGTTTTATTAAAATCTGTTTAGTGTTCAAATGAACAAATGATAGATATAAAAAACCCAATTGTGAATAAAAAGGTTATACGTCTACAAATAAGTTTCCGCCGTTTGATAAAAGGTAGCGCCACTAGTTAATTATTGTTGAAACCGATGACGTATTATCCGTTATAGTTAGGCAGGAAATCTGTGAACAAGATAACCTCAAAATATAATTCTTTATTACTGTAATGTCCTTTGTATGCGAAAATGTCGACTTTTGAGCCTAATGAGCGTCATTTGCGGGAACTTTTGATTTATTTCTTTCATTTGAGGAAATGCAGCTGAGGCCCATCGATTTCTTATAGAAGCACATGGTGTGGCTGTCTTCAGTGAGGGAAGTTGTCGTAAGTGGTATCAGAAGTTAAAAAATTGTGAATTTGACATCGAAGACAAAGAACGTAGCGGAAGGCCAAAAGTGTATGAAGACGCCGAATTGGAGGCATAATTGGATCAAGATTCATGCCAAACTCAAGAACAACTTGCACTTACATTAGGAGTGACTCAGCAATTTCACATTGGTAAAAATCATAGGGGATGATTCAAGAACAAGGAAATTGGGTGCCATATGAACTGACGCCGAGAAACATTGAACGCTTCTTTTCCACATGTGAAATGCAGCTTGCCAGGCATATAAGAAAGGGTTTTCTTCACCGTATAATAACTGGTGATGAAAAATGAATCCATTACTATAATCCAAAAAGGCAAAAATCATGGGGACCACCTGGCCATGCTTCAACTTAAAGCTGGACAAAATATTCATGGAAAAAAACTCTTGTCGTGTATTTGGTGGGATTAGCTTAGTGTTGTGTACTATGAGTTGCTTAAACCGAACGAAACCAGTTCCGGGACTGTCTACCGAACTCAATTGATGAGATTGCGTCGAGCACTCAATGAAAACCACTACTACTCCAGACACGACAAAGTTATCCTAATGCATGATAATGCTCGTCCACATGTTGCGGCACCGGTAAAAACTTATTTGGAAAAACTTAATTGGGCAGTTCTACCCCACCCGCAATATTTACCGGACGTTGCCCCATCTGATTACCATCTATTTCGTTCGATGGCACAAGGTCTTTCTGAGCACTTCACATCGTTTGAAGAGACCAAAAATTGTGTCGATTCGTGGGTAGCCTCAAAAGATGAATTCTTCCGTCGAGGCATCCGTATGCTAGCAGAAAGATGGGTAAAAGTGGTGGAAAGCGATGGACAATACTTTGAATGAAACATCAGGTATGCTTTTTTGACAATAAATGCACTATTTTCAATATAAAATGGTGGAAACTTATTTGTAGGCCGTTAGAATTTAATTCACTTACGTTTCTTCCTTTACAATGATGTAATCATTCTCCTCAGTGGATAACTTCGCCTGCAATGCTTTTAACTTTTCTATTTGGAACTGGAGGTAGGATTTGGTGCTTTGGTCTTCCATACTGTTGACAAAATACAATTTTAATAATATAGTAATTAAACATGTTTGTAATTACATTACTATACCAATTTCAATAATTCTTTCACCATTAAATAGTTAAATTTATATTTTATTGAGCCGAGCGTAAGCGAAGCTCTTAACCGTTTGGGAGACCTTTTTTTGTGTTTAGTTGTATTCTGGATACAACTAAACACAAAAAAAGGTCTCCCAAACGCGGCGAAATAATTAGCTTATTTTCTCATGTATGTTTGAGCCGAACGCGGATGTTATAGCGAAAACAGATTGAAAAAATGTTTAACAATTCAAAAGTTATCAAGAAAAGAAGAAAGGAGAGGGGCTCAGCTCATCATCCGCCTCGCACGGTTGGCGGATCCGAGTATATATATATTTGTAATTCCGAAATTGACAAATTTACCAAAAAGAAATACGACAGTTGCCTTATTTGACAATAAATAGTGTTTTAAAAACATTAACAGAATTTATTTATCCACGAGTGTAACCGTGAGCAAAAGCTAGTATATATTTGTTGTGTAATTCTTAAATTATTGACTGAGAGAGTTCTGATGATGATGAGTTCACATGATTTGCTTTCGGGATAGTGATTTAGAAATAAAGATTCATTGACAGTGATATAGTGAAGCAATATTCATAGCATAAAATTAAATTCGATATATTTAAATGTTAATTGCAATTACATTTGACAATAAAATTGATAAAAGTGCACGAAGAACAAGCTCTCTAACAGCTCACTAACAGCCTTTCAGCATGCGATGTTAGTACGCTAATTGAGGTAGCGTTTGGTAGATTGGATAATATAATAATAAAAGGATTGATGAATAAAGGAAACATTATCATATTGTAGTCTATGTACTCTACCTATTTAAGATATCATATGTTCAAGATTTGATTTAACGAAAGTGAAACTAGTGAGTAAGATGGCTATCCACTTGCATAAACTCTCGGAAAGGAAGCATCGAGAGAAACTCCTTGTGCCATACATGATCGAAGGCTTTTGCCATAGCCAGACCCTCTTCCTTGCTTTCAATATGGGCTACCCAGAGGTGCGTAAGATACAATAGAAGATCACCAGGAGATCGACCCTGGCGAATGCCATATCGACGGTCATTGATCAACTGGCGATCCTATTTTCCATTATTTCGGAGAGAAGAGAGGTAATGGCGATATGTCTGTAATTAGCTGGGTCCCAGCTATCACCTTTTTTAGATCGAATAAACAAGGGCACACTTCCATGAGACCGGGACAACTAGGTAGGAGTGTAGAAATAGACGCGTTAGCACTGGAATCAACTCAGGGGCACATGTTCGTAGCACCAATGGAGAAATGACATCCGGCCCACTCGACTTATGAATGTCCAAAGAAAATCTGTCGAATAGTTTTTTGCCGAAAGATTATTTTTGGCATTGAGATCTGACACCTCGGTATGCTCGGCGATGTCGTCCAAGGTCGAGTATGAGGCAAAAAAAAAGCCCAAGACATCAGTATTCATTTTGGCCGTGAGGGCCAGAGAGTCATTCTCCATGTGCAATGACAGTAGGGACGGCTAAAAGTTGCCCAGAGTGGCCGTAGAAAGCACCCAGAATTTGCGCGTGCCAGATGGGTACCTTGCAGCTGATCCACAATATTTGACGACATGCTAGAACTTTGCTCTAGCGATTGGCCGTTTAAAGAATCTGAAGGTATGATAATATTTCCTCTTCAGAACTCTCGAGTTCGGATCCTTAATGACTAACCCATTAGCCCAAGCTTGATACGCCTGCCGTTTTCCAGGCAGACGCATCACACCAAGGCAAATACAAATAGTTCCATGCCTTGTATCACATCAGCTACAGCCGCAGCGCAGTCACTGGAATCATTGGAAAGGAAACAAACCGATCCCCATATGTAGAACGCAATAAAGGACAGCATTCCATCCCAATCCGCTGACTTGTAGTGCCAAACGCGTCGAGTCGCAGGGCTTGTGCGAGCCGGACGTTGAATGGGCACTATAATCCGTACCAATCAAGGATCAGAGGACCCTAGAGGAGCCTCAACAAGGACCTGGTATTTTCCTTGGTAGTCAGTAGAAGATTTAACAAAGAGGGCGTATGGCTGTCCACGTCTGTTTTGCGTCTTCAAAACGTGGGACTGGGACTGGGACAGATTTTTTGTTAGAGCAAAGTTAAACACAGATCTCCCTGCGTAGTCGGTGGTACGAGATCCTAGCTAATCGCTATTGTGCAGCTTGAATTCCCGAGGGCTACGACTTCGGCAGAGGGAGTCTGTTAAAGCATGTCGTTCAGTCTTCGTTTGGACATGGCTTAAGAGTTGATCCGTTTCTGCATTACTACTATGGGACCTGTACAGGTACACGTAGACTCTGACGCGATTGTCCATATCTACGCGCAGCCAGAGCACAGACCGGTCCGGACGGTTAAAAATTTTAAGGCGACGGTAGTAGATCCTCCCTTACGAACACAGACAATGGTAAAATGATGTTCTAATTTCTACCCGGAGTATGATAGGTTCACTGTGTCGCTAGGTTGAGACATTTGCGTCGCTGTCTAAAACAACAAAGCCTCAAGGTGTGTAGACTCAGTTTAGGTTAGAGTAAATTCGCCGAATATTGCAAAAGTCCACATTTAGAGTGGGGCGGGGTGCCACTGTTTGCCGTCGTTTGCCCTCAGAAAACACAAAATGCGACTTTGCAAACCCCAGACACGACGGACAGCCCGATCAAATTCCGAGAATCCCCCCCGGTTTTGTTCGGCGAGGGGTTCTTCGGCTTTATTAAAGGCGGTACCCTATATACGGCGGTATACTTTTTGGAGGCGTCACTTTCATGTTTGCCCTTTGGTCTTCCGTATTATCTCACTCACCGACGGAATATAATCAATTTAATTTGATTACTACACGTCGATCTTCCGTGAGAGGGTGGTCCTTCCCCGGTCGAGACAGCCCAGTCAAACAACTACAGCTAGGCTATACAATATTTTTTTCAGTCTTAATGTTGGACCTTATTAGGTGTATACAAATCATAATTGCGACAAAACATTTCAGGTAAAGATTTAAAGATAAATAAAAATTATAAACTGTTAACATACAAACTGTTTTCGTTTTGGTTAAAGAGAGGAAAATTTCTAATGGACCTTATTTTGTGGACCCTATTTAGCATACCTATGTGCAACAGACAATTTTCTTTATTTTAAACAAAAACTAATATTGTGACAAATATATCAAGAAGAATAAATACTTTAATGATATTGTATAATTAATAACTTAAGAGTGAGAGGGGGGACAGACGAAACCGCTGCCATTTCGAATGATGGAGCACAAATTACGATAATTCTGTTTGGCATATTCATTATTATATGTAAGTAATATACAAAATTTATAGCTCCAAAACTGGAACAAAAACCATACCAATATATACTCGTATATTAAAAATTGGTGAACCAAATATATATATACACACACGCACACACACACACACACACACACACACACACACACGTACACACGGCCATACGCGCACACGTACACACGCGCACACACACACACGCGCACGGACACACGCGCACACGCACACGCACACACACACACACACACACACACACACACACACACACAAAACATACACACACACTCACTTATGCACGTAAAAGAATTTGTGTGTATAATGACAAATATTCAATAAACAGCATCCAATGAACCGCAGTAAGAGCAAGTAAGTATTTAATTTTTTTATTTAAATTCATTACTTGAAAAGTTTGCAATATTCCACTTAATCCAGTAGTCTTACCAAGAAAGGAATGAAAATAGTATCTGTTCAGACTTTATTAACTTATTAAATCTGTATGATCAAATATTTTAATATTATCACTTCATCACTCTTTGCTAATAAATTTTATAGCTTAAGTTTTATGTTATTAATTAGAGTAATTATAGTAACAAGATGAGAATATAATGTTACTATGTCAATCGTAAATCTTCAAACGTGAATTTGATAAATGTCTGTCACTTTCTTCTCTTCGCAGAATATGCGGAGTCAGTTTAGCTGACCGAATCCGCAATTAAGAGGTCCACAGAATGGCAGGTACTAGCGAAGATGTCGCAGTGAGAATGAAGAAGAACGTGCTCAGGTGGTTTGGGCACGTCGAACGAATGAGTGATGAAAGAATAGTAAAAAAGATTTATATAGGAAAAGTGACAGACAGGGGGAGGCCTCGAGTGACCTTCGAAAACACAGTAGCTATGATACTGGAGGAAGGTGACGTAAAAAGCATGGGACCCCCGGGGGCATGTATGAAGAGGTTGATGTCTGTGGCCGAGGCGAAAGAGGTATTCAGGGACCGTAGCGTTTGACACTCCGTCGTCTCTGGCACTTCCTCTTACACTTGACTAAATATGGTAAGACATTTAGGGTTGCTATCCTTTTAATGTATATTTATATTCGAAATGAATGAATGAATCTGAATAAGTGAATGAATGAATCTGAATGAGTGAATGAATGAATGATATGTATCCAAAGTATTCAACAAATGGCGTGTTGGTTGTGATAGTTATATTATTTTAAACTAATACTTTACAGCGATTCGTCTGAACCCTAATATAATATTAGTTATATTGTTATTATAGTTTAAACGTAACTTTTTGAATTACGTATAAATAATTTATAATATTATTACTATTCGTGCTAGCTTTTAAATAAATAGTAAAAAAAATATTTATTTTTTTAATTTAGGAAATTCAATTAGAATATTATTTTTTTTTAATCTGAAATAACGAAATATTTACTAATTGATAATTAAATTTATTTTTTAATTCAATTATAACAAGCAAAAAGTGTGAAAAGATATAAACTTTCTATCTCCTAATAGTGCACTAATTATTCATCATTTCTAAGTACTATAATACACTTAATAAGTATCTAATTAGAAAGTGAAAACCTTAATACTAAAACGTGCAATTATAATATTTTTGAGCGAAGCGAACGAATTGAGCGGAGCGTTTTACTGCAAACTTTTTGCATTCTTTGTCACGAATTGGCTCGAAAACTACTTGACGGAAAATTATGAAACTTTGCAATCAAAAAGACACACATTAGGTGATGGTTTTAAAAAATATATATTTGAAAAATGTCCTCAAAAAAAAAAAAATAATATTTTTTTAATATCATGTCATAAAACTTATATCCCATTGAAGTCAATGGGAAACGATGAGTCAATATAATGGGCTCGCTTCGCTCAATATGCAAACGGCAAACGAGATTTCGCGAGCACAGCGAGTCGAAATAAAGGGTCTGTTGGCGCCCCTAGTATTAATATATCCAGTTTTTGATTATAATAATTAGTACTTTATAATAATCGAGTTTTATTCGATAACTGTTAAAAAATATTAAAATTGATATATGAAGCACTATTCACTAAAAGTTGTAATCATTCATAAATTAGTTCAAAGTAGATCAATATAGAAATAAAAATAGGGACTCGTATCGCTGTACGTATTTAGTATACTCACACACACACACACACACACACACACACACACACACACACACACACACACACACACACCAACACACACACACACACACGCACACATACACAAAATATAATATGATAAGATAAAACTAATCTTAACCTCAAATCTAAGATTTGAGTTAATATAAAATATACTATAATATAAAGGTGATATTATTAAAACACAAGACATTATATCGTTTAAAATTTCCAAGTGATTCTCGCATTGCGTAATAATGACATTGGCTTGCATTATTTCTTCGTTGCTATCAATAGTTATGTATATTTCAATCTCTATTTAAAGAATGGATCGATTTTAAAAAGATCATCACTTATTACATTCGACTGTCAATATAAAAACACCTTTCAAAATATATATCCGTTAAATATTTAAAGATCGAATTCGAAGGAAAAACGTTACCAACGGCAAATCATCAAAATTCTTAAACTAAAATTGGCAATTTGTCTTGCGATTTATTACATTATATCTAATATTAGCTTCAATAACTTTAGAATTAAATATGTCTATTGATAAATAATCTAAAACAACGTAACACAACAAATAAACGAGGAAGTTTGGTTATAAAATGACGACACTATTGATCGTGCATTTGTACACATACCTTGACTTTGCATTATTCTCCATATTATACTCTTCCTATAAGAATATTCCCATACCAATAGAGTCAAATAATTAAAATAAGAATGAATAACCCATTGGTTATATTAATAAATAAGTTAAAATTGTACACTAAATTATGAAAATAAATAAAAAATTGAGTAAAATTGAGTAAAATTACCACAGTTCGTTAATATTCGTTACAATCAAAACTAGAACTCATCTGTCTCTTTTATCTATAAAGTAGTTTGGTAATGCAAAAAAGAGATAGCACATAGTACTGTAAATAACTTCTCAGTATGTCAGGTATGTCAAGCGCCATCTTTAAAGGAAATGAGATAACACATGTCTATGGAATTAGTAATGTTGCCACTCTAGCTAGAATAGTTATGGTAATAAAAATTCAACATTAATAATTATATATTTAAATAATAAATCTATTAGGATATGTATTTTAATATTTCATCTTGAATATGAAATTAAAAAGTTAACATCAATTATAATATAAAACAGGAGTTAAAGGTGGTATGTATCTTTATTAGTCATACACTCGTAAAAATAAAGAACACAAAAAAATGTCAGACATATAAACAAACCTTTTTTAATATATTGTTCATGACAATATTCTATCTAGTTTTTATTATTCGTCTCTATTGAAAGATATTTGTTAAAATAATAGATAATACTTGTACTTCTGACGCAATATAGTTAACTGATAACAGTATAACTTAAAAGTTATTACATAACCTAAAATCAATCATGTCCTTATGTAATTAAAATTTAATTTATTTTAATTATTTATTATATATTATTATCAAGTTAGTGTGATCTATAAAAAAATTTAGCATATATTTATTTTTATTATAACACACCTCTACAAAAGTTTTGATTATTTTTATAGTACATTCTACTTTTAACATTGTGGAAATAAAAAATACATTGCACTAAGAATCTATTTTTATGTTTTTTGTATTTAAAATATTATGGTAAAAGTTTATGTTGTTAACGTTTTTATTGCAGAGTGTGGTGTTACAGAAGATGTGTACCACGAGTTAGTAGAATGTGCTAGAAATAAAGTCGAGAGAGTTAAATTATTTAATGAGAAGGGTATTGATTTGTACGAACTCGGTGCATGCGAAAATGTTGTATATGTTATTTAAAAAAGCTGTTTTGTGTAGATAGTGTTGTGTGTGTGCCAATGAGGGTGGCATAATCATGTCTGATTAAACCATCTTTTTTCTCAAATAAAGATTAAAAAAAAATTAAAAAAAATATTTTTATTATACTTATACTCTGATCGAACAGTACTTCAATAAACTTAAATAGAATACACAAAATGTATTTACCCGATATATTTAACCGATAATATTTGTTACGTCAATACATACTAAATATTATCGGTTCAAATCCTAAATTAAATTAAATTTTTGTTCATGGCATTTTGAATAAAATATTTTCCTAATGGACGTGTGAAGAAGGCACGAAGTACACGAATACTTTAACTTATCTGTGCCTATAACTGATAAATTACTCCATAATTTGACTTTTCTTAGTTGTCTACAAATTAAAAACCGCGAAATATCAAAACCAGTTTCGTGTCTCTGCTGCGATAGAGAATGCATTGTTTATAATAATGTTAGCCTTTACTTATTATAGGAGTACTATTTTTAAAAAGTATTCAATATAATTAATACAAGTTCTTTTAGATAATATGAAGTTTCGAGCTTTGATGATAGACGCCGGACCAATGAGAGAATTTACCAGTACGTAACCAAAACGTACTAAAATAATTCATAATTTATTCCTTGACTACTAAATACTTTTTTAGGTATAGTGACAACAATATCTAAATTATCAAAAGAATGCGTGTTGAGATTATCCGAAGATAAAATATATTTTATTGTGAGCGAAGAAAATTCTGGACCAACACCCCCTGTATTATGGTGTGAAATTCCTCAAGCCAATTTCTTTTCTGAATATCAAATGATAGGAATTGATGAAGAGCACAAAGACATATATCTAGGAGTAGTTTCAGGTATTATAAAGAGTTCACATCAAGGAATCGATACTTTATTTCAGTTATTATACATTTTAGTGAATTAGAAATTTATTGCAGCTAGTTTAGCAAAGTCCTTGGTGACATTGAAGACTGCCAAAGTGTTGAAAATTAAGTTGACTAAGAAACACTGCCCGTGCCTAACTCTTGATATTGAAATGGTAAATACAAATTAATGTATATATCATTTTTGTATATTATATATATAATAATTTAATCTCTACAAAGCTACATTTGGCGGACTGCAACAGTTTGTTTATTTATAACAAATATAAATAAATATATTATCTGAGGTTGATGTCTGTGGCCGAGGTGAAAAAAGTATGCAGGGACCGTAGCGTTTGGCGCTCCGTCGTCTCTGGTTTACCCTGCAAGGGATATGGCGTGCACAAAAAATATATATATTATATGTTGAAGCTCCATTGCATTAAATTTATATTTATTTATTGTCAAAGTTTAATAGATTATATTATTTTAGCCGTCGTCAACCTCACAACAAACAAGACAAGTAACCCATGATATTCCAGTAGTGGTTGTGCCGAGAAAGCTTTGGGGTGACTTTAATGAACCTAGAATACCACTCCCTGATGTATGTATTTAAAACTAGTCAGTAACTGCTATTTATTTGTTTCAAACTTCAAAAGCTTGACTGTTTGATTGAATGTAACATTTTAATGTGGAATCATTTGTGTTGTTATAGTAACAGTTTCAGAAATGTTAAGTAACTATTAATTTATTGTATACAACTTGCTTTAAGATAATTTTACTAATATAAAATAATCATATATTAGTTACTCTCTTTATTGTTAGGTCTATATTTAATTCAAAATTCAAAATATCTTTCTATACACACACTTTTCTTTGTACACACACTCTATTCTTTATACACACACTTTTGAATCGTCTATTATAACAATACAAAATAAAGGTCAGTGTAGTCAGTCCGTGAGTAAGCTACCACCGGCTTGGAAAGCTGGTCTGTTGAGAAGAGCCGGCCAGAAACTCAACAGTTCTTTTTAAAAGAAATATAGCAATTTTAGGTGATGAACATTATAATAAAAATCCTGCAATTGTTGTAATAATACTAAAAATAAATGAAAAATATTTCAAGCCATAAGTAACTATTCATTAAGATTCTTTTAAAATAACTTTCACATTAAATCTTTAATTTTCTTCAAATATTCTAGATATCAATAGAACTGCCGCCATTGAAGCAATTACGAACTACTATAGACAGAATGAGAACTATGGGCTCGGAAGTTATAATAAGAGCATCTGCTGAAGGACGACTTACTTTACAGATTAAAACCGACATGGCCAAAGTATCTACTCGATTTAGATGTTTAACTGTTGAAGCTTTCAAAGGTTTGTTATTTAGTTTGTTTAATTTATAAATACAGTATTCCTCCTATAACATGGTTTATTACTTCCATATTGTAGGAAAATGCGTTGTAAGAATGTTCTCGTATAAAGCGTTATGCATAAATGATTCACTTTTAACTTTTCTTTTAAAATTTCACTTAATTTTAATTAATAATTACTTAATTTAATATAATTTTAATTAATAATTACTTCATTTAATTTTATAACAATTGACACAATGTGCAAAGTTAATAATATATAACTAATTATGAACAAATAATTAATGATAAAATTCACAGTACAGAAATATAATGCGAGAAATTTCCTCTTTCTTTCTTAGAAATTATATGAGGGAAAACGCGTGTTATACAGGAATTGAAATCGTGTTATAAGGATACCGTGTTATAGAAGTTTATAACTGTATTATCAAATATCCATTTCCAGGGCCAATAGATCACTCAGATTCTGAAACGGAAAGCCAAGTAAACGAGGACCTGTCAAAAATTTGCTCATGTAGAGTTGACGCTAAGAAATTCTCAATGTTCCTGAACGCAGATCACATATCACACAACAGAGCTACCTGCAGCATTGTGCACAAAAAGTTAGTAATATTATCTTTACAGACCAAAGAGAATGTTAATTTTCAGTGTTTTATTATGGGTATTGTGTATTAACACTAAACCTACCAAGTACTGGACAAATTGACCGTTCTTAAACTTTTGTAAAACTTACACATTTTCAAAAATTATAATATAGTTATCAAACTACATGACAATTCTTAGAATATGCATATAATGTTTTCTTCACTCTTTACTTTTAGTTATTTCCATTATTACCTGCGTTATGTAATAACATAACTTTTGATTACCGGTCAATTTGACGGCGTGCGGTAGGAATAGCTATTCAAGAATTGTCGGTAGGTTTAGTGTTAAAAATAGGGTCTAAGACCATCACAAAATAAAATATAAGTACTTTTTTAAAGACAAAATAAAAATATTTTAATGTACAGACTGTTTTTATTCATTTAATACAAAAAAACATTTCACGTTTCAAACAAAAAACATGCAACGATAATTAGTTTTCAAAATATTTTTATTACTTAATAATTAGTGACATTATTTAATATTTATTTTAATTCTTTAGTTTGCATAGTATTAATATTTTAAGTTTTACATACTGATTTTTTATATCCTGTGTTACTTATAGATAACAAATTACTTGTTTCATTCACAGAAATCTTAAATTATATACTGCCTTCATATAACTTCAATACAATTGATTTAATCAATACAATAATTATTTTGAAATGATGTCTATCTTTTAATATTTATACAAAATACAGAGAAAGTTTAAATTATTATGAGGTTCTAATGGATCATTTATATCAAGTATCAATTGTCGATGAACTAATTCAATTATAGGTAAGTTGGAATGATCTCTCGTTGTCTCTCCTGAGTGTATCGTGAGTGGCTCGGAGAGTATCTAACTTTGTTGTGATCTGTGCTATGGAACTGTCTATCCACTGCATTGAAGACATATGGGCATTCAGGATCCTACCAATTTGGACTATCTGTAACAAATATCATTTTTATCATTAGTTAGTGACACAGACAGTAACTTGAGAAGTTAGTAACAGCAACATGAGAAGTTAATATCAGTAACAGTAATATGGGAAATTAGTAGCAGTAAGATGGGAAGTTAGTATCAACAATTGGAAATTAGTAACTTCGGAAGTCAGTAACAGTAGCATGAGAAGTTCGTACCAGTAACATGAGAAGTTAGGATCAACAATGGGAAATAATTACCAGTAGCAAGCAAAGTTAGTACCAGTAGCATGGGAAGTTAGTAACAGTAACGTGGTAAGTTAGTAACAATCACATGGGAAGTCAGTAACAGTAGCATGGGAAGTTAGTACCAGTAGCATGGGAAGTTAGGATCAGTGATGGGAAATTAATAACAGTAACGTGTTAAGTTAGTAACAATCACATGGGAAGTCAGTAACAGTAACATAGGAATTTAGTACCATGTCTATATTTTATAAAAAGTACAAGAAAACTATAAACGACTATATAATAAAATTTTACAGAATTTATAATTAATACAATGTACTCACTGGATCATTGTTATCTGGACTTCGGTTAGTTTCATTGAGGTGTTCAATCACCTCCTTTAAATCTTCAGACATTTGACGTAACTGAGTATCCAGAGTTTCTGCTAATGAATACCTACAACAAAAATTGTATATTAATGTTAAAAAAAAACATGTAATTATTACTTTTTATGTATAATATTTTTTTCTATTTAGTTTTGGTATGAAATTTTGACTGGACTAAGCTTAAACAAGCTAAATAGCTTAACTCCAGTTTATTTTAACACTAAACCTACCGACAATTCTTGTATACCTGTTCCTACCGCACGCAGTCAAATTGACCGGTAATTAAAAGTTATTTTATTATATAACGCAGGTAATAATGGAAATAACTAAAAGTAAAGAGTGAAGGAAATATTATGTGCATATTCTAACGTTTGAAAATGTGTAAGTTTTACAAAAGTTTAAGAACTGTCAATTTGACCGGTACTTGGTAGGTTTAGTGTTAATGCAATCGACTTTTCCAATACACAAAAATATCTCAAACTAATTAAAAATACAATCCATTCTTAATATTGGTATAATTTTCATATTATTATTATTATTACATACATGTGTTCTCTTTCCGGATCCCTCACTCGTTCATCCACCACCTGTTTCTCGAGGGGAGACAGAATGTCCTCTAGCTCTTTCTGTTGAGCCAAAACAAAGTCCAACTCGTGTTCAAGGCTCTGTTGTTCATTCTTTACTGTCTCTATAGCATCATTCAGTTCCAGGATCTGTAACAAATATATTATACTTAGTTAAAATTTAACCACGGTCAATATATTTTGTGAATAATTTTTTAATACAAGAAACTACAAATTTTTGAGTGTTAAATAAATTTATATCTTTACTTGAAATATTACTGTAACAAGGAGGAAAATATAAAAAATATAAAAAATTTAATAGATGTTTCTTACGGCTCTCCCACTTAAGAGGATATTTTAAGAAATTATACAAAAGGGATTACATGTTAAGTTTGTATAAGTATATACTATAAAAGGTAAAAGAGTAATTATCAATTAAAAGTAAAAAAAAAGTAAGGTAAGTAATAATAGTAAGTAGTAAAAATAGTAAAAGTAGAGAGCTGAAAGAAAAAGAGTAATAAAATATATATTTTAGTTATTATTATGGTTTTCATATTAAATAAAGTTATATGTTATTACGTCCCATATAAAAATATATATTTCAAAATTTTTTATATATATAATAAATATTTTTATGTACGTTTATGTAATTTTACTTCTCAATATCAAAAGGGCAAGCAGTCGCCTTATATATTAAATCAACATTTTGTTAGTGAAACAGTCATCTCAATATAGAAATACTTTGAATTTGTTGGTCGCCTACCATACTATTCTATACTATACTCATCTCAATTTTAAGTTGTAGAGTGTTTTTACTTATTGTTATAACTATGGTATCAAAATATACACCTCCCATTTGATTCACAAGTGGTAAAGAAACATAACCTCTCTGTATGCCAGTCCAATTTGATACACACAAGTGGTAATAATAAATAATGGTAACCTTCTCCCCGTTGCTGGCTGATAGTCTGTCCCATGCGTTCAGTGTGGTCGCCTGTCGGTAGAAAACTCTTTCCTGCTCCTCCAAAGAGAGACTCCACTTGTTGATGTTCTCTTGAAGCTCGCTGAAGGTTATTGATGCTATTGCTGCAGGTATTGGGAGGGGCCTAGAAGAATATTGTACGGCTATTAAGTTGCTGATAAAACATGTTTGGACATGTTCATAATAGTTCAAATATTTCATATAAAGTAGAGTAGTGACGCGACTCGAGCCCTGTTTCTAATCGAGTCATAGATTTGATTCTGTTGCCGCTAGAGGACACTACTACCCTATCCGGGACAATCCCAAACTCACAGGTTTAAACTTATCTCCTGGTTCGTAGCACTAAGTTTAATGAGAAAATAAATAATAAATCTATAAAAATATAAAATTTTTACTACATACCTTAAACATTTAGTAGGTAACTTATATGTTTTTGTTTAAAATTGCTAAACTAAATCTAACTCGAGTGACATGTTCTTACACGAGTGACTCGTAAACTAGAGTATGACTCGAGTGGGGTAGAAAAATTTCTCGAGAGTCGAGAGTCGAAATGCTATTCGAGTCGCATCACTAAAGTAAAGATGGTAACATGGAGAGGAAATTAGAAATATAGTATGAATGAATTGTATGAAACATGATATGCATTTAGTGAAATGTTGTTAATTTGGAATTACAAACAAACAGTTCTATTATTGAGCGAAGCGAACGAAGTGAGCGGAGCGTTTTACTGGAGACTTTTTACATTCTTTGTCACGAATTGGCTCGAAAACTACTTGAGGGAATATTATGAAACTTTGCAATCAAAAAGACACGATTAGATGATGGTTTTTAAAAAAAAATTTTTAGAAAAATGTCCTCAATAATTTTTTATGTTTTATTTTATGTAAAAAAACTGATATCCCATTGAAGTCAATGGGAAACGATGAGTCAATACACTGGGGGCCCGCTTCGTTCAATGTGCAAACGGCACCCGAGATTTGGCGAGCGCAGTGAGTCGAAGTTGAGGGCGCCCCTAGTATATATATATATATATATATATATTTGTAGTTCTTAATACTTACGCAGCGGTAGTTGTCATAACGCCAGTCGTTTTTCCCAAAGCAGTGATACCGGACGGTGTGGTCGTTGACGCTACATTAAAATATTTTATTATATTAATACATCTAACAATAATAAAATATGATAATAATACTGTAAAAAATGATTCAACATTAAATTTGACATATTTACTTAAATTTGACACATTTTTTATGTCGACTGTGACAAAGTTGTGACAACTTAAAAAAGTTGTTATATAAAAAAAAATAATTCTAACTTACTTGTTGTAGCTGTAGTTTTGGAGAACGATAAACCACCGGTGAGACTTATTCCACTAGTGGTTGTACTGGTTGCGGTTCCCAGTCCGGTAGTCGTGATTCCCAAACCGCTAGTGGTAATTCCGGCCGCGGCGGTTGAAATTCCTAAACCGCTGGATGAAATTCCTAAACCACTGGTCGAGATACCTGTGCTAGTCGTTATTACGAATCCACTAGTGGATATTCCTAAACCACTAGTGGATATTCCTAAACCACTAGTTGATATTCCTAAACCACTAGTCGAAGTTCCCAGCCCACTGGTGGTTATAATTGGTGTAGAAACACTAGTTAAACTGGTACCGAAACTAGTAGCTTGAGTGGTTTGAGATGGTTGGCTCGTTTGACCAAACGTTGGGGCCAATGTTGGTTGTGTTTGTCCAAAGAGCCCTGAGGCTCCAAAACCTGTACTACTTTTTACTGTTGTAGAAGGCTGGCTAGTTGCAAAGGACAGACCACTTTGAGTTCCAAAGCTTGGTTGTGATTGTGTTGCTTGTCCAAATTGAGATTGGGTTGTTTGGGGTTGTGAAGTTTGTCCAAACGCTGGTAGGGATTGGGTTGCTTGTCCGAAAGATGGTGGAGCTTGGGTTGTTTGACCGAATGTTGGTAGAGCTTGAGTCGTTTGACCCAAGGTGGCCTGACCTTGAGTGGTCTGACCGAATGTTGGCTGAGCTTGAGGTGTTTGACCGAAAGTCGGCTGAGCTTGAGTTGTTTGACCGAAAGATAGCGGAGCTTGGGTTGTTTGACCGAATGTTGGTAGAGCTTGAGTGGTTTGACCCAAAGTGGCCTGAGCTTGAGTTGTTTGACCGAACGTTGGCTGAGCTTGACTCGTTTGACCGAAAGTTGGCTGAGCTTGAGTTGTTTGACCGAACGCCGGCTGAGCTTGAGTTGTTTGTCCAAACGTTGGCGGTGCTTGGGAAGTTTGTCCAAACGATGGTGTAGCTTGCGAGGTTTGTCCAAACGAAGACTGAGTTTGTCCAAACGGTTGGCTCGCAGACGTTTGTATCGACCCAAAGGCTTGAGTAGTTTGGGTGGTTGGTCCAAACGATAAATTCGCTGGTTGCGTTTGTCCAAATTGGCTTGGTTGTTTAGCGAAATTTAGGGCTTGAGATCCAAACGGGCTTGTTGGTTGTGCTTGGTTGCCGAAGCTTGGTTGACTTGCAAATGTTTGGTTAGTGAATGTTGATTGTGTTGTTGATTGAGTTTGTGTTGTTGCTGTGAAGGAAGCAAAACTCTGTGTCTGACCAAAGGCTCCTTGTGTTACCGCAGCTAAAATATATAAATTTATTTTTATTTAATTTAATTATAGTTTGACAATTTTTATTTATTTATTCTTTATTGCACTTGGATAGTGGACATAACTTAAAATATAAGTGAAAGGTTATAATATAGATATATTAGTAGTAATATTTTCATTATAGGTAGTAATTGCTTTTGTAATATATATTTATTTGATAATCACAGTCGTTATTACCTGTGGTGGTGGCGGAACCGAAACTGAACGGCTTCGCTCCAAACTGTCCGAAGCCTGACGATTGAGTGGTTTGGACAGCGCTGGTCTGTAATCAGATAAGCTTTAAAGAATACCTCAAAATCATAAAAAATATATAAATATTCTATATAAAATTATTCTGTCCTACAAATTCATAATAAAAATTTGTCTATCCATACATATAAATAAAATTTAAGTGTCTGTTTTTAGTTTCATATTAACAGCTTTTGAACTTAATGTATATGAAAGTATTATAAATATTAATTTTACAATTGTTAAGTCTGTCTATCTGTTTGTTTCAAATAATCTCTAAAACAGCTGTACCTATTTTAACAAAACTTGAATGGATAACTGATGTTATAAGTAACTTATGCTACTTAAAAAGATATTCTGGGCGGATGAAGCCTTGGGCAGAGCTAGTTAATTATAATTTGGTTAAAAACTACTTGTTTCGAGTAAATGTCCAAATATATATACATACAGTTTGAGGCACAGAAAATCCAGATGTAGGAGTGGTGAAATTGAAGCCTGAGAGAGGAGCAAATCCACTGGAACTAAAGCTCGATGCTGAAACATTGTATTGTAACAATTGTATTTTAAATAAATAGTGATTAAAATATTTTTTTTACACAGGCTGGATTTGGACCTCTGTTATAAATTGAATCTAAGTAATTGGATTTGAAGGTATTTCTGTACCTTCAAATCTTAATTTGATTTGAATCTATAAATCTATTTGATTTGATTGAAATAAGAGACATTAAAAATCAATGATCTATATTCTCATTCAGAGGTTTCAGGTTCAAATCCTGTCTATGTCAAATTTATCTATATATACTAGTTTGTTTATATATTGTTTATATATTGTTAATTGTTAAATAATAATAATAGAATAATATTTTAAAATTTTATTTTAGTTTCATATTGCATATTGAGTTTGCTCATAAGTAAGTTGTATTGAATGTTTAAAGTTATTACTTTTGATTGTTGTACAAGCATGTTAAATACAATTTTTTGGTAGATCTATAATTAAATAAACTATAAATAAATAAATAAACTAGGATCCTAAACTAGAAGGATGTTGAGCTGATCCCCTCTCCTTTCTTCTTTTCTTGATAACTTTTGAATGGCTAAACATTTTTTCAATCTGTTTTCCCTATCCGCGTTCGGCTCAAACATACATGAGAAAATAAGCTAATTATCTCGTCGCATTCTGGAGACAACTAAACACAAAAAAAATCTCCCAAACGGTTAAGGGCTTCACTTACGCTCAGCTCAATAATATATATGTAGTATATAATATACCTTGTGTGCTTGGTGTACCGAAGGCAGGTGCCGGAGATCCAAATGCTGTCTTTTCAGCGGCAGTCTGATAGAAATAAAAAAATAATTAATGATTTCATGTATGTAATTCATAAAGATATTTGAATGATTCTTGACAGATTTTGTATCTTAATAGGCTTTTCCAGTAGTTTTTAAAATAACTATTAATAATGGTAAAAATTGTCTTAACACTAAACCTACCAAGTACCGGTCAAATTGACCGTCCTTAAATTTTTGTAAAACTTACACATTTTTAAACGTTATAATATCATTATTAAACTACAAGACAATTCTTAGAATATGCACATAATATTTTCTACACTCTTTACTTTTAGTTGTATCCATTATTAAATGCGTTATATAATAAAAAAACTTTTAATTACCGGTCATTTTGACGGCGTGCGGTAGGAACAGGTACACAAGAATTGTTAGTAGGTTTAGTGTTAAGTATCTTTTACATATATACATACTTCTTTCGCTTCTTCTACTTTCATAGACTCATGAGAGTAAAAGTAATGAATGAAGGGACTCCATGTATGCTTCTTTGTTCTGAGTACCTTTGAACCATCTTTTCTTCAGAAAATCCTCAATTTGATCTAGTCTATCCCCTTCTAAATTGTTTTGATTACATTTAATACATATATATTGTGCTATACTTACAGTTTGTGGTGATCCAAAGCCAGGAGAGCCGACAGTCTGTACTGGTGGGGACGTGAAGCCCCCAAACGATAAGGGTTTGTTTGAACCAAATGTAGATGTACTCGTTGCAGTCGGAGAGGCAACTGTGAATATTAATATATTAGAACTGTGTATATAATATGTATTTTAAAGTTTTGATACACTTACATATATTAGAAGAAGCTGTAGTTTTGGCACCAAAGGAGAAAGCACCAAAAGATGATGTACTCGATGGACTGCCAAATATACTAGGTTTGTTTTCTGTAAACAATATTCAATAATTTTACAAGTTTTATTTTTATATGATCACTCAAAATAGTAATGTTTTTTCACAGAGCGGACTTCACAGTTACATTGTCCAATATTCTAACTTCATTAGTATTGTTCAAATAATTAATAAGCTAATACAGGGATTGTTTTTAAAATCAATAACTAAAAACATTCACCAACATGGGATTCAAACTCTAACCTATTATTACTTATCGGTTGACTATAAACTGGGAAATTATATTGAACTATATTGAGTGTGCTGCATATATTTGTCAAGTTAATATCGTTAGGTACCTGTACTGGCCCCGGCTGTAAATGACTTTGTATCACCACCACCAAAAAGTGACCCTGAAATATATTTTTAATACAATTGTTCGGTTTTGTTTATAACTTTAAGATCAAGTAGCTAGACAATTTCTTTTCTAAGGACAATTTGCGCCGAAACAATCAATTAATTTTATATATTTAGGATAATAAAATTTCTATTTTAATATTTTTAAGGATGTATAATATGAACTAACCTATAATTTTGACATTACATTTTCAAAACAAACGAATTTATAAAGTTGTATTCATTTATTAATTATTAAAATTATAAAATGTACAAGGTTCTTAGTTAATAATATTAAAAGACGGGTTACCTGAAGGTGTACCAAAAGCACTAGTCGCTGTAGTAGTTGTTGGTTTGAACATGAAACTCATTTTGACTAATTTAACTTTATCTGCACTTTAAACTAAATGACTAAAATATAAACACTTTTTGGAACACAAATTATTAATTAACATAAAAATTTCACAATTACTTTTTACAGAAATGTCAATAAACAATACTATACAACTTCGCGGCAAATGTTGTTGCCCGTTGGCCGGCCATATAAATTATAAATTACAATAGATGTTGCCACTTGCGAGATGGCAGTTGTAGTTACGAAATGGTCACTTGTCAATTTGATTTTTAAAAATGCAGCATCACTTACAGATATTATTAAGAATTATTTATCTTTATATAAATAAAAAAATCGTGAAATGGTATTCGTTTGGTTCGAATTTTTTAAGCAACGGAACCGATTTCAACGAAATTTTGTAGATATATATCGTTTGGTCAAACTTAAAAGATAGGATAGTTTTTATATCGATTTATAAGCTTAAATTTTTTTTATCGCGAATTTGTGATTTTATAGATGAAGGGTTTAAATCACTTCTAAGTTCTATAGTTTTCCAATAGATGGCGTTATTAACAATAAAATTGTTATTGACAATAGTTTAAGAAGCAGCCGACAGTCGCTGGCAACAGCTACTAAAAGAATTATCGTCATTTTAGTCTAATATTTTTGTTCAATTAATTGTAACCTCTCGATACTAATAAAAATTTATGCTCTAAGTCACTGTCAACTTAATTAATAAATCAATGAAGCAAATAACAGACACATTGTTTGCTTTATTTGTTTAACCGAGTTCAGTCAAAAGGAATAAATGATAATATCGAATTTGAATTTTAGATTCTTTTTTACTTATTACGTATTCTTCTCAGCATTTTAATTTTTCATTTCTTGATCAAAAATCATGAATTTCCAACTCTAGTGTGCTTCAAAAAATTGTAAATTGGAATTAAGAAGATACATCATATTAATTGCTGTAATCAGAAACACAGCGAATTAAACTGAATATGCCAAAGCACTGGCCAAACTATTTTTGAGAATAGACAATGGAAATAATGTTAAAAATATTCAATACCGCTATAATAACCTAATTGTTTGTGCACAGACGTACAAAAATATATATAACAACATATTAGTTCAACTAAAGCACAATTATTTAGTCGTGGAGGTTTCACTGAGTCGATCTTTACTTATGTTGACTCAAAAGTAATCCGTTTACCCTAAAATTATGACAGTTTAAAAAATACTTTAAATGAAATTTAAATTATTATTAATCTGTATAACTATTTATTCTTTGAATATTATTTTCAATTACTCAAACCAATTACTTACAATTTTGGGTTTTGGAAAATAAAGAGTCGAACGGAAAGAATTCTACTACTACTATTTTCATTAATAGAAAATATTTTAACACCAAATTACATCAAAATCCATAGTAAATTTAACCAATTTAACCATTTTGCCATTGTCAAAATTCCCCTACATGTTGGCCTTGCAAATATTCAGGCCTAATTTCATCTGTACTTGTTTGAAGAATTTGCGGTCTATGCGAAATGAGAGAAAATTACCACTTTTTTTAAGTCGGTATAATATTTTTTTTTCGTAAAACCATTCACATCATGGTAGTGTAAAACTGTTGTGTTAATAATAATTACTAGGGGCGCCAACGGCCCCTCAATTTCGACTCGTTGCGCTCGCGAAATCTCGGGTGCCGTTTGCATATTGAGCAAAGCGAGCCCAGTATAATGAATCATCGTTTCCCATTGACTTTAATGGGTTATCAGTTTTTTGACGATTATTCCTCAACGATATGCAATTTTTTTTTAAGCCATCACCTAATGTGTCTTTTTGATTGCAAAATTTCATAATTTTCCGTCAAATAGTTTTCGAGCCTAATCATGACAAAGAATAAGAAAAACTCTCTGTTAGAACGCTCCGCTCGCTTCGCTTAATAATAATTATAAAAATGTAAAGTTCATGTGCACGTTTAAAAATAAAAGATAAAGAAATGTCAATTAATATTATAGTATTATTATATAAGATTCAAATTATGTTCTCATTATTTTATCGCACCGGACTTAACATGTCGGCTTGGCCTCGCGCCAATGTTGCCAGCTCCGATAGTATATCATTGCCCCGTTTATTTAAAGTTAAATGTTAAACGACCCACTAACTTTAAACTTTTTATTCTATGTCAAGAAAACATTATGCAAGGTAAGTCGAAATATATATATATATAAAATAATTTTATTATTATTTATAAGTAATATACGTACAAAAACATTAAAAACAAAAAATACTATCTTCACTTCACTTCATTCACTAGTTTGGATAAAAAAACAAAAAACAAAACAATTAACAGAAATAATGTATTTAAACAACGTTATATCTAGGTCTCGGTACAAATGGAACTGGGTTTGAATCGGGGGTCAGCAACAACTGGACATTGACGTTAGCACGTCTCCATCGATTCCACATAACGTAGTGATCCTTCCAGAGAAAGTAAACCGTAACTGTATAACCACAGAGCACGATAGCCATAAAAAAATCCATCGCCGTTTCCGTTATGCGATGTGATATACCTGAAAATTACAATTCAATTAAATGTAAAAACTTTTTGCTTATATATCTTTTTAGTAATCTATAAAAAAAACTGGCAACACTGAATAAAAAAATAAAAAATAAAATCACACCTTCGTTTTTCCTAGCCGCGTCGAGCTTACCAAAGCTGTTACCCTCAATCACGAAGTACTGCGTGCCAACGATGCATACAGCCAGCAGGCCGGCGGTTACAGTGGATAGCAGCCAAAAAATCAGGCAGTCGGTCTGTGAACAGCAACCATTATTTACAATAAGATCCAGTTAACTTAGTTTGATGAAACAACATTGGAAACTTTAATTGGATTGTCGGGCCTTCATTAGACGTACCGTATTTCAAAAGAAAGTCTAGTTACTGCAGTGTTTTTAGAGATAATATTATAAGTCTCGTCTTATCTTCATTTTATTTAAAGATATATTTTTAAATACGTATTAAGTATCAAACTTTATGGTGGACATAGGCTGTATATTATCGCCTTCAAATAAAAATACCTTTCATAAAAAAAATCCTGTCTAATGATAAAATGGACGGCGTCGCAATCAACAGCTGTTTTTTTATATAACACTAAAGTAAATTTATTCGAAAACATTTCACTTTGTTATTGTTGAAATTCAATTAACATAAAATATATTGTTACACAGCAAATATCTTAAACAAATTACTCTTCAAGACATTTTGGTAATCTAATAAGCGGCGACAACATTCTGAAATTCAATATGGCAGTGTGTCGTCAAATGTCAGCCATCTTTAGCAGGTGACGTCTCGTGGTCAGGGTAAAAT
Source organism: Melinaea menophilus ssp. n. AW-2005 (assembly GCA_918358695.1). Lineage (NCBI taxonomy): Eukaryota > Metazoa > Arthropoda > Insecta > Lepidoptera > Nymphalidae > Melinaea > Melinaea menophilus. The sequence continues at coordinate 8,547,545 of OU911054.1, read as the reverse complement.
ATGTTTAGCTTGAGAAATACGCTCTGTAAATTCTCGTTTGCTTATATGAATATTGAATTATATTGTATTTGTTTTTGTTTATTGTATGAAACAAAACAACGTGAAAATAAAAGAGTATAACAGAATAACGAGAAGAATAAACAAATGGTTAGTTTCAATTATTTTAATACGAATTTCAAACAATTGAATTATATATATTTTGTTTAAACATTTATATATTTATATTTACTTATATAAATTAAACAAAATGTGTTTTTTGTTGTCAAAAAGTATTTGCTAGTATTTGAACATCATATTTGCAGATTTATATTTAGGATATTTTTTATTCAAATTTAGACGTGGGTATTTGAAAGTTGTTCAAATTATTTACCTACAACGAGTCCTCAGTTTCTACTCATAAAATTAGATTCTAGATATAATTTCAATTAATAAAATTTGTACAAAAGCAAACAAACTCCACTCGTCCATTGCATAATAGTCAAATCAATAATGTAGTGAAATTATGTAGTAATAAAAGGCGCTTTCATAGATTTGTCTTAAAAGCGCAAAATCCAATATGTCCGTGTCAATTCGTAATGAAATTCCCGCCGTTCCATACATAAAGATGAAAAGGTGAAATGTGATATTACCTTCACGCTAAGATTCTTGGCGTCATTTTCCTTCCGCTCTGTTTGGCAATTATTGAAGATGCAATTACATTTTAAATTAAGAAAAAAAACATTATTTTCTTTAATCACTGAATAGTTCAATGATTTGTTTTTAATTTGTGGTTAGGAAAGGTTTTGACTATGTAACATTTTATACTTCTAAAATATTTTACTGAGTTCTACGTTCTACTGGAGACTTTTTCACATTCTATGTCACGAGTAGGCTCGAAAACTACTTGACGGAAAATTATGAAATTTTGAAATCAAAAAGACACACATTAAGGTAATGGGTTTTTTTTAATTGAAACGTAAAAAAAATGAGTATTACACTGGGCTCGCTTCGCTCAATATGCAAACGGCACCCGAGATTTCGCGAGCGCAGCGAGTCGAAATTGAGGGTCTGTTGGCGCCCCTAGTTATATAAGTATATTGATCAAACAACTATTTTATACGTCAAAATAAATCAAACATCCAATAGCAATATTAATTTAAACGAAAAAAAAAGAAACAAAAGAAAGAAAGGAAAGAGAACAGAGAAAATGTGAATTATACAACATATTTCTTCCGAGCAAAAACTGTATACGTAATAATTTAGAACTTTTATTGCCATGGCATTTATCAAACAAACCGTTCTGTATCAAGAGTGTATATTATGGTCAATATTGACATAATATTCAAGGCGATCTATCCAAAACCGACGGGTTAAACCATAAACAAACCGTCCGGACACAAATGGCCTTTTAAAACCGGATTGGATTCGTCGGGTTGGATCGTTACAAAAAATTTCGGTAGCGCGGACGAAAAAATTTGAAGACGCATTGCCGGTCGCAAATGGGACGGAGTAAAATGGAGTGGAATGAGGGTGACTACATTTTACAGCTTATGGGATATTGGATTTGACTTTGTTTTGATATTACGGTGGGGTGACTTTGCTTTTTCCTTTTACTTATTAGTTTATGACTTTGTACTGTTTGAGTTACTAAGTATTATGCAATTATTTATTTATATGTTAATATATTCTTAAGTTTATTTCGTTGGAAATATATCGGTATCCAATTTTTTATAAACCTACTCGAATACGGAATTTTCGAACGTATCAAAAAAATCGTTAGGGATTAAAATAACCCACTTAACTTATTCAAAGAAGGCGCGTAAACTTTTTAAAAATTTTCCCTTTAATAAAATAAATTTCGCAGCGAACTACTAAAACATAAAAAATTGCATTTATCGTATTTATCTATAAATTTCGCATTTACTCCGGCCATTTTGTAAATAAGAAAATTACGTATGACATATAACATACTAGGACTTCTCCCGAAATGACAATATAGTTATCTAACAAAATGAATATTCGTTTGTGCTGTAGTTATCCAAGCTATATTCAGTTTTATCAGTCAAGAGTTATATCTGCAATATTAACCAGTGAAGATGCAAATACCCAGGGTATTACCCGAACGAACTTTGACGAATGTTAATAAAAAAAGCAATTGATTTTTAAGTAAAATGATTATTATTTATTGAAAAAAAAAAGAAAATGTTAAATATATGTTTATTTATAATTACTAAAAAAATATAAAAAAGATGTTATTAATAATAATACAAAATAGTAATATAATTAAATATGATAATAAACTAAATCAGTAAATTATAAACAGCGCCATCTCTCGACAGTAATGAGAATTTTTCCTGTCCACAGACATCTATACATCCATCCGAGAAAAGTGAAAACAATACAGAACAAACAAAGTTCGTTCGTGAAAATCGCAATTATACTTATTATTACGTTAAAAACACTCAATAATTATAAATGTTTAATTGAAATACAATCCAATGAATCCAATTAATAAATAAATACCTGCAAATGACTTCTATTACGAGGATTGCAGAACCACAATCGCAGCGCCTGGAGCACGGTGTACCGAGGCGTGCGGATCGCCGGGTAACTGAAATCAGTTCAAACTATCCTTAAAGTACCCCGGGGGTAATCCGTTCTAATCGGGGTAATCTGGTGACGACATTGTTGAATCGTCTCCTTTATATTGCGGTCTGTGTGTGGGATTGGAAATGTATTGATAATTAAGTGTAGTTTTCCTTTGGTCTCGATGTTTCCTCATCTATTTCCAGCACTTGTTAGAGAAACAAGAAAATGGTAGTTTAAAAATAATGGAATCGATTTTTAACAATGAAACAAGAACACAGTAGCTTAAAAAAAGTATTAATCCCGTTAAAAAATCTAAGATTTGTGCAAACAATTATCAATTTAAGATTAAAATAATTTTGTTTTTAACGATACAGTTCATATTGTTTTGTTCTATCGTGTTAACTTATATTAAGTTACTACTTATATAAATTTGAAACCGATATATATATATATATATATATATCTTTCTTTTCCACTTTCAATCACTTGTGTTTCAAATGGACTATTTTGGGGTTTATTGAAATAAACCCAAGAAGAAGAAAAAACTCCAACTTAAAAATAAGGCTGGTCAGAGAACCACATAACAAACTCAGCCTCAGTGACTACTATTAAATTAATACTAATACATATTTCATTTAGAGTTTAAATTGTAGTCTTATAACTGAATCTAGACTGAAGATAAGGATAGGTATCGTATTGTTATGACAGCAAGTCAAAGTCAAAGTCCCTTTGTGTGATGAAACTGTTTATTTCATTTAATTAACACTAAACCTACCTACAATTCTTGTATACCTGTTTCTACCGTATGCCGTCAAATTGACCGGTAATTAAATGTTATTTTATTATACAACGCAGGTAATAATGGAAATAACTAAAAGTAAAGAGTGTAGAAAATATATGCATATTCTAAGAATTGTCATGTAGTTTGATAACGATATTATAACGTTTAAAAATGTGTAAGTTTTACAAAAGTTTAAGAACGGTCAATTTGACCGGTACTCGGTAGGTTTAGTGTTAAAAGAGAATATTCGTATTTACTGAATTATATATTCCAGATTAAAGGATAGTATTAGAATTATTAAAGAAGATATATCTATATAACTGTATCTATATCTATATATCGATCAGAAAATTAAAAAAAAAATCATACAATTTTAAACCACGGATATGTACCAATATGTACGAATTTGTGCCAATGTGTACGAATATGTACCTTTAACTTTAACTTTACCTTCACGCCATATCCCTTGCGGGGTAGCCAGAGACGACGGAGCGCCAAACGCTACGGTCCCTGCATACCTCTTTCGCCTCGGCCACAGACATCAACCTCTTCATACATGCCCTCCGAGGGGTCCTCATGCTTTTTACGTGACCTTCCTCCGGTATCGTAGCTACTGTGTTTTCGAAGGTCACTCACACCAATATGTACAAATGTGCATTACTGTACAATTATTCAATCATATATATACTGGTCAGAAAATCAAAAATAAATCACACCACGAAACAAATTAAACCACCAATATGTAATGTGTACGAAAAAGTACCAATTTGTACCGATATGTACCAATACCATTTGCATCACTATTCAATACCATCGAGCAGGTTGTCAAAGTATGATAAACAGTGACCATTGTATCATTTAATTACAGCTCGCACTAATCGGATTGGAGTTCATAATTTTGAATACATTTATTAAAATAGTATGTATATTGAAATTGTTTTACATTTAAACAGATTTATTATATTTACATTCAATGTTCATTTAATGCTCCTTTTGTTTTCGTTGTTCTTAATACAAATTACATTCAAATTGGACTTTCATTTTGGAGTTTATTTTTCACCTGTTGATAAAGGTTTGAATTGAAATATGTAAGTAAATGAATATACTAAATATTATATTTAGGGTTGTCTTGTTTTAGTGTCTGTTATTATGGGTAAAAAATAAGTACATCGTGTCAAAATAAAATATGTTATAGGATCCGCCAACCGTGCGCGGCGGGTGTTGAGCTGAACACAAATCTTTTCTTCTTTTCTTGATAACTTTTGAATGGCTAAACATTATTTCAACCTGTTTTCGCTATAGCATCCGCGTTCGGCTCAAACATACATAAAAAAATTTTTAGCTAATTATCTCGTCGCATTCTGGAGACAACTAAACACAAAAAAGGTCTCCCAAACGGTTAAGAGTTTCGCTTACGCTCAGCTCATTTATGATTGTTTAAGATTTTTTTTATTGCTTTTCGTATATTGCACATCTCTGGAATATGTTTTTGTATTAAAACTTTGTAAGTGTTTGGAGTTTTCACATTAAAAGTGACGGTAACGTCATTTCAATTTATATACTTTTGTAAAGTATTAAAAACGTAATCAAGATAAGAAAGCGTTTCTTGTAAACTGTTTGCAGGATTTTTTAATATCACACAAATTTATTCTTCCATTAAATTATAGAGTACATAACGTTATTATAAAGTGCTGGTGACCTATAATTATAATTGATCATTTAATCCATTGTTAATAAAATAATAATCTTATATTATGATGCGTTTATTATATTAACATGACATTATATTATTTAATATGACCCTTTTAAAGTTTTAATGTCTTTAAATTAAAAAAAAAAACCTACAATGTATAAATTGATAGTTTTAACGTAAATAATAACTGTTTGTATATATATGTCGTATCCGGTCAACCATCAACGAACGAACGATAAACGACTATTTGACTTCCGGCGCGCCTTGATCGAGTCTTGCGTCGCCCGAACAAGATTTTGATGATTTGTGTTCAGACGCTCGACAGGGCAACACACGAAACTGTCTCTCCGCTTCGTATTTCTATAATCTAAATTGTGTTGTTACAGAAAAAGAATAAAAGTGTTCTCGTAATTTCTACATCGCTTTGTTTGCATGATACCCGCACAAAGTCCACATAATGTCCGAAAATAACGGCCAAAACGATGTTTCTCCGACATATATAATATTATATCCTGTAATAATACATTTTACATTTTAAATTTAGTTCATCTTTACATAAATTTTAATTATGCCAAACCTTACAACCTTTTGCGCAATATTCTTCTAAAGGGATACATTTTTTCTCTATATATTATATAGATACTTCATTTAGGTACTAATTAATTTATTTTGGCCAGAAAGTTCTAATTTGTAGGCTAATTACCTTTCCTCTCTTTCTCTATTTTAAAAAGTTTAGACACAAAACTATGTATTCTAAAACGATATAAAGTTATAGTCGACATTATTTTCAAGTTAATCTCTTCCTCAACTCTAGTTCAGTTGCAGTTAAATAAAATTAACAAATTCGTAAAAAAAAACATTAATCAGTTAGTACCTACCATTAATATTTATGACACATCCGATATTTTGTCACGTCCGATAACGACATGACGAAGTATCCCCAATTCAATTAAATATTGTACGGGAATAATTAACTTATCTTCAGAATCATATATTTTAATATATACATATAAATAAATAAAAAGTGTCTGTTTGTAATTCACTAAATGCATATAAAAATATATACGGTACAGAAATAATATTATTAAAATTTTTGTATGTCTATCTGTTTCGGTTTTGTTCGTCTGTCTGTTTCAACTAAAATCTGAAACGGTTTTACAGATTTTAAGAAACTGTCGTTGGCGAATAGTTGATGTTGTTAGGAAAATTTTATTAAAAAAAAAATATTCCGCGCAAGCAAAGTCGTGGCCACTACTAGTCCTTATATAAAATATGGTGAACGAGTGTTAAATATATGATTTGTTAAGAAATTTTCGAAAGCAGAAATTAAAAATCTTTTTAATACAAATTTTGTACAAGAATATACTAAAGGTTTATATAGACAAGCATTACTTCATATTAATTTTATTATTATTATTATTTATTTATTTATATATTTTCCACTTTGAATCCATACCAGTGATCACTTGTGTATCAAATGGAAGTGACAGGAGGGCCTATTTTGATATCGTACGTATCAAAATAAGCCCTTCTGTAAAGACACTCTCCAACTTAAAATAAGGCTACGAGGGTTCCAAATGCGCCCTGCTCTGAGAAGAACCACACAACAAACTCGGCCGGGCGCATTTTTTTTCTCTTTATGATAACAAAAATGTAGTAAGCTTACCTAAATCCACACAATTCACAATGGTTCCTCCCCACCTGGTTGAGCCACCGCTGGAGACAGGAGAGATGAACGTTTGCGAGCGATCCCTTACAATTGCAAGGGGATATCAACCTGGAATGAAATGAAGAAATTATCCCTTTTTTGTAATTTTCAATTTGTAATTCAGAGTGCATTTTGAATGATCCACTGTGACTTAATATTTTTATTGAAAACATTTAAGTTAAGATAAAGTGAAATATTGTTTTAGTTTTTTGGTTTGTTTAATTTAAGTTGTTGTCAATCTGATATCCAAAATGTTAGTCTATGTACTGTTAAAGAACCATTTATTAGATCTAATTTCTGTTAAAAGTAGGAATTAGAATTCAATTTTGCTTCGGAAGGTCTATTTTGGTTGGTTATATTCAAAGATAATCACTTAGTAAAATCATGTCTATAGTTAGGTATAAATAAAAAAAAAAGTTTTGTGAATTGGAATAGATATTGCTGAATTCATTTTCTTTTGAGTCTTTGAAATAGTTTTAGAAATTTGCTCATTATTAAGAATGACTTTAAATGTGTAATGCGGCTATGTTAAGTATGAATAATATCCATATCCAAATAATCTTCCTTCTCTTTCTTAACATTCTTTATCCCTTTCAGATTTATAACAGAAACGTATTTGCATCTCTTACTATCGTTAATTTGCTACCATGTCCAAGAATTATGATAGAAAAAGTTTAATGTAAATCGAATTTAATTAATAGTTGCATTGAAATTTCTCATTTCCTCCATAAGTCAATAGGTAAATAAATGAATCGTATAATTGTAAAGTTAGAAATTATATTGCAATTTGGCCTCTAAATCGTACGGTTCACAAAACAAATACGGTTCAAAATGGACTGGTAGCGTTTGTACGTAAATAAACTGGTAGCATTTCGAAAATTCATAGCAATTTCAATCTCATTCGACGGATTTTAATCAAGGTTCCGTGTTTTCATCAAAATTGTGTTGACTGTAATAAATAAACTGAAAATCCGAGGGACATTAGATATTATGTAATGAAGTGGTTATCGACAGATTGGATAATTTATTTAATCTAAAGAAAACACGCGAACTTGTGAGAAAAAAAAATTGTTAGATATTTTACAAATATAAAGAAAATTGTGCCAAAACTGAAAATATTAATGGATTTTTTAGAATAACAAATTTTGTAGTCAAAATATACTGATTTTGTCAAAAAAATTGTATAGCACTATATAAAGTTTTACTTTGAGAACCACTGAAATATTACAATTGAGTTATTATTGAATGATACCTCTCTCTCCCACGCGTCATACAAATCCTGCAGACATTTGATCCAATACTCGAGAGGGAATCCCTCTGCGCCAACAACTCAGACTTCTCTGACACTGTTCCAGATGTTTTCTTCTTCTCACTTATTTTAGTTTGCTTCAAATCTTTAGTCACAACAACATCATTAACATTTATTCTGTTATTACTCACATTTGGGATACTCTGAACTAAATCATTTGTGATAGTACTGATGGCTGTATGCACATTAACATTTGATATTTCATTTGGTGCATCTTTACTCAACTTGAAACAGGATGCCATGAATTTTTTGAGCTCAATAAACGTTATTGCTTCGTCCTTATCGTCACTTTTATCTAGCATTGGAATTTTAAGTTCGTTAAGATCAACATTATTTGTTTGTTTTGTACCAAAGCTGAAGGATGTTAGCTTTAAAGCGTTTGCTACATCAGCGCTAGTGATGTATTGCTTGATGCTGTGCTCTGATTTTGATCTTCCTGTTAAGAAGTTTCTTGGACTGTGAGGCACAGCTCCGGGGAGGTTGATAACCCTTGAGGGTCCAGCATCTTGGTGGCTATTGTTAACATTGTCTACTACGTGTGTGTTCTCCTTTGTTATATCATTTCTATTAGATTTTTCTTTGTCTTCCATTAATGTGTTGGTTTCATTTGTATTTTTTAATGAATATATTTTATAAAATAAATCTTTTACGAATGTTTTAATGTTGACAGCTAGGATTTAACGATCTCAATGACAGTGAGTTTTTTATTATTACGCATTATATTGTAAGGAGTTTGTAAGGGTTTGTTTATGGGTCTTATTTTACCTCTGTTCGTTCGTTCATACATACATATGTATGTATATATATATAGATATACATATAGATATACATATATAGCATATACATTAGAGATCATAATGAAAATACTTTGAAACCAATATAAATGACGTCATATTCAGGCAAAACAAGTGTTTAAAGTACACAAAAATATAAACTCATAACTCATCACTCAACTTCAATAGAATTAACTATTTATATTTTTAACGTAACTTCAATTTCCTTGAATACTAAGTAGAATATTTAACATATTATGTAATGTGTATACCTCTTTTTTTTTTTTTTTTTTTTTTTTTTTTTTTTTTTTTTTTTTTTTTTTTTGCTTGATATGTGACGTCACATTAAGGCGAACTAAATCAACGTTGGTTTCAAAGGTAATAACGTGGAGCGCTAGAAGGCGTCTCTAGTATGTGTGAGCAAAGGTTAACTCTAATTAATATCGTACATAAAATATAAGGATAGTTTAATTAAAAATTAAGTCTTTAATAGTAAAAATATGGAAATAAGAAAAAAAAATGAATGCAAATATATTTTATTGCTTTAAAGTAAAATAAACAAAATATTAAAATTAAAATTAAAATTTTTCTGAAAATAACCGGAAAAAATATATTAATTATAAAAACAAAGAAAATGTTGACTTATTTTAACGACCGCTGAAACATGGCGACCCGTTACATTTTAAGTGGACGTAAAATTTTAATTTATACTTTTACGATTTGTAATTACTCATTACCGATCGTAAAGCGTTAATCATTTTAATGTTAAACACTGAAAATAATATTTACACATTAATTTTTGAGTATTCAATAAGGTTTTTCAATTTTATATACAAACGGACTTTCAGATATACGTTAATATACTTAACTAGCTTATTCCCACCCGCTTCGCTGGGGATACTGTTAATTTGGATGTGAACTTAGGTTGCTATGGTAACCTTTGTCATATTATCCGTTGTTATCGTAACCGTTGCTATAGTAACTCTTACCTCTGCGTTAAGTGTATAGCTCCTACAGGTTTAAAACTTGGCGACATGCAATAAGTTAAAATCCGTTGGGATAGGTATTCCGTAAAATCCGTTCTTAGTGGACGTCTACGTCACAAAAGAAGTAACTATGTAAAATTTTAAGTTAATCGGACTCATAGTTTCAGAGATTTCGTAATGAGTCAGTGAGTGGTAAATTACTTATAAACATATATATATATATAGATATAAATAGATTTCATAGATAATTGAATTAAAAGTGAATAAAGCCGCATTATATCCTTTGTCAAATTTTATTTTATATTAATGAGTTGAAAAGTTTTATTAAAGTTAAAATCTGTCTTTATATAAATACTAGCTGTGTTATAATTCACTCAGAATATTAGCCAAAGTTAATTTATAACATCAGCTATAAAGTTCTTTTACAATCGGTTCAGCTTTTTGAGAGACGAACTAAACCAAACAGATTTTTTTTTATATATAAATAACGTCATTACTTTAATGTAAATCTAAGGAAAAACTGTTAATTTAGAAATACAAACAGACACTTCAATTCTATATATATATATATATAATAAGTTTCAATCAGATTAATAACAATAAAAAAATTGTTAAAAACAGTCCTCAAAGTAAAAAGTACAATTAGGTCTAAAGATCAGATTAAGATGAGAAAGAAAGAGAAAACAATATCCACTAGAAAGAGAGAAAAAATAAACACGAAACAACAACAAAAAAACACAATTTTAAAGCAATAATTAAGTCGACACTTTTTTATTTTAAGCAAGCGAAATATTTTAATTAGGCTGTCCGAAATCAAGGCACGAGCCGCTTGTAACATTATGGACGGCGTTATGCGAGAGTGTAGCAAAAATAGCTGAGTATTAAGAGGAAATTACTTCTTGGAATCTGCTTCGTAATCCGTCTTAAAAATTTTATACAAACTTAAACTAGGATCCGCCAACCGTGCGCGGTGTTGAGCTGAACCCCTCTCCTTTCATCTTTTCTTGATAACTTTTGAATGGCTAAACATTTTTTCAATCTATTTTCGCTATAACATCCGCGTTCGGCTCAAACATACATCAGAACATTTTTAGCTAATTATCTCGTCGCTTTCTGGAGACAACTAAACACAAAAAAAGGTCTCCCCAACGGTTAAGAGCTTCACTTAAGCTCAGCTCAACAATGTTTTTTTATATAAAAAATAATCAGATATAAATTATTTCTTAATATTGTAAAATATAATATATTTTTTATAATTTTGGTGAAATTTATAAGAATTTTTGGAAGCTTTTTTATAACCAAATCGATTCATGGAAAAAAGTTAATAAATAATCTTAACTAGAATGTAATTGGAAAAATAGGTTTTAATTGAAAATAATATCACGTTCTGCCATGGCTGAATTGTGACCAGGTCTTAAAGTCGGTAGAAAGGATTTTTAATATTCAAATTTTATTTCGAAAGATCTAGTTTATATTTTAAAATAATATTGAGTTGAGTGTTAGCGAAGCTCTAACCGGTTTGGGAAACTTCTTTTTGAAGCAACATCACTTAAAAAGTACTTAATCGATTTGAATGAAAATTGGCAGAATTTTAAAGCTTGGGAATGGGCATGTTTAATAAAAAACAAAATTAGAATATCTCATTCCGTTCTGGCATTCCGTCAAAAAACGAATCCTTCCATGGACTTAAGGTTGTCAGAACCTCCGCTTGCCGATCGTCAACATAGGAATACGCTTATAAGCAACATCACATAAAAAGTACTAAATAATATATATATATATATATATATATATATATAATATGTATATATATATATATATATATATATAATATAATATTTATCTAAAAGGAGAGGGGGCTCAGCTCAACTCCGGCAGTGCAAACTGGCGGATCCTAGTATATAGTGGTAGACGGACAACAGGGCGCCTTTTTTGGTCAAACCTAAAATGGGCCAAGCTTTGTTTGATTTGTGGATAAACAATATTCTACAGAAAGAGTTACGTACAAAAAAAACAATAAAAGAAAAAAAATAATTAAAAAAAATATATAAAAAAATTAAAGTAGGTCAAGAGAGTTACGTAAAAACAACAATAAAAAAATAAAAAAAAATGAAAAAAATGAAAAAAATATATAAAATAAATAAATAGGTCAAGTGTTATTGCATAACACCGCCCCAGTTACGGCTGGATGAGTTTTTGATAAGGGCGTATGGCGCGCCGTGAAATTTGAAATTAATGTAACACCTAAGGTTTTTTTTCCAACTTATTCTAAATAAACCTATTTAGTAACGAAAATTGTTTTAAAATAAGCTATTTTTGTTTATTACTAAGATTTGATACCAATTTGAAATAGAAAATCTATGACAAAATTGTTCGTCTAATCGGAATTTATTACTTTTTCATAATTTTGAATTTATTACTTGATTTTAAATTTATTATATTATAAAGAAACATCGGGAAAGATAAAAATAACATATTTTTTTGCAAATGCATAAATATATGATTCTGACTTACTCAGGATGATAAAGCATAAAATATTAAAGAATTTCGACAGCAGTTTTAAACCGATGCACAGATATAAGAATGGTTTGTATATATATATATAAGCGATTTACCACTCACTGTCTCATCACGAAATCTCCAAAACTATCTGTCCGATTAACTTAAAATTTTACATAGTTACTGCTTTTGTGACGTAGACGTCCACTAAGAACGGATTTTAAGGAATTCCTATCACAACGGATTTCAACTTTTTGAATTTTGCCAAGTTTTAAACCTGTAGGAGCTATACATTTAACGCGGTTACCATAGCAACGGTTACGATGACAACGGATACTTTGAGAACGGTTACCATAGTAACCTTAAAGCACATCCAAATTAATAGTGTGCCCAGCGAAGCGGGAGGGAATAAGCTACTATATAGTATTTATATATATATATATATATATATATATATATATATATATATATATATATATATATATATATATATATATACTAGCTTATAGTAAATATATTTATATAAATATATATATATTTATTATCATTGTTGTCATTACTATGCCTCTCACGTATGCTGAATAATGTATGTTATAACTGCTTTTCAAAACCGGCACATATTGTAGAAAGATATTTTGTGAAAGATATATTGTTAAATATGAAATATATATATAAAAATGATATTGTAGTATCTGTTTGTAATTTCAATATGTAATAATATTTTAAAATAATATTTTTTATGTAAGTATCATATATATGAATATATAATAAAATTGTTGTCTATCTATCGGTCTGTTTGTTCCGGTTAATCTTTGAAACGGCTGGACCGATTTTAATAGGACTTTTAATGGCGGATAGCTGATGTTATAAGGAATAAATTTTATAAAAAAACATTTTGCTCGAACCAAGTCATGGCATAGCTAGGTCTATTTAAAAAAAAATTGCTAAAATCATTGTATATTTAAGATATATATTTCTCAACATTAAAAACGAAATGTATTTTTCCTACTTATCCCATAAGCAGAGCAAGGTACAAAAGCTAGTATATATATATATATATATATATATATATATAACAAAAGCCAGAGATACAATATATTGTACAGTAAATACAAGTAGTAGCTAGACAAATTAATGTCTTTGTATCTTTCAGGCTAACAAATTCTTTCTTGCAAATAATTCCTTGCATTAAACTGTTTCTTGCGTTTAACGTACTCGTACAATACATATTGGAGAGCGGCCAAACTAACAAGCTTCGTACCTAATTCCACCAATTGCCTTGTAATTGGTTGCAATGGGAATTTAAATTGGAATTTTGCTGTAATGTTAACTGGTTTCCGTTACTACAACAAAGCGTTTAACAAAGGAGAAACATAGGTTATTTAATTAACAAATGATAGTATTATATTGATAATTTCTGTACAATATTATATGAATTTTACAATACATCAAGTTAAGCCCCAATTACCAATACGTATATATAAAACAAATTGTTATTAATTTAAACTAGGGGCGCCAACAAACCCTCAATTTCGATTCGCTGCGCTCGCGAAATATTGGGTGCCGTTTGCATATTGAACGAAGCGAGCCCAGTGTATTCACTCATCGTTTCCCATTGACTTCAATGGGATGTCAGTTTTTTGACATGATATTAAAAAAAAAAAAAAATTTTTTTTCGACGTTTTCAAATTTTTTTTAAAAACCATCACCTAATGTGTGTCTTTTTATTTGCAAAGTTTCATAATTTTCCGTCAAGTAATTTTCGAGCCAATTCGTGACAAAGAATGTGAAAAAGTCTCCAGTAGAACGCTCCGCTCACTTCGTTTGCTTCGCTCAATAAATTGTTATTAATTTTAATAAACATACGTAATAGAGGCGTTTTTATCAAAATCGGTTAAAATTTTTGTCGGTAAGGTCCCAAAATAACCGATATTATTGATAAAGTGCTTTAATGATATTAAGATCGTGAATGTTCTTACATAAATATTTATTAGGGTCCTTTAGTACTAGGCGACTACATCGGTGTACATGATTTTGTTTATTTTGGGAATATTTTCAATATTTTTTATTGGACAAAAGTTATAAAGGAGTTGGGGTCATATTTTCTTTTATATATAATAATATTACAACAATAAAAATAAACTTTACGAGTAAAAAAATTGTGCTAAAAATTTTATTCAGTGTGTATGTGTCTTTGTGTGTGTGAGTGTGTGTGCGTGTGTATGTGTATGTGCGTGTGGGTGTATGCATGTGCGTGTGCGTGCGTGTCTGTGTTTGTGTAAGTAGATTGTTGTAAATCGTATTACGAATAGAATGTTAACTAAAATATAAACGTAATATAGTAAACACTAAACCTACCAAGTACGGGTCAAATTGACCGTTCTTAAACTTTTGTAAAACTTACACATTTTTAAACGTTATTATATCGTTATCAAACTACATGACAACTCTTAGAATATGCATATAATATTTTCTACACTCTTTACTTTTAGTTATTTCCATTATTACCTGCGTTATATAATAAAATAACTTTTAATTACCGGTCAATTTGACGGCGTGCGGTAGAAACAGGTATACAAAAAAAATGTTTTCTTGTATCCCAAAATTCGTCTTATTCTCTTATATGACATCACGGTCACCCTACATATCTCTACACACAGGGGAAGTATAAAATGGAATCGCCTGAATTGCTTCATCTATTGCTTGTAGTTTTCTGATCACATACGAAGCCAATCTTATCGTCTTTATATATTGTGGCTACAACAAAATTTTCTTTCCCAATTTTCCAATTGAAATATTTGTATGGCGACCATTGTTTTATATATATTATTACAATTATTTTTGTAATCTTCTGATAATTGAGCTGAGCGTAAGCGAAGCTCTTAAGACCTTTTTTGTGGTTAGTTGTCTCTAGAATGCGACGAGATAATTAAGTAAAAATTTTCTTATGTATGTTTGAGTCGAACGCGGATGTTATAGTGAAAACAGATTGAAAAAATGTTTAGCCATTCAAAAGTTATCAAGAAAAGAAGAGAGGAGAGGGGCTCAGCTCAACACCCACACAGCACTGTTGGCGGATCCTAGTACATATTTACGAGGTCATATATTACATTCTCATGTTATTTTCTGTTAATATATGTTTTGTTATAAATATAATTACAGACAGACATACAAAAGAAAAGGTTTTTTGATATTTCTTATCTAATATGATATAATTATGATGAAAATAATCATATTATTTATATAAAAGAAACATTTGGGTGTGAAAATAAGTGAAAATATAATTTCATACACATATATGTATATTTTTTTCTGTTTTATATTAGTTTTTAATACTAGCTGCGACCGTGGCTTCGCGCGGAATGTTTTTAAAATTAAATTAGGCTAAGTTACATATAATATCAGATATCAGCCAGTGAAAGTTCTGTCAAAATTGGTTCAGCCATTTCAAAGATTAGCCGGAACAAACAGAGGGACAAAAATTATGAAAATTGTTTTTTTGTATATTTTCATATGCATTTAGTTAAAACTTTAATTGAAATTACAAACGGACACTTAAATTTTATTTATAGGTATATATTTTACTGGTTTTTGAGTTAAATCAAGTAAAAGAAAAAAATATCTTAATTTTTATTTATTGGAGTTTGTTTCATTTATAACTTTGACATGATTCCATTTTTATTATATGAATCCTCAAAATACTACGTTAAATTATAATTTAAGCTTTTTAGATTTCTTTTAAGTATTATATAGTGTAGTTCTAAATCTCTAACAGAGTAAAAATCTGTTTACTCACTTCATTGATTCTCGCAGTCGCAGGACGTTTGGAAACTGGAAAATTTGTCAGACAACTTGTCAGTTATTTGGCTCTGGTATTTGTTATTGGGAATCTCAGTGTTACCTAATATGTGTCTTATACTAGCTGACTGATGGACTTAATCATTATTATTATATCAAAATAAATAATGTGATATTAAATTAAATGTACAAAGAAAATAACAGTTGAATTTGTCAATTTTGAGCAAGCTAAGAGCACACGCACCCACATAAACACACGCACACGCACACGCCCACGCCCACGCACACGCACACGCACACGCACACGCACACGCACACGCACACGCACACGCACACGCACACGCACACGCACACGCACACGCACACGCACACGCACACGCACACGCACACGCACACGCACACGCACACGCACACGCGCACGCACACGCACACGCACACGCACACGCGCACGCGCACGCACACGCACACGCGCACGCACACGCGCACGCGCACGCGCACGCGCACGCGCACGCGCACGCGCACGCACACGCGCACGCGCACGCGCACGCACACGCACACGCACACGCACACGCACACGCACACGCACACGCACACGCACACGCACACGCGCACGCGCACGCACATACACACGAAAATGTGCTATGAAATAAGTAAAGCAAATTTCATTCAAACACAAAACGTCAATGCAATAGAACCCTAACACAGGCTAATGAGTATCGTCGTTACTCGTTTCACAGTCAAATGACGTTCCCGTCATAATTCATCGTATAAATATTAATATCTCAACACGTCCAAGTCACGTGTATGACCTTAACGTGACTTTTGTACCAAATAGCGGTGAATGAAAAATGTAATTTATATTTTAGCAAATATTTTAACACAAAAGTAAAGCCTTTTAATCTTTTAATCATATATTTTTAATAATCTGGTGATGTCAGATTAATGTCTGTTTTTATCAGGGTATAAAGTATTTTATAGCTCAGATGAATTTTTGACTTTTTTGCTTAAAAATAATTAATTATCCGGATTAAAAAAGATAAATATTCAATAGTAATTAGATGATAAATTAAGCTCTAAAAATAATAGAATCCGTTTAGTAGTTTTATTGTATTTTGATTGTAGTCCAAATCAGTTTTAGAGATTTCTCGTAAAAATTAAAATAATTTTAGCAGAAAAATCTTATAATATACTATAATCATAGACTATTAATAAAACACGCGTTGATTTTGAGTAACGCGCGAACATTCAAACAGATAGACAAAGAAACAAAGAAACATTCTAAAAAAGAAATGAAACTAATTTAATAGTAGTGTGTATATACATAAAACTATTTAATTATATTATTTATTCCTAAATAATAATTAATAATATACAAGATTCATAATTTAAGACTATTATTCCTTAATATATTTCCCATTTCCATATATGTCATTCCAGAGCTCCATTTACATTATATAATAGCAGTGAAGCACTACATTAGTGGAACATAACTCCTTCATCAGCTTCATTGATAATAATACACCATTTGTACTTAGAGTGAGTTATGATTCAATTGCTTTCGACTTCAATTATATTATGATATTAATTATATCATTGAATCTTAATGTATTTTAATAACTTTGCTTAATAATATAATCATATCTTTTTTCACTTACATTATCTATTAATAAAATTGAAGTTTGTTTGTAATTCTTAAAACAGCTTTCCATTCAATGCATATGTAATTATATATGGTACTTATACAAAAAAAATCTTTAAAAATTGTTGTCTCCGTCTCTGTCTGTTTATTCCGGCTAATCTCTGAAACGACTGGGTCGATTTCAACAGGACTTCACTGACGGAAAGCTGATGTTGTAAAGAGTAATTTACGTAACTTTTATTTAAAAAAACATATTCCGCACAAAAGAAAAAGCTCAAAAAGCTAGTACTGAAATATAAATTATCCAAAGAAAAGTTTATGTATTTTAGATATATTACAGCTAAATATATATCTGTATCCAAATGACCAAACCGCGAGACAGATGGACAATCATCCTCAGTGATGGACGAGTCGCTCCCGTGATTAATTATAGTTCTCTAATTGATTAGCCTTGATTTGATATCTCCAAATCATCAATTATTGAAGTCATGTGTAACTTACGACGTACATGCATCATTGTTGTGTATATATGCTTATCTAGCTTTGAGATGCAACTATAATAAGTTACCCGATGTTTTCGGTAGGTACAAAGATCCCACCAAATAAGTCTTTTAGTAGGACAATATACTGCAGATAACTTCAATTAAAAATGTGTTACTTGTTACAACAATGGTTAACTTTTTAAATACGAACTTATAAGTTTCTTATAAAGGTTCTAATGAAAATAAATTAGTTGCTAAGTTTACACCAAACTATAAACTGAACAACCGTTATAAAACCATTTTGTGAACTATATTAAGTACAAACAACTAAAAGTTATCTATTTTGAAAGCATATGTTACACATGTTTATAAAAATGATAATCTGATCGAGGCAGTTAATATTTGACATTTTATTCTAAAGATTTGGCGTTTGTTCGAAAATTAGAGAAACACATTGTAAGTAATAAAAGTACACATACACATTAAGTAATAAAATATTCAAACAAAAATAACGCAATGGCTTCCTATATAATATTATTTATCATGAAGTAAGTAAGTAAACTAAACTACATAATATTGATATAGCCAAATGAGTTTGTATCAATATTGATATTACGGAACCCGTCAAAGAAAAAGTAGTCTCTCTTGATTTTTCCGTGTGGCTTCGTTCAAAGAAACTTTTCAGTTACGCTATAAACATAATGTATTGATTTATTTTTATTTTTTTACTCGTTATACTGAAGGAGTAAAGAAAGTATTGCACAATTTATATAGAGCTATAAATACTAGGATCCGCCAACGGTGCGCGGCGGGTGTTGAGCTGAGCTCCTCTCCTTTCTTCTTTTCTTGATAACTTTGGAATGGCTAAACATTTTTTCAATCTGTTTTCGCTATAACACCCGCGTTCAGCTCAAACATACATGAGAAAATTTTTAGCTAATTATTTCGTCGCATTCTGGAGACAACTACTCGTAAACAAAAAGTCCCAAAAACTATTTTACCAATACAATAATATATAGTTTTAGTGAATATAGTACGTATTTGGTTGGACCTACATCTCCTTTCTCTTCATCTCTCTACCATAACTACTGTAGTAGTGCCCTTCAGTATCCTTGTACCTTTATTGTGAAATCTAGTCTATGTAATACGTTGTAATATGTTGCAGTTGTTTTAGTTACGATAACATTACATAACATTGATTATTAGTTCGCTAAAAGTACTATATATTAAGAAAAATAATATAATTACAATATAATACTCAAATAAATTAAACATTATCAAAAAGAATAGCGAGAAAGTTAAAGGAGCTTCTATAACTTTCATCGGAAGACTCCAATACTGGTCGTACCAGTCGCTATTCAATCGAAAAATTATCAGTACATTTTTACTTTTACTGAATGTTGTGTACTGTGTTATATTTACTTACTCTGTCTGTTTTTGTGTGATCTTATTGACATAAACAATATAAATCTGATTAGTGACATAGTACTTAAGATTCTTTATCTCCGACCTTCACCTGGGAAAGGTTAAGTGACATCACTTTTCACTTATCAGCCATCATTTAAACTTCAACCATAGATATCAAACCCACGTGGATCTAAATCAAAAAGGACAACTAATTTGCCCTTATCTTAAGAGCTCTCCTTCAGGTACGTTTGATTCAATAAAGGACCGGGATCTGTTTGTATATTTGATGGGATTAGGGTTATAGCTGGTGTTAGGGAAAGTTTTTGAAACCTATTTATATAAGCCATCATTTTTATAATGATAATTCTATTAATTTATCTTTATAGCGAGTATTAAATTTGTATTCAAACTATTGTGAAAATTTTCGCAATAAAATCTCTTTCATAATACATACAATATTTTGCATGCTGTGTTATTTTTGACATTCAATTTATTATTTATTATATTGTGTTTATCAACCATAATATTTATTAGTATTTTCGTCTTTGTATCAAAGGATTAATGTTTCAAGAGGTATGCTTCAAGTTTAATTAGTTCAAGAAGATTATAGTTTGAAGATGAGATGATAAAGGATTAAAGATCAAAGATATAACTTGGTACCAAGTTTACTAATTGTTTATATTACGGTGTTTAGGAAATCGTTTGGAGAATATTGAATTAATAATAACATTGTATTATTAGAATTTCAATTTTTTTGTTATAAGATATTCAATTATATATTGTTATTGGCTCTGAGAAGTTATTGATTTAACCTGAGTTCAATCTGGTTTAATTGATTTTATAATAATCCTTATAGTGATGCTGTTTATTCATTTCATACTTCCCTTTGAATAAATAAATTAAAACTATTTCATATTTAATTACATCATCCAGTTGGATAACTTGAATTCAAAATGGCAAAAAGTGCTGAAGCAGAGGTGGCAAAAATGAAGATGCTGGAAGAACGCATTAAGGCACCTTCAATCTGGGGTCGAGTCCCCTGCGACATCAGGTTCGAGGATCTGCAGGACAAGAGATATGAAGATGCAGTCAGACTGTTGAAAAAACATTACTTGTCTGAAGAGGTGAGGCGACCGTATGTATGATTTGTAAATAGATGTAAACACACATCCACCCACGGATAGAATATATGTGTAAAATAGAGATTCCTATCTAAATATTCCTTGTTAAATAAAAATAGCTTTCAATTTTAATCATTAAAATAAGTTGTCATAAAATATTTATTGGTACATTTAACACCAGTCCAAGAATGTAATTTACACAAACCCGAGAAGAAACAATAGAGACACTTTCAGATTGTGTATATGTGTGTGATTTATCTACAAATAATATTCATTACAATTCTCTAGTAAGTGTTTGAAGAACTAATAAATTGCTCTTACGTTGTAAAATCTCAATTTATCTAATAACCGCTCTTCACAGTTGCAGAAAATGTTATTATCTTTGCGAAGTATTTGATAGAGTTTGATTTTAATGACGGTAAAAGAGGGTACTGTGTTCTGACTCAAGAATAATGGATCGCCATTTGGTCATTAAGTAATTGAAAAAATAAAGACTAAAAGAAATTGGTATTTTTATCTATATTGATTAGAACAAATTCTATTGCTAATATAATGTTAATTAATTTAGCGCTCGGGGCATTCGTGATATTTCCAAAATTTTTAATAAACTCTTAAACTGAATATAGCTTTTAAATCCTCTCCAAATCCTTTTTTTACTTAATTAAATTAATTTCAGGGAATCGTATAAAAATGCGTTCCCAATTCACGTTGGCTTTGTCGTTTATTCTTTTGTTGGATGAAAGGATTTTCCATTGTACAAAGGACTGAGAACGCTACGAGATAAAGTGACTTTGGGATAGGAACTATATTAGAATATAAATATATTTATATTTTGTATTTATGTATATTAAATTGCTCAAAGTTGTTGTTCTACAATTTTAAATCTTTGATTGATTATATATAGTAATGGATACACAAAATCTTTTCTGCTGTAAGTGATACCATTGGCTATATGTATAATGTAATCAATTATCGACCACTATAGAAATATAAGAAGATTAAATAACAAGTTAATCTTTGATCAGGATTAGATAAAGATTTCCCTGAAACAGTAATAATAAATGGCATTTGAATCTTGTTATGAATTAATATTCTAATATTATTGATACTCATACATGATGCTTCATAAGTCATCATTGTGTTTGTTGAATATCCGAAATTTAGTGTTTTCAGAACACATCAATACATTACCATAATATTAAAGCGATGTTTAGAGATTTGTTAACAAATTTAATTAGTTATTGTAAATAAGTTGGGTACATAACCATCAGTTCGATGAGTTTGTTTTGAACATTCAATAATTGCATTGAACGTGTAATGGCAACCTAACATACAAACTTTTAAATGTTTCCTGAACAGTTGGCCTAGTTTCGTTATTTGATGGAGTTTTGCCAAGATTTCTTTTTTTCTTTTGTTCATCTTTAAACTTGTTCAGTAATCGCAAGATGGCGTTATAATTAAGGATTTAGGATCTTCTTAATAAGTGGACGACATTCATTAGACATAAATAAGACACGTACAAACATAATTCACTCAATCAATCAGTCAGTCAATCAATGATTATGTCTGTAACATTACAGAGTTAAAAATAGATAAAAATTTATACTTTATAAGCGGCTATAAGAAGGACTTAACAAGAAGGCAAATAATCGTCTTATTTGAAAAATCGACTACTAGTTACCAATACATTATAATATGAAGATGCGTTCAAATCAAATATATAATCAACAACATCAAGATAAGTATTATATTTAACAGTTTATATGGATTTTATGGACAATGTAAAAACGTATCGCTCAAGATTCTTAACATCTCTTAATCTTAAAGTGTCATTTTAAACTCAAGTTTTATATCCATTTTATGAATCCGCATTCGAGTAGTACTTTTATATCTGATCCCTGATAACTATAAACAAGTTTGAGTTGGTTATCTTGTTTAATAGTGTTGTGTTCTTTAGTTACGTGCTTGCATTTTGGTGTTATTAAGGAGATTATCACGAGAAATGGAATGGTTCGAGATATTTAGTTTGGAATTATCTTACGTGGGGAACATATAAATCAAAATTATTATACAACTAATCTAATTTAAAGTCGATCCAATAAAAAAAAATGGAGCTAAATATTATGTTAGATTTCACAGTTGTTATAGTTTATGTATAAAATCAGATGTTATAATATAAATCATTTTATTGTAGCTCATATCGTTATCTTGTGTTAGCTTTATCACGTATCGCTACGGGTACCGGGTACCACACAAGAAGGAGGTATAGTAGCGATGAGTAAGAATAGCTACGTTTTGTACGTATTAGAGCAGGAACCTTAATCCGCTGTCAGCATGTTGTAGTATCCTATATCAGTATCCTTTCTTTGTTGACATAATGCTTATATACATTTTTGCCTATAAATATTTGCCTATATATATTTTTTGTCCATGACTGACAGTACCATCTACCACCAAATGGACTACTCCCATGTCTATAACATACTTATATTTCAGTTAACATACAAATCAGTAAAGATATCTGAAGAGAAGGAAGGAGTGGACGAGTTCGTCCACAATGTAGGGATATGGATGAAGGACAAGATGTCGATAGCGGCGGTCAAAGAAGACACTGACAAACTTGTCGGTGTTTTACAAATGAGAATACAAGGGAAAAGTTAGTATTTCAATTTATTATGGAACTAGCTGTGCCTACGACTTCGGTTGCGCAGAATATGTTTTTTTTTTAATACGTGTAGCCTTTGTTACTCCTTATAACATCAGCTATCAGCCAAAGAAAGTTCTGTTAAATCCGTCCAGAAGTTTCAGATATTCACTGGAACAAACATACATTCCGACAATTTTTTTTATGTAAGTATTATATATTCGGAATTAGTAACAGACAATGTTATTTATATGTATAGATATATTAAATGACATGACCCACCATGACATCACATGTTAGTTCATTCTTCATAATATATTTATATTCACATAAGTTTCAAACTATTCTAAATCTATTTGCGTATCAATCGCATCGATTCGAATAAAATAATAAAATTTGATTTTCCTGTGTCGTTGGTCGTAACATTAAGAGTGGATTCCCTCACTGCTTTGAGCCTAAATTTTTACTGCATCCGTAAAAGAAATACCAATTCAGCTGTAGACATCGTGTATGATGCAAGTTAAAGACGTTAGCGGTTTTTCACCTTTAACCAATACACCAATAGTGTATTCTCATTATTAGAGATAATAACGTAAATCTTACTATCCAAAAATAGGCAATGGAAATGTTCACAGGATTCCATGATTAAGTCAGTCTACAGTCACACCAGGTTACGATCTAGTGCGAAAGCATTCTCACGACGTTCATCTAAAGCAGAGAGTTAAACCATTGGATTTTAATGTATAATCTTAAAAATGGCTGTCGCTCTCAAAGGCTCTTTCATTTTATGAAGTGAAACAAAATTAATTCAAATTTTAAAAAACTACTACTATCCCAGTGACTACATGTGATATATTGTCGGTTTTTTCCTTTAGTCCTACAGTTAGGAACCGTGCAAATAGAGTCTGATGTTTCATAAGTGCAATGTATGCCTAATTTGATGACTTCGACTTTGAGACTCTGAAATTATACTGATAATATATATTTATGAAATTATAATATAATATAATTTTAATATTTTACGACGTTCTCTTCACTTATACTAAACAATTTGTAGGTAAATTGGATTCGGAGTAGAGTAGATCTGTATTAGGGAAAGTTGTTGGTATATCGAGACGAATAATGAAAGTAGGCTTTGAGTAATGGTATTGTCTCACCTAAATGTATAATGTATGTTAGTTTGTGTGATTCTACATAAAGATAGGTCAGTTAATATTATATCAATACATTTGTTTATATATTAAACATATTTCAGGCGCTTTCTCTCGGACTTTCAGTAGAGTTAAAATAACATACAACCCACAATACACAACTGTGATGACTTTTTATAAAGAAATTGAGAAAGAAGTTTACTTGTACGATAAACTGGAAGTGAGGCGTTACTTTAAGGTGTATATCCTGGCCGTGAAGAATAGATACCGACATAGGGGTAAGTGGTTCTATACATATTAATATGAAGAGAAAGGGTTTGATTGTATGTATGTAA
The DNA here is from genome assembly GCA_918358695.1 of Melinaea menophilus ssp. n. AW-2005. NCBI lineage: Eukaryota > Metazoa > Arthropoda > Insecta > Lepidoptera > Nymphalidae > Melinaea > Melinaea menophilus. Next base: position 8,522,651 of record OU911054.1, on the reverse strand, counting down.
TCTCAAAAATATCGCATCGATTTTAAAAATTATATACAAAAGCTACATTTTCAGCGAGTTAGATAGTGTTCTGGGACACGGGTCTCGGCAACTACGGAGCCGCGCTGATGGCATACCGGATCCCTGCAGTGGAGGAGCCTCAAGAGTTGCATACACAAGCATCCTCCCGCTTCAACATACAGCCACCTGCAGATGACGACGAAGATAAATAAATAAAATATAATATTTCTGTTATTTAATCGGTAAAAATAAAGATTTGATCGTAATTTTATTATAATGAGTGTTGTTTGTTGTCAAAGTATTTTGCTAAATTCTTCTTACACTACATTATTACAATAGTTTGGTAAAATTGACACCTTCTTCCTTTCCAATTAAATATACGTAGTAGTTAGGGTAACTCACGAACTAATGAATAATCAATATGTAATTGGGATTTGACAAGCACGGATACAAAGCAAATCATTTTAGCAATCAGTCACCAATTACACCAAATTAAAATCTAATTACTTTTTTCTACTAACGCTACCTTTGAGCCTAAAATAATGATATCTTAAACTTAGAAGATGTGCAGAAGTAAATGTATGTGTTAACCCTGGCGGGTTGGTAGTCAATAATAAAATTGATGATAATTATAAAAATCAAATCGCCTAATGGAACAGAAGTAAAAGACTACTTTGAGTATAAATTACTGTATATTCAATGCAGTTTGGTGTTAGTTATGCTTAGATAATTGAATTTAGAATAAATATTAAAGAATGTAAATAAATCTAAATGGATAACATGTTTTAAAATCTCTTCCAGGACAAGTCTATAAGTATAATAATATTAAGATAAATAAATCCACTTCATAACGTTATAGGAACGCAGCCAAATTGCAATTATCTGAAGCACAATAATGTTTGTTCCCTGAAGATGTTATAAACGTAATTTAAGAACTCATTTCACAAAATGAAGTCAAAACTTTCACCATTTTATCTTCAAAGAGACATTTCTTATGCAATTAACTGCTTTTGATATTTAGTACTTACAAATAATAACATTTATTTTAGTAATTACTTATTAAACAGATTTAACCAATCTGCAGCAAAACCGGTAGGAAGTAGGTAATATACTACTAGTAGTAATGTATAGTATTAGTAAGTATTTACAATTATGAGATACTTAATAAAGTTAACATCGTATATCTGATAATAAATATAGATATATGGAACTCGGATAAAATAAATAAAACTATTATTTTGCAATTATTTTTATCTATGCAGTTATCAATAATTAACTAACGTATTACGATACAGACAAAACATCCGAATTCTTTATTATTACATGTTAACATCGATACCCACATGTACATATTTTTGTAATGTGATGTAATCACTTCAGATCTATTTAATTGTATGATAACATAAAATACATTATGTTTTACAAAACTTGTATATTTTATTCGAAAAACAATTTCCTCAGCATTAACCGTAAGACGGATAAATCATCTCAAACAAGAACTCATGATTAGAGGATTTGGATCGTATATTGGTTGTATGATTACGCTTGTTCTTCCAAACAACGCAACAGATGGTTATTTATATATGTTTCATGATATATATAATTATACATACTCATTATTGTATATATATTGTTTTGTATGTGATATCAGGTAAGAGATATAAGTAAATAGGAAACTGAATGATGGAATGAAATGATTGAAAAGACTATGAATGCGTCGACTCCAAATAATTAGATGTCATGCAAGTTGATGATAATGAAACCTTTTAAGTCCTTTAAATCCTTTAAGTTTATTATTATGTCAAACGGCTTTCCATAACAAAAAATTTGGCAGTCATACGTCTTTCTTCCATTTCTCCCTTATATATGTGGTACGTCTTTCTTCCATTTCTTCCTTTTACAGGTGGTAGAGTCTAGCTGTAGTTATCCGACTACAGCTCGTATTGGGCTGGCTCGACCGGGGAAGAACCACCCTCTCACAGAAGACCGACGTGTAGTAACCAAATTCATTTGGTTATGTTCCGTCGGTGAGTGAGAGAATCCGGAAGCCCAACCGCCCCCCCGCGCCAAACACGAAAGCGATGCCAAAAACAAAAATACCCCAGGAGGGTACCGGCTTTGATGAAGCCGGGGACCCCCTCCCCGAGCAAAATCGGGGAAATGATTCTCGGATTTTGCTCGGGCTGCCCGTCGTATCTGGGGCGGGCAAAGTATCGCCTTTTGTGTTGTTTGAGGGCAAACGACGAGTCAATGCAGCGGCACCCCGACCCACTCTAAATGTGGACTTTTGCAACATCCGGGGACTTCATTCCAACTTGAACGCCGTCCACTATCATCTGGAGACGGCGCAGCCGGCCTTTTTATTTCTGACGGAGATGCAGATATCTCAACCTAGTGACACAGCGTACCTGTCATACCCCGGGTATAAACTAGAACACCATTTTATACCACACGCCGGGGTATCTGTGTTCGTAAGGGAGGATATCTGCTACCGTCGCCTTCAGGTTTTTGAAGGTCGGGACCTGTCTATACTCTGGCTACGCGTGGACATGGACGACCATGTCAGAGTCTACGCGTGCCTCTACAGGTTCCATAATGGTAATGCAGAAACGGATCAACTCTTGGGCCATGTTCAGGCGAAGATTGACGATCTGCTTTCACAGACTCCCTCCGCCGAAGTCGTAGTCCTAGGGGACTTCAATGCGCACCATGCCGATTGGCTAGGGTCACGTGCCACCGACTACGCGGGGAGATCTGTGTTTGACTTTGCTCTGGCAAATGGTCTGTCCCAGCTGGTAAAGACGCACACTCGTCTACCGGACGTGGACAGCCACACGCCCTCTTTGTTGGATCTTCTGCTGACTACACATCCAGAAAAGTACCAGATCACTGTCGAGGCTCCCTTAGGTTCCTCTGATCACTGTCTGGTACGGAGTGTAGTGCCCATTCAACGGTCGGCTCGCACAACACCTGCGACTCGACGCGTTTGGCACTACAAGTCAGCGGATTGGGATGGAATGCGGTCCTTTTTTGCATCCTACCCATGGGGGCCGATTTGTTTCCCTTCCGATGATCCTAGTGACTGCGCTGCGGCTGAAGCTGATGTGATACTACAGGACATGGAACTATTTGTATCAAGCTCTGTGGTACCACTTGGTGGCAGATCGCGGCCTTGGTTTGATGCGTCTGTCAGGGCTGCAGCAGCTGGCAAACGGCAGACTTATCAAGCTTGGGTAAATGCGTTAGTCACTAAGGATCCGAACTCTAGAGTTCTGAAGAGGAAATATAATCGTGCCTCCAGATTCTTCAAACGGCAAATCGCTAGAGCAAAGTTCAAGCATGTCGTCAAAATTGGGGATCAGCTGGCAAAGTACCCGCCTGGCACGCGCAAATTCTGGGCGCTTTCAAAGGCCACTCTGGGAAACTTTAGCCAGCCGTCCCTACCGCCATTGCACATGGGGAATGACTCTCTGGCCCACACGGCAAAAGAGAAAACCGATCTCTTGAGCACTCTTTTCGCCTCCAACTCGACTTTGGACGACCAGGGGAAGACACCGCCTATCATCCCGCGGTGTCAGAGCTCTATGCCGGAAATATTTTTTCGGCAGAAAACTATTAGGCAGTCTCTATTTTCCTTGGACGTTCATAAGTCGAGTGAGCCGGATGGCATTTCTCCATTGGTGCTACGAACGTGTGCCCCTGAGTTGAGTCCAGTGCTAATGCGTCTATTTCGGTACTCCTACCTTAAAGGCGTAGTCCCGGTCACATGGAAGCGTGCCCTTGTCCATCCGATCCCTAAAAAAGGTGATAGCTCGGAACCAGCTAACTACAGACCTATCGCCATTACCTCTCTGCTCTCCAAAGTAATGGAGAGCATTATCAATAAACAGCTCCTAACCTACCTCGAGGATCACCAGTTGGTCAATGACCGGCAATATGGCTTTCGCCATGGTCGATCGGCTGGTGATCTTCTGTTGTATCTTACACACCGTTGGGCAGCTGTTATTGAAAGCAAGGGAGAGGGTCTGGCAGTTAGTCTGGATATGGCGAAAGCCTTCGATCGTGTATGGCACAAGGGGCTTCTTTCGAAGCTACCTTCCTATGGGCTTCCCGAAAGTTTATGCAAGTGGATCACCAGCTTCCTCACTGGGCGGAGCATACAGGTCGTTCTCGACGGTTTTTGCTCGGACCTCAAGCCCGTGAACGCTGGTGTACCCCAACTCTGTTCCTCCTGCACATCAATGATATGTTGGATATCTCCAACATACATTGTTATGCGGATGACAGTACTGGGGATGCGGTATATTCCGGCCGTGCAGTTCTCACTCGGGAAAACGTCGACGAGTGCCGAAAGGAACTTGTGTCTTCAATAGAGACCTCCCTGGGGATGGTCTCTGAGTGGGGTGAACTGAATCACGTTCAGTTCAATCCCCTAAAGACACAGGTTTGCGCGTTTACCACTAAGAAAACCCCATTTGTCGTATCACCGCTCTTCGAGAGCACTCCCCTCATTGCCTCGCCAAGTATCAGAATACTGGGTCTCGACATTTCGAGCGACTGTCAGTTTCGTGGTCATCTGGAGAGCAAGGCCAAGTTGGCCTCGATAAAATTGGGAGTGATCAATAGAGTGAGGCAGTACTTAAAACCTGGCCAAAGACTTGCGCTCTATAAGGTGCAGGTCCGGCCACACATGGAGTACTGTTCTCATCTTTGGTCCGGATCACCCCAATATCAGCTTCTACCATTTGACCGCGTACAACAGAGAGCCGTTCGAATTGTCGGGGACCCGGTGTTCTGCGAACGGCTGGCTGGCTGACTCTTTGGCATTGCGTAGAGACGTGGCTTCTTTGTGCGTCTTCTACCGCATTTACAACGGGGAGTGTTCCGAAGAACTATTCGATCTGATGCCTGCCGCCGAATTTCATCACCGCACAGCGCGCCATCGCCTCCAATACCATCCTTACCACCTGGATGCGTGGCGATCCTCCACTGTGCGGTTCTCAAGGACATTTTTTCCACGTACCACTCGAATGTGGAACTCCCTTCGGCGATATTTCCAGATCGGCACGACATGGGTACCTTCAAAAAAGGCGTTTATTCCTACCTACAAGGCCGGCAACACTCTTGTAAATCCTCGGATGTTGCAAGAGTTCATGGGCGGCGGTGATCACGTCCATCCGTGACCCGCCAGCTCGTTTGCCCTTCTCTTACATAAAAAAAAAATATATATATAATTAATAAAAAATTTTAAAATTAACAACTTAACTCCAGGAAACATGGTTTGATTATAAAGTATTGGTAAAGGTCCAAAACCCTACTAATTGTATATTTATGCGTATAATAGTAAATATAATGACTTCAGTAAATATCTGTATAATTATGGATTTAAATTACAGTTTTAGAAATGGTATCAATATTAGTTACAGACAAATTGCCTGCATACGGGCGTATTGATATATGATAATATTGAATTTGGATTGACATCTACTTCGATAATACAATAATAACATTGTAAGGAAACAATGACACTGCACCTTTTTATATATTTACTATAAGTAATAAGTTATACTATTTTTTCTTAATTAATTTTAACCCAAGTTTCATCGATATGAACTGTATCTAAATTAAGTCTCGAGTCGTCTCAATCACACCTTTTTGTCTCAGAAACTTTTTAATGAAGTTCCTTAGATTCCTTCAAGAAAAATAACTTATTTAATATAACTTCCAACAAATATCCCGATAGTATCTCAATCTCATTAAAATTGTCGGAAGAGAAATGTCTATACTAATATTTAGATGTTCCTTATATTTAACATCTAGTTTGTTTGTTCATTATACTTGTGTTGTAGATATCTTAATAGAAATAAGTTGAATATTGTTATCAACTGAGAAATGATAAGAGTTAGTTAAACATTTAATTAATAATATTAACATTCTTTTGTTTAATAAAATTCAAGTCACAACATCCAAGGTTTCTATTGTATGATTAATATAATAATATGGAATGGTTCGTTGCTGAAGTAAATTAAACGAGATTAAGGACTTTGTTTACTCCAAAGGGTTTGAAAGGAAATGACGGACATTCGAGAAACGAGTTAAAGTCGAAAGACAAATTACAGTTTACTGAGTAAATACTCAATTTGTTGTTAGACTACCGAAAAGCTCTTTGACGGGCGAGAAAGAGAAAGAAGTAGAGGTACATAGAATAGAAAAGGACAGACAAGGTTAATAAGAAACAATCTGTTCAAATAATATTAATTAGGTAGCGGACGAGCTTCGGTTTCAAACTTGGATTTACAAAATAATGGATGCGGTATACGGATTTTATTCGAATGATATATAATATATTGTTTCAAGAAATTATTTTAAATATTCTATAATTTAATGTAATACCTGCAACATTGAAATTTAATTTAGTTTAATGCACAGTCCATTGTTTTGTGTCAATGTTTTGAATTAATTTCTCGTTTATGCGAACACCTTTAATTTATGGAAGTTAAATTATGTCTTCTATTCTTTACTCGCTATTTGTGACTTCTTCATTATATTCAATACATAAACATAAATATGTTTGTAAGAAAAATGAACTTTTATTGAAAATACACTCAATATTTGTGATATGAAATGTAAAGAGAAATGAATCAGGGCCTCGGTAATATCAATAATATAGTTTTTTAATTCTTAAAGCGTGACAATAACACTTTAATACATATATAATTATATAACTTGCGTCATCAAGGGTTTTTCATTTCCCTACATTACGTATCTATACCACTCTATATTAATAGTCTAAAAAATACAGTTTAAATTGTAATTATATCAATTGCTATAACAAAATTTTGTGTCAATACTTTATTATCATTTAGTCACAAATCAGTATGACTCGGAGGATGATAAAGACGTTTATTGCTTTGTTTCTTTCAATATGGCCTCCATTTCAGTGTTTATTGCTTTGACGCAATGTATTACATTGTATGTTTAGGAAAACATTTTTTATTACACTGTAAATGGGATGAGACAAATATATATTGTCATTTAAATCAATTCTAATACAATCTTTACTGAATAGGTTTTAGTATAAGTTATGTGTTTCAATACTCAAGAACATAATATATTAATAATTAAAATTGTGTTTATTAAATATAATGTAAAATACGAGTTATAAGAAACATAAGATATAATGTAATTAACTTATCAAGCTCATGTTAATAATGTTGCACCAGATATAGAACTGATCATAACTGCATCGTGTCTTAAATAACTATCAAAATTTGTTCCTTACAATAAAATATATGTTACATTTGATATATAATAATTGTATAATTGCTTGACATTATTATAAATTAGACGAAGTAATTTTCATATTAAATAATTATCATAGTAATAAATAAACAAATAAAATACTTTTCGTTATAATATAATCGAATGAAAGAGATAGCCTAAGGTTGTTTTTCTTTATTAAACTAACTTTCAGTAGGTCGTTTTATGTATAATGAATTATATAAATAATTAATAACATAACTTGATTAGGGTTGTAAACTGAATTAAATTAAACTAGATAAACATAATTAGAAAACCCTTGCTCTAGTTATCAACGTGATTAAATCACATTTATCGTTCCCTCATCTCTGAACATCCGAATTAACACCGATGTAATCTTATTTAACATTGATAGTACATCTGCTTGTAGTTCGTAATTAAGTTCTTACTTATCGTGTCACGAATGGGTAATTTAGTAATTTAAATTGAGCAGAAAATGTCTTGGTTTCTCTTTAAGGATTCTTTTGAGAATGATTCGATCTTTGTTTATAAAAACTTAAGGAAATCAAAAAGCTTTTTGCGATAAATCAATCCATTTTTATTATATTAATCAATAAAACACTTCATTAAATTATATTCTGAATTGTTTAAGTTTTAAAGAAATCTAAAACAATTCTTCTCGCAGTCGTTGGACATGTGGGAACTGGAAAACTGGAGCCAGACAACTCGTCAGTTAGTTGGCTCTGGTATTTGTTTTAGGAAATCTCAGTGTTACCTAATATATATTATATAATTATATTAATAGCTGACTGATAGATCTGGGATTAAATGTGGATATATTAATATTAATTGATAGAATTTGTTTTCTGCTTAAATACTGTTTTGTATTGCTGCGTTAATAGATTAAATTGCTCTTAACTTTAATTCTAATTACTCTATTTCTAAACACTTTTAATTATCCGTATTCAAGGTTCTAATTTGTTTTTAGATCAACATCATAGTATATCTCAGTTTTTAAGGACCCTTTTGTCACATTCTAGTTACACGGTTCCAAAGTAGAGGTTCATGGAGAAGAACGGGCAAGAAATGTATTTTTATATCACACACGTCGATTACCAGCGATGTGTCTTGTGAGTGTTGGAATTACGTGAAGATGATCTTCGAAATAATAATGAGATAAAAAAGAAATAAAGTAATTTTCATTAACAAAGTTGTTAACACACTACACATTAGTGATTCCTAAAAAAAATAAAAAAATAGGATAATTTTATATAACTTTAGAAAGTTTTTCCTTTATATAGTATTTTAAATATTAAGGTTTTTAATGAAAACTTACAGAAAAAGACAGGATGGGAAACTTGTACGTAAAAAAACATAATTTTGTGTCTGAAGTTACTATGTCATTTATAATTCATCACTGATAAGGCGTTTTAGTATTTGACAAAGGAACCCTAAAACAGGCTAATGAGTATCGTCGTTACACGTTAGATAGTCAAATGACGTTCCCGTCATAATTCATCGTATAAATATTAATATCAACACGTCCAAGTCACGTGTATGACCTTAACGTGACTTTTGTACCAAATAGCGGTGAATGAAAAATGTAATTTATATTTTAACAAATTTTTTAGAGCAAAAGTAAAGCTTTTTAATCTTTTAATCATATGTTTTGAATAATCTGGTAATGTCAGATTAATTTGTGTATTTACCGAAATATAAAGCATTACAGAGCACAGATGAATTATATATATATATATATATAAATATAGTAAATTAAAACTTACAAATAATACAATCCGTTTATTACTTTTTTTGTATTATTATTCTATTATTTCTCGTAAAAAAAAAGTAGAAAAAGATATGTTATAATGGACTCCAGTCAAAGAATATTAATAAAAGACGCGTTTATTTTGAGTAATGTGCAAACATTGAAGCAGATACACATTCTAATAAAGAAATAAAAGTAATTTATTAGTAGTGTGTATAAACATAAAATATTTTATGTTTACTTTATTTATCCTAATATAAGTTATTTCCAGCAACAAGATTAATAATTTAAAAATAATATTCCTTAAAACATTTCCAGTTTTCATATATGACATTCCAGAATTCCATTTACATTATCTAAGAGCACATTAGTGGAACTATAAATCCTTGATCAGCTTCATTAATAATAATCGACCATTTTGACTTAGAGTGAATTTTTAACTTACATTTTCAATTTGTAAATATAAATAAAATTGAAGTATCTGTGTGTAATTCTAAATAAACAGTTTTACACGAAATGTATATGTAAAGTACACATAAAGCAATGTACATGTACTGACATTAAAAAACTATTAAAAAAGTATCTTTCTGTTTATTTCGGGTTAGTTTGGAAAGGCTAAACTGATTTTAACAGGCCTTTCACTGGCCAATACCCGATATTATCAATAACATAAAAACATTCCGCAAAAAGTCGTGGGCACAGCTAGTATTGAAATATAAATATATATAACAAAGTTTAGTTTTAGAGCTAAATATGTATCTGTATCCAAATGACCAAATCGCGAGATAGATGGACAGTCATCCTCAGTGATGGACGAGCCGCTCCCGTGATTAATTATAGTCCTCTAATTGATTAGCGTTGATTCGATATCTCCAAATCATCAATTATCTAAGTCATGTGTGACTTATGACGTACATGCATCACTATATATATGCTTATCTAGCTTTGAGATGCAACTAAACTAAGATACCCGATGTCTTCGGTAGGTACAAAGATCCTACTTAATAAATCTCTTAGCAGGACAACATACTGCAGATAACTACAATTAAAACTATGTTACTTGTTACAACAATGGTTAACTTTTAAACACGAACTTTCTCTTTTCCTGAACACTTTTAAAACAAAAAAAATTGTCGCAAAATTTTTACCACACAATAAACCGAACATTATAAAAAAATATTGTTTGGATCACAGTGAGTACAAAGTAAACTATTGAAAGCATATACTCGTATTACATACGTTTATACCAAATGTTAACTTCATCAAGGCAGTTAATATTTGACATATTCTTTCTAAAGCCATTTTGATCAAGAATATATAACACGCAGTAACGTGATCGAAGGTCCGTCTATAGGAATGTTGTATTTTATATAAACACGGACAAATTATCAGACGATCCACTCGGTAGTAAATAGTGTCATCATTACTGGACATCTAAACATCGTTACTAAAGAATGGAGAGATACAGGAGGAGAATGGAGAGATATAGACGTCGGTACACACAAGTTGGTATACGAGCTGAGGCTATTCACAATACTATAACAAATTACAATATCAACCTTACTATCTCTATAAAACAAATGAATTGTGTAAATATGGCTTAAATTTGTCTCGCAGTTGCGTTATTTCTAAAATATACCAGTAATGAATCTATACACATAAATGAAATTGAAATGTCTATCTGTAATTCCAAATTATCAACTGCAGCGATTTTAACAAGAGTTCACTGACGGTTAGCTGATGTTTTCCGACGAATTTTTATTTAAAAAACATATTCTGCGCGATCGATGTTCTGGGAATAAACCATATACCAATTTAAAATAAAGGATAAAATTAAACTTTGGATCTGTCGTTTGGAAAGTAATATTATATTGTTATATAAACACAAAAGCAATGCATAACCTTGAATAATAGTGGTTAATTTAGGCATCTGTTACTTACACAAGAACTAGAAATGTAGAAAAAAAAAACAGTGTTAAATATAAAAATATTCGAATAAAAATACCGCAATGACTTCCTGTATAATATTACTTAATAAGTAAACTAAACTAAGTAATATTGATATAGTCAAACGAGTTTGTATCAATATTGATATTACGGAACCCGTCAAAGGAATTGCAGTCTCTCTTGATTTTTCCGTGTGGCTTCGTTCAAAGAAACTTTCCAGTGACGCTATAAACATAATGTATTGATTTATTTATATTTTTTACTCGTTATACTGAAGGAGTAAAGAAAGTATTGCACAGTTTTATGAAAAATTAAAAAAAAAAATTTTGTATATCCAAATATATATTTTTTAACTTAACTTTTAACTTAATTTTTAACTTTTAACTTAACTTCTCCTTTTCCTTCACCTACCTACTACCTACCTACTACCTGCCTACTACCTTCCTACTGCCTACCTCTACCTATCTACTTCCTACTTTCATTACTACTCTAGGTAATGCTCTTCAGTATCCTTGTACTTTTATTTTCAAATGTAGTCTGTGTAATACGTGGTTTTGGTTACAATAACATTACATAAGATTGATTATTTGTTCGTTAAAACCATTACACATACGAAATTAATATTTATTAAAAAAAATATTACCACTTTAAAAGACTGAAATAAATTAAACATTATCAAAACGAATAGCAAGACAGTTAAAGGAGCTTCTATAACTTTAATCGGAAGACTCCAATACTGATCGTACCAGTCGCCATTCAGTCGAAAAATTGTCAGTACATTTTTATGTTTACTCAATGTTCTATCCCGTATTTCATATTTACTTACTTCTGTCTGTTTTTGTGTAATCTTATTAAAATAAACAATATAAATGTCATTAGTGAAATAGTACTTGAGATACTCTATCTCCGACCTTCACCTGGGAAAGGTTAAGTGACATCACTTGTCACTTATCAGCCATCATTTAAACTTCAACCAGAGATATCAAACCCACATGGATTCAAATCAAACAGGACAACTAATTTGCCCTTATCTTAGGAGCTCTCCCTCAGGTACGTTTGATTCAATAAAGGACCGGGATCTGTTTGTATATCTGATGGGATTAGGGTTATAGCTAGTGTTTGGGAAAGTTTTAGAAACATATTTATATGAGCCATGATTTATATAATGATAAAACTATTAATTTATATTTGTAGCGAGTATTAAATTTATACAAAAACTATTGTGAACATTTTCGCAATAAAATCTCTTTCATAATACATACAATATTTTGCATGCTGTGTTATTTTTGACATTTAATTTATTATTTATTATATTGTATTTATCAACCATAATATTATTAGTATTTTCGTCTTTGTATCAAAGGATTAATGTTTCAAGAGGTACATTACAAGTTTAATTAGTTCAAGAAGATTATAGTTTGAAGATGAGATGATAAAGGATTAAAGATCAAATGTATAACTTGGTACCAAGTTTACTAATTGTTTATATTACGCTGTTTAGGAAATCGTTTGGAGAATATTGAATTAATAATAACATTGTATTATTAGAATTTCAATTTCTTTGTTATGAGATATTCAATTATAGATTGTTATTGACTCTGAGAAGTTATTGATTTAAATTGAGTTCAATCTGGTTTAATTGATTTTATAATTATCCTTATAGTGATACTGTTTATTCATTTGATGCTTTTCTTTGAACAAATACTTCAAAATTATTTTAATGACATCATCCAGTTGGATAAATGATATTCAAAATGGCGTAAAGTGCTGAAGCAGAGGTGGAAAAAATGAAGATACTGGAAGGACGCATTAAGGCACCCTCAATCTGGGGTCGAGTCTCCTGCGGCATCAGGTTCGAGGATTTGTTGGACAGGAGGTATGAAGATGCAATCAGGCTGCTGAAAAAACATTATTTGCCCGAAGAGGTGAATCGCACTATAGATATAGTTTGTAAACAGACATAACATACATATATATATATATAATTTTAATTTTACATATCATATATGTAAAATTAAAATTCCTATTTGAATATTTCTTGTTAAATGAAAATACCTTTAGAGGCAACTCCTGCTTGAAAACAAGTTTTTTTATAATATTTGTTTCTTAATTTCCACAGATCCGAGAAAAAACAATAGATTTTTTTTCAGATTTTGTATAAGAGTTTTTTTACTTTCTTTAAAGTTTCTAAAATAAATTTGTCTGCAGTTTCCACACACCCGAGAAAAAATATCAGAAATTCTTTCTAATTTTGTGTAAGCGCTTTTTTACTTTCTTTAAAGAAGCTTTGAAAATAAATTTATCTGCAAATAATATTCATAACAATGCTGGAGTAAGTGTTTGAAGAACTAATAAATGACTCTCTCATCATAAATTTCAATTTATCTAATAACCGCTCTTCACAGTTGTAGAAAATGTTATTATCTTTGCGAAATATTTGATAGAGTTTGATTTTAATGGCGGTAAGAGAGAGTACTGTGTTCTGACTCAAGAATAATGGATCGCCATTTGATCATTAAGTAATTGAAAAATTAAAGACTAAAAGAAATTGGTATTTTTACCTATATTCGTTAGAACTAATTCTATTGATAATATAATATTAATTTATTTATTCGAGGCATTCGCGATATCTCCACAATTTTTAATAAACTCTAAAACTGAATATATCTTTTAAATTATTTTCAAATCTCTTTTCCACTTAATTAAATTAATTTCAGGGAATCACATAAAAATGCGTTCTCAATTCACGTTGGCTTTGTCGTTTATTATTTTGTTGGATGAAAGGATTTCCATTGTACAAAGCACTGAGGACGCTACGAGATACAGTGACCTTGGGATAGGAAATATATTAGAATATAAATATATTTGTATTTTGTATTTATGTATTTTAAATTGTACAAAGTTGTTGTTGTACAATTGTAAATCTATGGTTGATTATATATAGTAATGGATCCACACTCTTTTCTGCTATCAGTAATACCATTGGCTATATGTAACCAATTATCAAACGCTGTAGAAATATAAGAAGATTAAATAACTAGTTAATCTTTGATCAGTAAATGATAAAGATTTCCCCGAAACAGTAATAATAAATGGCATTTGAATCTTGTTATGAATTAATATTCTAATATTATTGATACTCATACATGATGCTTCATAAGTCATCATTGTAATTGTTGAATATCCAAAATTTCGTGTTTTCAGGACACATTAATACATTACCACAATATTGAAGCAATGTTTAGAGATTTGTTAACAAATTTCATCAGTTATTGTAAATAAGTTGAGTACATAACCATCAATTCGATTAACCTGTTTTGAACGTTCAATAATTGCATTGAACGTGTAATGGTAGTCTAATATACAAACTTTTAAATGTTTCCTGAACAGTTGGCCTAGTTTCGTTATTTGATGGAATTTTGCCGAAATTTTCTTGTTTTCTTTCGTTCCTCTTTAAACTTGTTCAGTAATCACAAGGTAGCGTTATAATTTAGGATTTAGGATCATCTTAATAAGTGGACAGCATTCATTATACGCAAATAAGACACGTACAAACGTGATTCAGTCAATCAATCAGTCAGACAATCAATGATTATGTCTGTAACATTACAAAGTTACAAATAGATAAAAATAAATATATTATAGGCGGCTATAAGAAGGTCTTAACAAGAAGGCAAATTATCATTTTATTTGAAAAATCTACTACTAGTTACCAATACATTATAATATAAAGATGCATTCAAATCAAATATATAATCAACAACATCAAGATAAGTATTCTATTTAACAGTTTTGTACGGATTTTATGGACAATGTAAAAACGTATCTTTCGAGATTCTTAACGTCTCTTAATCTTTAAGTGTTATTTTAAACTCGAGTTTTATATCCATTTTATGAATCCGCATTCAAGTAGTACTTTTAAAACTGATCCCTGATAACTATAAACTAGTTTGAGTTGGTTATCTGGTTTAATTGTGTTGTGTTCTTTAGTTACGTGCTTGCATTTTGGTGTTATTAAGGAGATTCATCAGAAATGGAATGGTTTGAGATATTTAGTGTGGAATTATCTTACGTGCGGAACATATAAATCAAAATTATTATAAAACTAATCTAATCTAAAGTCGATGCTATCAAAACATAAACAGCTAAATATTATTTTAGATTTCACAGTTAGTATAGTTTATGTTTAAAATCTTCAGATGTTATAAACATTTTATTGTAGCTCATAACGTTTTCTTGTTTTAACTTTAGCGGGTACCACGACGGGTACCGGGTACTAAACCAGAAGGAGGTACAGTAGCGATGAGTAAGAATAGCTACGTTTTGTACGTATTAGAACAGGAACCTTAATCCGCTGTCAGTATGTTGTAGTATCCTATATCGGTATCCTTTCTTTGTTGACATAATACTTATATAAATTTTTACTTTTAAATATTTACTTATATATATTTTTTGTCTATGACTGACGGTACCATCTACCACCAGATGGACCACTCGCTTGCCTATAAATATACTTATATTTCAGTTAACATACAAATCAGTGAAGATATCTGAAGAGAAGGAAGGAGTGGACGAGTTCGTCCACAATGTAAGGATTTGGATCAAGGACAAGATGTAGATAACGGCGGTCGAAGAAGACACTGACAAACTTGTCGGTGTTTTAATTATGAGAATACAAGAGAAAAGTTAGTATTTCACTTTATTATATAATTAGCTGTAACTATCGTTAGCGCGGAATATGTTTTTTAAAATAAGAGTAGTCCAAGTTACTTCTTATAACATTAGCTATCCGCCAGTGCTAGTACTGTTAAAACTGGACCAGCCGTTTCAGAAATTAACTGGAACAAACAGCAATAATTTTAATATTGATTTTTTTATGCAACTACTTTATATTTGGAATTACAAACAATTATTAATAAAATGGAACAGAAATAAAAGAGTACTTTGAGTATAAATAATTGTATATTCCAGTTTGGTGTTAGTTATACTTAGGTAATTACATTTTAATAACTAATAAAAATGTAAATAAACCTAAATGTTTTAAAAACTCTTCCAGGATACGTCTATAATTTCACTAATATTAGGATTAATAAATTCACTTCTTAACGTTGTAGGAACGCAGCCAATTTATAATTATCTGAAGCAAAATAATGTTTGTTCCCTGAAGATGTTATAAACGTAATTTAAGAACTCATTTCATGGAATGAAGTCAAACTTTCAGCATTTTATCTTCAAAGAGACATTTCTTTTGCAATTAACTGCTTGTGATATTTATTACTTACAAATAATAACATGTTTTTATTTCATTAATTACTAATTAAATAGATTTAACCAATCTGCAGCAGAACCGGTAGGAAGTAGGTAATATACTACTAGTAATAATGTATACTATTAGTAAGTATTTACAATTATCAGATACTTAATAAATTTGACATCGTATATCAGGTAATAAATCTAGATATATGGAATTCGAATAAAATAAATAAAATTATTACTTTGCAATTATTTTTATCTATGCAGTAGTTTTTCAATAATTAGAGAACGCATTAAGATACAGACAGAACATCCCAATTCTTTAATATTACATGTTATCATCGATACTCACATGTACATATTTTTGTAATGTGATGTAATCTCTTCCGATCAATTTAATTGTATGGTAACATAAAATACGTTATGTTTTACAAAACCTGTATATTTTATTCAAACAACAATTTCCTCAGCATTAACCTTAAGACGGATAAATCATCTCAAACAAGAACTCATGATTAGAGGATTTGGATCTTATCTTGGTTGTATGATCACGTTCGATCTTCTAAATAACGCAACAGATGATTATTTATGTGTTTCATGATATATATAATTAATTATACATACTCAATATTGTATATATCTTGTTTTGTGTGTGTAATCAGGTAAAAGTTATAATTAAATAGGGAACTGAATGATGGAATGAAATGATTGAAAAGACTATCAATGCGTCGACTCCAAATAATTAGAAGTCTATCAAGTTGATGATAATGAAACCCTTTAAGTCCTTTAAATCCTTTAAGTTTATCCTGGATTAATGTCAGACTACTTTCCTTAATAAAAGAGGTTATCTTATCACTTATATAGGTAATATGATTGTCAAATAAAATTAACAATTTAACTCTAGGAAAATTGGTTTGATTATAAAGTATTGGTAAATGTCGAAACCCTACTAATTAATATGTATTTATGCCTCCAATAGTAAATATAATGACGTTAATAAATTACTGTAATACTTTGGATTTCGATTACAGTTTTAGTAATGGTATCAATGTTAGTTACAGACAAATTGCGTACATACGGGCGTGTTGAATGTTATCGCCGACAGCGAAGCGTTGTGACGTGTGTGGTGGATGATGCGGATGTACACAATTATGAAGCAGACTTTACATATATGATTATCGCTTTTATTGGATAAACATGACATGTATCCGCTTCTTAAAGATAAATAAAAAATCGATGATACTATAAGATACACTACTAAAATTGTTTTAATAGAAATACACGTTTGTGTTACTCGTTGTTTTTAACAACTTTTAAACCCCTCAACAATCTCATGATATTTGGTGAGGTTTCAAATTATCCCTCACTCCTATTCAAAATACCTTGTTTTTTTTTGACAGAACGTATTAATTAATTAATTAATATATTTATTAATACATAAAATATAATGTACACAAAAAGGATGACTTATTTCTTAAAAGAAATCTCTACCAGAAACCCTTAATTATTGGAGAAAATATTTTTATAGTTGCGGTATTGGTACAATAAATATAAATATTAGGTCTACAACTTTGCTCCCGCCGTTTTCCAAAAGATGGAGCTAGTAGCCAGTAATAGTTCAAATATATAAATCACAGTTGTTTTCCATCAGTTTTGACATCTATAAATATAACCTTACATCGATATTAGTTAATTTTTGTTTGCGTCATATAGTTACACTTAATTAAATATGTCAACTTATAAACCGAATTCACGTCATTTGCGGGAGATTTTACTTTTTCATTTCAACATGAAAAAATCGGCGGCTGAGACTCATCGGGTTATTTCAAGTACTTATGGTGATGATATAATTAGTAAAAGAACGTGTCGCGAGTGGTTCCAGCGCTTTAAAAGCGGTGATTTTGTTGTTGAAGATCGGCATAGCGGTGGCAGAGAAAATCTTTTGAAGATGATGAATTGGAGGCTTTACTTAATGAAGACTCGTGCCAAACTCAAGAACAGCTAGCAAAATCATTGGGAGTAACTCGGCAAGCAGTATCAAAACGCCTGGAACAGCTGGAGATGATCCAAAAACAAGGATACTGGGTACCGTATCATTTGAAACCAAGAGATGTTGAGCGACGTTTATTTGCTTGTGAACAGCTGCGTGAAAGACAAAAACGAAAAGGATTTCTTCATCGTATTGTTACTGGGGACGAAAAATGGGTGCACTACGACAACCCTAAGCGACGCACATCATGGGGATTGCCCGGCCACACTCCTACGGCGACACCTCGACAGAATATTCACGGATCCAAGGTCATGTTGTGTATTTCGTGGGATCAGCTTGGCGCAATTTATTATGAGCTGCTAAAACTTTCTGAAAAAATTACTGATGCACTTTATCGAATTGCAATTAATGCGTTTGAGTCGGGCATTAAAAGCAAAACGGCCGCAATACGCTGATAGACACGAAAAAGTAATTTTGCAACACGATTATGCTAGACCTCACGTGGGGACGTACCTCGAAACACTGAAATGGGAAATTCTACCTCACCCGCCATACTCTCCAGATGTTGCTCCATCTGATTACCATTTATTTAGGTCGATGGCACACGGCCTGGCGGGCAAGTGCTCCGATTCTTTTGAAAAAGTGAAAGAATGGATCGATTCTTGGATCTTATCAAAGGATGAAGAATTTTTCCGACGCGGGATTCGTTTGTTGCCTGAAAGATGGGCCAAAGTAGTGGAAAGTGACGGACAATACTTTAAAACATAAATAAGATACGATTTTTTTTAATATAATTTTTAAAATTAAAAAAAAAACGGCGGGAGCAAAGTTGTAGACCTAATATATATATATATATATATATATATATATATATATATATTTATATATATATATTAAAAGTATTAAAAATATATTTATATAATATACTAAACTAAATACATACAAATTACATATATACACATTTATATCTGAATATATAAACACACATATTACTTAAATGTACATAAATATAAATATAAATATAAATATAATACATACTTATATAAACATAATATATATACCGAGGACATTTTAGAGGGAGAGGAAGTAATTCTTCAATCTAAATATAAAGGAAATAATAAATGTATAAAAATAATAAAGACCCTTGATATTTCACTACGCCTACCCTTGAAGTATTTCGTGGTTTCTGAACCCCCCTTTTGAGTCTTAATTAACGATTCCTAATAAGGGCCACAGTGACAGTGTTAGTGACCATTATTGCATGTGTTTAGTTACTTAAGTATAGTTATTTTAAGTATTATTTTAGGTTTAAACATATTCATACATAATAATATTAAATTCTAATTTACATCCACATCTACAATACACACATACAATAATAATATTGTTAAGGAGACAATGACACTGCACCTTTTTATATATTTACTATAAGTAATAAGTTATACTAGTTTTTTCTTAATTAATTTTGGCCCAAGTTTCATCGATATGAACTGTATCTAAATTGAGTCTCGGGTCGTCTCAATCACACCTTTTTGTCTCTGAAACTTTTTAATGAAGTTCCTTAGATTCCTTCAAGAAAAATAACTTATTTAATATAACTTCCAACAAATATCCCGATAGTATCTCAATCTCATTAAAATTGTCGGAAGAGAAATGTCTATACTAATATTTAGATATTCCTTTTACTCCAAAAGGGAATGAAAGGAAATGACGGACATTCCAGAAACGAGTTAAAGTCGAAAGACAAATTACAGTTTACTGAGTAAATACTCGATTTGATGTTAGACTACCGAAAAGCTGTTTGACGGGCGAGAAAGAGAAAGAAGTAGAGGTACATAAAATAGAAAAGGACAGACAAGGTTAATAAGTAACAATCTGTTCGAATAATATTAATTAGGTAGCGGACGAGCTTCGGTTTCAAACTTGGATTTACAAAATAATGGATGCGGTATACGGATTTTATTCGAATGATATATAATATATTGTTTCAAGAAATTATTTTAAATATTCTATAATTTAATGGAATTCCTGCGACATTGAAATTTAACTTAATGTAACGCCCAGTCCATTGTTATGTGTCAATGTTCTGAATTAATTTCTCGTTTATGCGAACACCTTTTATTTATGGAAGTTAAATTATGTTTTCTATTCTTTACTCGCTGTTTTGTATATTTAATATATGAATATAAATATGTTTGTAAGAAAAAAATAACTTTTATTGAACATACACTCAATTTTAGTGATATGAAATGCAAAGAAAAATGAATCAGGGCCTCGGTAATATCAAGAATATTTTTTTTAATTCTTAAAGCGTGACAGTAACACTTTAATACATATATAATTATATAACTTGTGTCATCAAGGGTTTTTCTTTTCTCAACAATACGTATCTATACCACTCTATATTAATAGTCTACAAAATACAGTTTAAATTGTAATTATGTCAATTGCTATAACATAATTTGTGTCAGTACTTTATCATCATTTAGTCACAAATCAGTCTGACTCGGAGGATAATAAAGACGTTTATTGCTTTGTTTCTTTCAATAAGACCTCCATTTCAGTGTTTATTGCTTTGACGCAATATTACATTGTATGTTTAGGAAAACATATTTTATTACACTGTAAATGGGATGAGACAAATATATATTGTCATTTAAATCAATTCTAATACAATCTTTACTGAATAGGTTTTAGTATAAGTTATGTGTTTCAATACTCAAGAACATAATATAATAATAATTAAAATTGTGGTTATGAAATATAATGAAAAATACGAGTTATAAGAAACATAAGATATATTGTAATTAACTTATCAAGCTCATGTTATAACGTTGCACCAGATGTAGAACTGATCATAATTGCATTGTGTCTTAAATAACTACCAAAATTAGTTAATTACAATAAAATATATGTTACATTTGATATATAATAATTGTATAATTGCTTGACATCATTCTTAATTAGACGAAATAATTTTTATAATAATAAATAAGCAAATTAAATACTTTTCGTTAAAATATAATCGAATGAAAAAAATAGCCTAAGCTTAATATTCTTTATTACGACACTAACTTTCAGTAGGTAATTTTATGTATAATTAATGATATAAATAAATAATAACATAACTTGAGTAGGGTTGTAGACTGAATTAAATTAAACTAGATAAACACAAAGTAGACAGCCCTTGCTCTAATTAGTAACGTGATTAACCCACATTTATCGTTTCCTCATCTCTGGACAGCGACTGAACACCGATATCATCCTATTTAATATTTATAGTTCAATGCACACAATTCACACGCACACAAGGATTAAAGTATGTATAATATTACATATGTCCTAGTTGAACGACTTTATTTTTAAAGTAACTGTGCCCACTTCGTTTGCACGGAATATTTTTTTTTAATAAATGTAGCCTAGTAACTTAGGAGTCAGCTCTGATAGTAATAATCATTTTAAAATCGGTCCACCCGTTTCTGAGATTAGCCAAACCATACAAATAGAGCAAAGTTAAGAAAAATGCATTTTTTTGTAAGTACTTTATATACTTTCATATGCATTTAGTGAACAGCTGCTAATTTGGAACAAACAGACACTTCAATTTTATTTATATCTATAATAATACTATTTTTGCTCAATATTTGTTAACTTCGTTTAATCCTAATTTCCCTGTTTTCTTAACCCTTTCAGTTAGCTGTATTCAAGATTATATTAACATTTATACCAACATCACGTTAAAGTCATGGAAATGACGTAAAGATGATCTTCGAAATGAAAACATGCTAGGAAATAAGTAAAGCAAATTTCATTCAAACACAAAACGTCAATACAAAGGAACCCTAAAACAGGCTAATGAGTATTGTCCTTGCACGTTACACAGTCAAATGACGTTCCCGTCATAATTCATCATATGAATATTAATATCACAACACGTCCATGTCATGTGTATGACCTTAACGTGACTTTTGTACCAAACAGCGGTGAATGAAAAATGTAATTTGTATTTTAGCAAATGTTTTAATGTAAAAGTAAAGCCTTTTAATCTTTTAATCATATGTTTTGAATAATCTGCTGATGTCAAATTTATTCCTGTGTTTACCGAAGTACAAAGTATTACATAACTCAGATAAATTTTTGACTTTTTTCCGTAATAGTATTTAGATAATAAACTAACTCTTACAAATAATAAAATCCGTTTAGCAGTTTTATTGTATTTTGATTGTAGTCATAACTAGTTTTAGTGATTTCTCTTAAAAATGTAAATAATTTTAGCAGAAAAATCTTATAATGTACTATAATCATAGAATATTAATTAAAAACGCGTTTATTTTGAATAATGCGCGAATATTCAAACAGATAAACATTCTAAAAAAGAAATAAAAATAATTTAATAGTAGTGTGTATACATGTCAAATATTTAATTATTTTATTTATCCTAATATAAGTTATTTCCAGCAACAAGAATAACAATTTAAAACTTGACATTCCGGAGTTCCATTTACATTATCTAATAGCAGTGAAGCACTAGACTAGTGGAATATATTGACCAGCTTCATTGATAATAATAGACCATTTAGACTTAAAGTAAGTTATGATTCAATTGTTTTCGCCTTCAACTATATTAATTACATCATTGAATCCTACTGTATTATAACTTTGTATAATATATATTGACATGTATCCTACCAAGTATCGGTCCGTTTGATTGAAATTGACCGTTCTTAAACTTTTGTAAAACTTACACATTTTTAAACGTTATAATATCGTTATCAAACTACATGACAATTCTTAGAATATGCATATTATATTTTCTTCACTCTTTACTTTTAGTTATTTCGATTATGACCTCGTTATTTAATAAAATAACTTTTAATTACCGGTCAATTTGACTGCGTGCGGTAGGAACAGGTATACAAGAATTGTCGGTAGGTTTAGTGTTAACTGGCGCATAGCTGATGTTATAATGAGTAATTGCTGAGCGTAAGCGAAGCTCTTAACCGTTTGGGAGACCTTTATGTGTTTAGTTGTTTCCAGAATGCGACGAGATAATTAGCTAAAACTTTTCTCATGTATGTTTGAGCCGAACGCGGGTGTGATAGCGAAAACAGATTGAAAAAATGTTTAGCCATTCAAAAGTTCTCAAGAAAAGAAGAAAGGGGAGGGTCTCAGCTAAACACCCGCCGCGCACGTTTGGCGGATCCTAGTTTATGTTACTTTTATTTCAAAAAATATTTTATGTGCCAACAAAGTCGGGAGCAAAGCTTGTATTGAAATATGAATATACATAATACAGTTAGGGTTTATGTGGTTTAGATATACTATAGCTAAATATATATCTGTACCCAAATGACCAAATCGCGAGATATATGGACAATCATCCACAGTGATGGACGAGCCGCTCCCGTGATTAATAATAGTCCTCTAATTGATTACCGTTGATTTGATATCTCCAAATCATCAATTATTGAAGTCATGTGTGACTTATGACGTACATGCATCATTGTATATATGCTTATCTAGCTTTGAGATGCAGCTATACTAAGTTACCCGATGTCTTCGGTAGGAACAAAGATTTTACCACAAGTTAACTGGCGGATAGTTGACGTTTTCTGGCTACAGCTATACAGCTAGTATACCAATATAAAATATAGGGTAAAATAAAGTCTGTCTTTGTGTTAGTGATATTATATTGCAATATAAACACGTAAGCAATGGATTACCTTGAACATATCGACTATAGTGATCGACCGTAATTTGGGTATCTTACAAATGTACAATTAAATGTATAAAAAATACACAATAAAATAAAAGAAAATAAAGCAAATGACGCAATGACTTTCTCTATATTATAACCTGTAATATAGTTTTATGTAAACTAAATAAGTAAGTAAGTAAACTAAACTAAATAATATTGATATAGCTAAATGAGTTTGTATCAATATTGATATTACGGAACCCGTCAAAGAAAAAGTAGTCTCTCTTGATTTTTCAGTGTGGCTTCGTGCAAAGAAATTTTCCAGTTACGCTATAAGCATAATGTATTGATTTATTTTTTTTACTCGTTATAATGAGGGAGTAAAGAAAGTATTGGACAATTTTATACAAAATTATAAAAATATATTTTGCATATCCAAACATATATTTTTAGTAAATATTAAAATGCGTATTTTGTGGAACCTACATCTCCTTTCGCTTCCCCTCCCTACAGTAACTACTCCAGTACTGCCTTCAGTATCCTTGTGCTTTTATTTTCAAATGTAGTTTGTGTAATACGTTGTAATATGTTGCAGTTGTATCGGCGACAGTAACATCTAAATAAGATTGATTATTTGTTCGTTAAAACAATTATACAAATAATATATAATATATCTAAATATAAATGAACCGAAATTAAATAAAAATTATGACTCCAGTATCATATTAAAATAAATTAAACATTATCTAATCGAATAGCGAGAAAGTTAAAGGAGCTTCTATAACTTTTATCGGAAGACTCCAATACTGGTCATACAAGTCGCTATTCAGTCGACAAATTGTCAGTACATTTTTACGTTTACTCAATGTTGTGTCCCATATTTTATATTTACTTACTTCTATCTGCTTCTGTGTGATCATATTAAAATAAACTTTTTAAATCTGACTAGTGAAATAGCACCTAAGATACTTTATCTCCGACCTTCACCTGGGAAAGGTTAAGTGACATCACTTCTCACTTATCAGCCATTATTTAACCTTCAACCAGAGATATCAAACCCACGTGGATTCAAATCAAACAGGACAACTAATTTGCCCTTATCTTAAGAGCTTTCCTTCAGGTACGTTTGATTCAATAAAGGACCGGGATCTGTTTGTATATCTGATGGGATTAGGGTTATAGCTAGTGTTTGGGAAAGTTTTAGAAACATATTTATATGAGCCGTGATTTATATAATGATAAAACTATTAATTTATCTTTGTAACGATTATTAAATTTATACAAAAACTATTGTGAAAATTTTCGCAATAAAATCTCTTTCATAATACATATAATATTTTGCATGCTGTGTTAATTTTGACATTTAATTTATTATTTATTATATTGTATTTATCAACCATAATATTTATTAGTATTTTCGTCTTTGTACCAAAGTATTAATGTTTCAAGAGGAACGTTTCAAGTTTAATTAGTTCAAGAAGATTATAGTTTGAAGATGAGATGATAAAGGATTAAAGATCAAAGGTATAACTTGGTACCAAGTTTATTAATTGTTTATATTACGGTGTTTAGGAAATCGTTTGGAGAATATTGAATTAATAATAACATTGTATTATTAGAATTTCAATTGCCTTGTTATGAGATATCCAATTATAGATTGTTATTGGCTCTGAAAAGTTATTGACTTAACCTGAGTTCAATCTGATTTTATTGATTTTATAATTATCCTTATAGTGATTCTGTTTATTCATTTGATGTTTCACTTTGATTAAATAAATTAAAACTATTTCATATTTTAATTACATTATCCAGTTGGGTACCTTAAATTCAAAATGGCGAAAAGTGCTGAAGCAGAGGTGGAAAAAATGAAGATGCTGGAAGAACGTATTAAGTCACCATCAATCTGGGGTCAAGTCGCCTGCGGCATCAGGTTCGAGGATCTGCAGGACAGGAGGTATGAAGATGCGATCAGGCTGTTGTAAAAACATTACTTGCCCGAAGAGGTGAGGCGCACTATAGATATAGTTTGTAAATAGACGTGAACTCACATGTGCAGGTACATGATATACATGTATGACATATATATAATATATATGTAAAATAGAGATTCCTATCTGAATATTCCTTGTTAAATGAAAACACATTTATAGGACACTCCTGCTTGAAAACAAGTTTTTTAGAAATATTTGTTTATTAATTTCCACAAACCCGAGAAAAAATAATAGAAATTATTTCAGATTTTGTATAAGCGTTTTTTTACTTTCTTTAGTAATAAATTCTAAAATAAATTTATTTGCGAATAATTTTCATTACAATACTCTAATAAGTGTTTCGGAAACTAATAAATGTCTCTTTCATTGTAAAATCTCAATTTATCTAATAACAACTCTTCACAGTTGTAGAAAATGTTATTATCTTTCCGAAGTATTTGATAGAGTTTGATTTTAATGGCTGTAAAAGAGGGCACTGTTTTCTAACTCAATAATAATGGATCGCCATTTGGTCATTAAGTAATTGAAAAAGTAAAGACTAAAAGAAATTGCTTTTTTTATCAATATTCATTAGAACAAATTCTATTGATAATATAATATTAATTTTTTAAGCGCTCGGGGCATTCGTGATTTTTATTAAACTCTAAAATTTTATATAGCTTTTAAATCATCTCTAAATCTCTTTTCTACTTAATTAAATTAATTTCAGGGAATCACATAAAAATGTGTTCCCAATTCACGTTGGCTTTGTCGTTTATTCTTTTGTTGGGTGAAAGGATTTCCATTGTACAAAGGACTGAGGACGCTACGAGATAAAGTGACTTTGGGATAGGAAATTTATTAGAATATAAATATATTTATATTTTGTAGTTATGTATATTAAATTGTACAAAGTTGTTGTTCTACAATTTTATATCTTTGATTGATTATACATAGTAATGGATACACACTCTTTTCTGCTGTTAGTGATACCATTGGCTATATGTATAATGTAACCAATAATCAACCGCTATAGAAATATAAGAAGATTAAATAACTAGTTAATCTTTGATCAGTAAATGATAAAGATTTCCCTGAAACAGTAATAATAAATGGCATTTGAATCTTGTTATGAATTAATTTTCTAATATTAATCATACTCATACATGATGCTTCATAAGTCATCATTGTAATTGTTGAATATCCAAAATTTCGTGTTTTCAGGACACATTAATACATTACCACAATATTGAAGCAATGTTTAGAGATTTGTTAACAAATTTCATCAGTTATTGTAAATAAGTTAAGTACATAACCATCAATTCGATGAACCTGTTTTGAACGTTCAATAATTGCATTGAACGTGTAATGGCAGCCTACCATCTAAACTTTTAAATGGTTCCTGAACAGTTGGCCTAGTTTCGTTATTTGATGGAATTTTGCAGAAATTTTCTTGTTTTCTTTCGTTCCTCTTTAAACTTGTTCAGTAATGACAAGGTAGCGTTATAATTTAGGATTTAGGATCATCTTAATAAGTGGACAGCATTCATTATACGCAAATAAGACACGTACAAACGTGATTCAGTCAATCAATCAGTCAGACAATCAATGATTATGTCTGTAACATTACAAAGTTACAAATAGATAAAAATAAATATATTATAGGCGGCTATAAGAAGGTCTTAACAAGAAGGCAAATTATCATTTTATTTGAAAAATCTACTACTAGTTACCAATACATTATAATATAAAGATGCATTCAAATCAAATATATAATCAACAACATCAAGATAAGTATTATATTTAACAATTTATACGGATTTTATGGAAAATGTAAAAACGTGTCGCTCAATATTCTTAACATCTCTTAATCTTGAAGTGTCATTTTAAACTCGAGTTTTATATCCATTTTATAATACCGCATTGAAGTAGTATTTTAAAACTGATCCCTGGATAACTATAAACAAGTTTGAGTTGGATATCTCGTTTAATTGTGTTGTGTTCTTTAGTTACGTGCTTGTATTTTGGTGTTATTAAGGAGATTATCATGAGAAATGGAGTGGTTTGAGATATTTAGTTTGGAATTATCTTACGTGAGGAACAAATAAATCAAAATTATTATACAACGAATTTAATCCAAAGTCGATGCTATCAAAACATAAACAGCTAAATATTATTTTAGATTTCACAGTTGGTATAGTTTATGTTTAAAATCTAAAGATGTTATAATCATTTTATTGTAGCTCATATCGTTATCTTGTGTTAACTTTAGCGGGTACCACTACGGGTACCGGGTACCACACGAGACGGAGGTATAGTAGTGAGGAGTAAGAATAGCTAAATTTTGTATGTGTTAGAGCAGAAACCTTAATCCGCTGTCAGCATGTTGTAGTATCCTATATCAGTATCCTTTCTTTGTTGACATAATGCTTATATAAATTTTTACTTATAAATATTTGCTTATATATATGTTTTGTCCATGACTGACGGTACCATTTACCACGGATCGCTTGCATGTCTATAAATATACTTATATTTCAGTTAACATACAAATCAGTATAGATATCTGAATAGAAGGAAGGAGTGGACGAGTTCGTCCACAATGTACGGATATGGATGAAGGACAAGATGTCGATAGCGGCGGTCAAAGAAGACACTGACAAACTTGTCGGTGTTTTACTTATGAGAATACAAGAGATAAATTGGTATTTTATTATATAACTAGCTTTGGGTACGACTTCGTTCCAACAGAATATGTTTTTAAAAATAAGAGTAGTCTTAATTACTCCTTATAACATCAGCTATCCGCCCGTGATAGTACTGTTAAAATGCGTCCAGCAGTTTCAGAGAATAACTGGAACAAATAGACAAACAAAAATTTTAAGATTTATTTTTTTATGTAAGTATTATATATTTGGAATTAGTAACAGACAATTTTATTTATATGTATAGATGCTAGATATATTAAATAATATAAACTACCATGATATCACATGTTAGTTCATTCTTCAAAATATATTTATATATTGACATAAGTTTCAAACTATTCTAAATCTATTAGCGTATCAATCGCATCGATTCCAATAAAATTTGATTTTCCTGTATCGTTGGTCGTAACATTAAGGGTGGATTCCCTCACTGCTTTGAACCTAAATTATTACTGCATCCGTAAAAGAAATTCCGATTCAGCTGTAGACTTCGTGTATGGTGCAAGTTAAAGACGTTTGCGGTTAGTTTTAAAATAAATCAATATTTTCACATTTTTTTTTATTATTAGAGATAATAACATAAATCTTATTATTCAATAATATACAATGAAATAATAATATTCAATAATAGACAATGAAATGAAATGAAATATTATTCAATAATAGACAATGAAAATGCTCATAAGACTCCACGATTAAGTCAGTCTACAGTCATATCAGGCCACGGTCTAGTGTGAAAGCATTCTCACGACGTTCATCTAATGCGGAGAGTTAAACCATTAGATTTTAGTTGATAATCTTAAAAATGGCTGTCGCTCTCAAACGCTCTTTTATGTTATGAAGTGAAACAAAATAAATTCACATTTTAAAAAACTACTACTATCCCAGTTCATGTGATATCTTGTCGGTTTTTTCCTTTAGTCCTACAGTTAGGAACCGTGCAAATAGTGTTTGACGTTTCATAAGTGTAATGTATGCCTAATTTGATGACTTCGACTTTGAGACTCTGAAATTATACTAATAATATATATTTAAGAAATTATAATATTATGAAATTATATTATAATATAATTTAATATTTCACGACTTTCTCTTAACTTAATCTATACAATTAGCAGGTAAATTGGATTCGGAGTAGGGTAGATCTGTATTAGGGAAAGTTGTTGATATATCGAGACGAATAATGAAAGGTAGGCTTTGAGTAACGATATTGTTTCAACTAAATGTATAATGTATGTTCATTTGTGTGATTTGTTTAAGATATATCAATAGGTATTACATCAATACATTTGTTTATACATTAAACATATTTCAGGCGCTTTCTCTCGGACTTTCAGTAGAGTTAAAATAACATATAACCCACAATACACAACTGTGATGACTTATAAAGAAATTGATAAAGAAGTTGACTTGTACGATAAACTAGAAGTGAGGCGTTACTTTAAGGTGTACATCCTGGCCTTGAAGACTAGATACCGACATAGGGGTAAGTGGTTTTATTTATATTAATATGAAGAGAAAAGGAGTAATCGGTTTTTAAAAATTATTTTCCTTGTCCAAAGCTACATTTTTTACAAGTAATATAGGCCATGTTGTACCAATATTGAAAAAGGATCGGTACTTGTAAATACAAATAAAATAACCATAAATAAAATATTAAACTCTCAATACCATGGACGATGTCACAAAAGATGATATTAACAAGTCAAAATAATTAACGGCCAGCGAAGTGGTTATCATCAGCTAGTGTTATATATATATATATAAAAGTATACACTCTGATGAAGTCAATTTTTAGAGTATTAAATAATAATAATTATTTTACATAAATGTTTAGCCTGAATAAAGTCATTATGAAAAACCCAAACATAAAAAAAAATTACGGTGAAGTGAAAGTGCACTCGTGAGAGTCTTTAAGATTAATGATAATGCTTCATATATTTCCATAATACATATTCCAGTGTTATTAAAGACAGCTGTATAATTATATAAGGTATAGCAAAAGAAATGCTAAAAGCTGCAATAGCGCTAAGCGCAAGCGCCAATGTGCCGGCAGTCGCGGGTATCTTCACAACAGGGCGCGGCCAACAGATCGCTGAAGAACTCGGCTTCGAGAAATATAGCGAACTGTATTATGTGAAATATATTATTGACGATGAGGTGAGTTGAGCTATTAATTGTATATTGTATTGTATTGTATTGTATTGGAGAAAATATTTTTATAGTTGCGGTATAGGTACAATAAATATATATATATATATATATATATATATATATATATATATATATATATATATATATATATATATATATATTAAAAGTATTAAAAATATATTTATATAATATACTATACTAAATACTTACAAATTACATATATACACATTTATATCTGAATATATAAACACACATATTACTTAAATGTCCATAAATATAAATATAAATATAATACATACTTATATAAACATAATATATATACCGAGGACATTTTAGAGGAAGAGGAAGTAATTCTTCAATCTAAATTTAAAGGAAATAATAAATGTATCTTACTTTTTTATTTTTCGTAGTATCTAATTGATTCTGCCTTATTAGGGTTGTACAATGTTTCTGACTACCATCAAATTAGTAATTAAAAACATGTTTGAAACAAAAAAATATAAAAATAATAAAGACACTTGATACCTCACTACGCCTACCCTTGAAGTATTTCGTGGTTTCTGAACCCCCCTTTTGAGTCTTAATTAACGGTTCCTAACAAGGGGTGACAATGACAGTGTTAGTGACCATTATTGCATGTGTTTAGTTACTTAAGTATAGTTATTTTAAGTATTATTTTAGGTTTAAACATATTCATACATAATAATATTAAATTCTAATTTACATCCACATCTACAATACACACATACAATAATAATATTGTTAAGGAGACAATGACACTGCACTTTTTTATATATTTACTATAAGTAATAAGTTATACTAGTTTTTTCTTAATTAATTTTGGCCCAAGTTTCATCAATATGAACTGTATCTAAATTGAGTCTCGGGTAGTCTCAATCACACCTTTTTGTCTCTGAAACTTTTTAATGAAGTTCCTTAGATTCCTTCAAGAAAAATAACTTATTTAATATAACTTCCAACAAATATCCCGATAGTATCTCAATCTCATTAAAATTGTCGGAAGAGAAATGTCTATACTAATATTTAGATATTCCTTATATTTAACATCTAGTTTGTTTGTTCATTATACTTGTGTTGTAGATATCTTAATAGAAATAAGTTGAATATTGTTATCAACTGAGGAATGATAAGAGTTAGTTAAACATTTAATTAATAATATTAACATTCTTTTGTTTAATAAAATTCAAGTCACAACATCCAAGGTCTCTATGGTATAATTAATAATTATATGGAATGGTTCTTTGATGAAGTAAATTAAGCGAGATTAAGGACTTTGCTTACTCCAAAGGGATTCAAAGGAAGTGACAGACTTTCCAGAAATTAGTTAAAGTCGAAAGACAAATTACAGTTTACTGAGTAAATACTCAATTTGTTGTTAGACTACCGAAAAGCTGTTTGACGGGCGAGAAAGAGAAAGGAGTAGAGGCTCATAGAATAGAAAAGGACAGAAAAGGTTAATAAGAAACAATTTGTTCCAATAATATTAATTAGGTAGCCGACGAGATTCGGTTTAAAACTTGGATACATAAAAAATAGATGCGGTATAAATTATAGTATAATATATTCAATAATATATTTTTTGGAATGATATATATTAATTCTGTTTCAAAAAAATATTTAAATATTCTATAATTTAATGGAATACCTGCAACAATGAAATTTAATTTAATGTAACGCCCAGTCCATTGCTTTGTGTCAATGTTTTGAATTAATTTCTCGTTTATGCGAAGGAGACCTTTAATTTATGAAAGTTAAATTATGTTTTTCCATTGTTTACTCGCTATTTGTGACTTCTTCATGATATTTAGTACACAATCATGGGATGTTTGTTTGAAAAAATTAACTTGTCCTCTACTTCTGTAATAATAGTGTAATGTAAAGAAAAATCAATAAGGTGCTCGATACCTACCATCAAAAACATGTTTTAAAATTTTACAGTAACACTTTAATAATTTGTCTCTTCAAGGGTTTTTCATTCTCCTACATCCAATATTTATATCATTTCATACTGTACTTTGGTTCTATATAAATAGAAAATACAGTATAAAATTTTAATTATATCATTTACTAAAACAGAATTTGTGTCAGTACTTTATCATCATTTAGTCACAAATCAGTCTGACTCGGAGGATAATAAAGACGTTTATTGCTTTGTTTCTTTCTTATTTCAATAAGACCTCCATTTCAGTGTTTATTGCTTTGACGCAATGTATTACACTGTATGTTTAGGAAAACATGTTTTATTGAACTGTAAATGGGATGAGACAAATTGATATTGCCATTTAAATCAATTCTAAGACAATTGTTACTGAATAGTTTTTAGGATGTTATTTTTTTTATTATTATTTTTTATTGTCTCTGCTGTAAGCTTACTGGCCATCACAGCATCACAGGGGGAGTGGGCGGGTACGGAGAGGCGCCCTTGAGAATGGAGGCTTGAAGGGCCCCAGGGACCGCCCGACCTGATGGCGCCTCCTGTAAGGCTTGGACCACGGCTCAGCTCATTCATTGGCAGGGGTCTTCCGACACTATCATTCTTCGACAGGAGGAAGCCGAAGTGACGTGATCTAGTCGGGTCCTCGTCTTCGTCGGCGAAGACGCTTTGTTTGCATATGTATTGTATTTTGTGCTCTGCTGCTTTTACGTCGCGTTCCCTAACGTGATCGCGTCATCAGGGTCGAAGAGTACCGACTTGGATTTTCTCTTTCTGACTTTAGGAGTCTTACGCGCCGCGTATCTTGTGTCTTCAACCACCAGTGGGTTGGGTGTCCCACAGCATTGTCAAAGTAGCTTTGGAAAGCCTCTTGAAATACTATGCGGTCGTCGGAAGGAAGTCGGATCAGTTGTTTTAATACTCAAAGACATGACATTTTATAATTAAAATTGTTTTCATTAAATATAATCGAAAATACGAGTTATAAGAAATATAAGATATATTGTAACTAATTTATCAAGCTCATGTTAATAACGTTGCACCAAATATAGAACTGATCATAATTGCATCGTGTCTTAAATAACACTCATAATAAAAGATATATTACATTGGGTATAATCATTGTACACTTGGTTGGCAAATAGAAAAACTAAGCTTAATATTCTTGTTTATGATACTAACTTTTAGCATTAAGTCTATGAATTTATGTATTGTAAAATGGTATAAATATATAATAACATAATAGTAGGTAGGGTTGTAATTTTAACTAAATTAATTAACTCGAATCAGACAACCCTTGCTCTAATTAGCAACGTGATTATCCCACATTTATCGTTTCCTCATCTCTAAACATCCGACTGAACACCGATATCATCCTATATAGAATTAATATAGTAGTATTTATAGTTTAATAACACATAATTAAGTCTTATAATTACGAATTACGTATCATCTCAC
Source organism: Melinaea menophilus ssp. n. AW-2005 (assembly GCA_918358695.1). Lineage (NCBI taxonomy): Eukaryota > Metazoa > Arthropoda > Insecta > Lepidoptera > Nymphalidae > Melinaea > Melinaea menophilus. Next base: position 8,488,491 of record OU911054.1, on the reverse strand, counting down.
GAATGGGTAATTAAGATTCAAAATTATGGTTCTGTTTAGGAAAATACTTGTTTACAACGACTACTGAGATTCGAGATTCTAAGAAAAGTTTATTTAATTTGACTGGCACCATTCCCATAAACGTTATCGTTATCTTTTTACTTAATTTTAAATAGTAATATAATGCAATATAGTATAATACCGGAAACAATGAAGTAGTTTTTCTTGTGATGGAGGTGCGCTTACGTATATGTATCTGTTTGGTCATAATAAACTCAAAACATGAACCGATAGCTAAATAGATAGTCACAAAACTAACTTATGAATCCTTCTTCTACTAAATTCCAATGATGGAAGGAGAAATGGCTGAATAACCTTTTGCCATATACATTGTACTTACTTATAACACGAGTTTAATTTTCGTCAGCAGGCAATTTAAACCATCCTCATCAGAACCCGTCTCCTTAACTCTATGATATACTAATCCATAGTAGTCCAACATGGGAAAGAACATTATTTTAAAGTACAATAAAATTGCTCGAGGCAATAGTTTTTAAGGCACTTTTAATTTAAAAATAAGCGGAAGGTTTTACTCTTTTTAACCATCATAAAAGAACTTTGTGACCTAACTCTTTCTGCCGATAAGCTCATTACTTTTGACGACGATATTGTTCTTCTGTTCACTAGTGACACATGGGCTAAAACATTTAAAGTTGCTCAAAATTGGCTAAACATAGTTTATGCATGGCTTTCATAACTGCACACGGTTGTCAAAAGTTACGACTCCTTATGTATTTTTCAAAAAATTGGGGCTTTCGACAATATTAAATAACTTGGTATTACTGTTAACAATACATTCTCTTTCCAACCCCGCATAATGTCCTTATATTTTCAACAAATTGCAGATTGAAAAAACAACAAAACTGACTTGTTATGCTATTTGTCAATCTCATAACAAAATACGTCATCTTTGCTTGGGGTGGTGCTGCAAAGTTGACACCCGATCTTTCGGGAACGGACACCGAGAGCTGTTCTTAAAGTAACATTCTTTTCTATTGCCTACTAAGAAACTTTATAAGTCGCTGGAGTGATGACATTCAGATTTACTTTATCATCCACTACATGAACACCGAAATCACCTAGGTTATTTATCAAAAGGGTTCTGCTCTTTCCTAGGACCTTTTTTATATAATAAAGTTCACAAATCTTTATTAATATATCCACTTCATAGAATTTCTTGCAAAAAAAAAATTTCTGACTGGCTTAAAAAATTTAACTATGAGAAAAAAAAAAAATGTTTCAAACTTTAATTTAACATTAAATAATATTGAGTAATATTTAATAGTAATTCATAGTAATATTTATTATGAGATATACTTCTGTGGTTTCTCTTAATATATAGTTTTGTAGCTGCATCCAAGTTTGTTAGATTTATTATCATTGACATTGTAATGGCAGCCTGGTGACCTATGACACTGACTATATTCTATACTGGCACCAGGCCGCCAAATGATTTTTTGTTTACGTATTGAATTCTTGTAGCAATTCATTTGTGGTGACGGATATAAATAAATAAATAAAAACTTACAATGAAGGTAGAATGCAAAGTAAAAAGGTGTTTTGAAAAAACTGTATATATTGTTTATTTGGATGTTCACTCGTGATTTATAAACGACTCGATTGATTTAAATGTGGATTGGAAAGTTGAAAGGATTTACACCTGGAATAGCCGCTGGCAAATGCTGGATAGAATATATTCTGACATTTGGTGGTTTTTGTTGATTTTAATTGTTTTGACTTGATACTTTATAAACATTACTAATACGGGCTTTTAGTCTGTTTTTAACATCTTACGCAAAAATCATGCTTCAAATATGGCAATAAGTATAATATGATATTTCATATTAATTTAAGCTTATATTGTAGTAAAAGTTGGATATGAAACTTTAGTATTACATGTTATTGTTACGAAAAAATAATTATAAACAATATTTATCTTCTGATATATAAAAAAATTAAAAATTTACGTTACTTAAACTCGGGACTACTAAAACTATGATTACTGTGGTGGGTTGGACATGGAATGTATAATCTATTTGATTATATATTTGCAGTGATGTATTTTCGATCGGGTTTCAATAAAATATTTGTGAGATCCATACTTACATTTGTTTGCGTCTGTCTGTTCAAAGAAAAAAGAACGCATATTTCAGAAGAAATTCAATGGTCCTCCAACCTTCATACGGATAATCATGAATTTTGCACAGACAAACAGTAGTTTGTTATAAAAAGTAATTTATGATTAAAATGAATGCAGCGACAGATATTGAGAACTTCTGACAGAATTAACAAATTTTCATATCCTGAACTCTAACTAGATGTAACTAGTTGTAAGTAGTTGTATATGATAAGTAACTTGTAGTTCAGGGATCTGTATGTCAGAAACTAATTGCAAAATTGACGAAGTTTGCACTTTGTTAATAATACTTGCTGAACAAAATTGTCGCCTTAATAAGGTTTATGTATTTATGTATTCTTACACTGTAGTTTTTAAATTGACATTAAATAGGACCAAAATAGGCCTATACTATTTAACAATACTTGATATGTAAAAAAAAACAGTATTTATAGATAATTAGCAAACGACTATTAAGAAAATTATTTGAGCGTAAAAATATTTCAGAGATAAAGCTATACTAAAGAGGTGAGTGCGAATTGGTAAGTGTAGAATTGTTGATGTTTAAATTTCTGCAAGAGTATTTATATATCCTAGTTTATATTATTTCACTATTAGTCTGCATAATATGTTCTTTCAATGCTGATTTTTGGCATTACCTACATTTCTTCAGACTTATTGAATAGTCCGTTGTGCCGCGTACAGTGGCCGAGTATGCAACAAAGCATCACAATGACAGCGACTTACATGAACAAAATGTTATGTAATAATAGCATGCAACAGAATGACAGAAAAATATCAAATATCTACAAAACTTATAAAATTATACATTTCTTTTGAATAGTCTCTGTTTAAAACTTCTGTTATTGAAATATCTGATGTTAATGGAGATTACCACAAAAAAAGTCGCGTCAAGATTAAAAAAAAAGATTTGTTTGTATGCATTATGTATAACTAAGTCAATGTAAATTTAACTGTAACTGGTTTCCGAGATCTTTAATATGTAACCGTCAATGTTGTGTGCATATTCAATTTCGTTTAAACTTCGGCTGAAGGTTATTTGGTTACACTTTTTGAAGTTAACAGTTATTCTGTTATGTTTATAGTATTTAAAGATATCATTTTAATACTTTAACAGTAGTGAAGAATTCTTACTTCAAGGAAAACTTTTTTATCATCAGCAAACATTAAACTATTTATATTATAAAGTAAGGAACCTAAGGTTGCACCTTGAGGTATGCCAGAAAATATTTAAAGGACTGTGCTTTTTGCGTTTCTCGCAATAAGTGCCTAACTTATTATTCTTACAGACAACTTAAACCACCGGAATCGGCCATTATAAATGCTAAGTGGTTGAAGTTTTACTAATAACATTATTTGATCGATCTGAAGGAATGATTTCTCAAAATCCGTGACTTTTTAATGTAGTTAAAATTGGATATAGGTACATAGTTTTCTATTTCTTGATCCACCTTCATGTATTGGCACTATCCCTCCATATTCTTTCTATTAAATTATAAGTTGTGTATTTATTTTCGAACTATATTTAACACATTAATTGTATGCTCAAAAATCTGCAACAGAAATATATACTAAAAAAAGTATTATTTCTTAACCTAACATAATGGTTCCATTAGTTGGATAAGAATAAAATATAATCATTTAACAATATTATAAATTCGTACAATGTTTTATGAAAAAAAAATAAACAAAAATTAAAAAAACAATCATATATTGAAAATAAATACCAGTTTTATTTATGGAAAAACAACATTTTATAATCCACAACATATTTGATTGTTTTTAATAATATGTAACCGAAGCCTCCCATAATCTATAACACAACAAATATCCGAAAATCTGTAGAAACTGTTTCCGTTGTTAGAAATTTCATATTTAAATGTATTGTATTTATATATATAGCAACTTTTCAAAGATATATTAAACTGAATGCTAATATTGTTATTGTATGGAATAGAAGTGAATAACAAACAGGTATTGATTATTGCATGCAATTTTAATAACTTGTATTCCTTGCCGTATCAATTGTGAATATTAATAATTATTATCTCTGTAATAGTTATCCCTCAATCTATTTGAATTAATTGTTATCTTAATGTCACGGTGAGAATGAAGAAGAACGTGCTCAGGTGGTTTGGGCACGTTGAACGAATGAGTGATGAAAGAATGGTAAAAAAGATTTATATGGGAAAAGTGAGCGGTAAGAGAGACAGGGGGAGGCCTCGAGTGACCTTCGAAAATACAGTAGCTACGATACTGGAGGAAGGTCACGTAAAAAGCATGAGGACCCCCCGGAGGGCATGTATGAAGAAGTTGATGTCTGTGGCCGAGGCGAAAGAGGTATGCAGAGACCGTAGCGTTTGGCGCTCCGTCGTCTCTGGCTACCCCGCAAGGGATATGGCGTGAAGGTTATCTTAATGACGGATGACAATGGACATAGTATCCAATGTTATCGAAAACTAAAGGTACGTGAGCGTAAAAGTTATTTATTAGACGGCGGGAAAACAGATATTACGTCATAAATTATATCATATTACGCGTTACTAAATTCAAAAGGCGCGATATTGATGTTAGCTTATAATTTTTTCAATGAATTTTTGGGACGCTTTACGCATTCTATATGGACAGTTTTTTCATTTAAACTGTCATTTAGGAATGAATTATAGTGATAATCTCTTTGTAACGCCAAAAAGTATTGCATCGACATGCTATATGTAAGTAATTGACAGTTGATACAATGGAGTTAACAGTCATAGTCCGTTTTGATAACTTATGCTTCGAGGCCACTCGTCGGCTTAATTTTGACTTGTCATTTAGATTGCTTTATTGCAGCAGCAGATTGTAGTACTGCATTGTAGCAGCGGAAAAAGCTCCCGTTAATGAATTTCTTAAAAGTTACTTGCAGCATGTTGTTGACACAAAAATACCATTTTACTCGGTACTAAAACATCGTGAACTTCGAGCGAGACCAACACATCGTAGTAACGCAAAAGTTGTACCGAGAACCTCTTAAGGTAGACATTTTGTGGAAAAACAAAGAAAATAAAAATTAATGGAGCTTTCATCGTAATAGTAAGATAACTGTCTGTAATTTTTGTCTTATAATTCAAATCATTTTTGTAATTTCTGATATGAACAAAAACATAAAATATTTTTCTTAATATTATTTAAATAATTAAATTTTATAATTAGATTTATAGTTCATTCAAATAATATCTTCAATTTTATACAGATTTTCATAACAAAATATTTATTACATAATTGTAAATGAGGTCGGAGTGAGAGTCATCAAGGTATCCGCTCTAGTTCTTACACTAGCGTCTGAAACATAAATTAGCTGTTTTTACATACAGAGCTTAACGACAAACCGTAACTAATATAGTAGTTACTTTTTGTGGAACACGAACTCATGGTTTTTGTTATTTAAATTACGATTTTAACATGGAATTAAGGGAGGCCAATCAACCTCCAGCATCAAATTTAAACCAGATCTATGCCTTTTATATAAATACTTAATAATCTAGTTATACATTCATATTGTATAATTACTTGTACACCTTTCAGAAGTACATAACATTTTTATAAATATTACCAAACATTTTTTATTTCATTAATAGAATTCTTTAATTCTTAAAATCGTTACTATCATAATTAAAAAATATCATAATTTGATAAGATTTAATCAAACAAGTCACGCAATCACGTGACCAATGATATTAAATTAAGCTGATTATAACACTTATTAATATAATTGGGTGATTACGTAACTTTATATTCCTTTTATTCCTTCAATTATATAATTAATCTATTTAATAACCAATTATTTATTTATTTATATATTTTCCACTTTGAATCCATACCAGAAATCACTTGTGTACGTCAAATGGAAGTGACAGGAGGGACTATTTTGATATCGTATATATATATATATATATATATACGATATCTACGATAAATTTTAATTGTAAACCTACAAGTTTATGTAATTTTTTTTTCAATGTCGATTCCTGGTTTTATTTGAAAGCTAGAGATTTATTTAATCGAATATTTAATCAGTCAGAAAATAATTTTGTAATTAACTCCACATGATTGCATAGGTCCAAAAACACGATTTACAGTAAAATTAAGAGTGTAAACTAGTGTGTCCACGAAATATATATGTTAAAGTTTTCTTTTCTTAGCGTACAATTTAGTATTCTCGAAACTATTGAATAAGAATCTAATAAAACTAATGATTCAGTGTCTTATTAGAATTATTGAATTTCATAAATCTTTAATAAAGGTTTCATTGACGAGTATGCTTTCATGTATGGGGTAATCGCAAAATATACTGGACTGAATTTATAAATTTTTTACATCCGTAAAAAAAAATCATAGTGTAAGATGAATATAACAGATAGTAATCGTTAAGTTAATTCCACTGTATCCAAAAACATAAATAGGTAAGTATTTGTTATAATATAAAATAAATTGACAACATAAGAATATAACTTATGTTATTAACGGCAAAACCAAGTTTCATTATAAAAGTTTTTTGATGATTTCTAAAAATAAACGTTATCTCGTATTTTTTTTATACTATGACTAAGCCTTTATCCCCTTATGTTGCATGAGAGGGTTATCAATTATATCTTTGCTATCAAGCATTATGTAAAATAAAAAAATATATAAACAATAAAGACCAATTAGTTTTAAATTACTCTACTAGTTTATATTATATGTAATGGCTGCTATTTCTTAATATAAACAATTTCTTTCCCCACAAATATTATAAAAAATTTAACACATTTCCTGAATATATATTTAATTCCTATTAGATCGACAGGTGACTAGCAAAACCCGACGTATGTTTGACATGGCGGCAAATTGCTTCTGAACAAGATACAGGCTTATAAATATTTTTTCTTTCATGTATTTTGAAACATAATATCTACACTTTTTATAATAATGGCCAGGTGATTGGGCTTTAAATAAACATTTTCATATATTTATTTTATACATGTTTACATAGACAAATCATCTTTACATAGACATTTAAAAGATAAAATATGCACATGGGATAGCTTATCTCTTGGAAGAGATTTAGTGCTGTCGTGGTACTATGAAAACCTAATTAGAGCATTTAGATTATTGGTGGCTAAAATATTTTAAAGTTGCTTGCAGACAACATTTTCGAAAATTTTAGATAAAAACAGCAGTATAGATATGGGGCGAAAGTGCATTAGAATGGAGGAATATTTCACTTTTGGGTAAAAGAATAACTCAGGCTTCCTTCCCAGTTAGGAGAAAGTTATTGGAAATAAGGGAAAAAATTAAAAAGTGTGTAATCACTACCAGTACTATATAACATTGGTAAGAGACTGACACCATCTGTACCATCTGCTTTTGATGTTAAGGACAGTACGCTCGAACGATGGTGGATTATGTTAAAAACCTCAGATATACTGATATCGGATCAAAGAAGTAACATTCCACACCTTGGCCTGAGTTTATCCTTTCACTCCCAAGCGACATCAAGATGAGAGCAATCAATGTCATCTAAACCCATTTTATCACAAAGAAGATTGTTAGTTGTGCAGTTCTTCTCATTATAATATTCTAGTAAATTAGGGAACAGTAAAATTTTTCTTCGAGAATACTATCAAAACGGTCTGTCAAGAACTGGAGCTGCTGCTGTAGTACGTTTCATGTTTTCCAGATGAGATCTTTGAAAGCGGCATGACTTTTCCAATGGTCGTTCCAATCTGAGAAAAATTATTGATGGCAATTTAGAAGAAGTTTGTTTTTTTCCTAGTGCCTTGTCAATATTATCCTATATGAATTCAATATTTTAATAATATTTTCCATGTTCTTATTAACTTTGCTTTAAAGATACATACGTGTAATTGTTTATAAAAGTGGTTTTACTAAAATATGATATTTTCCAGGTATATTTAATACCATTACTTTATAACAGTATTTTATTAAATTTGGAAATTATTTCATCTGATTTATAATAATTATAACCAATTTTGCTATTATTACACCACATGTAATATCTATTATAATGTAATGAAGGAAGTCTTGAGAGTTAAGTAAGAACAATGCAATATTTATTTTATTGTAATAAACAAATTTACTGAGTTATTTAAGATACGGTCCAATTATGATATATCTAGTGTAACGTTATTAACATGAGCTTGATATGTTAATTACAATATATCTTATGTGTCTTATAACTCGTATTCTAGTTTATATTTAATAACAAAAATTTTAATTATAAAATGTCTTTGAGTATTAAAACAACTGAGCCGACTTCCTTCCGACGACCGCACAGTATTTGAAGGGGCTTTTCAAAGCTACTTTAACAATGCTGTGGGGCACCCAAACCTACTGGTGGTTGAAGACATAACCTACGCGGCGCGTAAGACTTCTAAAGTCAGAAAGAGAAGACCCAAGTCGGTACTCTTCGATCCTGATGACGCGATCACGTTAGGGAACGCGAAGTAAAAGCGGCAGAGCACAAAATACCATACATATGTAAACAAAGCGTTTTCGCCGACGAAGCTCGCTCGCTCGGAAGCCGGAGTGACGTGCTCTGGTCCGAGGACCAGAGCACGTTACTCCGGCTTCCTCCTGTCGGAGGACGATAGTGTCGGAAGACCCCTCCCAACGAATGAGCTGAGCGTGGTAAAAGCCTCACAGGAGGCGCCATCAGGTCGCGCGTTCCCTAGGGCCCTTCAAACCCCTTTCTCAAGGACGCGTTTCCGTACCCGCCCACTCCCCCTGTGATGCTGTGATGACCAATGACCTAACAGCAGAGACAATCAAAAAATAATAATAAAAAAAAAAAAACTTATCCTAAAAACTATTCAGTAACAATTGTCTTAGAATTGATTTAAATGGCAATATCAATTTTTCTCATCCCATTCGCAGTGCAATAAAACATGTTTTCCTAAACATACAATGTAATACATTGCGTCAAAGCAATAAACACTGAAATGGAGGTCTTATTGAAAGAAACAAAGCAATAAACGTCTTCATTATCCTCCGAGTCAGACTGATTTGTGACTAAACGATGACAAAGTACTCACACAAATTCTGTTTTATTAAATGATATAATTAAAATTTTAAACTGTATTTTTAAGAGTCTATTAATATAGAATCAAAGTACAGTATGAAATGATATAAATATGGGATGTAGGAGAATGAAAAACCCTTGAAGAGACAAATTATATTATTTTATATGTATTAAAGTGTTATTGTAAAATTTTAAAACATGTTTTTGTTGGTAGGTATCGAGCACCTTATTGATTTTTCTTTACATTACACTATTATTACAAAAGTAGAGGACAAGTAATTTTTTTCAAACAAACATCCCATGATTGTGTATTAAATATCATGAAGAAATAGCGAGTAAACAATGGAAAAACATAATTTAACTTTCATAAATTAAAGGTCTCTTTCGCATAAACGAGAAATTAATTCAAAACGTTGACACAAAACAATGGACTGGGCGTTACATTAAATTTTATTTAATTTTTGCAGGTATTCCATTAAATTATAAAATATTTGAATAATTTTTTGAAACAGAATTATTATATATCATACCAAAAATATAGTATTGAATGTATTATTTATACCGCATCTATTTTTTATGTATCCAAGTTTGAAACCGAAGCTCGTTCGTTACCTAATTAATATTATTGGAACAAATTGTTTCTTATTAACTTTGTCTGTCAGTTTTCTATTCTATGTGCCTCTACTTCTTTCTCTTTCTCGCCCGTCAAGGAGCTTTTTGGTAGTCTAACATCAATTTGAGTATTTACTCAGTAAACTGTAATTTGTCTTTCGACTTTGACTCGTTTCTGGAATGTCCGTCATTTCCTTTCAAGCCCTTTGAACTAAACAAAGTCGTTAATCTCACTTAATTTACTTCCGCCACAAATTATTCTATGTTATTATATTAATTATACAATAGAACCTTAAATGTTGTGACCTGAATTTGAGAAAAAGATAAAGATTAATAAGTAAGTTAAATAAATATTATTAATAAAACGTTTAACTAACCACATAATTGAAGTATCTTATCATTCCTCAGTTGATAACAATGTTCAAACTTATTTCTATTAAGATATCTACAACACAAGTACAATGAACTAACAAACAAGATGTTAAAATATAAGGAACATCTAAATATTAGTATAGATATTTCTCTTCCGATAATTTTAATGACATTGCGATACTATCGGGATATTTGTTAAAAGTTATATTAAATAAGTTATTTTTCTTGAAGGAATCTAAGGAACTTCATTAAAAAGTTTCGGAGACAAACAGATGTGATTGAGATGTCCCGAGACCCAACTTACATCGATACAGTTCATATCGATAAAACTTATATTGTAACTTATCCCTATAAGATATCCAATTCATAAACAATGAAACTTTAATTTGACTATTCAAAAATGTATCTGATTAAAAAGATGTATATTTTTCCCTTAACAATATTATCGTATGATAAATGTTGATGTAAATCCGAATTCATTATTGTTATTCATGAGTATTTTTAACCTATAAAATATAAATATAAAATATAAATAATGCTTAGAAGCGATATACCACTCACTGACTCATCACAAAATCTCCGAAACTATCTGTCTGATTTATTTCAAATTTTACCTAGTTACTTCTTTCATGACGAAGAAGTCCACTAAGACCGGATTTTACGTAATTCCTATCCCAAAGGATGTCAACTTTTTCATTTACGAGTTATACACTTAACGCGGGGGTAAGAGTTACTATATCAACGGTTACCATAGCAACGGTTACGATGACAACAGATAATATGACAAAGGCATAGCAACATTAGTTCACATTCAAATTAATAGTGTGTACAGCAAAGCAGTATGGAATATGCTAGTATATATATATATATATATATATATATATATATATATATATATATATATATATATATATATATTGTTTTATGTAATCAGGTGAGAGTCATAAATAACTAGTATGACCAAACTGAAAATTTCCACTGAGATAACCTGCGATAAAAAAGCGTTGAAGAAATTGATTGCGCTGACACAAACATAATAGGAGAAAGGCATGTTTATAGGGATGAAACCCTTTAAGTCCTTTAAATCCTTTAAGTTTATTATGGATTTATGTCAAACTGCTTTCCAAAATAAAAAATTTGGCAGTCATACGTCTTTCTTCTCTTATATAAGTAACATAATTGTCAAATAAAATTAACACTTTAACTCAAGACACATGGTGTAATTATAAAGTATTGGTATATGTTGTAACCCTACTAATATGTATTTATGAGTCTAATAGTAAATACAATGACTTCAATAAATCACTGTATCGTTATGAATGTCGATTACAGTTTTTGAAATGGTATCAATGTTAGTTACAGACAAATTGCGTGCATACGGGCGCATTGAATGCTATCGCCTACAGTGAAGCATTGTGACGTGTGTGATGGATGGTGCGGATGTATACAATTATGAATCAGACTTTAAATAGAGGGTTGTCGCTATTATTAGATAAATATAACTTATAGTCCGTTTTCAAAAGAATAAAATAAAAATGATTTCTTCACATCACATCAAGCGAGTCTCGTCGTCGAAATTAAATTGCGCACGTTAATTTTTATTTTGCTATTATTATATATTTTTATAGTGGCCATTAATGCATTTAGTTTATTTACCCCAATAATCAAAAAGCAAATAAAAGTAAATTCTACTTACTTTTACTGAACTGAACAATTGTAACGTAAAATAGTTGAACTATTCAAAATTCAAATTTAAACCATCACATGAAAAAGTTAATATCTGTTTAGTCGTATATTTACATTTTTTTTATTTTTGAGCATTATTTTATAATTATGATTATTAAATAATTATATATAATATATAAACATCCATTGCGTTATTTGGAGGAACCCAGATACGATCTAAATCCTCTAAAATAAAAATGCCGGTAAAAGCCATTAATAATCTTAAAGTTAAATTATAAACTGATATCAGTGTTCTATAACTCATCCCTAGAGTCCAGTCGAGTTCTAAAGGGTTAGGTTAAATGCATTGATTTATACCTATATTATTTACCTTATCATGGACGACTCCAGAATCATGGAAAGGAACGCCATATGGAAAAAAACCACCAACATTAAAAATAATTAAGAAAAAACAGTTTTATTTATTTTATATCTGATAATGGGATATATTTGTGGACATGTCCATGTAGCTTCCTACTGGTTCTACTGCAAAAGATTAAATCTGTTTAAAAATGTTCTTAATTTTAAGTACTGTAGGTAATTTGCAATATTTTAAATAATTCTGTAAATTTTTAAATAGCAAAAGCAGTTTATTGCATACGAAATATTTATTTCAAGATAAAATGGTGAAAGTTTAACTTAATTCCGTAAAATGAGTTCTTAAATTACGTTTATGACATCTTCAGGGAATAATTATTTTGCTTCAGATAATAGCAACTTGTAGCCAAATTTCTCCTTCATTTCTTTTTTCTATAATTATGCAAATTGTTTTTATTTTTTTACCGCCAATTATTCTTGATTAACACCCCGCCAGGGTTGACACATATAAGTATAGGTTACTCTCCAATTTGTGCTATCTTCTAAGTCTAGGATGTTCTACATTTAGACGTTAATGGAAATCGTAATTTTTATTTGGTGTGGTTGGTGACCCTGACTGCTAACATAATTTGTATATGATTCAAACACGCCTGGATTTGCTTTGTATTCGTGATTGTCTAATCCCAATTGCATTTTGATCATTCATTTGTTCGGGAACTGTTAATTAATATGTATATTTCTTTGGAAAAGGAAAAAATTGTTAATCCTTTATCAAATTATAGCAATATAATGAAGTATAGTTAGATACGCTTGGCAAATATTTTGACAACAAACATGATGGTAAATAAAATCAAAACCTTTATTTCGCTTTAATCGATTTAAATAAGAGAAATATGAAAATTTATTAATTATTCTCATCTTCATCTGCAGGTGGCTGTATGTTGAAGCGGGAGGATGCTTGTGTCTGTATCTCCTGAGGCTCCTCCACTGCAGGGATCCGGTATGCCATCAGCGCGGCTCCGTAGTTGCCGAGACCCGTGTCCCAGAACACTATCTAACAATAATATAAACTACAGTAGCTTATTTAAATCCATAAATTAGATAGCCGTCGTTTTGTAACCTTGGACCCTATATTATTAAATTATCGGAAAATGTAATCATAAACTTATATGGATGTTTACAAATTAATGTAGTTTTTATCCATTCTTTCCAACACAAAACAGTGAATTCGTTCAAAAAGAACAATTAATTTATGATAGAAGAATGTTAAATGATAATGGGCGAAAGCTTGTAAGCTCAATTATCAAGTAGAGACCACATGAGAGGGAATGTCAATTAATTACATATAAGTAATATTCAATACACAATTAATCGGTCAACTCACCTCATCGTCAATAATGTATCTCACATAATATAGTTCATTATATTTCTCGAAGCCGAGTTCTTCAGCGATCTGTTGGCCGCGCCCTGTTGTGAAGATACCCGCGATTGCCGGCACATTGGCGCTTGCGCTTAGCGCTATTGCAGCTTTTAGCATTTCTTTTGCTATACCTTATATAATTATACAGTTGTTTTTAATAACGCTGGAATATGTATTATGGAAATATATTAAGTATTATCATTAATCTTAAAGACTCTCACGAGTGCACTTTCACTTTTACTTTACCATACTTTTTTTATTTTTTTTATGTTTGGGTTTCGCATAATGAGTTTATTCAGGCTAAACATTTATGTAGAATAATAATTATTATTTAATACTATGTTATTTGATAGTTATTCACGGTGACGGTTAATAATAAACATGTAAGTATAAAAATAATTATGATATTAACTGATTTGACCTCGTTACGAGGAAAAATATGAAATCAGACAAAAAAATGATGTTTTTTTAAAGCCCAATTTTTCTAGCACTGTAAGGGTCATATATATATTTTTTTTCGTGCTTGTATTTCGTTCTACTATTAGCCTTTTAGAGGTTATCTATTGTTTCTTGGACACCCTGTATAATACTGACGATAACCACTTCGCTGGCCGTCACATATTTTTACTTGTTGATATCATCTTTTGTGACATCGTCCATGGTATTGAGAGTTTAATATTTTATTTATATTTATTTTACTTGTATTTACAAGTACTGATCCTTTTTTAATATTGGGGTACAACATGGCCTATTTTACTCGCAAATAATGTAGCTTTGGACAAGGGAAATAGTTTAGAAAAAACGATCCAATATTTTTGAGTTTTGTTAACACATACATACGACATACGATAAAACCTTTTCTCTATATATTAATATAGATATAACCACGTACCCCTGTGTCGGTATCTAGTCTTCAAGGCCAGGATGTACACCTTAAAGTAACGCCTCACTTCTAGTTTATCGTACAAGTCAACTGTTTTCTCAATTTCTTTATAAAAAGTCATCACAGTTGTGTATTGTGGGTTATATGTTATTTTAACTCTACTGAAAGTCCGAGAGAAAGCGCCTGAAATATGTTTAATATATAAACAAATGTATTGATGTGATTATCTACTGATATATCTTAAACAAGAATCACAATCAAACATACATTATACATTTAGTTGGAACAATACCATTACTCAAAGCCTACCTTTCATTATTCGTCTCGATATACCAACAACTTTTCCTAATACAGATCTACCCTACTCTGAATCCAATTTGCCTACAAACTGTGTAGGTTAAGTTAAGAGAAAGTCGTGAAATATTAAAATTATATTATTGTATAATTTCATAATATTATAATTTCATAAATATAGTATAATTTTAGAGTACCGAAGTTGAAGTCATCCAATTAGGCTTACATTGCACTTATGAAACGTCAGGCTCTATTTGCACGGTTCCTAACAGTCGGACTAAAGGAAAAAACAGGCACGAAATTATAACAATAGGGACAGTCGGAATTTGTTTTGTTTTATTTGGCTTTATAAAATGACATGTTATAAGAGTTATAAGAGTGTTATAAGAGCAGCTTCCATTGAGAATACTTTTTCACTAAACGGTGAATTGGTATGACTTTAGATTGACTTAATCGTGGAATCCTGTGAACATTTGCATCGTCTATTTTTAGATAACAAGATTTATATTATTATCTCTAATAAAAAATATAATAGTAGGTCAAAATATTGATTTATTTTAAAACCAACCGCTAACGTCTTTAACTTGTACCATACGCGAAGTCTACAGCTGAATCGAAATTTCTTTTACGGCTGCAGTAAAAATGAAGGCTCGAAGCAGTGAGGGAATCCACCCTTAATGTTACGACCAACGATACAGGAAAATCGAGTTTTATTCTTTTATTCGAATTGATGCGATTGATACGCAAATAGATTTGGAATAGTTTGAAACTTATGTGAATATTTTGAAGAATGAACTAACATGTGATGTCATGGTGGTTCATATTGATAATACTATTACTAAATTTTATATTAACAATAAATAAATAAAGATGATCTATTTACTTTTTTAAATAATTAGCAGACATCATTTAATATATCTACACATATAAATCAAATTGCTTGTTTCTAATTCTAAATAAAAAATAATTACATAAAAAAAACAATTTAAAGTTTTGTCCAACTGTCTGTTTGTTCCAGTTAATCTCTGAAACTGACGGACAGTTTTTAACAGCACTATCACGGGTAGAGAGCCGATGTTATGAGGAGCAACTTAGACTACTTATTTTAAAAAACATATTCCACGCAAACGAAGTCGTAGGCGCAGCTGGTTATATAATGAATTCAAATACTAACTTTTCTCTTGTATTCTCATAATTAAAACACCGACAAGTTTGTCAGTGCCTTCTTTGACCGCCGCTATCGACATCTTGTCCTTCATCCATATCCGTACATTGTGGACGAACTCGTCCACTCCTTCCTTCTCTTCAGATATCTTTACTGATTTGTATGTTAACTGAAATATAAGTATGTTATAGACATGCAAGCGATTCATCTGGTGGTAGATGAGACCGTCAGCCATGGACAAAATTTATATAAGCATTACGTCAACAAAGAAAGGAAGGATACTCATATAGGATACTACAACATGCTGACAGCGAATTAAGGTTCCTGCTCTAATACGTACAAAACGTAGCTATTCTTACTCATCACTACTATACCTTCTCGTTAAGTACCAACACAAGATACACAAGATAACGATATGAGTTACAATAAAATATTTATAACATCTGAAGATTTTATACATAAACTATAACAACTGTGAAATCTAAAGTAATATTTAGCTGTTAAATGTTTTGATTGCATCGACTTTAGATTAGATTAGTTGTATAATAATGTTATCTATTTAAATAATTTAAAAGTTTATCTATTTCACTGTCACTTTGTAATGATACAGACATAATCATTGATGGACTGACTGATTGATTGAATAAATTACGTTTGTGACGCCTTATTTACGTCTAATGAATGCCGTCCACTTATTTAGAAGAAAGATTCTTAAATCCTAAATTATAACGCCATCTTGTGATTATAGAACAAGTTTAAAGGTGAACAAAATAAAATAAGAAAACTTCGGCCAAACCCCATCAAAGAATGAAATTAGGCCAACTGTTCAGGAAACATTTAAAAGTTTGTATATTAGGCTGCCATTGCACGTTCAGTGCAATTATTGAACGTTCAAAACAAGTTTATCGAATTGTTGGTTATGTATTCAACTTATTTCCAATAACTGATGAAATTTGTGGACAAATCTCTAAACATTGCTATAACATTGTGGTAATGTGTTAATGTGGTCCGAAATTACCAATATTCGGATTTTCAATTAATATAATGAGTTATGAAACATCTTCAATGAATTTCAATAATATAATATAAGTAAATTTATTTTTAATAAGACTAAAACGTTATTAAATTTTACTGTTTCTTTCAAATCTTCATCGTATCCCGATCAAAGATCAACTACTTATCTTTATATATTTCTGTTGAAATCGTTTGTTGGTTACATATAGCCAATGGTAGCACTAATAGCGTAAAAGAGTTCGTGTACCCGCGAGTATACGTTTTAAATAACTTTAGATTCAATAAATCGTAGAATGAAATTTGTCTTAACACGACTTTTTTGTAAAAATTATAATACATAAATACAAAATAGAAATACATTCTAATATATTTCCTATCCAAAAGGCACTTTAATCTCGAAGCGTCCTCAGTCCTTTGTACAATGGAAATCCTTTCATCCAACAAAAGAATAAACGACAAAGCCAATTATTTTATTTATTTATCTTCACGCCATATCCCTTGCGGGGTAGCCAGAGACGACAAAGCGTCAAACGTTACGGACCCTGCATACCTCTTTCGCCTCGGCCACAGACATCAACGTCTTCATACATGCCCTCTGGGGGGTTCTCATGCTTTTTACGTGTCCTTTCTCCAGTATCATAGATACTGTTTTTTTGAAGGTCACTCGAGGCCTTCCCCTGTCTCTCTTACCGCTCACTTTTCCTTTATAAATATTTTTTAACATTCTTTCATCACTCATTCGTTCGACGTGCCCAAACCACCAGAGTGTTCTTCTTCATTCTCATCGTGACATTGTCGCTAGTACCTGCCATTCTGTAGATCTGTTCATTGCGGATTCGGTCAGCTAAACTGACTCCGCATATTTTGCGAAGAGATCGCATCTCCATCGCATTTTTTAGGTGGTAGAGCCTAGCTGTAGTTATCTGACTGCAGCTCGTATTGGGCTGGCTCGACCGGGGAAGGACCACCCTCTCACAGAAGACCGACGCGTAGTAACCAAATTCATTTGGTTATGTTCCGTCGGTGAGTGAGAGAATCCGGAAGCCCAAACCCCCCCCCCCACGCCATGAAACATGAAAGCGATGCCAGAAAGAAAAATACCCCAGGAGGGTACCGGCTTTGATGAAGCCGGGGACCCCCTCCCCGAGCAAAATCGGGGAAATAATTCTCGGATTTTGCTCGGGCTGCCCGTCGTATCTGGGGCGGGCAAAGTATCGCCTTTTGTGTTTTTTGAGGGCAAACGACGAGTCAACGCAGCGGCACCCCGACCCACTCTAAATGTGGACTTTTGCAACATTCGGGGACTTCATTCCAACTTGAACGCCGTCCACTATCATCTAGAGACGGCGCAGCCGGCCTTGTTGTTTCTGACGGAGACGCAGATATCTAAACCTAGCGACACAGCGTACCTGTCATACCCCGGGTATAATCTAGAACACCATTTTATACCACACGCCGGGGTATCTGTGTTCGTAAGGGAGGATATCTGCTACCGTCGCCTTCAGGTTTTTGAAGGTCGGGACCTGTCTGTACTCTGGCTGCGCGTGGACATGGACGACCATGTCAGAGTCTACGCATGCCTCTACAGGTCCCATAGTGGTAATGCAGAAACGGATCAACTCTTGGGCCATGTTCAGGCGAAGATTGACGATCTGCTTTCACAGATTCCCTCCGCCGAAGTCATAATCCTCGGTGACTTCAATGCGCACCATACCGATTGGTTAGGGTCACGTGCCACCGACTACGCGGGGAGATCTGTGTTTGACTTTGCTCTGGCAAATGGTCTGTCCCAATTGGTCAAGACGCACACTCGTCTACCGGATGTGGACAGCCATATGCCCTCTTTGTTGGATCTTCTGCTGACTACACATCCCGGAAAGTACCAGGTCACTGTCGAGGCTCCGTTAGGGTCCTCTGATCATTGTCTGGTACGGAGTGTAGTGCCCATTCAACGTTCGGGTCGCACAACACCTGCGACTCGACTCGTTTGGCACTACAAGTCAGCGGATTGGGATGGAATGCGGTCCTTCTTTGCATCCTACCCATGGGGGCCGATTTGTTTCCCTTCCGATGATCCTAGTGACTGCGCTGCGGCTGTAGCTGATGTGATACTACAGGGCATGGAACTATTTGTACCAAGCTCTGTGGTACCACTTGGTGGCAGATCGCGGCCTTGGTTTGATGCGTCTGTCAGGGCTGCAGCAGCTGGCAAACGGCAGGCTTATCAAGCTTGGGCCAATGCGTTAGTCACTAAGGATCCGAGCTCTAGAGTTCTGAAGAGGAAATATAATCGTGCCTCCAGATTCTTCAAACGGCAAATCGCTAGAGCAAAGTTCAAGCATATCGTCAAAATTGGGGATCAGCTGGCAAAGTACCCGCCTGGCACGCGCAAATTTTGGGCGCTTTCAAAGGCCACTCTGGGCAACTTTAGCCAGCCATCCCTACCGCCGTTGCACATGGGGAATGACTCTCTGGCCCATACGGCAAAAGAGAAAGCCGATCTCTTGGGCACTCTTTTCGCCTCCAACTCGACTTTGGTCGACCAGGGGAAGACACCGCCTATCATCCCGCGGTGTCAGAGCTCAATGCCGGAAATAGTTTTTAGGCAGAAAACTATTAGGCAGTCTCTATTTTCCTTGGACGTTCATAAGTCGAGTGGGCCGGATGGCATTTCTCCATTGGTGCTACGAACGTGTGCCCCTGAGTTGACTCCAGTGCTAACGCGTCTATTTCGGTACTCCTACCTTAAAGGCGTAGTCCCGGTCTCATGGAAGCGTGCCCTTGTCCATCCGATCCCTAAAAAAGGTGATAGCTCGGACCCAGCTAACTACAGACCTATCGCCATTACCTCTCTGCTCTCCAAAGTAATGGAGAGCATTATCAATAAACAGCTCCTAACATACCTCGAGGATCACCAGTTGGTCAATGACCGGCAATATGGCTTTCGCCATGGTCGATCGGCTGGTGATCTTCTGTTATATCTTACGCACCGTTGGGCAGCTGTTATTGAAAGTAAGGGAGAGGGTCTGGCAGTTAGTCTGGATATGGCGAAAGCCTTCGATCGTGTATGGCACAAGGGGCTTCTTTCGAAGCTACCTTCCTATGGGCTTCCCGAGAGTTTATGCAAGTGGATCACCAGCTTCCTCACTGGGCGGAGCATACAGGTCGTTCTCGACGGTTTTTGCTCGGACCCCAAGCCCGTGAACGCTGGTGTACCCCAAGGCTGCGTGCTATCCCCAACCCTGTTCCTCCTGCACATCAATGATATGTTGGATATCTCCAACATACATTGTTATGCGGATGACAGCACTGGGGATGCGGTATATTCCGGCCGTGCAGGTCTCTCTCGGGAAAACGTCGACGAGTGCCGAAAGAAACTTGTGTCTTCTATAGAGACTTCCTTGGGGATGGTCTCTAAGTGGGGTGAACTGAACCACGTTCAGTTCAATCCCCTAAAGACACAAGTTTGCGCGTTTACCACTAAGAAAACCCCATTTGTCGTATCACCGTTCTTCGAGAGCACTCCTCTTAATGCCTCGCCAAGTATCAGAATACTGGGTCTCGACATTTCGAGCGACTGTCAGTTTCGTGGTCATCTGGAGAGCAAGGCCAAGTTGGCCTCGAAGAAATTGGGAGTGATTAATAGAGCGAGGCAGTACTTCAAACCTGGCCAAAGACTTGCGCTCTATAAGGCGCAGGTCCGGCCTCACATGGAGTACTGTTCTCATCTCTGGTCCGGATCACCCCAATATCAGCTTCTACCATTTGATCGCGTACAACGGAGAGCCGTTCGAATTGTTGGGAACCCGGTGCTCTGCGAACGGCTGGACTCTCTGGCATTGCGTAGAGACGTGGCTTCTTTGTGCGTCTTCTATCGCATTTACAACGGGGAGTGTTCCGAAGAACTATTCGATCTGATGCCTGCCGCCGAATTTCATCACCGCACAGCGCGCCATCGCCTCCAATACCATCCTTACCACCTGGATGCGTGGCGATCCTCCACTGTGCGGTTCTCAAGGACATTTTTTCCACGTTCCACTCGCTTGTGGAACGAACTACCTTCGGCGGTATTTCCAGATCGGTACGACATGGGTACCTTCAAAAAACGCGTTTATTCCCACCTACAAGGCCGGCAACACTCCTGTAAGTCCTCGGATGTTGCAAGAGTTCATGGGCGGCGGTGATCACGTCCATCTGTGACCCGCCAGCTCGTTTGCCCTCCTCTTACATAAAAAAAAAAAAAAAAAAAAAAAAATCTCCACAGCATTCATCTTTCTTACATTCTTCTTCTGTGTTACCTACGTTTGGATGCCGTATAGCAGCGACGATAGCAAAACCGCGTTGTGTACAGCCCAACATCCAGCTATGATGACGTTTCGCTGTCTAAACAATGCAGACAAAGCACCTCTGCTACCGACTGCAATACGCCTTTTCACATCCATTTCGTGTCTTCCGTCTCTGCTAAACGTACTTCCCAAATGTACCACTTCAACCACTTGTTCTATTATCTTACTATTCACGTTGATCTTCTGCTTCTGTTCTTTTTTCATTTCTTTCAAATATCAGAATCTTAGTTTTATCTGCATTCAGGTTTAGACCATTATTTTCACACCCATCTTTCAGAGTGGTGACCAATGCCTGCAAATCGCATTCTGATGATGCAATGAGCACTGTATCATCTGCATATAGCAATCAATTGACCTTAAGGTAACTTACTTTTACTCCCATGTCACTGTCTTTCACGCCTTGGAGATAACTATCCAAATACAAATTGAACAATCAAGCTGACATAGCGCAACCGTGTTACATTAATTCATATTATATTGATAATGGAATTTGTTTTGACGAATTTAGATAAAAATACCAATTTCTTTGAGTCTTTAATTTTTCAATTACTTTATGACCAAATGGCAATCTATTATTCTTGAGTGGGAAAACAGTACCCCTTTTTTACAGCCATTAAAATCAAATACTTCGGAAAGATAAGAACATTTTCTGCAACTATGAAGAGCGGTTATTCGATAAATTGAGATTTTACAATGAAAGAGCAATTTATTAGTTCTTCAAACACTTAGTCGAGCATTGTAATGAATATTTTTTTGGAGATAATTTTACTCTCGAAGCTTCACACAAATCCAAAAGAATGTCTATTGTTTTTTCTCGGGTCTGTGAAAAATAATAAACAAATATTTTATAAAAACTCGTTTTCAAGCAGGAGTGGTCTCTAAACGTATTTTTATTGAACAGGGAATATTCAAATAGTAATCTCTATTTTACATATTATTTCGTTTATGGGTAGTTGAGCCTAGCTGTAGCTCTAACTTACCTCAACGGTGTCTATCGACTGCAAGTACGAATACTTAAAAATGTTGTAACAACCAAAATAAAAATGGATTGCGCCCACAATGAGAATGTGCTATTTAAAATTTGTAAAACCCTCCCTATACATCAACTTGTAAGTTACAATTTGCTTAAGGAACAGTTTTTTAATTTAGATATTTAAAAATTATAAGAAAACAAAATTTCGACACGTCAAATAACAAATAAATAACTAATTATATGTACCTAAACACCAAAATACCTACGGGAAGCGCACTAGCGCATATATAATACCTTTTCTAATTAATGAGCTCGGTTAAGAATTAAGAAATGATTATCAACTTTTTTTAAGCTAGTTTTTTCAAGCTAGTTGTAACCTCCTGTATCATTCGCTTGTCATAACTTGTGTAAGTGTGTGCCTATGATCTGTCGCATTTCTTTGTTTACTGGGCGGCTCAGCTTGGATGAATAATTTTTTGTAGTAATATCTACATATTTTCATAAAGTAATCGTATTGTTTCTATTTTTTTTTATTATTATATAAAATTGTTACATTATGATTATTGTATAATGGCGAATGTTTGTCGAACGACGCATTTCTGGGTAAACCTACTTCAGTTTTTTTGTAAATGTGTGTTATGTATTTTTGTTATATATTTGTAATGGTAATAAAATAATGTAAAAACTCCTTCCCGAGAAAAATCGGGGGAGCGATTCCCGGATTTTGCTCGGGCTGGTCATCGTATCTTGGGCGGGCAAAGTATCGCCTTTTATGTTTACTGAGGGCAAAAGACGAGTCAACGCAGCGGCAACCCGTCCCACTCTAAATGTGGACTTTTGCAACATCCGGGGACTTCATTCCAACTTAAACGCCGTCCATTACCATCCAGAGACTGCGCAGCCGGCCTTGTTGTTTTTGATGGAGACGCAGAAATCTCAACCTAGCGACACAGCGTACCTACGTACGTTATGCAGAAACGGATCAACTCTTGAGCCATGTCCAGGCGAAGACTGACGAACTGCTCTCACAAACCCCCACCGCTGAAGTCGTAGTCCTCGGGGACTTCAATGCGCACAATAGTAATTGGCTAGGGTCACGTTCCACCAACTACGCGGGGATCTGTGTTTAACTTTGCTCTGGCAAATGGTCTGTCCCAGTTGGTCAAGACGCACATTTGTCTACCGGACGTGGGTAGTCATATGCCCTCTTTGTTGGTTCTTCTGTTGACTACACATCCCGGGAAATACCAAGTCACTGTCGACGCTCCCTTAGGGTCCTCTAATCATTGCTTGGTACGGAGTGTAGTGCCCATTCAACGTCCGGCTCGCACAAACCTTTGGACGACCAGACGAAGACCCCGCCTATCATCCCGCAGTGTCCAAGCTTAATGCCGGAAATAGTTTTTCGGCAAAAACTCATCCGAAAAGCCCTCCTTTCCTTGGAAGTTCATAAGTCGAGTGGGCCAGATGGGATCTCTCCAATTGTGCTACGGACATGTGCCTCTGAGTTGACACCAGTGCCAACGCATCTATTCTGGTACTCCTACCTTAAAAGCGTACTCCCGGTCTCATAGAAGCGTGCCCTTGTCCACCCGATCCCTAAAAAGGTGATAGCTCGGTCCCAGCTAACTAAAGACCTATCGCCATTACCTCTCTTCTCTCCAAAGTAATGGAGAGCATCATCAATATTCAGCTCCTAACCTACCTCGAGGATCACCAGTTGGTCAATGACCGGCAATATGGCTTTCACCATGGTAGATTGGCTGGTGGTCTTCTGCTATATCTTACGTACCGTTGGGCAGCTGTTATTGAAGGCAAGGGAGAGGGTCTGGCAGTTAGTCTGGATATGGCGAAAGCCTTCGATCGTGTATGGCACAAGGGGCTTCTTTCGAAGCTATCTTCCTATGGGCTTCCCGAGAGCTTATGCAAGTGGATAACCAGCTTCCTCACTAGGCGGAGCATACAGGACAGCACTGGGGATGCGGTATTTTCCGGCCGTGCAGATCTCTCTCGGGAAAACGTCGACGAGTGCCGAAAGAAACTTGTGTCTTCTATAGAGACTGCCTTGGGGACCGTTTCTGAGTGGGGTGAACTGAACCACGTTCAGTTCAATCCCCAAAAGAAACAGGTTTGTGCGTTTACCACTAAAAAACCCCATTTGTCGTATCACCGCTGTTCGACAGTACTCCCCTTATTGCCTTGCCAAGTATCAGAATACTGGGTCTCGACATTTCGAGCGACTGTCAGTTTCATGGTCATCTGGAGAGCAAGGCCAGGTTGGCCTCGATGAAATTGGGCGTGATCAATAGAGCGAGGCAGTACTTCAGTCCTGGCCAAAGACTTGCGCTCTACAAAGCGCAGGTCCGGCCACACATGGAGTCTGTTCTCATCTCTGGTCCGGATCACCCCAATATCAGCTTCTGCCATTGGCATTGCGTAGAGACGTTGCATCTCTGTGCGTCTTCTACCGCATTTACCACGGGGAGCGTTCCGAAGAGCTATGCGATCTGATGCCTACCGCCGAATTTCATCACCGCACAGCGCGCCATCGCCTCCAATACCATCCATACCACCTGGATGCGTGGCGATCCTCCACTGTGCGGTACTCAAGTACATTTTTTCCCCCTAACATTCGAATGTGGAACGAACTCCCTTCGGTGGTATTTCCAGATCGGTACGACATGGGTATCTTCAAAAAAGGCGTTTACTCCCACCTTCAAGGCAACGCTCCTGTAAATCCTCGGATGTTGCAAGAGTTTATGGGCGGCGGTGATCACAAATCGTCTGTGACCCGCCAGCTCGTTTGCCCTCCTATTCAATAAAAAAAAATATATATCTATCATATATGTATATCATGTACCTGTACATGTGTGTTCACGTCTATTTACAAATCATATCTATGGTCGCCTCACCTCTTCGGGCAAATAATGTTTTTTCAGCAGCCTGATCGCATCTTCATACCTCCTGTCCTGCAGATCCTCGAACCTGATGCCGCAGGGGACTCGACCCCAGATTGATGGTGCCTTAATGCGTTCTTCCAGCATCTTCATTTTTTCCACCTCTGCTGCAGCACTTTTCGCCATTCTGTTAAGTTATCCAACTGGGTGATGTAATATAAATAATTTTGAAGTATTTGTCCAAAGAAAAGCATCAAATGAAAAATTAATGAAATCAGATTGAACTCAGGTTAAATCAATAACTTCTCAGAGCCAATAACAATCTATAATTGAATGTCTTATAGCAAAGCAATTGAAATTCTAATAATATAATGTTATTATTAATTTAATATTCTCTAAAATATTTCCTAAATAGCGTAATATAAACAATTAGTAAATTTGGTACCAAGTTATATCTTTGATCTTTAATCCTTTATCATCTCATCTTCAAACTATAATCTTCTTGAACTAATTAAACTTGAAACGTACCTCTTGAATCGTTAATCCTTTGATACAAAAATGAAAATACTAATAAATATTATGGTTGATAAATACAATGTAATAAATAATAAATTAAATGTCAAAATAAGCACACAAAATATTGTATGTATTATGAAAAAGATTTTATTGCGAAAATGTTCACAATAGTTTTTATATAAATTTAATACTCGCTACAAAGAAAATTTAATAGAATTATTGTTATATAAATCCTGGCTTGTATAAATACGTTTCTAAAACTTTCCCAAACACTAGCTCTCACCCCAATCCCATCAAATATACAAACACTTCCCGGTCCTTTATTGAATCAAACGTACCTGAAGGAAAGCTCTTAAGATAAGGGCAAATTAGTTGTCCTGTTTGATTTGAATCCACGTGGGTTTGATATCTCTGGTTGAAGTTTAAATGATGGCTGATAAGTGAGAAGTGATGTCACTTAACCTTTCCCAGGTGAAGGTCGGAGATAAAGTATCTTACGTACTATTTCACTAATCAGATTTATATTGTTTATTTTAATAAGATCACATAAAAACAGACAGAGTAAGTAAAATTGAAATATGGGACACAACATTGAGTAAACGTAAAAATGTACTGATAATCAGTCGACTGAATAGCGACTGGTACGACCAGTATTGGAGTCTTCCGATAAAAGTTATAGAAGCTTCTTTACTTGTCTTGCTATTCGTTTAGATATTTATTTATTTATTTATTTCATCCACATACAATTATAATATCTTAACAGTTACTACTAATGCGATGTTACAATGTTTTTACCATTCTTTAACCAGAATCTTCCACTATCTTTTGGACCACTTCCGTGATTTTCGACATACTGTCCGAAAATATATCTATGTGCATTGATATTTCATTCATCAGCCGCAAAGCTTGTGACATAGGGGAATTCTTGAGCAAATTAGACCTGGCTGATGGTAAACAGAATACGTCAGTTCGACGCCGCGCGCTTAGTTTAGGTATGTTAAACTGTACCAGGTCTAATATATCTGGGTGATGTATCTCGCCGCGTAATACACTAACTATATACTTAACCAGTGCAACGTTTCTCCGCACCTCCAATCTGTTGTACCCGACCATACCCCTTACAAATAAACTCGGATACATCAGCGGAAAATACGGATATCCACCAAACTCTTTCAAATATAAATATCTCGTAAATTTGTTTTGAATTTTTTCTAACATTTGTATATATTTACACTCCTGCGGACTCCAGATAATGGCATTCGTTTCTAGATGGCTTCTTACAAGGGCGTTATATAAAATTTTTATTAAATATGTGTTTTGGAAATCGTTACATTGCCTTAATGTTTAATTTATTTCAGTATTTTAAAGTTTTAATATTTTATTTATTTAATTTTAATTTCGTATGTGTAATGGTTTTAACGAGTAAATAATTAATTTAATGTAATGTTATTGTAACCAAATCAACATATTATAACGTTTTACAGACACTACATTTGAAAATAAAAATACAAGGATACTGAAAGGCAGTACTATAGTAGTTAGGTATGGTAGAGAGATGAAGGTAAAGGAGATGTAGGTTCTACAAAATGCGTATTTTAACATTAAAAAAAATATATAGTTCGGTTTACAAAATATATTTTTATAATTCTACATAAAATTGTACATTACTTTCTATACTCCTTCAGAATAACGAGTAAAAAATAAAATCATTTATTTTTATACACAATGTTTATAGCTTTTGAAGTTATCTGCAGTATGTTGTCCTGCTAAAAGATTTTTTAAGTAAGTTCTTTGTTCCTACCGAAAACATCGGGTAAATTAAAATAGCTGCATCTCAAAGCTAGATAAGCATATATCTAGTGATGCATGTACGTCATAAGTCACACATGACTTCAATAATTGATGATTTGGAGATATCAAATCAACGCTAATCAATTAGAGGACTATAATTAATCACGGGAGCGGCTCGTCCATCACTGAGGATGATTGTCCATCTATCTCGCGTTTTGGTCATTTGGATACAGATACATATTTAGCTCTAATATGTCTAAAACGCGTAAACCTAAACTTTGTTATGTATATTTATTATTTAATACTAGCTAGTTGGCCCAGAATATGTTTTTAAAAAAATAAGTAGCCTAAGTTACTACTTATAACATCGGGTATCAGCTATTGAGAGGTCTGTTAGAATAGGCCAGGCTGTTTAAGAACTTACTCGGAACAGACAGAAAGACGACTTTTTTTAAATCGTTTTTTTTATATTAGTAAAATTGTTAATTTACATTTACAAACAGGTACTTCAATTTTATTTATATTTATAAATAGGAAATGTAAGTTAGAACAGAAAAATTAATATGCAAAGTTATTAAACACAGAAGAAACATTAAAATTCAATATTTAATTAATATTTTTATATAATTGAAAGTGAAAGCAATTGAATCATAACTGACTCTAAGTACAATTTTTTTTTTTTTTTTTTTTTTTTTTATGTTATAGGAGGGCAAACGAGCGTGCGGGTCACCGTTAATATGTGATCACCGCCGCCCATGAACTCTTGCAACATCCGAGGATACACAAGAGCGTTGCCGGCCTTGGAGAAAGGAATATATGCCTTTTTTGAAGGTACCCATGTCGTATCGATCTGGAAATACCGCCGAAGGAAGTTCGTTCCACATTTGAGTGGTACGTGGGAAGAAAGTCCTTGAAAACCGCACAGTTGAAGATCGCCACGCATCCAGGTGGTATGGATGGTAAAGGAGGCGATGGCGAGCTGTGCGGTGGTGAAATTCGGCGGTAGGCATCAGATCGAATAGTTCTTCGGAACACTCCCCGTTGTAAATGCGGTAGAAGACGCACAAAGCAGCCACGTCTCTACGCAATGCCAAAGAGTCCAGCCGTTCGCAGAGCACCGGGTCCCCGACAATCCGAACGGCTCTCCGTTGTACGCGGTCAAATGGTAGAAGCTGATATTGGGGTGATCCGGACCAGAGATGAGAACAGTACTCCATGTGTGGCCGGACCTGCGCCTTGTAGAGCGCAAGTCTTTGGCCAGGTTTGAAATACTGCCTCGCTCTATTGATCACTCCCAATTTCGTCGAGGCCAACTTGGCCTTGCTCTCCAGATGACCACGAAACTGACAGTCGCTCGAAATGTCGAGACCAAGTATTCTGATACTTGGCGAGGCAATAAGAGGAGTGCTCTCGAAGAGCGGTGATACGACAAATGGGGTTTTTTTAGTGGTAAACGCGCAAACCTGTGTCTTGTCGGGATTGAACTGAACGTGGTTCAGTTCACCCCACTCAGAGATCATCCCCAGGGAAGTCTCTATTGAAGACACAAGTTTCTTTCGGCTCTCATCGACGTTTTCCCAAGAGAGACCTGCACGACCGGAATATACCGCATCCCCAGTGCTGTCATCCGCATAACAATGTATGTTGGAAATATCCAACATATCATTGATGTGCAGGAGGAACAGAGTTGGGGATAGCACGCAGCCTTGGGGTACACCAGCGTTCACGGGCTTGGGGTCCGAGCAAAAACCGTCGAGAACGACCTGTATGCTCCGCCCAGTGAGGAAGCTGGTGATCCACTTGCATAAACTCTCGGGAAGCCCATAGGAAGGTAGCTTCGAAAGAAGCCCCTTGTGCCATACACGATCGAAGGCTTTTGCCATATCCAGACTAACTGCCAGACCCTCTCCCTTGCTTTCAATAACCGTTGCCCAACGGTGAGTGAGGTATAACAGAAGATCACCAGCTGATCGACCATGGCGAAAGCCATACTGCCGGTCATTGATCAACTGGTGATCCTCGAGGTACGTTAGGACCTGTCGGTTTATGATGATCTCCATTATTTTGGAGAGAAGGGAGGTAATAGCGATAGGTCTGTAGTTAGCTGGGTCCGAGCGATCACCTTTTTTAGGGATCGGATGGACAAGGGCACACTTCCATGAGACCGGGACTACGCCTTTAAGGTAGGAGTGCCGAAATAGACGCGTTAGCACTGGAGTCAACTCAGGGGCACACGTTCGTAGCACCAGTGGAGAAATGCCATCCGGCCCACTCGACTTATGAACGTCCAAGGAAAATAGAGTCTGCCTGATAGTTTTTTGCCGAAAAACTATTTCCGGCATTGAGCTCTGACACCGCGGGATGATAGGCGGTGTCTTCCCGTGGTCGTCCAAAGTCGAGTTGGAGGCGAAAAGAGTGCCCAAGAGATCGGCTTTCTCTTTTGCCGTGTGGGCCAGAGAGTCATTCCCCATGTGCAACGGCGGTAGGGACGGCTGGCTAAAGTTGCCCAGACTGGCCTTTGAAAGCGCCCAGAATTTGCGCGTGCCAGGCGGGTACTTTGCCAGCTGATCCCCAATTTTGACGACATGCTTGAACTTTGCTCTAGCGATTTGCCGTTTGAAGAATCTGGAGGCACGGTTGTATTTCCTCTTCAGAACTCTAGAGTTCGGATCCTTAGTGACTAACGCATTGGCCCAAGCTTGATAAGCCTGCCGTTTGCCAGCTGATGCAGCCCTGACAGACGCATCAAACCAAGGCCGCGATCTGCCACCAAGTGGTACCACAGAGCTTGGTACAAAAAGTTCCATGCCCTGAAGTATCACATCAGCTACAGCCGCAGCGCAGTCACTAGGATCGTTGGAAGGGAAACAAATCGGCCCCCATGGGTAGGATGCAAAAAAAGACCGCATTCCATCCCAATCCGCTGACTTGTAGTGCCAAACGCGTCGAGTCGCAGGTCTTGTGCGAGCTGGACGTTGAATGGGCACTACACTCCGTACCAGACAGTGATCAGAGGACCCTAAAGGAGCCTCGACAGCGACCTGGTACTTTTCTGGATGTGTAGTCAGCAGAAGATCCAACAAAGAGGGCGTGTGGCTGTCCACATCCGGCAGACGAGTGTGCGTCTGTACCAGCTGGGACAGACCATTTGCCAGAGCAAAGTTAAACACAGATCTCCCCGCGTAGTCGGTTGCACGTGACCCTAACCATTCGGTATTGTGCGCGTTAAAGTCCCCGAGGACTACGACGAACAAATGGTGTATTATTATCAATGAAGCTGATCAAGGAGTTATGTTCCTGATCTAGTGCTTCACTGCGCTATTAGATAATGTAAATGGAACTCTGGAATGACATATATGGAAATGGGAAATGTTTTATATTATTAATCTTGTTGCAGAAAATAACTTATATTAGGATAAATAAAATAATTAAATATTTTTACGTGTATATATACTACAATTCAATTAGTTTTCTTTATTTTTTTAGACTGTTTCCCTGTTTCTTTGTTTATCTGTTTGAATGTTAGCGCATTACAAAATCGACGTCTTTATTATTAATATTCTATGATATTGTATTCTATTATCTAATTATAGTACTATTGAATATCTATCTCTTATAATCTAAAAAAATAATCACTTTTACGGAAAAGGTCAAAAATTCATCTGAGCTGTAATACTTCGTACTTTGGTAAACACAGGAATAAATCTGACATCACCAGATTATTCAAAACATGTGATTAAAAGGCTTTATTTTTGCATTAAAACATTTGCTAAAATATAAATTACATTTTTCATTCACCGCTATTTGGTACAAAAGTCACGTTAAGGTCATACACATGACTTGGACGTGTTGTGATATTAATATTCATATGATGAATTATAACGGGAACGTCATTTGACTGTGTAACGTGTAACGACAATACTCATTAGCCTGTTTTTAGAGCTCCTTAGTCAAATACTAAAACGCCTTATCAGTGATGAATTATAAATGACATAGTAACTTCAGATACAAAATAATGTTTTTTTTTAAGTACAAGTGACCTATCATTTTTTTGTCTGTAAGTTTCCATTAAAATCTTGATATTTAAAATACTATAAAGGAAATACTTTATAAAGGTAAAATAAAATTATCCATTTTTTTTTCGAAATCATTAATAATAATACAAACAATCTTAATTAAATAAAGACAGAAAAAAGAATAAAAAACTTCAAAATTTATTTAATGCTACGGAACTATACGTAATAAAAATCCGACTCGTACTTGGCTGTTTTTTTCTGTTTCATGATGATGACAAATATAATATTTTTAACTACAATTGAAATTTTATTTATATTTAACATTTTTAATAGGCTTGACGACATTAAATTTTTGTATCAGAGAATGTTATTAAAGAGTTATGATCAAGTATTATTATTATTATTTTTTGTGTATGTGTGTGTTTCAAAAATTGTTAATGAAATTCACTTTATTTCTTCATCAGCTCATTATAATTTCGATGATCATCTTTACGTTATTCCTACACTGACAAGACACATCGCTGGTAATCGACGTGTGTGATATAAAAATCCATTTCTTTCATTTCTTCTCCATGAACCTCTGCTTTGGAACCGAGTAACTTGAATAATACACGGTAAAAAAGGACATTAAAAACTACTTTTACTTGAGTTTTACTTCATGTTGGTCTAAGAACAAATTACAATGAATACAGATAATTGAAGACAGAGTAATTAGAATCAAAGTTATTAACAATCTAATCTTTAAACGTTGCAATACAAAACAGTATTTAAACAAAAACCAAACACAATCACTGAATCTTAATATATCCATATTTAATCCCAAGTCAAGCAGTAAGCTATTGTAAAGTATATATTAGGTAACACTGAGATTTCCAATTACAAATACCAGAGCCAACTAACTGACAAGTTGTTTGGCGCCAATTCTCCAGTTTCCACATGTCCAGCGACTGTGAGTATCAATGAAGTGAGTGAACAGGTTTTTACTCGGTCAGAGATTTAGAACTACACTATATCTAAAAAGTTGAAATAATAATTTAACGTAGTGTTTTGTGGATTTATATAATAAAAATGGAATCATGTCAGAGACTAAGGTATAAATGGAATGAACTCGAAAAGTTCTAAATTAAGATTTGTCTTTCCTTTATTTGATTTAACTCAAAAAAAAATCTGCAGAATCTGGATTTCCTTAAGACGATAAAAACAAAGATTGAATCATTCACAAAACATTCCGTAAACAGAACACGATTCTTTTTCATCTTAATTTCGAACAGAGATGAGGAAACGATAAATGTGGATTAATCACGTTGCTAATTAGAGCAAGGGCTGTCTAATTTGTGTTTATCTAGTTTAATTTAGTTCAGTTTAAAACCCTACTCAAGTTATGTTATTATTCATTAATATCATTCATTATACATAAAATGACGTACTGAAAGTTAGTCTATACTAATATTATAAAGATGAAAGATTTGATTGTTTGTTCGAATAGAATAGTCTCCGAAACTACTGTACCGTTTAAAAAAAATCCGTGCCCGCAGGGGGGCACGCACTACCTAAGAATAACACCCCTTGCGAGAATAATCTGTGATAATATTATTTGGCTTAGTCAAAGGAGTACCTACTGCGTTGCCTTAAATTTAGATTAAAGAATAACCTTTCTATTAAAAATACTTGTGATGTAAGAATGTTTACCAGAAAAAAGTTATGAATTTTTTTCCAAATATTTTCGGTTTATTTACCCCCACCCCTAAGTTATTCAAGTTAGGTTTTCGTTTTATCTACATTAGTTATAGGTATTCATCAAATACATCATATAATATGAAAGCGATTGATCTACTTTGTATAGGGAAAAATTTATGGTCGAAAAACTGAAATAAGAAAAAGTGTGGCCCTAGCGCCCCCCTTGGCCGGATTTCTCTGGTTAAAGAACTTGACCTTTATTTTTGGATGGTTGATTTTTGTGCAAAGTTTAAAAGCGATCCGAGCAAAACTGCGGCCGCTATCGTGCTGACAAAAGTCGAATCTGGACGCACGCACGTACGCAAAAAGTTTATATATAAATATAAACTTTTTGACCAATGGTCTTCCTTGGAAGACTTCCTGTGAGGAAATTTTTCCAAAATTCGAAAGTCGGGTACACCTGAATGGGCAGACCGAATTCTTCGAGGTCTACCTAAAAATATTTTACCATTAGAGTCCTACATTATCCCAGATAAACATAGGCTATATTTAATATGAGGAAATATAGGGATCCGACTGAAAATTTCAACAATGTAACCCAACGTGTAAAAAAGTACTAAAAAATCCTTATATCACGTACGCTGTGGAAATTATTGATAACAGAGCTAAGTGATTTACAACAGTTTTATAGAAGACATCAACATCTATAAAAATGTCTGCAATATCATATGTGTAACTATTATAGTTATGCCACAATAACTACTTTTTCATCAAAAATGTGCAAAAGTAACGTCACGCCGGTACAAACCACACCACATTATCATACCAGAGTAATAATCATATTTAATCATGATTGTATTAATTACACAGGCACACAAAAAAAAAAAAGTCATGAACCAGAGGGGAGACCCCATTATTCTTAGGTTTTTGGGATCGCTAAAACCGAATATGACAATAAAAATTAATTTTAAATGCCAGTTTTCCCGCTAGCACCCCCTTACTACCTCTTAAGGGGTGAAAATTGAAATTTTTGTATAAAATCAAGATAGATGTCTATTTCTACGTTTTTTGGGATGCTGAAACCGAAAATGATAATTAAAAATAAATTCATGACCACTATCACCCCCTACCACCCCTTACGGGGGGTGAAAATTTAAATTTTTCTATAAAGTCAAGATAGATGTGTATTTCTACGTTTTTTGGGATGCTGAAACCGAAAATGATAACTAAAAATAAATTCATGACCACTATCTCCCCCTACCATCCCTTACAGGGGGTGAAAATTTCAATTTTTCTATAAAATCAAGATAGATGTGTATTTCTACGTTTTTTGGGATGCTGGAACCGAAAATGATAACTAAAAATAAATTCATGACCACTATTACCCCCTTACCACCCCTTACAGGGGGTGAAAATTTAAATTTTTCTATAAAATCAAGATAGATGTGTATTTCTACGTTTTTTAGGATGCTGGAACCGAAAATGACAACCAAAAGTGAATTTGATACCTCTTTTACTCAATACCATCCCCTAACCATCCCTAATGGGGGGTTTCAATTTTGTATAAAATCAAGATGTATGAAGAAATTTTAACGATTTACAGTAAGTAACATGTTTATCAACTAACTAACTAACTAACTAGTTTGAGGTTACTCTCTCTCTCTCGCTCTTCTATTAGAAATTCAAATGCTTTATCGATCAGAAGTATCTGATATATATTCATGATTTAATTCTACTCTAATCCTGATGGAACCTTGCATCTTGCTCCTCACTGTAGTCTCCTAAATTGTCAGGAAAATAGTCCCTTCTATTTTGGAGGCATAGAATTAGGTTCAGCATCTTTTAGTCTCCTAAATTTTCAGGAAAATAGTAACAATTCTATTTCGGGGGCATAGAATTAGGTTCAGCATCTTTTAAGCGTTTTACAACACTGCCGGATGGATAACAGTATAAGTAGTATTAAATAGAAAGCAAAAAAAAAAAACAAAAAGTGAAAAAACTTGTGAAGAATTGGACAAAAATCATGATTCAGTCTTAAGGGTTGGTGAGGGGTGTTAATGGGTGATAGAGGTCTTAAATTTTATTTTTAGTAATCATTTTCGGTTCCAGCATCCTAAAAAACGTAGAAATACACATCTATCTTGACTTTATAGAAAAAAATCAAATTTTCACCCCCCGTAAGGGGTGGTAGGGGGTGATAGTGGTCATAAATTTATTTTTAATTATCATTTTCGGTTTCAGCATCCCAAAAAACGTAGAAATACACATCTACCTAGATTTTATACAAAAATTTCAATTTTCACCCCTTAAGAGGTAGTAAGGGGGTGTTAGCGGGAAAACTGGCATTTAAAATTAGTTTTTATTGTCATATTCGGTTTCAGCGATTCCAAAAACCTAAGAATAATAGGGTCTCCCCTCTGGTTCATGACTTTTTTTTTTTTGTGTGCCTGTGTTATTAAAACCATCAGTTACATTAACCATGTACATAAACAGCATTTTTTTACTTTTTCTATCTTTGTTAATTCATCAACTAGCTACTGTCCGTCTTCGCTGTGATGTCTCTCTCGATGTTCACGCTCTAACCACCTCCTGCCTTTGCCCCCCCGCGCCCCACCCTCACCAGCACCATGCGATCTAAGCGTCACTGTGATGCGGGAGAAGCATCGCTTTCGCAATGCCCTTTACAACTGAGAGTGCTGTTTGTCGTCATATTTTTATTTTGTCAGCCATCAGAACCATTAAAATTTTGGGACAGTTTCAAAGACGATCTGTGTGAATAAATCATACACAGCAACAGAAAATAAAATCAACACCTCACCTTACCATATAGTGAGGACATTTATAAGGAAGATTTTATATAAATCGAAAATAAACTTTTGTATTATTATTTATTTATTTAGCTTCACGCCATATCGCTTGCGGGGTAGCCAGAGACGACGGAGCGCCAAACGCTACGGTCCCTGCATACCTCTTTCGCCTCGGCCACAGACATCAACCTCTTCATACATGCCCTCCGGGGGGTCCTCATGCTTTTTACGTGCCCTCCTCCGGTATCATAGATACTGTGTTTTCGAAGGTCACACGAGGCTTTCGCCTGTCTCTCTTACCGCTCACTTTTCCTTTATATTTTTTTTTTATCATTCTTTCATCTTTCTTTCATCATTCGTTCGACGTGCTCAAACCACCTGAGCACGTTCTTCTTCATTCTCACCGTGACATCTTCGCTAGTACCTGCCATTCTGTTGATCTCTTCATTGCGGATTCGTTTATCTAAACTGACTCCGCATATTCGGCGAAGAGATCGCATCTCCACAGCATTCATCTTTCTTACATTCTTCTTTTGTGTTACCCACATTGGGCTGCCGTATAACAGCGTCGGTAGCAAAACTGCATTGTGTACAGCCAAACGTGCAGCTATGCTGACATTTTGCCGTCTTAACAATGCAGTCAAAGCACCGTTGACTCTGTTACCGGCAGCAATACGCCTTTCCACATCCATTTCGTATCTTCCGTCTCTGCTAAACATACTTCCCAAATATACCACTTCACTCACTTGTTCTATTATCTTACCATTCACGTTGATCTTACATTCTGTTCTTTCTTCATTTCTTTCAAATATCAGAACCTTCGTCTTATCTACATTCAGGTTTAGACCATTAATTTCAGACCCATCCTTCAGAGTGGTGACCAATGCCTGCAAATCGCATTCTGATGATGCAATGAGCACTGCATGATCTGCATATAACAAGCAATTGACCTTAAAGTCACCTACTTTCACTCCCATGTCACTGTCTTTCACGCCTTGGAGACAAGTATCCAAATACAAATTGAACAACCAAGCTGACATAGCGCAACCTTGCTTAACACCCGATGGGATGTCAAACCAGGGCGACATGCCAGCTCCTACTCGCACACAGGCTGAGTGATCTCTGTAAAGAGACTACAGCCTGTACCAAGGGTCCGTTCACATTGTATCGGGGCAGTATCTCCCATAACTTCTTTCTCACAACCCTGTCAAACGCCTTTTCTAAATCCACAAAAGCACAGGAAACCTTTAGTTTAGGTTTAGGGCCAAAAACTTTTCCGTAATCATGCGGAGGGAAAAGATCTTATCTCTACACCCTCTTCCAGGTCTTAAATCTCCTTGGGCCTCCAAAAACAGTTTTTCAGATCTTTCTTGCATTATTCTCAATAATATAAGCTAATCAAACTGGTAGCCCTATAGCTTGCACAGTCTATCTGTGAACCTTTGCCTTTATACAAAGGTACGATGACTGGACTTCGCCAATCGTCTGGGACCTCCCCCGATTTCCAGCATAAATTGCACAAAACCCAGAAAAAGTTCAAGACGCGTGGCCCACCATATTTGATCAACTCGGCAGTAACTTCATCCCGCAGCCTTACCACATTTCAGACTTCGAATCACGCTCTCTACTTCTTCCAAACTGATTTCACCATCGGCTACGTCTGGACTCAGCATTACGCTGGTAGTCAAGACCGAGGCGTCCTCACGGTCATACATCTCCTTGTAGAATTCCGCCCACCGCTGCAAAACGTAACGTAGCTTTGAGTATTGGAACACATAACTTAGGTATCCTAAACATTATTTGGCAACGATTGTATTAGAATTTATTTAAATGACAATAAAAATGTCTCATTCCATTAAAAGTGCAATAAAACATGTTTTCCTAAACGTACAATGTACTACATTGAATCAAAACAATAAACACTGAAATGGAGGCCATATTGAAAGAAACAAAGTAATAAACGTCTTTATTATCCTCGAGTCAGGCTGATTTGTGACTAAATAATGATAAAGTACTCACACAAATTGTGTTATAGTAAATGTTATAATTACAATTTTAAATATGTTTTAATATAAACTAAAAGTACAGTTACGAGGCAATCGTATAAAATGGTATAGATATGTGATGTGGGGAAATAAAAAATCCTTGATTGATAAAGTATTTTTCATGACTTAAGATCAATGGGTCCTTCCTCTTGGTAATTGAAAATATTTTCTTGGTTGAACGTGAACCTGATGTTTTTTTACATTTCTTTTCACAGAACTAAATAGTTATAAATAACTGTTCACACATAGAAATAGTTATATATAGTTAGAAATAAATAACTGTTCACACATAAATATGTGTGAACAGTTATTTATTTCATTCTTTACCATTTGGGAATAAATTTTATTTCGCCACTTCACATAAAAACTACTCAGTCGATCTTCATCAAAATTGGCATTGCTCTTGTTGACGGGCTTCTACAGAAAAAAACTGATTAATAAAATCTTGATTTGATCCAAAGTTATGGTTGAAAAACTGAATCCCCATAGACTTAAGTTTAACTGTTCTCGCGCGCGCTTGCCGATCGTCTTCCTCGAAATGAACTGAGTCGCTTCATCACATAAAAACTATTAAGGCAATTTTAGTAAAATTTAACACGAATGTAAAACTAATAAATAAGCATCTACAGAACAAAACAGAATGAAAATAGCTTGATTAAATCAAAATTTATAAAGAAAAAACCAAGAGACTCGTGATTGTGTCGCTCGTAGTCTAACTTTCATGGCAAACTTTTTCAATTAATTGTTTATTATTGTTATTAAATATTTATTTCCTTTTATTCTTTTCTAATGGATTTTCCTGCGCTCAGCTCAATTCCCGCTACGCACGATGGGCGTATCCTAGTTTATCTATTACTCTGTAGTAAAAGTTCAATAAAAAATATTTTTTCTTACAAACATGTTTATGTATTAAATATCTCGAAGAAGTTACAAATTGCGAGTAAACAATGGAAAAACATAATTTACCTTTCATAAATTAAAGGCCTCCTTTGCATAAACGAGAAATTAATTCAAAACATTGACAAAAAACAATGGACTGGGCATTAAACTAAATTAAATTTCAATGTTTTAGGTATTCTATAAAATTATAGAATATTTAAAATGTTTTCTTGAATATTATATATCATTTGAATAAAATATATAATTAAATATATTATTTATACCCCATTCATTATTTTGTAAATCCAAGTTTGAAACCGAAGCTCGTCTGCTACTTAATTAATATTATTGGAACAGATTGTTTCTTATTAACCTTGCCTGTCCTTTTCTATTGTATGAGCCTTTAGTTCCTTCTCTTTCTCGCCCGTCAAGGAGCTTTTTGGTAGTGTAATAACAAATTGAGTATTTACTCAGCAAACTGTAATTTGTCTTTCGACTTTAACTCGTTTCTGGAATGTCCATCATTTCCTTTCAAACCCTTTGGAGTAAACAAAGTCCTTAATCTCACTTAATTAACTTCAGCAACGAACCATTCCATATTATTATTAATTTTACAATAGAACCTTAGATGTTGTGTCTTGAATTTGAAAACAAATGAAAGTTAATGAAGTAAGTTTAATAAATATTATTAATTAAATATTTAACTAACTCTTATCATTTCTCAGTTATCAGAATATTCAAACTTATTAAGATATCTGCAACACAAGTATAATGAACTAACAAACAAGAGGTTAAAATATAAGGAACATCTAAATATTAGTATAGACATTTCTCTTCTGACAATTTTAATGAGATTGCGATACTATCGGAATATTTGTTGGAAGTTAGATTAAATAAATTTAAAAGTTTCTGAGACAAAAAGGTGTGATTCAGACGGACCAAGACTCAATTTAGACACAGTTCATATCGATGGGACATAACTTGGGACTCACTTTATTAAGTTAAAACTGGTATGTCTTATTACTTATACTAGATATATAAAAAGGTGAAGTGTTATTATTTCCTGAACAATATTATTATTGTATTATAGATGTGGACGTAAATATTATTCAATATTATTATATACTTAAATCTAATGCTTAAAAATATAATAAAAAAAATACGACTAAGCAGAAAAACATACTTAAATAATAAAATACGTTTAGAAAAACTACGAAATACTTCAATATTATATAATTCGAATATTACCATAGTGGCGATAACCTCCTACTTAAACTTGTTCTCATAATTATGGATGTACACAATTATGAGAACACACCATCCACCGCATACGTCTCAACGCTTCGCTGTCGGCGATAGCATTCAATGCGCCCGTATGCACGCAATTTTGCTGTAACTAACATTGACACCATTTATAAAACTGTAATAGAAATACATAATGACACAATGATTTATTGAAGTCATTGTATTTACTATTAGACGCATAAATATATAATTAGTAGGGTTACAACATTTACCATCATTTTATTATCAAACCATGTCTCCTGGAGTTAATGTGGTAATTTTATTTGACAATTATATTACATGTTATCGCCAGTAATTTTCGGAGGCTATTTTGAATATTCTCAATACTTGGTGCGTGAAGTTTGCCATAATTAATTGTTAAATAGTACGGCTATTATAAAACTTGCCTCAAGACGGTATATAAGTCACTCGCTGGTCAGTTGAGCTCATTCGTATAGTTGGAATAGCTAGCATCAAGAAGTGAAGTGATTAGTGAGTGTTAACATGAAGAGAACCTTAACCTGTAATCTGTGTTGGTGACTATAGTGATTAATAAATTATACCGCTGGAATAAGTCTTCTAATATCAGAAGAAGGTTGTGAAACAACGTCCACCGCCATGCCTGGAAGAAAAAGGAAACCCCGTAGACAATCTCAAAGAGCATCAACATCAAGTTCAAGTACCGATTCAGTATCTTCGACAAGTACAAGCTCTGATGAGTATCACAAACGAAATAAAAGACGTCGTCATAAATCACCCCAAATAAGTCAAAATATTTTATTATCGTCTGTTATACCGGAGTTCGATCCTTTGTTGGATGATGTTGACATGTGGCTTAATGTTATTGACGCTAATGCTAATACTTTCGGTTGGTCAGACAAAATAATTAAGTATCAGGCGTTACAAAAATTACGTAAAACTGCAAAGATGTGGTTAGATTCTTTACAAAAAAATGAGACACAATGGACCTCTTGGCAATGGAAAGAGTGGCGAAAAAGATTATCCGAAACCTTTCAAATTAAATGGAATGCTTATGTTTTGCTCAAACAATTATTAATGACAAAACCGTCTCAGGGTCAATCTTTATACGAGTTTTATTTTCAACAGAAGGATCAAATCGATAAACTACATTTAGGACTACATTTAGTGAAAACGATATTATTTCAATAATTGTGGGGACAATAGATGGTTCTATTTTATGCACAGCAGCTGGTAATTTTAAATCTTGCAGTGACTTGGCGTCATTTTTACACGGCAAAATACAACCGATGTACAATATAAAAAACTTTAATACTAATAATTCTTTAAATTATAAAGCATTTAATCCAATAGGTAGTAAGATTGAGTTAGATGCTGCAGGACCATCAAATAGTCAAAATTTTTCTAACAGAATGCAATTTACTTGTTTTCGTTGTGGAGAAACGGACCATAAACGGAATTCTTGTCCTATCAAAGATAATGTCAAATGTTCCTTTTGCAATAAGATTGGTCATTTAAAAGCAGCTTGTAAGAATAAATTTAAAACTAAAGTCGAAAAAGAAGCACAAGTTAAAATGGTTATAAATTCAGACAAACCTAATTTTTTTAAAACAGTTCTTATTAACGGAACAAAAAGTGAAGCTTTTATTGATATGGGTAGTGGTTGTTCATCAATTGCACCTACGCTTTTGAGCCGGCTCAATTTAAAATCTTATGAATTAAAAACGCCCGTGCAATTATTAAGTTTCTCGAATCACGCAACAATCAAAGTAACTCAGGGTGTTGAAGTTCAGATTTTAGTTGATAAAGTTGAACTAGTGATAACATTGTATATTATTGATTTCTTGTCAGGTTGTGAATTGCTTATAGGTAGAAATTTTACTGAGAATAAAAATATAATGTATACTAGAATTGGTAACACTGTTATTTAATTACACATCGTCTCTGCAAGTATTTACAGTTGACTTAACAAATATAGTACCCTGTCCAGAACAACAACGCTTTTTAAATGAACTTTTTTAAAAATATCCAAACTGTTTTTCGAAAAATTTGGCAACATTAGGGAAAACGTCGAATTTTTGAGAATGCCATTTGGTCTTTGCAATGGACCTACAATATTTCAAAAATTAATGAATACTGTACTAGGGAATTTACGGTTTGGTAGAATTATTTGTTATATGGACTCCAAATTGCTACAGAAAGTGTAGCCGAAAATATCACGTGTCTAGAAAAAGTGTTAAAGATATTAACGACCAATGGCTTAACATTAAATTTAGTAATTATTTTTGCAAAACAAAATTACTTTCCTAGGGTACGAAATTTCAAAACAGGGAATTAAACCTAGTTCAAAAAAACTTGAGGCTATTCAAAACTATCCAGTACCAAAAACAGTTCATGAATTGAGACAATTTTGGATTTGATAAATTACTTCAGAAAATTTATTAAAAATTGTGCTGTATTGAGTAAACATCTGACTAATTTATTAAAGAAAAACTGTTCGTGGTCCTGGAAAGCCGAACACGAAACTTCAGTTTTAAATTAAAAATGGTTTTAATAAATAATGCTACCCTTCAGATTTTTGATTCAAATTTACCTATTAATTTGTATACAGATGCGAGTAGAGATGGGGTAGGGTGTATTTTAATGCAATTTACCGAAAACGGGGACAACCAGTTCATTTTTACAGTCGTCAAACCACAAGTGAAGAAAAGTCGTATCATTATTTTGAAGTAGAATTACTAGCAATTGTAGTTGGTCTAGAAAAATTTAGACTTTATTTGTTAGGTTCTCCATTTAAGATATTTACCGATTGTAACGCGGTTACACATGCGTTGACTAAAAAAGAGATAATACCAAGAATAAGTACATGGATTTTACGTACACAAGAGTTTCGTTTGAAATTATACATAAAGCGGGTTCACAAATGAAGCACGTGGATGCTTTAAGTAGGAATCCTATTAATAATGACGCCGAAACTATTAAAGTTAATAGTATTACAGAGGCCGATTGGTTACTTTCCGTACAACTACAAGATCCAAGCGTTTGTAGTATTCGAGATATCTTACAATCAGGAGAGGCCAAGGCAAACAAAGAAATAAACTTTTGGGGAATAAAATTTACAGACGAACAGATCATGGTAGATGTTGGCTCGTTCCTAAACAATGTGTATGGCAAGTTATTAAATTGAATCATGATAATGTTGGATATTTTGCAGTAAACAAATTTACAGAGAAAATTCGTTCATTGTACTGGTTTCCACGCTTAAAAAGGACAATGTCTAAATATATAAAAAAAATTTTAAATTGCATTTATTCTAAAAATATTTATGGCAAAAGACCCGGGATTTTATTTTCAATTCCAAAATATGTAAGACCTTTTTATACCCTGCATTTAGATCATTTAGGACCTTTTGTGAGAATTACGCAAAATAAAACTTATTTACTAGAAATAGTCGATTCTTTCACAAAATTTGTTTTTATTTCAGCCGTCAGAAATACAAGAAGTAAACCTGTTATTAATGAATTAGATATATTTTTTTTTAATATTTGGTAATCCGAAAACAGTAATATGTGACGCAGGTAGTGCATTTACATCAAAATTATTTAGTAAATATTGTGAGAAAAAAGTAATTAGACGTCATATAATAGCCACAGCAATA
The DNA here is from genome assembly GCA_918358695.1 of Melinaea menophilus ssp. n. AW-2005. NCBI lineage: Eukaryota > Metazoa > Arthropoda > Insecta > Lepidoptera > Nymphalidae > Melinaea > Melinaea menophilus. The sequence continues at coordinate 8,444,584 of OU911054.1, read as the reverse complement.
CCAACATCGAATGGACAGGTAGATATAATCAAACGATCTTAGAAGTCTTACGCAGTATGGGATTGGATACCGATAATAACAAATGGGATCAACATGTCATAAGTATTCAACAAGGTATTAACAGCAGATTAATAAGACTACAGCAGCAGTTCCAACTGAAGTGAAATGATTTTTTGGTTATCGTGTACGTATGGGTCATGATATGATAATAGATAGCGTGGAACATATGATTGACGTTACTGAATTAAGAAAGAAGGTTAATACAAATATCAAAGCAAATGCGGAGAAACAGAAAACTATTTTTGATGCCAAACGACGAGAAGGACCTCAATATAAAATCGGTGATCTTATAGTCATCAAAAATGCAATTTCTTCAAACAATGGTGAAAGCACGAAACTTATGGCGCAGTATAGAGGGCCCTTTCAAATAAGTGAAAATTTAGCAATAGCAATAGCAATGACAGGTATTAACGTGAAGAGAACCTTAACCTGTAATCTGTGTTGGTGACTATAGTGATTAATAAATTATACCGCTAGAATAAGTATTCTAATATAAATCACATTACATAAATATTTACATGTGGGTGTCGCTGACAACATGTAATTGAATTAAATAGAATTAGAGAACTCGGATGTTGTGTCTGTATCTTAATGCGTTATCTTATTATTGAAAAACTACTAACTTATTCCATATATCTATATTTATTACCAGAAATACGATGTCAATTTTATTAAGTATCTGATAGTAGGAAATACTAATACTATACATTATTACTAGTAATATATTACCTACTTCGTACTGGTTCTGCTGCAGATTGGTTAAATCTATTTAATAAGTAATTAATGTAATTAAAACGTGTTATTATTTTTAAGTACTACATTTCAAAAGAAGTTTAATTTCATAATAAATGTCTCTTTGAAGATAAAATGGTAAAAATTTGACTTCATTCCGTAAAATGAGTTCTTAAATTACGTTTATAACATCTTCAGGGAACAAACATTATTTTGCTTCAGATAATTGCAATTTGGTTGCTTTCCTATAACGTTATCAAGTTAATTTATTTATCTAAATATTATTCAACTTATAGACGTATCCTGGAAGAGATTTTAAAACATGTTGGCTATTTAAGTTTATTAACATTTTTTTTTATATTTATTCAAAATTTAAATACCTAAGCATAACTAACACCAAACCCGAATATGAAATAATTTATACTCAAAGTAATCTTTAATTTCTGTTTTCCATAATGCAATTTATTTTTTTTAATTATCACCAATTATATGTTTGACTTCCAACCTGCCAGTGTTGACACATACATTTACTTGAAGGTCGGGAAAGATTTACCTGTCTATACTCTGGCTGCGCGTTGACATGGACGATCATGTCAGAGACTACGCGTGCCTCTACAAGTCCCATAGTGGTAATACAGAAACGGATCAACTCTTGGGCCATTGTCCAGGCGAAGATTGACGATCTGCTCTCACAGACCCTCTCCGCCGAAGTCGTAGTCCTCGGGGGCTTCAAGGCGCACAATACCAATTGGCTAGGGTTACGTGCCACCCACTACGCGGGGAGATTTGTGTTTAACTTTGCTCTCACAAATGGTCTGTCCCAGTTGGTCAAGACATACACCCGGACGTGGACAGCCATATGCCCTGTTTGTTGGATCTTCTGCTGACTACACCTCCCGGGTAGTACCAGGATATTGTCGAGACTCCCTTAGGGTCCTCTGATCATTGCTTGGTACGGAGTGTAGTGCCCATTCAACTTCCGGCTCGCACAAGACCTGCGACTCGACGCGTTTGGCACTACAAGTCAGCGGATTGGGATAGAATGCGATCCTTTTTTGCATCCTACACATGGGGACCGATTTGTTTCCCTTCCAATGACCCTAGTGACTGCGTTGCGGCTGTAGCTGATGTGATACTACAGGGTATGATACGATTTGTACCAAGCTCTGTGGTACCACTTGGCATATCGCGGCTTTGGTTTGATGCGTCTGTCAGGGCTGCAGCAGCTGTATCAAGCTTGGGCTGATGCGTTAGTCACTAAGGAACCGAATTCTAGAGTTCTGAAGAGGAAATATAATCATGTTTCCAGATTCTTCAAACGGATAATTGCTAGAGCAAAGTTTAAGCATGTCATCAAAATTGGGGATCAGCTGGCAAAGTACCCGCCTGGCACGTAGTATCTAAGGCCACTCTGGACAACTTTAGCCAGCCGTCCCTACCGCCGTTGCAAATGGGGATTGGCTCTCTGGCCCACACGGCAAAAGAGAAAGCCGATCTCTTGGGCACTCTTTTTGCCACCAACTCGACTTTGGACGACACCGTCTATCATCCCGCGGTATCAGAGCTCAATGCCTTAAAATAATTTTTCGACAAAAAACTATCAGGCAGTCTTTATTTTCCTTGGACATTCATAAGTCTAGTGGGCCGGATGGCATTTCTCCATTAGTGCTACGAACATGTGCCCCTGAGTTGACTCCAGTGCTTACGCGTCTATTTTGGTACTCCTCCTCCTCTGTTATATCTTACGCACCGTTGGGAATCTGTTATTGAAAGCAAGGGAGAGAGTCTGGCAGTTAGTCTGTATATGGCGAAAGCCTTCGATCGTGTATGGCACAAGGAGCTTCTATCGAAGCTACCTTCCTATGGGCTTCCAGAGACTTTATGCAAGTGGATCACCAGCTTCTTTACTGGGCGGAGCATACTGGTCGTTCTCGACGGTTTTTGTTTGGACCATGGACCCTGAACGCTGGTGTACCCCAAGGCTGCGTGCTATCCCTAACTCTGTTCCTCCTGCACATCAATGATATGTTGGATATTTCAAACATACATTGTTATGCGGATGACAGCACTGGGGATGCGGTATATTCCGGCCGTGCAGGTCTCTCTCGGGAAAACGCACTCGGAGACCATCCCCAAGGATGTCTCTATAGACCTCCTTGGGGATGGTGTCTGAGTGGAGTGAACTGAACCACGTTCAGTTATTGAACTGAAACTGAAACTGAACTGAACTGGGAATTGTCCCTAAAACACAGGTTTGCGCGTTTAGCACTGTGACTGACTGCTAACATAATTTGATTTGCTTTGTATCCGTGCTCGTCAAATGCCAATTATATATTAATTATTTATTAGTTCGGGAGTTCCTTAAGTAATACGTATATTTAATTGGAAAGAAAAAAGATGTTAATTTTTACCAAATTATTGTTCTTGTGATATAATGTAGTATTTATAGTCTTTTGGCAACAAACAACACACATTATAATAAAATCTTTATTTTAAACGATAAAATAACAGAAATATTTATTTTATTTATTTATCCTCGTCGTCATCAGCAGGTGGCTGTATGTTGAAGCGGGAGGATGCTTGTGTCTGCAACTCTTGAGGCTCCTCCACTGCAGGGATCCGGTATGCCATCAGCGCGGCTCCGTAGTTGCCGAGACCCGTGTCCCAGAACACTATCTAACAATAATATAAACTACAGTAGCTTGTTCAAATCAATAACACAACAATTAGATAGTCATCATTATGTAACTACCTGTGAAGTTCGACCGAATGGTTAGGAATGAAAGAAGATAGTAAAATCTTTAATTTATATGCTCCAAAGCCCTATTTTATTAAACTATCGGAAGATGTTATCATAAAGATAGTTGGACAAATCAATGTTGTTATTTTATCTGTTCTATCCAATACAAAATAGTGAATTCTTTCACGAAGAACAGTTCATATGTAATAAGTGAAGTTTAATATTTAAATATAAAATAGAGACTATATGGGAGAAAATGACAGTTACATATAAAAAAAATTTAAACAACATTAATTCCTAAACTTACCTCATCGTCAATAATGTATTTCACATAATACAGTTCGCTATATTTCTCGAAGCCGAGTTCTTCAGCGATCTGTTGGCTGCGCCCTGTAGTAAAGATACCCGCGACTGCCGGCACATTGGCGTTTGTGCTTAGCGCTATTGCAGCTTTTAGCATTTCTTTTGCTATACCTTATGTTATTAATGATTATCATTAATTGTAAAGAGTCTCACGAGTGGACTTTGACTAACCAGACTATTTTTCATTTGTATTTGCAGTTTTCGTTATTTATAATGACTATTCCGGCTAAACATTTATGTAAAAAGTTAATTAATTCGCAAAAATATACTTTATCAGAGTGTATGCTTTTATATATGTATATAATACTAGCTGATGATAAACCTTTTGCTGGTCGTCAAATATTTTGACTTGTTGATATCATCTTTTATGAGTCATTATTGATTTAATCAGTATTGAGAGGTTAATATTTTATTCGTTTATTTTATTAGTAGTAGCTTTCGACAGAAAAATATTTTTAATATCTATGCAGTATTTTTGAGATTACATATATACAATCAAACCCTTTCTCTTTATATTAATATAGATAAAACCACGTACCCCTGTGTCGGTATCTAGTCTTCAAGGCCAGGATGTACACCTTAAAGTAACGCCTCACTCCCAGTTTATCGTACAAGTCAACTTCTTTCTCAATTTCTTTATAAAAAGTCATCACAGTTGTGTATTGTGGGTTATATGTTATTTTAACTCTACTGAAAGTCCGAGAGAAAGCGCCTGAAATATGTTTAATGTATAAAAAAATGTGTTTATTTAATACCTATTGATATATCTTAAACAAATCACACAAATGAACATACATTATACATTTAGTTGAAACAATATCGTTACTCAAAGCCTACCTTTCATTATTCGCCTCGACATATCAACAACTTTCCCTAAAACAGAGCTACCCTACTCCGAATCCAATTTACCTACAAATTGTATAGATTAAGTTAAGAGAAAGTCGTAAAATATTAAAATTATATTATAATTTCATAATTTTATAATTTCTTAAATATATATTATTAGTATAATTTTAGAGTACCGAAGTCGAAATCATCCAATTAGGCATACATTGCAGTTATCAAACATCAAACACTATTTGCACGGTTCCTAACAGCAAGACAAGCCAGCAAGAAATCATAAGAATGAAAATCTCTAATAATGTTAATCTGTTATTATCTCTAATAATAAAAATACACCATTTTTAATATGTCAAAATGTCGATTCATTTTAAAACCAACCGCAAACGCCTTTACTTTGTACCATACACGAAGTCTACAGCTAAATGAGAAATTCTTTTACGGATGCAGTAAAAATTTGGGCTCAAAGCAGTGAGGGAATACACTCTTAGTGTTACGATCAACGACACAGGAAAATCAAGTTTCATTCTCTTATTCGAATCGATGCGATTGATACGCAAATAGACTTAGAATAGTTTGAAACTTATGTGAATATAAATATATTTTGAGGAATGAACTAACATGTGATGTCATGGTGGTTCATTTCATTTGTTATATCTATACATATAAATACATGCATGGCCTGTTTCTAATTCTAAATATAAAGTAATAACATAAAAAAAAAATCAATTTCAAATTTTTGTCTGTCTATTCCAGTTAATCTCTGAAACTGTTGGACTGATTTTAACAGTACTATCACGGGAGGATAGCTGATGTTATAAGAAGTAACTTAAACTACTTTTATTTAAAATAAACATTTTCCGCACGAAGTCGTATGCACAGCTAGTTATATAATAAAAACTAACTTTTCTCTTGTATTCTCATAATTAAAACACCGACAAGTTTGTCAGTGTCTTCTTCGACCGCCGCTATCGACATCTTGTCCTTCATCCATATCCTTACATTGTGGACGAACTCGTCCACTCCTTCCTTCTCTTCAGATATCTTCACTGATTTGTAAGTTAACTGAAATACAAGTATATTTATAGACAAGCCAGCGGTCCATTTGGATGGTATCATCAGTCATGGACTAAAATATATAATATATAAGCATATATTAATATATTCTACTGTATTTCCTTTTCCAAAATCTTTTTATCTCGTAGCATTCTTAGTCCTTTATACAATTGAAAATCCTTTCATCCAACCAAAGAATAAACGATAATGCCACCGTGAATTGGGAATGCATTATATGCGATTCTTTCAAATTAACCCCTTACCTACGATTTAATTTCCATCAGGGCGGACCAAACTCAACACTTCGATTGGTCACACCTCGAGCCATTTCACTACTCTGCTGAGCTTTTGTACATACTGAACTTGGGCGCCCTATGATATGCAAATGCATATGTAACATAACTTTTTAATAAATTATTACGAACAATTTATTACTCAATAGAAATTTATTAAATAAATGACACTAACAAATCAATTTTTTAGTTTCAAGTTTTAGAAAAAATTAGGCAAATTAAAAAAAATAATCTTCAGACGTATGGTATCGTTCAAAGCATATTGGTAAATGTAATGCAACTTTACATCTCTTACGTTCCCACCTTGTTTCGTTACGTTTTTTTTTGTGCACACTTTACAGGCTCTTGTTGGCTTTGATTTTGATGGCGTTGGATTTATATACTTGGAAAAATAACTCCAGTTTTGCGTGTGCAGTCTCTCTGGAAAATCTCCGTTTGATAATCGTCCTCGTCGGTTATATTTCGGTGACGGTGCAATTCTCAGTAATGATTCCGCTATTTGAATACTATATTCCACGTAACTGTGCTTCTTTGTAGAATTTAGTTTTTTAAACAAAATGTAGCAGTTACACAATGCAATGTCAAAAATATAAAAGAAGGTTTTGCGGTTTCCTTTCATATATTTCCTCATAATAGGATAGCAGGCTAGCATTTGGTCTTGGCGATCAATACCAATCATTCCTTTGTTGTATTCAATGACACATTTTGGTTTCAAAGTAGGTTTGAATTGATTTTTGTTTTGATCAGTCATTTCTGTTGTTTTGTGTTTTGTCGAAATGATATGCACGTCTCACTTGTCTTTTTGTTTTATTGCTAATATTCCATTGCAACTTCTCATTATATATTCTCCCCGTTTTAATTTTCTTTAAACAAATACTTTCGGCATATTTTTCTTATTCGCACGTACTGTCCAGATAGCATTCGTTATACTACCTACTAAAGTTGCAAAAAGTTTAGGTGAAGAGTACCAGTTGTCCAAGTATAAGGTATGTCCTTTATGTAAAACTGACTGCGATAACTCTTTCACAACATTTTCAGATGCACATTCATCAAGATTTATTTTATCACTACCTGTGTACATTTTAAATTCATAGCAATAACCTGATTCTGATTTACACAATTTATAAAACTTTATACCGAATCTCGCTATTGATGGATTTTATTGTTTATAAGATAGCCATCCCTTAAACTTCATCAGCGATTCACCGATTGTAATGTCCTCTTTCATTGTATACACTTGTTTCAATTTTTTATTTTAAAAAATTGTTACTGCTTTAATTTACGTTATTTATCTGTGTTGTCAGCAGCATCGTTGTTTGCAAAATGCAGAAGCACGCACGCAAGCACGAGCGAGTCTTGGTGTTATCATTTTTGTCCCAACCGACCGACCCACGAGCAAGGCTCGATATTGTAAGTTAAGGGGTTAATTTAGTTAAATTGAAAAAAGATTGGATTTTTATTATCAATTGTGGTGATATCATAAAGTTACGTCTAGGCTAAGTAAGAATGACATTCTTGAACTAGTTTTAGACGTACGTAAATATTTAATGAAAACTTATCTTCAAGGATTAAATTCAATTCACTCGGAATTGGAAAGCAATTTTTATTTAACAAGGAATATTTATTTAGCAATCTTTATTTTTCATACATATACAAATTATATTTACGGTCGGCCTCACCTCTTCGGGCAAATAATGTTTTTTCAACAACTTGATCGCATCTTCATACCTCCTGTCCTGCAGATCTTCGAACCTGATGCCGCAGGCGACTCGACCCCAGATTGAAGGTGCCTTAATGCGTTCTTCCAACAGCTTCATTTTTTCTGCTTCAGCACTTTTCGCCATTTTGAATTAAAGTTATCCAACTGGATGATGTAATTAAGATATGAAATAGTTTTAAATTATTTATTTAAAGTGAAGCATCTAATGAATTAATTGCATTTCTATAAGTGATAATTATAAAATCAACAAAACTAGATTGAACTCAGGTTAAATCAATAACATCTCAAAGCCTATAACAATCTATAATTGAATATCTTATAACAAAGCAATTTAAATTCCAATAATACAATGTTATTATAAATTCAACTAGCTTATGCCCGTGGCTTCGCACACCTGGAAGAAGAGAATTTAGAGAAGAGGACGGTTTGAAAATAAATTTCATCTATTAAATTCTATTCTATTTATTTCTAGATGGTACCCCGGATCCTTCGGATTAAATGTGACCCTTCTCATCAATATTTTACGTAATGTTGGTAGATTATTATAGTTATAGTTTTGAATAACGAAATCAAGATAGCCTCAGGTGTCAGTGACGTTTCGCTAGCGTCCAAAATGGCGACTGCGATTCGTCTGTCATCGTCATTAGAATTTAACAAAATACTCGACAATCCGTATTTTTCGGATACATGTTGGCGATTCCAAATTTTTATTTTTTTATGTTTTATTGCTGAGGCGAAGTTTTAATCGAAATTATTAATATAGATTTACCTCTGTGAGTGAAGGCTTCAGACAACGCAGTATTTTGACTCTTTCTATTATACGTTGATTTTATATTCTCCAAACGATTTCCTAAACACCGTAATATAAACAATTTGTAAACTTAGTACCTTTGATCTTTAATCCTTTATCATCTCATTTCAAACTATAATCTTCGTGAACTAATTAAACTTGAAACGTTCCTTTTGAAACATTAGTCCTTTGGTACAAAGACGAAAATTCTAATAAATATATTTATTAAAAATAATAAAATTGTTCTGGGATCATAAATTATATAAATAAATTATAAAAGGAATGTCATTAACAATACAGCATATAAAATGTCGTATGTATTATGAAAGAGATATTATGCGAAAATCTTCACAGGGTTTAAAAAAAATTTAATATTAGCTACAAAGATAAATTAAAAGAATTATCATTATATAAATAATGGCTTATATAAATAAGTTTGTAAAACTTTCCCAAACACTAGCTATCACTTCAATCACATCAGATATACAAACAGATCCCGGTCCTTTATTGAATCAAACGTACCTGAAGGAGAGCTCTTAAGATAAGGGCAAATTAGTTGTCCTGTTTGATTTGTATCCACGTGGGTTTGATATCTCTGATTGAAGTTTAAATGATGGCTGATAAGTGCCAAGTGATGTCACCTGACCTTTCCCAGGTGACGGTCGGAGATAAAGTTTCTTAAGCACTGTGTCACTAATCAGATTTAAATTGTTTAGTTTAATAAGGCCGCAAAAAACAGACAGAAGTATATAAATATAAAACACAGTGTTGTGTATTGAGTAAAAGTAAAAATGTACTGACAATTTTTCGACTGAATAGCGACTGGTACGACCAGTATTGGAGTCTTCCGATGAAAGTTATAGAAGCTCCTTAAACTTTCTCGCTAGTCGATTAGATAATGTTTAATTTATTTCAATATTATATGGGTATGTATAATTGTTTTAACGAACAAATAATCAATCTTAATAAGATGTTATTATCGCCGAAAAAACTTTTGAAAACAAAAGTACATTTGAAAATAAAAGTACAAGGATTCCGAAGGGCAGTAACAATAGTAGTTACAGTAAAGATGTGAAGGAAAAGGAAATGTAGGTCCTACAAAATACGTACTTTAACACTTACTTATAAGATATATATGGATATACTAAATATTATTTTTATATTTCTTCATAAAGTTGTGCAATACTTTCTACACTCCTTGAGTGTGACGAGTAAAAAAAAATATCAATACATTATGCTTATAGCGTAACTGGAAAGTTTCTTTGAACGAAGCCACACGGAAAAATCAAGAAAGACTGCTATTCATTTGACGGGTTCCGTAGTATCAATATTGACACAAACTCATTTGGTTTTATCTAGATTATTTAGTTTAGTTTACTTACTTACTTCATACTAAGTAATATTATAGAGAAGGTCATTGCGTTACTTTTCTTTAAATATTTTCTTGTTTAACAATGTATAGTTGTCTAAATATATGGTTTTTATTAAAGTGTAATGTACCCAAATTACACTCGATCACTACAGTCGATATGTTCAAGGTAATCCATTGCTTTTTTGTTTATATTACAAGATAATATCGCTGTTACAAAGAAAGATTCAGTATTTATAGTTTAATTTATCTTTTATTTTATATTGGTATTCTAGCTGTGGTTATGACTTCGTTCGCTGGGAATATGTTTTTATATATATTTTGTTTGTTATTCTAATTTATATTTCAATACTAGCTATATGCTTTCATTCGCGCAGCATGTTTTTAAAAATAAAAGTATTAGAACTTAAATTACTTATTATAACATCAGCTATCCGCTAGTAAAAGTCCTGTTAAATCAGTTTAGTCGTTTTAAAAATTATCTGAAATGAAGAAACAGAGACAGAGAGACAGCAAGTTTTATAGACGTGTTTTTTGTATAAGTGGCATATATAATTTTATATGTAGTTAATAAAAAACTGTTAATTTAGAATTTCAAATTTTATTCATAGCGAAACGTGGAAAAAAGACGAATATATTATCTTGCAAAATTATTAAAATACATTAAAATTTAATATATAATTAATTTCATAATATTATTGAACGGGAGCAAATGGAGTTACTGCCAATATGAGCAAATACGGTGGGCCATGCGTCTTGTAATTGTTCTGGTTTTTGTGCAATTTGCGCTGCAAAACAGTGGAGGTCCCAGATGATTGGCGAGGTGCAATCATCGTACCTCTGTATGTCTGCAAAGGTTCACAGATAGACTGTGCAAGCTTTAGGGCTATCAGTTTGATTAGCTTGGGCGGTAAAGTTTATGCTGAAATATTAGCGAGAAAAATGCAAGAGAGATCTGAAAGGCTGCTGTGGGAGTTCCAAGAAGGTTTTAGACCTGGAAGGGGGTTTGTAGATCAGATATTTGCCCTCCGCATGATCACGGAAAAGTTTTTGGCCCTAAACCAAAAAGTTTTCTGTGCTTTTGTAGATTTGGAAAAGGCGTTTGTCAGGGTTGTGAGAAAGAAAATATGGACCCATGCTACAGGCTGTAAAGTCTCTTTACAGAGATCACTCAGCCTGAGTGCGAGTAAAGCAAAGTCACGCTATGTCAGCTTGGTTGTTCAATTTGTATTTGGATAGTTGTCTCCCAGGCCGGAAAGACAGTGAAATGGGAGTTAAAGTAGGTGACCTTAAGGTCAATTGCTTGCTATATGCAGATGATGCAGTGCTCATTGCACAGTGGTGACCAATGTCTGCAAATCTTTCCACCGAATTCGCAATGAAGAGATCCACAGAATGGCAGGAACTAGCGAAGACATCACGGTGAGAATGAAGAAGAACGTGCTCAGGAGGTTTGGGCACGTCGAACGAATGAGTGATGAAAGAATGGTAAAAAAATATTTATATAGGAAAAGTGAGCGGTAAGAGAGAAAGGAGGAGCCCTCAAGTGACCTTCGAAAACAGAGTTTCTATGATACTGGAGGAAGGTCACGTAAAAAGCATGAGGACCACCCGGGGGCATGTATGAAGAGGTTGACGTTTATAGCCGAGGTGAAAGAGGTATGCAGTGACTGTAGCGTTTGGCGCTCCGTTGTCTCTGGCTACCCCGCAAGGGATATAGTGTGATTAATGATAGTTAATAGAACTCTGGAACGCCAAATGTGGAAATGGGAAATGTTTTAAGAAATATTAGTTTTAAATTACTATTCTTGTTGCTGGAAATAACTTATTTAATTTAATACTTTTACGTGTATACACACTACTATTAAATTAGTTTTATTTCTTTTTTAGAATGTCACGCGTTACTCAAAACTTTTTACTTTACTCAACACGTTTTATTAATATTTTATGATTATAGTCAATAGTCTAGATTAAAGTATTTAAATTTTACAAGAAATCGCTAAACTAATTTAGACTAAAATCAAAACACAATAAAGCTACCAATCGGATTTTATTATTTGTAATGGGTAGTTTATTCTCTAATTACCATTGGATATCTCTTTAAATCTGGAAATTTGATCACTTTTGCGGAAAAAAGTCAAAAATTCTTCTGAGCTGTAATACTTTGTATGGTAAACACAGAAATTAATCTGACACCAGATTATTCAAAACATATGATTTTTAATGAGCCTTTTAATCTTTTATAAGGCTCTACCTGTCTCGCGTTAAAATATATACTAAAATATAAATTACATTTTTCATTGACCGCTATTTAGTACAAAAATCATGTTAAGGTCATACACATGTATTGAACGTGTTGAGATATTAATACTTATAATAATAATACAAACAAACAAACAAAACTGAATAGATCTAATAGATCACAAAGAAAAAAGAACTTTGGAATTCATTAAGTGCTACGGAACTATAAGTAATAGAAATCTGACTCGTACTTGGCTGGTTTATCTGTTTAATGAGGATGACTAATTTACATTTTTTCAACTATATTTGTATGTAAGTATTATTTATATCTAACATTTTTTAAAAAGCATGACGATATAAATTTATTTTATAAGAGAATATCATTAAAGAGTTATGCTCAAGTTGTTTATAATTTTTGTGTATGTGTGTGTTTCAAGTATTGTTAATGAAATTCACTTTATTTCTATCACAGCTCATTGTAATTTCGAAGATCATCTTTGCGTTATTCCTACACTCTCAAAACTAATCTCTGGTAATCGTCGAGTGTGATATAAAAATCCATTTCTTTCCGGGTCTGCTCAATGAACCTCTCCTTTGGACCCGTGTAATTAGAATGTGACAAAAGGAACATTAAAAACTGAGTTTTACTATGATGTTGGCCTAAGAACAAATTACAATCTTATATCAATACGGATAACTAAAAAGACAGAGTAATAAAATCAAAGTAATTAGCATTTTAATCTTTTAACGTTGCAAAACAACAGTATTTTAACAAAAAACCAAGTCCAGCAGTCGGTTATTGCAAAATATATGTAAAGTTACAATGAGAATTCCAATAACAAATACGCGGCCAACCAACTGACAAGTAGTCTGGCTCCAATTTTACACTTTGCACATGCCCTGCTTCAGCGAGAATCAATGAAGTGAGTAAACAGATTTTTACTCTGTAAATTTAGAACTTCAATATATTTTTAAACAAAATCTAATAGGGTTAAGATTAAAATTTAATAAAGTATTTTTCGGATTCACATAATAAATATGTAATCATATCAGAGACTGAGGTATAAAAGGAATAAACGCGAATAATTCAAAATTAAGGTTTGTTTTTCCTTTAGTTGATTTAACTCCAAAAACTTTTCTGAAGAATCTCGATTTCCTTAAATACGGTATAAAGAAAGATTGAATCATTTATAAAAAAATCCGTAAACAGAAGACAATTCTTTTTCATCTTAATTTTGAACTGAGAAATTATACATTCGTAAAAATATATGTAAGAACGTAATTGCGTATTATGACACGCAATTAAATGATATTGAATTTATACAATTATAATAATTCTATCAAATGTAATTTATATTTTATTGTAATTAACAAATCTGAGAGTTATTTAACACACGATGCAATTATGATCAGTTCTATATCAAGTGTAACGTTATTAACATGAACTTGAAAAGTTAATCGTATGTTTCTCGTATTTTAGATTATTATTTATTAACTTAAACACTCTCAATTTAAATTATAAAACATAACTTATCCGAAAAGCTATTCAGTAACGATTATCTTTGAATTGATTTAAATGGCAATACAAAAGTCTCATCTCCTTTACAGTGCAATAAAACATGTTTTCCTAAACATACAATATAATTCCGTCAAAGCAATAAACACTGAAATGGAGGTCTTATTGAAAGAACAAAGCAATAAACGTCTTTATCATCCTCCGAGTCAGACTGATTTGTGACTAAATGATGATAAAGTACTCACACAAATTCTCTTATAGTAAATGATATAATAACAATTTAACTTGTATTTTTAAGAGTCTACTATTATAGATATGTGATGTAAGGAAATGAAAAACCTTGATCTAATAAAGTATTTTTACTGTCAAAATTACGACCTTCGGACCCTTTCTCTTGGCGTGTGATATATTTTCAAATCTTGGTTAAATCAGTATCTGGTAGATTTTTTTTAACATTTTCTATGACAGACATAGAGTATAAGTTTAATAAAACTACATTGTCTTAAACAAACACCCAAAAAATATGTATTAAATATCGTGAAGGAGTGACAAATAGCGAGTAAACAATGGAAAAACATAATTTAACATTCATATATTAACGGCCTCCTTCACATAAACGAGAAATTAATTCAAAACATTGACACACAACAATGGACTGCGCATTAAATTAAATTAAATTTCATTGTTGTAGGTATTCTATTAAATTATAGAATATTTAATATGTTTTCTTTTTTATTATATATCATTCGAATAAAATATATAATTAAATATATTACGAGTATTTATAATTTATCCATTATTTTGCAAATCCAAGTTTTAAACCGAAGCTCGTCCGCTACCTAATTAATATTATTGGAACCGATTGTTTCTTATTAACCTTTTTCTGTCCTTTTCTATTCTATGAGCCTCTACTCCTTTCTCTTTCTCGCCCGTCAAACAGCTTTTTGGTAGCCTAACATCAAATTGAGTATTTACTCAGTAAACTGTAATTTGTCTTTCGACTTTAACTCGTTTCTGGAATGTCCGTCATTTCCTTTCAAGCCCTTTGGAGTAAACAAAGTCCTTAATCTCACTTAATTTACTTCAGCAACGAACCATTCTATGTTATTATATTAATTATACAGAAGAACCTTAGATGTTGTGACTTGAATTTGAGAAAATAAATGAAGGTTAATATAAAGTAAGTTGTATAAATATTATTAATTAAACGTTTAACTAACTCTTATAATTTCTCAGTTGATAACAATGTTCAACTTATTAAGATATCTACAACACAAGTATAATGAACAAACGAACAAGAAGTTAAAATATAAGGAACAGCTAAATATTAGTATAGACATTTCTTTTCCGATAATTTTAATGAGATTGCGATACTATCGGAATATTTGTTAGCAGTTTGATTAAATAAGTTATTTTTCTTGAAGGAATCTAAGGAACTTCATTAAAAAGTTTCTGAGACAAAAAGGTGTGATTGAGACGACCCGAGACCCAATTTAGATACAGTTCATATCGATGAAACTTGGCCCTCAATTTATAAGACAAAATTAGTATATCTTATTACTTATACTAGATATATAAAAAGTTGTAGTATCATTTTTTCCTTAATAATTTTATTATTGTATGATAGAAGTGCATGTACATCCGAATTCAATATTGATTTATAATTTAAACCTTAAATAAGGCTTAAAAATAAAAAAAAAATGACTAAGCAGATGTTAAATTATTCTTATAACGCTATAAATTTTAAATTTGAATTAAAAAAAATTAAACCTTTACTTAGTTTCTGGTTTAAAAGTTTTTAAAAAACGAGTAATTTAGTAAGTTTTTAAAAAACACAAAAGTATTCCTATTAATACACTGTAAGTAGTGCACCACCGCCGAATAAATTTTATTTCACATCTTAGCGATAAGTGGAAGAAATAATTAATATTTTAGTTTTTCAGAAATTGACTATATTATTTTATAATAGTGATAATCCTCTATGTAAAGTCTGTCTCATAATTGTGTACATCCATCACGCACGTCACAACGCTTCGCTGTCGGCGATAGCATTCAATGCGCCCGTATGTATGCCGTTTGGCTGTAACTAACATTGATACCATTTCTAAAACTGTATTCGATATTGACAGTAATATAGTGATTTATTGAAGTCATTGTATTTACTATTGGATGCGTAAATACATATTAGTAGGATTTCGACATTTACCAATACTTTATAATCAAACCATTTTTCCTGGAGTTAGTGTTATTTTTATTTGACAATTATATTAACTATATAAGGGAGATATGGAAGAAAGATGTATGAATACCAAAGCCTTTATTCTGGAAAGCAGTCTGACATTAATCCATAATAGACTTAAAGGATTTAATGGAAAGGTTTCTTTATCATCAATTTGCCAGACTTCTACTTACTTGTGGTCTAGCCATTAATTAATTTTTCTACAGTTTTTTTCCAGTCGAGATTTTCATCTTGGTCATACAGTTTCATTCCATCATTCAGTTCCCAACAGTTCAGTTCATATTACAACATGCTGGCAGCGGATTAAGGTTCCTGCTCTAATACGTACAAAACGTAGCTATTCTTACTCCTCACTACTATACCACCGTTTCGTGTGGTACCCGGTACCCGTAGTAGTACCCGCAAAAGTTAACACAAGATGTTTATAACATCTGAAGATTTTATACATAAACTAACACAACTGTAAAATCTAACATAATATTTAGCTGTAATTTTTTTGATTGGATCGACTTTAGATTAGATTAGTTGTATAATAATTTGGATTTATATGTTCTTCATGTACGATAATTCCAAGCTAAATATCTCATTCCATTTCTCGTGATAATCTCATTAATAACACCAAAATGCAAGCACGTAACTAAAGAACACAACACAATTAAACGAGATAACCAACTCAAACTTGTTTATAGTTATCCAGGGATCAGTTACAAAACTCGAGTTTAAAATGACACTTAAAGATTAAGAGATATTACGATTTTTACATTTTCCATAAAATCTGTATAAACTGTTAAATATAATACTTCTCTTGATGTTGTTGTGTTATGTCTAATTTGTTGTTTGTCTTCTTGTTAAGTCCTTCTTACAGTCGCTTATAATGAATAAATTTTTATCTATTTGTCACTTTGTAACGTCACAACCAAACAGACATAACAGATAAAATCATTGATTGGCTGACTGATTGATTGACGGAATTACGTTTGTAAGCGTTTTATTATCAGAATTACTGAACAAGTGTAATGATAAAACGAAAACAAAATATCTTCGGCAAATCCCCCTCAAAAAACGAAACTAGGCCAACTGTTCAGGAACCATTTAAAAGTTCATATTAGGCTACCATTACACGTTCAATGCAATTATTGAACGTTCAAAACAAGTTTATCGAATTGATGGTTATGTACTCAACTTATTTACAATAACTGATGAAATTTGTTGACAAGTTTCTAAACATTCCTGTAAAATTGTGGTAATGTGTTAATGTGGTCAGAAAACACCAATTTTAGGATGTTCAATTAATACATATATGAAGCAAACATAATCAAATAAATAAAATGTTGTTTATTTTTACGGTTTCAGTTAAATATATATCATATCCCGAGCGAAGGTCAACTATTTATATTAGAATATTTATGTAGAGATCGATATTTGGTTGCATATAGCCAATGGTATGACTTATTTAAATTTAAAGTTATTAAACGCATTTACCCATGACAATATGCATTAAATAACTTTAAATTTGCACAATCGTAGGTTGAAATTTGTCTTAACACGACTTCTTTGGAAAAACTATAATCATTAATACGATATAGAAATATATTCTAATATATTTTCTATCCCAACGTCACTCTATCTCGTAGCGTCCTCAGTCCTTTGTACAATGGAAATCCTTTCATCCAACAAAAGAATAAACGACAAAGCCAACGTGAATTGGGAACGCAATTTTTTCGATTCCCTGAAATTAATTTAATTAAGTAGAAAAGAGATTTGGAGATGATTTAAAAGCTATATTCAGTTTAAGAGTTTATTAAAAATTGTGGAGATATCACGACTGCCTCGAGCACTAAATTAAATTATATTATATTATTAATAGAATTTGATCTAATAAATATCGATAAAAATAGAAATTTCTTTTTGACTTTAATTTTTCAATAACTGAATGATCAAATGACTGGGAAAACAGTACCCTCTTTTACCGCCATTAAAATCAAACTCTATCAAATACTTCGCAAAGATAATAACATTTGCTGCTACTATGAAGAGCGGTTATTAGACAAATTGAGATCATACAATGAAAGAGCAATTTCTTAGATCTTCAAACACTTACTAGAGCATTGTAATGAATATTATCTTCAGATAAATTTATTTTAAAAGCTTCTTTAAAGTAAGTAAAAAAACGCTTATACAAAATCTGAAAGAATGTCTATTATTTTTTCTCGGGTCTGTGGAAATTAAGAAACAAATACTATATGTAAACTTGTTATACAAAAAAGCAGGAGTGTCCTCTAAAAGTATTTTAATTTAACAAGGAACATTCAAATAGGATTCTTTATTTTACATATATCATATACCT
The DNA here is from genome assembly GCA_918358695.1 of Melinaea menophilus ssp. n. AW-2005. NCBI lineage: Eukaryota > Metazoa > Arthropoda > Insecta > Lepidoptera > Nymphalidae > Melinaea > Melinaea menophilus. The sequence continues at coordinate 8,426,278 of OU911054.1, read as the reverse complement.
GTACATGTGAGTTCACGTCTATTTACAAATCATATCTATAGTGCGCCTCACCTTTACGGAAAAGTAATGTGTTTTCAACAGCCTGATCGCATTTTCATACCCCCTGTCCTGCAGATCCTCGAATCTGATGGAGCAGGGGACTCGACTCCAGATTGATGGTGCCTTAATGCGTTCTTCCAGCATTTTCATTTTTTCCACCTCTGCTGCGGCACTTTTCGCCATTCTAAATTTAAGTTATCCAACTGAATGATGTAATTAAAATAATTTTGAAGTGTTTGTTCAATGAAAAGCATGGAATCAATAAACAGTATCACTATAAGGATAATTATAAAATCAATAAAATTGGATTGGACTCAGGTTAAATCAATAACTTCTCAGAGCCAATAACAGTCTATAATTGAATATCTCATAACAAAGCAATTGAAATTCTAATAATACAATGTTATTATTAATTTAATATTCTCCAAACGATTTCCTAAACAGCGTAATATAAACAATTAGTAAACTTGGTACCAAGTTATACCTTTGATCTTTAATCCTTTATCATCTCATCTTCAAACTATAATCTTCTGGAACTAATTAAACTTGAAACGTTCCTCTTGAAACATTAATACATTGGTACAAAGACGAAAATACAAATAAATTTTATGTTGATAAATACAATATAATAAATAATAAATTAAATGTCAAAAATAACACAGCATGCAAAATATTGTATTATGAAAGAGATTTTATTGCGAAAATTATCACAATAATTTTAAAATAAATTTAATACTCGTTACAAAGATAAATTAATATAATCATCGTTATATAATTCCTGGCTTATATAAATAGGTTTCTAAAACTTTCCCAAACACTAGCTATAACCCTAATCCCATCAGATATACAAACAGATCCCGGTCCTTTATTGAATCAAACGTACCTGAAGGAGAGCTCTTAAGATAAGGGCAAATTATTTGTCCTGTTTGATTTGAATCCACGTGGGTTAATATTTATGGTCGAAGTTTAAATGATGGCTGATAAGTAAGAAGAAGAACACTTAACCTTTCCCAGATGAAGGTCTGAGATATAGAGTATGTTAAGTTGTACTTCACTAAACAAATTTATATTGTTTATTTTAATAAGATCACACAAAAACAGACAGAAGTAAGTAAACATAAAATACAACATTGAGTAAACGTAAAAATGTTCTGATAATTTGTCGTCTGAATAGCTACTGGTACGACCAGTATTGGAGTCTTCCGATGAAAGTTATAGAAGCTCCTTTAACTGTCTTGCTATCGTTTTGATAATGTTTAATTTATTTCAGTATTTTAAAGTGGTAATTTTTTTTTTATTAAATTTTAATTTCGTATGTATAATGATTTTAACGAGTAAATTATTAATTGAATGTAATGTTATTGTAACCAAATCTACATATTACAACGTATTACATAGAGTACATTTAAAAATAAAAGTACAAGGATACTGAAAGGCAGTACTAGACTGGTTGTGGTAGAGAGATGAAGGGAAACGTTGTACAAAATACGTATATATATATATATGTAATAAAGTACGAGACTTTAACATTTACTAAAAATATATAGTCGGGTATACAACATATATTTTTATAATTCTACATAAAATTGTGTATTACTTTTTATACTCCTTCAGAATAACGAGTAAAAAAATTAAATTAAATTAATAAATTATGTTTAAAGCGTAACTGGAAATTTTCTTTGTACGAAACGACAGGGAAAAATCAAGAAAAACTACTTAATTTTTGACAGGGTTCCGTAGTATCAATACTGATGCAAATTCATTTGGTTATGTCAATTTTATTTTGTTAAGTTTACTTACTTACTTATTTAGTTTATATAAAACTATAATACAGTATATATTGTAGATAGAGTCTTTGCGTCGTTTTCTTTATTTCTCAATGTGTATTTTTTGTAAATTTCTGCGTTAGTGTAAGATACCCAAGTTACGATAGATCACTACAGTCGATATGTTTAAGGTAATCCATTGCTTTCGTGTTTATATTACAATATAATATCTCTATCCGAAAACCAGACTAAGTGTTTAGAGTTTACGTGTTTACCCTTTATTTTATATTGGTACACTAGCTGTGCCCACGACTGCGTTTGCACGGAATATTTAAAAAAAAAATAAAAGTAGCCGGACAACATCAGCTACTTGCCAGTGAAATCCTGTTGAAATCGCTCCAGCTGATAATTTAGAATTACAAACAGACACTTCAATTTCATTTATGTGTTAGATGTATAACTGAGGTATGTTAGAAATAATACAACTTCTAGACAAATTTAAGCCATGTTTACACAATTCATTTGTAATATAGTAAGGTTGATATTCTAATTTGTTATAGTATTGGGACTAGCCTCAGCTCATACACTGACTATTGTGGGTACCGACGTCAGGTCCTGTGTCTCTGTCCATTCTGTAGTAACGACGTTTAGATGTCCAGTAATGATGACACTATTTACTACCGAGTGGATCGTCTGATAATTTGACCGTACGTGTATAAAATACAACATTCCTATAGACGGACCTACGATCGCGTTATTATATATTCTTCATAAAAAGGGTGAACCAAAGTCTAATCTTAATCTAATAAGATCTCAAATATCAACTGCCTTGATGAAATTAGCATTTTGTGTAAACGTGAGAAATATATGCTTTCAATAGTTTACTTTGTACTCACTGTAATCCACACAATAGTTTTTATAATGTTCGGTTTATTGTCTGGTGTAAATATTGCAACAATTTTTTTTCTTTAAAAAGTTTTCAAGAAGAGATACAGTTCGTCTTTAAAAGTTAACCATTGTTGTAACAAGTAACAGTTTTAAATGAAATTATCTGCAGTATCAATATACTGCAGATAATTTCATTTAAAACTGTTACTTGTTTGTAGGACAATTCCTACTAAGAGATCTGTTAAGTAGGATCTTTGTTACTACCGAAAACATCGGGTAACTTAGTATAGTTGCATCTCAAAGCTAGATAAGCATATATATAGTGATGCATGTACGTCATAAGTCACACATGACTTAAATAATTGATGATTTGGAGATATCAAATCAACGCTAATCAATTAGAGGATTATAATTAATCACGGGAGCGACTCATCCATCACTAAGGGTGATTGTCCATCAATCTCGCGATTTGGTCATTTGGGTACAGATATATATTTAGCTATAATATATCTGAAACATGTAAACCTAAACTATGTATATTAATATTCCAAAATTAGCTGTACCTGAGACTTCGTGCGGAATATGTTTTTTTTAAATAAAAGAAACCTAAGTCACTTCTTATAACATCGGCTACCCGTTAGTGAAGTCCTGTTGAAATCGATCCAGTTGTTTCAGAGATTAGTCGGAATAAACAGACAAAGACAAAAATTCTTGGAAGATGCGTTTTTTGTATAAGTACCATATATCATTTCATATGCATTTAATAGAAAGCTGTTAATGTAGAATTACAAACAGACACTTAAAGTCTATTTATATGTCTAAATACAAAATATAACTTAAAAAATATATCAGTATATTACTATGCAAAACTAGTAAGATTCCAGTGCAGTCCAGCAGTCAGCTACTATAATAGACATTAGGTAATACTGCGATTTCCAATAACAAATACCGGAGCCAACTAACTGACAAGTTGTCTGGGTCCAATTTTCCAGTTTCCACATGTCCAGCGACTGCGAGAATCAATGAAGTGAGTAAACAGATTTTTACTCTGTTATAGATTTAGAAATTTAATATATATTACTTAAACAAAATCTACAAAAGATTAGATTATAATTTAACGTAGTGTTTTTTGTGAATAATTCAAAATTAAGATTTGTTTTTCGTTTCGTTTTACTTGATTTAACTCAAAAACCTTTTTCAATTTCCTTAAGACGTTATAAATAAGGATTGAATCATTCACAAAACATTCCCTAAAAAGAAGACAATTCTTTTTCATCTTAATTTTGTACTAAGAAATTACCCACTAGTGAAACGATACGTAAGAACTTAATCATGTATTATGACATGCAACACACACCTTATATTGAACTACAAATATTAAATAGGATGATATCGGTGTTCAGTCGATGTTTAGAGATGAGGAAACGATAAATGTGGGTTAATCACGTTACTAATTGGAGAAGGGGCTGTCAAATTTGTTTTATAGTTAGTTTATTGAGCGAAGCGAACGAAGTGAGCGGAGCGTTTTACTGGAGACTTTTTGCATTCTTTGTCACGAATTGGCTCAAAAAATACTTGACGGAAAATTATGAAACTTTGCAATCATAAAGACACATATTAGGTGAAGGTTTTTAAAAAAAAAATTTGAAAAATGTCATCAAAAAAAATTTTTTTTAATTGTATTTATGTTTAATTTAATTCAGTTTACAACCCTACTCAAGCTATGTTATTAATTATTTATATTATTTATTATCCATAAAATTACCTACTGAAAGTTATTATGGTAACTAGGGGCGCCAACAAACCCTCAATTTCGACTCGCTGCGCTCGCGAAATCTTGGGTGCCGTTTGCATATTGAGCGAAGCGAGCCCAGTGTATTCACTCATCGTTTCCCATTGACTTCAATGGGATATCAGTTTTTTGGCATGACATAAAAAAAATATATATTTTTTGACATTTTTCAAAAATTTTTTTTTTAAAAACCATCACCTTATTTGTTTCTTTTTGTTTGCAAAGTTTCATAATTTTCCGTCAAGTAGTTTTTGAGCCAATTCGTGACAAAGAATGCAAAAAGTGTCCAGTAAAACGCTCCGCTCACTTCGTTCGCTTCGCTCAATAAAGAATATTGAGGTTAGGCTATTTCTTTCATTCGATATTATTATAACCAAAAGTATTTTATTTGAATCTGAAGTATCTAATTTATAATGTTGTTCACCAATTATACAATTATTATACATCAAATATAACATATTTTTTATTGTAATTAACAAATTTTGTGAGTTATTTAAGACACGATGCCATTATGACCAGTTCTATATCTGGGGCAACATTATTAAAATGAGCTTGATCAGTTTATTATAATATCTCTTATGTATCTTATAACTCGTATTTTAGATTATATTTAATAAACACAATTTTAACTATTAATATATTATGTTCTTGAGTATTAAAACACATAACTCATCCTAAACACTATTTGACAACGATTGTATTAGAATTGATTTAAGTGTCAATATAAATGTCTCATCCCATTCACAGTGCAATAAAACATGTTTTCCTAAACATACAATGTAGTACATTGCGTCAAAGCAATAAACACTGAAATGGAGGTCTTATTGAAAGAAACAAAGCAATAAACGTCTTTATTATCCTCCGAGGCTGACTGATTTGTGACTAAATGATGATAAAGTACTGACACAAAAGTTGAATATATATTATTAAATTAACTTTTAATGAACAAAATAATTGAAATCTTTTATCATTCCTCAGTTGATAAGACTATTCAAACTTAATTCTATTAAGATGTTACAACAACAACACAACAAGATGTTAAAATATAAGGAACATCTAAATATTAGTATAGACATTTCTCTTCCGATAATTTTAATGAGATTGCGATACTATCGGGATATTGGTTGGTTGGTTGGTTGGAAGTTATATTAAATAAGTTATTTTTCTTGAAGGAATCTAAGTGACTTAATTAAAAAGTTTCTGAGACGAAAAGGAGTGATTGAGACGTCCCGAGACCCAATTTAGATACAGTTCATATTGATGAAACTTTGGGCTCAGTTTATTATGATAAAACTAGTATATCTTATTATTTATACTAGATATATAAATAGCTGTAGTATCATTGTTTCCTTAACAATGTTATTATTGTATGATAGAAGTGTATGAACATTCGAATTCAATATTATTATACTTGTGTATGTTTAAATCCAATATAATGCTTAAAAATATAAAAAACGACAAGCAGATGTTAACTTTTTCATATAACGACTTATTATTTGGGGTCGACGCATTGATAGTCTTTTTTATAGAATTTTATCTCAGTTGAGATTTTCATCATTTCATTCTATCATTCAGTTCCCTATTTACTTATAATTCTTACCTAATTACACATACAAAACAAGATATGTACAATAATGAGTATGTATGATTATATATATCATGAATAATCATCTGTTGCGTTGTTTGGAAGAACTAGCGTAATCATAAAACCAAGATACGATCCAAATCCTCTAATCTTGAGTTCTTATTTGGGATATTTTATCTGTATTATGGTTAATGCTGAGGAATTTAAATAGGCTTTTTAAAATAAAATATACAGGTTTAGTAAAATATAATGTATTTTATGTTATTATACAATTAAATTGATAGTAGGAAGAGATATTACATCATAGTACAAAAATATGTACATGTGGGTATCGATGATGACATGTAATTTTAAAGAATTCGGATGTTCTGTCTGTGTCTTAATGTGTTATCTAATTATTGATAAAGTACTATATAACAAAAGTAATTGCAGAATTATAGTTTTATTGAGCTGAGCGTAAGCGAAGCTCTTAACCGTTTGGGTGACCTTTTATTTGTGTTTAGTTGTCTCCAGAATGCGACGAAATAATTAGCTAAAAATTTTCTCATGTATGTTTAAGTCAACCGTGGATGTTATAGCGAAAACAGATTGAAAAAATAATAAGCCATTCAAAAGTTATCAAGAAAAGAAGAAAGGAGAGGGGCTCAGCTCGACACCCGCTGCGCACGGTTGGCGGATCCTAGTTTATTTTATCCGAATTCCATATATGTAAATTGATTATCAGATATATGATGTCAATTTTATTAAGTATCTGATAATTGGAAAAACTTACTAATAGTATACATCATTACTAGTAGTATATTACCTACTTCCTACCGGTTCTGCTGCAGATTGGTTAAATCTGTTTAATAGGTATTAATAAAATAAAAACATGTTATTATTTATAGTACTAAATATCACAAGCAGTTAATTGCATAAGAAATGTCTCTTTGATGATAAAATGGTGAAAGTTTGACTTCATTCCGTGAAATGAGTTCTTAAATTACGTTTATAACATCTTCAGGGAACAACATTATTTTGCTTCAGATAATTATACTTTGGCTGCTTTCCTTAAACTTTATGAAGTGAATTTATTTATCTTAATATTATTTAAGTTATATACTTATTCTGAAAGAGATTTTAAAACATATTAGCCATTTAGGTTTATTTACAATCTTTAATATTTATTCTAAATTCAATTATCTAAGCATAACTAACACCAAACTGGAATATACAATGACTTATACTCAAAGTAGACTACATCGAGGGTTATTTCTGTTTTAAATTTTGCTATTTGTTTTTTTTTTATTATTACCAATTTTGTTTTTGACTGTCACCCCGCCAGGGTTGACACAAATATTTACCCGTGCCATCTTCTACCTTTAAGATATCATAATATTAGGCTCACCACTAGCGTTGACAGCAAAACGTAATTCAGATTTTAATTTGGTTTAGTTGGTGACTCTGACTGCTAACACAATTTGGATCTGGTTCCCACATGCCCGGATTTGCTTTGTATCTGTGCTTGGTAAATTCCAATTACATATGTATTGATTATTCATTAGTTTGGGAGTTACCTTAACTATTACGTATGTTTAATTTGAAAGGACAAAGATATTTTACCAAACTATTGTAATATAATGTAATGTAGTCTGAACTTAGCAAATACTTTGACGACAAACAATACTCATTATAATAAAATTATGATCAAAATGTTTTTTTATAAACGATAAAATAACAGAAATATTATATTTTATTTATTTATCCTCGTCGTCATCAGCAGGTGGCTGTATGTTGAAGCGGGAGGATGCTTGTGTCTGGAACTCCTGAGGCTCTTCAACTGCAGGGACCTGGTATGCCATCAGCGCGGCTCCGTAGTTGCCGAGACCCGTCTCCCAGAACACTATCTAACAATAATATAAACTACAGTAGCTTGTTCAAATCAGTAAATTAGATAACCGTCATTCCACCACCTGTGATGTTTCACCGAATGGTAAGGAGTGAAAGAAGATAGTAAAATCTTTAATTTATATTCTCCAAAGTCCTATTTTCTTAAACTATCGGAAGATGTAATTCTAAACTTATGTCGTGTTTTTATCCGTTCTATCCAAAATTTTGAATTTGTTTACGAAGAACAGTTAATATGTGATAAATGAAGGTTAATATTTAAATTTCAAGTAGAAACCACATGAGAGGGAATGTCAATTAATTACATATAGGGAAGGGGGGGGCATAGCGGGGCCACAGGGCAAAGCGGGGCGGCCTTTACATAGCTTGAAGTAAACGCTGCACGAACTGTCAGATGCGTCGCTATGATTGATCCTTAGACAGCATGCGACCTTCATAAGTTACCCTCGCCCTTTTGGCAAGTGTTCGTGTGATATAAACAAAAATATAAAAACTAGTGTTTTTCTTAAATTTTTTAGTGAAATTGAATATCAATTCTTTCTAAAACTTATTTATGTACTGTGGTGTGTTATAATTTATTAGGAATCACATTCTATGCTGATTTTTTAATCAAAAAGCACACGGTAATTGAATGAAAGGTAAGATGGCATCAGTTTCTCTTTAATTTTGGCTAAGCCGGTGGGTCATAGTGGGGTATGGTGCCCGGAGCAAAGCGGGACACTCACACAAAAGCCCCACTTTACCCCGTTTTAAAGACTTCTTAGTAGTAATATATTTCTTTTTTACGTTTTTAGCTAATATGGTTCGCACATACAATAGGAAAACTGAACAACATTCCTGGTCTAAGCAAGCTATGAAACAAGATGTACAATTTTGACCCGTAATATTACACAACCATTGCAAAAATAACACAATTGGATAAAAATATGCAAACTCCTCCTAGGCAGCCTTCTCCACAACCTGGTTGTTCGTGGATGGTCCAGACAAACAGACTATGGAACAAATAATGGCGGTGAAGAAAGAAAAAAGAAAAAATAAAACTATTTAGTTTGGAAATTGTATTTCGTTATGACCATCCCACAATGCCCCATAGGCAACCCCACTTTACCCCTATGCACGGGGCATAGCGGGTCAAATGCATTTGTTTACTTAAGTTTCCACATCTCTTAGATTAATTATGTTATCAACATAAATGTATCCATAGTCATTCGAAATGAATTAGGCTATGATTTAATGTTAACACCTTTAATTTAATCACTTTTTTTTTTTAGAAGTTTTTAAACCTTAAGTGCCCCACTCTGCCCCACTCTGCCCCCCTCTTCCCCTAAGTATTATTCAATACACAATTAATCGCTCAACTCACCTCCTCGTCAATAATGTATCTCACATAATACAGTTCATTATATTTCTCGAAGCCGAGTTCTTCAGCGATCTGTTGGCCGCGCCCTGTTGTGAAGATACCCGCGACTGCCGGCACATTGGCGCTTGCGCTTAGCGCTATTGCAGCTTTTAGCATTTCTTTTGCTATACCTTATATAATTATACAGTTGTTTTTAGTAACACTGGAATATGTATTATGGAAATATATTAAGTATTATCATTAATCTTAAAGACTCTCACGAGTGCACTTTGCCTATCTATACTTTTAACAATTTGTTTGATGTTTCGGTTATTTATAATGAGTTTATTCAGGCTGAACATTTATTTAAAATTATTATTATTATTTTATGCTCAAAAAATGTACTTTATCAGAGTGTATACTTTTATATATATTTAATACTAGCTGACGATAACCACTTCGCTGGCCGTTAAATATTTTGACTTGTTCATATCATCTTTTGTGACATCGTCCATGGTATTGAGAGTTTAATATTTTATTTATCTTTATTTCACTTGTATTTACAAATACTGATCCTTTTTCAATATTGAGGTACAACATGGCCTATATTACTCGCAAATAATGTAGCTTTGGACAAGGGAAATAATTTTTTAAAATCGATGCAATATTTTTGAGATTTGTTAACATATACATACGATATACGATAAACCCTTTCTCTTCATATTAATATAAATAAAACCACGTACCCCTGTGTCAGTATCTAGTCTTCAAGGCCAGGATGTACACCTTAAAGTAATGCCTCACTTCCAGTTTATCGTACAAGTCAACTGCTTTCTCAATTTCTTTATAAAATGTCATCACTTTTGTGTATTGTGGGTTATATGTTATTTTAACTCTACTGAAAGTCCGAGAGAAAGCGTCTGAAATATGTTTAATCTATAAACAAATGTATTGATGTAATACCTACTAGTATATTTTAATGAAGAATCACTCAAATGAACATACATTATACATTTAGGTGAAACAATACCGTTACTCAAAGCCTACCTTTCATTATTCGTCTCGATATACCAACAACTTTCCCTAATACAGATCTACCCTACTCCGAATCACATTTGCCTACAAATTGTGTAGATTAAGTCAAGAGAAAATTAAAATTAAAATTTATAACCAAATGATCAGTATAATTTCATAAATATATATATAATTATATAATTAGTCATACATTGCACTTATAAAATGTCAGACTCTATTTGCACGGTTCCTAACAGTAGGAATAAAGGAAACCGGCAAGAGATCATTAGAACAGGGAAAATTGTATGTTTAAAAATATGTTTTTCATGAAATGACATAGAGTGTTATAAGAGATATTACATTTTCAGGATTATACACTAAAATCCAATGGTATAACTCTCCGCATCAGATGAACTTCACGAGAATGCTTTCTCACTAGACCTTGACCTGTTGTGATTGTAGACTGACTTAATCGTGGGTTCTTGTGAACATTTCTATTGTCTAATATAGGTTAGTTAAATTTATGTTGTTAACTCGAATAAGAAAAATACATCATTTTTAATATGAAAATATTATTTTAATTTAAAAACCAACCGCTAATGCCTTTAACTTGTACCATACACGAAGTCTACAGCTGAATCGGAATTTCTTATACGGATGCAATAAAAATTTAGGCTCAAAGCAGTGAGGGAATCCACCCTTAATGTTACGACCAACGAGACAGGAAAATCAAGTTTCATTCTTTTATTCAAATAGATGCGATTGATACGCAAATAGATTTAGAATAGTTTGAAACTTATGTCAATATAAATATGTTCTGAAGAATGAACTGACATATTATGACTTACTATTTTATGACTATACTATTATTACTAAAATTTACATTTACATATCATTCCGTATTTTTTTCTTTAAATAATTAGCAGATATCATTTTATACATCTATATAAATAAATAAAATTGAAGTGTCTGTTTGTAATTCACAATTAACAGCTTTTCACTGAATGCGTATGAATTTGTATAGAGAAGTTACATAAAACAAAACAATTATTAAAACTTTTGTCTATCTGTCTGTCTGTTTACACCAGCTAATCTGTGAAATGACTGAACCGATTTTGACTGGACTTTCATAGACTTTCATAGCCTAAATAGCTGATGTTATAACTTAGACTACTTTTATTTTAAAAAATATTCCGCGCGAATACAGGCTTGGGCACAGCTGGTTATATAATATTATGGAATACTAACTTTTCTCTTGTATTCTCATAATTAAAACACCGACATGTTTATCAGTGTCTTCTTTGACCGCCGCTATCGACATCTTGTCCTACATCCATATCCTTACATTGTGGATTAACTCGTCCACTCCTTCCTTCTCTTCAGATATCTTTACTGATTTGTATGTTAACTGAAATACAAGTATATTAAGCGCAAGCAAACGGTCCGTCTGGTGATACGGTACAGTCATAAATTATACAAGAAAATTCATTATATCAAGGAAGAAAGGATATTGATATTGGATTCTACAACATACGGACAGCGGATAAAGGTTCCTCCTCTAACACGTACGAAAAATAGCTATCCTAACTCCGTTTCGTGTAGTACTCGGTACCTGTAATGGTACTCGATAAAACTAATACGAGAAAACGATATGAACTATAATAAAATGTTTATAACATCTGAAGATTTTATACATAAACTATAACAACTGTGAAATCTAAAATAATATTTAGCTGTAAACTTTTTGATTGGATCGACTTTTGATTAGATTAGTTGTATAATAATTTCGATTTATATATTCCTCGCGTAAGATAATTCTGATGATAATTTTCTAATAACACCAAAATACAAGCACGTAACTAAAGAACACAACACAATTAAACGAGATAACCAACTCAAACTTGTTTGTAGTTATCCAGGGATCAGTTTTAAAAAGTACTACTCGAATGCGGATTCATAAAATGGATATAAAACTCGACTTTAATATGACACTTAAAGACTAAGAGATGTTAAGAATCTTGAGCGACACGTTTTTACATTTTCCATAAAATCCATATAAACTGTTAAATAGAATACTTATCTTGATGTTGTTGATTATATATTTGATTTGAATGCATCTTCATATTTTTTTTTGATTGAATGAGGTAAGTTTGTGCGCATCTTATTTACGTCTAATACATATCGTCCACTTATTGAGGAGATCTTTATATCCTGAATTGTAATGCTATAATAATATAATTTGTAGGTTATCAGAATTACTGAACAAGTGTAAAGATGAAATAAAAAAAAGAAATCTTGGCAAAACTCCATCGAATAACGAAACTAGGCCAACTGTTCAGGAAACATTTAAAAGTTTGTATATTAGGCTGCCATTACACGTTCAATGCAATTATTGAACGTTCAAAACAAGTTCATCGAATCGATGGTTATGCACTTTACTTATTTCGCTGATGAATCTTTTGTGGTCAAATCTCTAAACATTGCTTAAATATCGTGTTAATGTGATCAGAAAATACCAATTTTCGAATATTCAATTAACATAATGAGTTACGAAGCATCAGTTATGAATTTCAATCATATTGGTAAATTAATTTATAACAACATTACAATGTCATATTGTTATTGTACCAAGGAAATCGTTATCCAATCCTGATCAAAGATTAACTAGTTATTTAATCTTCTTATATTTCTATAGTGGTCGATGATTGGTTACATTATACATATAGCCAATGGTATCACTAACAGCAGAAAAGGGTTTGTGTATCCATTGCTGTATATAACCAATCATACATTTACAATTATACAACAACAAATTTGTACAATTTAAATTACATAAATACAAAATAAAAAAACATTTTTATTCTAATATATTTCCTATCCCAAAGTCACTTTATCTCGTAGCGTCCTCAGTCCTTTGTACAATGGAAAATCCTTTCACCCAACAAAAGAATAAACGACAAAGCCAACGTGAATTGGGAACGCATTTTTATGCGATTTCCTGAAATTTATTTAATTAAGTAGAATAGAGATTTGAAGAGTATTTAAAAGCTATATTCAGTTTTAGAATTTATTAAAATCGTGGAGATATCACGAATCAAAAGTTTATTATTAAATAAAGCTTATTATAACGTTCAAGAGTTTTTAGTGGATCGAAATATGTGGAACTTAAGTTGTTGAATCATTTGCAGGATTTATATTATAATGTACATCACCTATTGTTATATTTCTTTTGAAAAGAGCAACTGTTGAGTTTCTGGCCGGCTCTTCTCAACAGAGCAGCATTCCGAGTCGGTGGTAGCTTACTTACGGACTGACTACACTGACCTTTTTTTGGATTGTAGTAATTGTCGATTCAAAAGTGCGTGTAAATGCCTACTTGAATAAAGATATTTTGAATTTGAATTTGAATGCTCCGAGTGCTAAATTAATTAATATTATATTATCAATAGCATTTATTGTAATGAATTTAGATAAAAATATAAAATTTCTATAAGTCTTTAATTTTTCAATTACTTAATGACCAAATGGCAATCCATTATTTTTGAGTCAGAACACAGTACTCTCTTTTACCGCCATTAAAATCAAACTCTATCAAATACTTCGCAAAGATAATAACATTTTCTATAACTGTGGCGAGCGGTTATTAGATAAATTGAGATTTTACAATGAAAGAGCAATTTATTAGTTTCTCAAACACTTACTCGAGCATTGTAATGAATATTATTTTCTGATATTTTTGTTATAAAAGAAAGTATAAAATTAAAGAAAGTATAAAAACGCTTATACAAAATCTGAAAGAACTTCTATTGTTTTTTTTTTGGGTTTTGTGGAAATTAATAAACAATATAAAATCTTGTTTTCAAGCAGGAGTGGTATCTAAAGGTATTTTCGTTTAACAAGGAATATTCAGGATAGAAATCTCTATTTTATATTTGTCATATATGTATATCATGTACCTGCACATGTGAGTTCATGTCTATTTACAAACTATATCTCTAGTGCGCCTCACCTCTTCGGGCAAATAATGTTTTTTCAACAGCCTGATCGCATCTTCATACCTCCTGTCCTGTAGATCCTCGAACCTGATGTCGCAGGGGATTCGACCCCAGATTGAGGGTGCCTTAATACGTTCTTCCAGCATCTTCATTTTTTCCACCTCTGCTTCAGCACTTTTCGCCATTTTGCATTTAAGTTATGCAACTGGATAATTTAAATTAAATAATTTTGAAGTATTTGTTCAAGTGAAGCATCAAGTGTATAAACAGCATCACTACAAGGATAATTATAAAATCAATAAAACCTGATTGGACTCAGGTTAATTCAATAACTTCTCAGAGCCAATAACAATCTATAATTAGATATCTTATAATAAAGCAATTGAAATTCTAATAACACAATGTTAATTTGAATTCAATATTCTCCAAACGATTTCCTAAACACCGTAATATAAACAATTAACAAACTTGGTACCCAGTTATATCTTTGATCTTTAATCCTTTATCATCTCATCTTCAAACTATAATCTTCTTGGACTAATTAAACTTGAAACGTACCTTTTGAAACATTAATACTGTTTTGAGTACATAAATATGATATAATAAATTATAAACGACATGTCATTAACAATACAGCATATAAAATATCGTTTGTTTTATTAAAGAGATTTTATACGAAAATTTTCACAATATTTCAAAATAAATTATATACTGGCTTTTTAATATAATTTAATAGAATTACCGTTATATATAAATAATTGCTTATATAAATAAGTTTGTAAAACTTTCCCAAACAGCTAGTGTTTGGGAAACGATCACTTCAATCCTATCAGATATACAAATAGATCCCGGTCCTTTATTGAATCAAACGTACCTGAAGGAGAGCTCTTAAGATAAGGGCAAATTAGTTGTCCTGTTTGATTTGAATCCACGTGGGTTTGATATCTA
Source organism: Melinaea menophilus ssp. n. AW-2005 (assembly GCA_918358695.1). Lineage (NCBI taxonomy): Eukaryota > Metazoa > Arthropoda > Insecta > Lepidoptera > Nymphalidae > Melinaea > Melinaea menophilus. The sequence continues at coordinate 8,411,025 of OU911054.1, read as the reverse complement.
TGGTTGAAGTTTAAATGATGGCTGATATGTGAGAAGTGATGTCACTTAACCTTTCCCAGATGAAGGTCGGAGATAAAGTTTCTTAAGTACTATTTCACTAATCAAATTTGTATTATATATTGTAATAAGATCACACAAAAACAGACAACGTTACTAAATATATAATACGGGACACAACATTGAGTAAACGTAAAAATGTACTGACAATTTTTCGACTGAACAGCGACTGGTACGACCAGTATTGGAGTCTTCCGATAAAAGTTATAGAAACTCCTTTAACTTTCTCGCTATTCGATTAGATAATGTTTCATTTATTTGAGTATTATATGGTGGTAATATTGTTTTATTATTTTTTAGTTTCGTATGTGTAATTGTTTTAACGAACTAATAATCAATTTTATGTATATGTTATTGTAACCAAAATAACTGCAACATACATATTACAACGTATTACACAGACTACATTTGCAAATAAAAGCACAAGGATACTGAAGGGCAGTACTAGAGTAGTTATGGTAGGGAGGTGAAGGGAAAGGAGATGTAGGTTTTACAAATTACATACTTTAATATTTACTAAAAATATATATTTGGATATGCACAATATATTTTTATAATTCTTCATAAAATTGTGCAATACTTTCTTTACTCCTTCAGTATAAGCAAAAAAGTAAAAAATAAATCAATACATTATGTTTATAGCGTAACTGGAAAGTTCCTTTGAACGAAGCTACACGGAAAAATCAAGAGAGACTGCTATTCCTTTGACGGGTTCCGTAATATCAATATTGATATAAACTCATTTGGCTATATCAATATCATTTAGTTTAGTTTACTTACTTATTTATTTAGTTTACATAAAACTATATTACAGATTATATTAGAGAGAAAGTCATTGCGTTATTTTTCTTTAAAGTTCCGACGGTGTGTGAGAGAATCCGGAAGCCCAACCTCCCCCCCCCCCCCCCTCCAAACATGAAAGCGATGCAAAAAAGAAAAATACCCCAGGAGGGTACCGGCTTTGATGAAGCCGGGGACCCCCTCCCCGAGCAAAATCGGGGGTATGATCCTCGGATTATGCTCGGGCTGCCCGTCGTATCTGGGGCGGGCAAAGTATCGCACTTTGTGTTTTCTGAGGGCAAACGACGGCAAACAGCGGCACCCCGCTCTACTCTAGATGTGGATTTTTGCAACATCCGGGGGTTTCATTCGAACCTAAAGGCCGTCCACTACCACCTTGAGACGGCGCAGCCGGCCTTGTTGTTTTTGACGGAGACGCAGATATCTCAACCTAGCGACACAGCGTACCTATCATACCCCGGGTATAAACTAGAACATCGTTTTATACCACACGCCGGGGTATCTGTGTTCGTAAGGAAGGATATCTGCTACCGTCGCCTTCAGATTTTTGAAGGTCGGGACCTGTCCGTGCTCTGGCTGCGCGTGGACATGAACGATCACGTTAGATTCTGCGCGTGGCTCTACAGGTCCCATAGTGGTAATGCACAAACAGATCAACTGTTGGGCCACGTTCAAGCGAAGATTGACGACCTGCTTTCTCAAATTCCCTCCGCCGAAGTCGTAGTCCTCGGGGACTTCAACGCGCACAATACCGAATGGTTAGGGTCACGTGCAACCGACTACGCGGGGAGATCTGTGTTTAACTTTGCTCTGGCAGATGGTCTGTCCCAGCTGGTAAAGACGCATACTCGTCTACCGGATGTGTACAGCCACACACCCTCTTTGTTGGATCTTCTGCTGACTACACATCCAGAAAAGTACCAGGTCGCTGTCGAGGCTGCCTTAGGGCCCTCTGATCACTGTCTGGTACGGAGTGTAGTGCCCATTCAACGTTCGGCTCGCATAAGACCTGCGACTCGACGCGTTTGGCACTACAAGTCAGCGGATTAGGATGGAATGCGGTCTTTTTTTGCATCCTACCCATGGGGGCCGATTTGTTTTCTTTTCCAACGATCCTAGTGACTGTGCGGACGGCTGTGTGACGGACGGCTGTGTGACGACTGTGTGACGGCTGTAGCTGATGTGATACTTCAGGGCTTGGAACTTTTTGTACTAAGCTCTGTGGTACCACTTGGTGGCAGATCGCGGCCTTGGTTTGATGAGTCTGTCAGGGCTGCAGCAGCTGGCAAACGGTAGGCTTATCAAGCTTGGGCCAATGCGTTAGTCACTAAGGATCCAAACTCTAGAGTTCTGAAGAGGAAATACAACCGTGCCTCCAGATTCTTCCTCCAGATTCTAGGTGAAACAATACTGTTACTCAAAGCCTACCTTTTATTATTCGTCTCGATATACCAACAACTTTCCCTAATACAGATCTACCCTACTCCGAATCACATTTGCCTACAAATTGTGTAGATTAAGTCAAGAGAAAATTAAAATTAAAATTTACAACCAAATGATCCTAATAATTTCATAAATATATATTATTATATAATTAGGCATACATTGCACTTATAAAATATCAGACTCTATTTGCACGGTTCCTAACAGTAGGACTAAAGGAAACCGGCAAGAAATCATTAGAACAGGGACAATCGTATGTTTTAAAATGTGAATTTGTTTTTTTTGTTTCATAAAATGTCATAGAGTGTTACAAGAGATATTACATTTTTACGATTATACACTTAAATCCAATGGTATAACTCTCCGCATCAGATGAACTTTACGAGAATGCTTTCTCACTAGACCGTGACCTGGTAGACAGTGTGACTGTAGACTGACTTAATCGTGGAGTCTTGTGAACATTTCTATTGTCCATTATAGGATAGTTAAATTTATGTTATTAACTCGAATAAGAAAAATACATCATTTTTAAAATGAAAATATTATTTTTTATTAAAAACCAACCGATACCGTTTTTAACTTGTACCATATACGAAGTCTACATCTGAATCGGAATTTCTTTTACGGATGCAATAAAAATGTAGGCTCAAAGCAGTGAGGAAATCCACCCTTAACGTTACGACCAACGATACAGGAAAATCAAGTTTCATTCTTTTATTCGAATCGATGCGATTGATACGCAAATAGATTTAGAATAGTTTGAAACTTATGTCAATATAAATATATTTTGAAGAATGAACTGACATATTATGACTTACTATTTTTTGACTATACTATTATTACTAAAATTTACATTTACATGTCGTTCCGTATTTGTTTCTTTAAATAACTAGCAGATATCATTTAATACATCTATATATATAAATAAAATTGAAGTGTCTGTTTGTAAGTCACAATTAACAGCTTTTCACTCAATGCCTATGAAGTAGGTACATAAAATATAACAATTATTAAAACTTTTGTCTATCTGTCTGTCTGTTTATACCAGCTAATCTGTGAAATGACTGAACCGATTTTGACTGGACTTTCATAGACTTTCATAGCCTAAATAGCAGATGTTATAACTTAGACTACTTTTATTTTAAAAAAACATTCCGCGCGAATACAGGCTTGTGCACAGCTGGTTAAATAATAATATGGAATACTAACTTTTCTCTTGTATTCTCATAATTAAAACACCGACAAGTTTGTCAGTGCCTTCTTTGACTGCCGCTATCGACATCTTGTCCTTCATCCATATCCTTACATTGTGGATTAACTCGTCCACTCCTTCCTTCTCTTCAGATATCTTTACTGATTTGTATGTTAACTGAAATACAAGTATATTAAGCGCAAGCAAACGGTCCATCTGGTGATACGGTACAGTCATAAATTATACAAGAAAATTCATTATGTCAAGGAAGAAAGGATATTGATATTGGATTCTACAACATACTGACAGCGGATAAAGGTTCCTCCTCTAACACGTACGAAAAATTGCTGTTTTAACTCCGTCTCGTGTAGTACTCGGTACCTGTAGTGGTACCCGATAAACCTAATACGAGAAAACGATATGAACTATAATAAAATGTTTATAACATCTGAAAATTTTATACATAAACTATAACAAATGTGAAATCTAAAATAATATTTAGCTGTAAATTTTTTGATTAGATCAACTTTTGATTAGTTAGTTGTATAATAATTTCGATTTATATATCCTCGCGTAAGATAATTCTGATGATAATCTCCTTAATAACCCCAAAATGCAAGCACGTAACTAAAGAACACAACACTATTAAACGAGATAACCAACTCAAACTTGTTTATAGTTATCCAGGGATCAGTTTTAAAAAACTACTTCAATGCGGTATTATAAAATGGATATAAAACTCGAGTAATAACACTTTAAGAATATGAGATGTTAAGAATCTTGAGTGATACGGTTTTTCATTGTCCATAAAATCCGTATAAACTGTTAAATATAATACTTGTCTTGATGTTGTTGATTATATATTTGATTTGAATGCATCTTTATATTATAATGTATTGGTAACTAGTAGTCGATTTTTCAAATAAAATGATAATTTGCCTTCTTGTTAAGACCTTCTTATAGCCGCTTATAATGTATTAATTTTCATCTATTTGTCACTTTGTAACGTTACAGACGTAATCATTGATTGACTGACTGATTGATTGACTGAGATAAGTTTGTGCGCGTCTTATTTACGTCTAATACATATCGTCCACTTATTGAGAAGATCTTTATACTCGTATCCTGAATTGTAATGCTATAACAATATAATCTGTAGATTATCAGTTACTGAACTGTTGTATTACTGAACAAGTGTAAAGATGAAATAAAAAATCTTGGCAAAACTAAATCAAGTAACGAAACTAGGCCAACTGTTCAGGAAACATTTAAAAGTTTGTATATTAGGCTGCCATTACACGTTCAATGCAATTATTGAACGTTCAAAACAAGTTCATCGAATCGATGGTTATGCACTTTACTTATTTCCAATAGCTGATGAATCTTTTGTGGCCAAATTTCTAAACATTGCTTTAATATCGTATTAATATGATCAGAAAATACCAATTTTCGAATATTTAATTAACACAATGAGTTACGAAGCATCAGTTATGAATTTCAATCATATTGGTAAATTAATTTATAACAACATTACAATGTCATATTGTTATTGTACCAAGGAAATCTTTATCCAATCCTGATCAAAGATTAACTAGGTATTTAATCTTCTTATATTTCTATAGTGGTCGATGATTGGTTACATTATACATATAGCCAATGGTATCACTAACAGCAGAAAAGGGTTTGTGTATCCATTGCTGTATATAACCAATCATACATTTACAATTGTACAACAACAAATTTGTACAATTTAAATTACATAAATACAAAATAAAAATACATTTATATTCTAATATATTTCCTATCCCAAAGTCACTTTATCTCGTAGCGTCCTCAGTCCTTTGTACAATGGAAAATCCTTTCACCCAACAAAAGAATAAACGACAAAGCCAACGTGAATTGGGAACGCATTTTTATGCGATTTCCTGAAATTTATTTAATTAAGTAGAATAGAGATTTGAAGAGTATTTAAAAGCTATATTCAGTTTTAGAATTTATTAAAATCGTGGAGATATCACGAATCAAAAGTTTATTATTAAATAAAGCTTATTATAACGTTCAAGAGTTTTTAGTGGATCGAAATATGTGGAACTTAAGTTGTTGAATCATTTGCAGGATTTATATTATAATGTACATCACCTATTGTTATATTTCTTTTGAAAAGAGCAACTGTTGAGTTTCTGGCCGGCTCTTCTCAACAGAGCAGCATTCCGAGTCGGTGGTAGCTTACTTACGGACTGACTACACTGACCTTTTTTTGGATTGTAGTAATTGTCGATTCAAAAGTGCGTGTAAATGCCTACTTGAATAAAGATATTTTGAATTTGAATTTGAATGCTTCGAGTGCTAAATTAATTAATATTATATTATCAATAGCATTTATTGTAATGAATTTAGATAAAAATATAAAATTTCTATAAGTCTTTAATTTTTCAATTACTTAATGACCAAATGGCAATCCATTATTTTTGAGTCAGAACACAGTACTCTCTTTTACCGCCATTAAAATCAAACTCTATCAAATACTTCGCAAAGATAATAACATTTTCTATAACTGTGGCGAGCGGTTATTAGATAAATTGAGATTTTACAATGAAAGAGCAATTTATTAGTTTCTCAAACACTTACTCGAGCATTGTAATGAATATTATTTGCTGATATTTTTGTTATAAAAGAAAGTATAAAATTAAAGAAAGTATAAAAACGCTTATACAAAATCTGAAAGAACTTCTATTGTTTTTTTTTGGGTTTTGTGGAAATTAATAAACAATATAAAATCTTGTTTTCAAGCAGGAGTGGTATCTAAAGGTATTTTCGTTTAACAAGGAATATTCAGGATGGAAATCTCTATTTTATATCTGTCATATATGTATATCATGTACCTGCACATGTGAGTTCATGTCTATTTACAAACTATATCTATAGTACGCCTCACCTCTTCGGGCAAGTAATGTTTTTTCAACAGCCTGATCGCATCTTCATACCGCCTGTCCTGCAGATCCATCCTCAAACCTGATGCCGCAGGGGACTCGACCCCAGATTGAGGGTGCCTTAATATGTTCTTCCAGCATTTTCATTTTTTCCACCTCTGCTTCAGCACTTTTCACCATTTTGCATTTAATTTATGCAACTGGATGATGAAAATTAAATAATTTTGAAGTATTTGTTCACGTGAAGCATCAAGTGTATAAACAGCATCACTACAAGGATAATTATAAAACCAATAAAACCAGATTGGACTCAAGTTAAATCAATAACTTCTCAGAGCCAATAACAATCTATAATTGGATATCTTATAACAAAGCAATTGAAATTCTAATAATACAATGTTATTATTAATTCAATATTCTCCAAACGATTTCCTAAACACCGTAATATAAACAATTAGTAAACTTGGTACCAAGTTATACCTTTGATCTTTAATCCTTTATCATCTCATCTTCAAACTATAATCTTCTTAAACTAATTAAACTTGAAACGTACCTCTTGAAACATTAATACTTTGGTACAAAGACGAAAATACTAAAAATATTATGATTAATTTATTAATAAAAATATAATTGTTTTGAGTTCATAAATATGATAAAATAAGTTATACGAGTAAACGAAATGTCATTAACAATACAGCATATAAAATATCGTTTGTTTTATTAAAGAGATTTTATACGAAAATTTTCACAATATTTCAAAATAAATTAAATACTGGCTTTTAAATATAAATTAATAGAATTACCATTATATATAAATTATTGCTTATATAAATAAGTTTGTAAAACTTTCCCAAACAGCTAGTGTTTGGGAAAGGATCACTTCAATCCTATCAGATATACAAATAGATCCCGGTCCTTTATTGAATCAAACGTACCTGAAGGAGATCTCTTAAGATAAGGGCAAATTAGTTGTCCTGTTTGATTTGAATCCACGTTGGTTTGATATCTATGGTTGAAGTTTAAATGACGGCTGATAAGTGAGAAGTGATGTCACTTAACCTTTCCCAGATGAAGGTCGGAGATAAAGTTTCTTAAGTACTATTTCACTAATCACATTTGTATTATATATAAGATCACACAAAAACAGACAACATTACTAAATATATAACACGGAACACAACATTGAGTAAACGTAAAAATGTACTGTCAATTTTTCGACTGAATAGCGACTGGTACGACCAGTATTGGAGTCTTCCGATGAAAGTTATAGAAGCTCCTTTAACTTTCTCGTTATTCGATTAGATTATTTAATTTATTTGAGTATTATATGGTGGTAATAATTTATTAATTATTTTTTAGTTTCGTATGTGTAATAGTTTTAAGGAACTAATAATCAATTTTATGTGGATGTTATTGCAACCAAAACAACTGCAACATACATATTACAATGTATTACACAGACTACATTTGAAAATAAAAGTACAAGGATACTGAAGGAAAGTAATAGAGTATTTATGGTAGGGAGGTGAAGGGAAAGGAGATGTAGGGTCTACAAAATACATACTTTAATATTTACTAAAAATATATATTTGTATATGCACAATATATTTTTATAATTCTTCATAAAATTATGCAATACTTTCTTTACTCCTTCAATATAACGAGTAAAAAAAATTTAAATAAATCAATACATTATGCTTATAGCGTAACTGGAAAGTTTCTTTGAACGACTCTACACGGAAAAATAAAGAGAGACTGCTATTCCTTTGACGGGTTCCGTAATATCAATATTGATACAAACTCATTTGGCTATATCAATATTATTTAGTTAGTTTACTTACTTATTTATTTAGTTAACATAAAACTATATTACAGATTATATTAGAGAGAAAGTCATTGACTTATTTTTCTTAAAATTTCTTTTTATTATGTGTATTTTTTGTACCTTTGTGTTTTTTAATAAAGTGTAAGATACCCAAATTACGATCGATCACTACAGTCGATATGTTCAAGATAATTCAATGCTTTCGTGTTTAAATAACAATATAATATCACTTTACCGAAGATCTATCTTCTACTCAGTGTTCAGAGTTTAATTTACCCTTTATTTTACATTGCTATACTAGCTGTGCCCATGATTGCGTTCGCGCGGAATATGTTTTTGAACCTCTGTTAAAATCGTTACAGCTGATAATTTGGAATTACAAATAGACACTTCAATTTCATTTATGTGTATAAAATCATTACTGGTGTATTTTAGAACTTACACAACTTCTACACTTTTAGTCATACTTTCACAATTCAATTATTTTATATAGGTAGTAAGGTTGATATTCTAAGTCAAAGGAATAAACACTCAAATGGAGGTCTTATTGAAAGAAACAAAGTAATAAACGTCTTTATCATCCTCCGAGTCAAGACTGATTTGTGACTAAACGATGATAAAGTACTGACACAAATTCTGTTACAGTAAATGATATAATTACAATTTAAACTATATTTTTAAGAGTCTACTTATATAGATATGTGATGTAGGGAAATGAAAAAACCTTGATTTAATAAAGTATTTTTATCGTCAAGATTACGACCTTCGTATCTTTTCTGTTGTTGGATGAAAATAAGTTCTTGGTTAAATCAGCACCTGATGTATTTTTCTTTACATTTCCTATAACAGAAATAGAGTAAAAGCTTATTAAAACTACATTGTTTCAAACAAATATCCAAAATATATGTATTAAAAATTTAAAAACATAATATTTCATAAATTAAAGGCCTCCTTCACGTAAACTAGAAATTAATTCAAAACATTGAAACAAAAAAATTAACCTGGCATTAAACTAAATTAAATTTTCATTTTGCATGTATTCCATTAAATTCTAGAAGAAAAAAAAGAAAAAAATAATTTCTTGAATATTATATATCATTGTAATAATATATATAATTAAATATATTTATAGTTTTTCCATTATTTTGCAAAACCAAGTTAAAATCCGAAGCTCGTCCGCTTCCTAATTAATACTCATATTATCGGAACAGATTGTTTCTTATTTTATTTTTTAGCCTCTACTTCTTTCTCGCCCATCAAAGAGCTTTTTGGTAGTTTAACATCAAATTGAGTATTTACTCAGTAAACTGTAATTTGTCTTTCGACCTTAACTGGTTTCTGGAATGTCTGTCATTTCCTTTCAAACCCTTTAGAGTAAATAAGGTCCTTAATCTCGCTTAATTTACTTCTTCAACGAACCATTCCATATTATTATATTAATTATACAATAGAGACCTCAGATGCTGTGACTTGAATTTTATTAAACAAAAGAATGTTAATATTATTAATTAAACGTTTAATTAACTCTTATCATTTCTCAGTTGATAAGAATGTTCAAACTTAATTCTACTAAAATGTTACAACAACAACACAACAAGATGTTAAAATATAAGGAACATCTAAATATTAATATAAACATTTCGCTTCCGACAACATTAATGAGATTGTGATACTATCGCGATATTTAATAAGTGCTTTTTTTTTGGAGGAACCTAAATGACTCTATTAAAAGTTTCTGAGGAAAAAAGGTGTGATTGAATCGTCCCGAGACCGAATTTAGATACAGTTCATATCGACGAAAGTTAGGTTTTAATTTATTAAGAAAAATACAGTATAACTTGAACCCTAACAAGTTACAACTTGAAATATCTAGTACACTAAATATTAAATTGCGAAGAATGGTATTTTGATTTGTTTTTGAAGGTTTCTGATTAAGACAATTTTCCACTTAAATGTGTTCTAATTACTTTATCCAGTTTCTAAGGAGCGGGTTATTGTCTCCATAACAATATTATTGTATTTTAGAAGTGGATGTAAATCCGAATTCAATAATGTAAAGTATTATTTTAAACTTAAAATAATACTTCAAAATATAAAAGAAAATTAATAGGACTAAAGGTATGTAACGTTTTTATATAGCGGTTTTAATTTTGTTTAATACTTTAACTTAGTTTTTGGTTATTTAACTTACAAAAGTAAATAGAATACGTGCAATTATGGCCAATATTACTGTTGGGATTAGAAATTATAGCAAAATAAATACTATCGCGCGCAATTTAACACTAAACCTACCAAGTACCGGTTAAATTGACCGTTCTCAAACTTTTGTAATAGTTAGACATTTTTAAACGTTATAATATCGTTATCAAGCTACATGACAATTCTAAGAATATGCATGTTATATTTTCTACACTCTTTACTTTTAGTTATTTCCATTATTACCTGCGTTATATAATAAAATAACTTTCAATTACCGGTCAACTTGACGGCGTGCGGTAGGAACAGGTATACAAGAAGTGTCGGTAGGTTTAGTGTTAAATTCCAATGTGGGTTTACAGTGATGACGAGTCTCGTTTGATGTCTTTGCTGAGATGCTTCGTTTCTTGAGCCATACCCACATTGGATGTCTATACATATATATATATCTATTTCAACATTTTGTTTGTTTGTTAATTATACTTGTGTTGTTGTGCTAATACCAACTGAGAACTGATAAGAGACTTCAATTAGTTAGTTAAAAGTTTAAATAGTAATGTTTATTTAATTTGTTTCATTATCCTTCATTTATTTTCTTAAATTCAAGTCACAACATCCAAGGTCTCTATTGTATAATTAATATAAAAATATGGAATGGTTCGTTGCTGAAGTAACTTGAGCGAGATTAAGGAGTTTGTTTATACAGGTTTACATAAAGGTTTGAAGATAAATGACGGACTTTTAAGAAACGGGTTAAAGTCGAAAGACAAATTACAGTTTACTGAGTAAATACTCAATTTGATTTTAGACTACCAAAAAGCTTTTTGACTGCCGAGACAAAGAAAGAAGAAGAGGCACATAGAATAGAAAAGGATAGACATGCTTAATAAAAAACAATCTATTCCAATAATATTAAGTAGGTACTGGACGAGCTTCGGTTTCAAACTAGGATATATAAGACTTTTTTTTCGAATGGTATATAATAGTTCTCTCTCAAGAACTTGATTTAAGTATTGTATAGTTTAATTTTATACCTACAAGATTAAAACTTAATTTAATGTAGGTGTAAGTAATGCCCAGTTCATGGTTTTTGTCAATGTCTTGAATTGATTTCATGTTTTTGCGAAAAAGGCTTTTAATTATGAAAGTTAAATTATGCTCCTTCATTGGTAACTCGCTACTTGTGACTTTAATATTTAATACATAATCAGTGGATGATTGTTTGAAAAAAAATTACTTGTTTTGAACTGTGATAGTAAATGTAAAGAAAAATCAATCAAAGACGGATCCGAAGGTCTTAAGGTTGGACATTAACACTATTATACATATATAATAATACAACTTGCAAGGGTTTTACATTTTTTTTTATCACATATCTATACCATTCTATATGGTTGCTATATAACTATACTATTAGTCTATGTTAAGAGACATTTGAAAATACAATTCAAATTGTAATTATATCATTTTCTATAACGGAATTTGTGTGAGTACTTTGTCATCGTTTAGTCACAAATCAGTCTGACTCGGAGGATGATAAAGACGTTTATTGCTTTGTTTCTTTCAATAAGACCTCCATTTCAGTGTTTATTGCTTTGACGCAATGTATTACATTGTATGTTTAGGAAAACATTTTATTGAACTGTAAATGGGATGAGAGAATTTTATATTGACACTTAAATAAATTTTAAGACAGTCGTTACTGATTAGTTTTTTTGGAAAAAAAAAAATTTAATATTCAAGGCCCTTTTTATTAAATTCCTAGCTTTGGACGACTCGATGGTTATTAATTATTGGTTCCAATACGTTATTCGGACCTGTAAGCTATTTTATTGTAAAGATTCATCGAAATTTATTCAGTAGATTTTTCATGTAAGAATAACAAACATATTTATTCACAAGCTTTCGAATTTATATTATTAGTTCGATAAAATTGAGGTTATTTAATATAATTTTAATTACACATTAGAATAAACATATAATAGATTGTAATTAACTTATTAAGCTTACCTTAATAAGGTTGTAGTAGATATAGAACAGGTCATAATTTGCATCACTCTTTAAATAATTCTTAAAATTTAGTACAATAATTATAAAATTAAAAACATTATTATAGATCAGACAAAGTAATATCTATAATAAATTAAGAAAATTCTAACAAATAGATAACCTGAGCCTAATATTCTTGATTATAATACTTACTTTCAGCAATAAGTCTATTATATTAAGTGCAATGAATTGTATAAATAAATAATAACATAATAGTAGGAAGGGTTGTATTTAGAACTAAATTAAACTTGTTATATTCTAATTAGACAATCCTTGCTCTAATTAGCAACGTGATTAACCCACATTGAATGTTTCCTCATCTCTTTACATCCGAGTTATCATCATTAAAATTTTATTTACCATTTAACCATTAATAGCTTAATAACACGTAATGACGTATTATCAATACGTTACTATGCTTTTAAGTAACAATTTACGAATGGGTAGTTTCTCAGTTCATAATTAAGATGAATGATTCTATCTTTGTTTTTAACGTCTTCAGGAAATTTATTTTTTGCGATTCATTTATTTAGCTTGCTTGGCTCACTTCCCGGGTTCTTCATTTGTGTGAAGAGAAAATCAAAGAAATGTGCAAAACGAGATCTAAATCCAGGACCTCAAATTCTAGGCACTCCAACGAGAAGCCTTGTTAAAATAATTAGAAGAAAATTTCTCTAATTTATTTGTTGGTTGGGTTATTTATCTTAATACTTGTAAATAGAAATCTAACACCTGAGATTATGTTGCAGTTTTTCTTGCAATAGGGGTATGATCATATCTGTTTGCTCATAATGAATTATTTGCTCAGAATGAAGCTGATTCGCTGAATAACCGTATGCCACATAAGGTTTACTTGCTAATAAAATGAGTTCGATTTTCGGCATATAATTGAAACCATCTTGATCAGAACCAGTCTCTTTAACTCGATGATCCACTAACCTATTGTATTTCAACATGAGAAGGAACTGTATTTTTAAAGTACAATAAAATTGCTTGAGGCAAGAGCTTTTTAAGCGCTTATAATTTCAGGATACAATTTTTCGGCTTTTTTTTTAAATTCTAATAAGTGATAAAATCTATATAGTAATAACATTTATTATTATATACTACGATGTATAATTGAAATTCAAAATATCATTATTCAAGTAGACATTTACATGTATCTTTGAATCGTCAAGTAACACATTATAAAAAGGTCAGTGTAGTGAGACTAATTAATCTAAACGGTATATCAAACTTTTGTACTTAACTTCTAAATAAGAAAGAAAATATCACTAGCTGCATGATGCAATACGAGTGAAAACCACGCCTTTACAGCTCTGTCGCGATTAGTACTTTCAGAACGTTCAAATCTGAAATGAAATTCGTAATAGCGCTGGCAGTTTGTGTTAATTAGTAAAGTGAGAGAGCTGTACTTGTCACCGCGTCTCTGCACATCGCTGTGAGAACGCGGGTCTAGTGAGGGTCTAAGAGTATAGATATAGCATCATAAAGATAACTGTTTTACTTAACTTAATTATTTTCCCTATTTGTTTAATAAATTTATTTATTCTTTAGTTAAATATGAAATACTATATATTATTACAATTGTAATATGTCATGGAATTCGAATGATTTTAAATATAATATCCTCTGTAATAGTTTCTTATACCGACAATCACTCGCACATTACATTTTCTTGTTATAACAATAATTTTAATATATAAATCACAAAGACACTCACTCACTGACTCATTCATCGCTCTACAGTCCAAACCGTAATACTTGTAAAGCTGAAATTTGGACACAAGACTCCTGACATATTGAATAGGTGCAGTAAGAAAGGATTTTGCAAAGGTCCAAACCACTCCAAAGTTACATATAAAAAACTGCCAAGTTTACCCCCCGCTCCCTCTCTTCTCCCATTGCATTGCAGTAGAAATTAAAATTATTTGGCCAGTCACTATGTTTATTCTCAACACTCATGTGAGAAACAAGAGTGTACCTATAACCCGGTAGGAATGAAACTCTGTAATTATCAAACTTCAAGGCTTTCTCGCACTGATAGCGAGTCATGATGGGTTGGAGAATAGAGCGTGTGTGTGTGAAGGGTAGGGTCATGGGTTCAATACTCACGAAAGTCAGTTTCTTTTTGTTTATTCCCGTCGCGAAGCAAGGGTAACCTGCTAGTTTAATATAAAAATAATTAAATTATTGTTTTTAATCAGAATACGATATTGCACCAAAACCTTCATGCCATAATGAATTGCGAAACTGAAGTAAAATGTCTAGCTTAAAAATGTTTATTATTTTATGAAGTTTAGTTGTGTAGCTTTAAATGTACAATAAATAAAATGTATGTAAACTAGGACAAAAATACACTACTACTAAACTAGTTTTCCTACAATATAGATTATTAACAAACGATAATCAAAAGAAATATTTGAGCCGTAAAAAGGATAATATACATTTTGACATATATTATTTCAAAGGCTGAATGCGAATGTGGGTGTGGAATTGCATGTGTAAATGACTGCGAGAGTGCTTGCGTATCTGATATTATATTATTCAACTCTAGTCGGAATTATGTCTGTTTGCAAGACTGATATATATAATCAATTAGTGATAATCATGCTGTAAAGCCAAAAATCGTCGAAACCAAACGTTCGCACTATGGATAAGTACTTATCAGTGATAAAGTGCAGTTAACAGTCCTCGTGACGTCATAGTCCGTTTCTATAATTAACGCTTCGAAGCCGCTCGTTCGCTTAATTTTCGAATGTCATTAAGATTGCTGTAGTACTTGTCCCAGCTAAAAAAATCGCCTGATAATGAGTTTCCTAAAACTCAGCTAAACTAAACTAAACTGCAGCGTGTTGTTGATAATAAAAATACCACTTTACTCGGTACTAAAATATCGAACTTAGAGCGGGATTAACACATTGTAGACCCGCAAAGGTCGTTGTACCGAGCAACTATTAAGGTAGACGTTTTGTGGTAAAACAAAGAAATAATTGTTAATTGAGTTCTTTGTCATAATAGCAAGAATAATGTATCTTTAACTTTATTATTTTGTCTCAACATGGAATTAAAGAAAGCTAATTCACCTCCATAATCCAAGGTTTGCTTTTAGCTTATATTTTTTGGCAACTTATTTTGAGTCTCGTTCTATTTTATGTAGACAGCGTTTTCTTTTAAACTGTCGCTTAGGAATCAGTAATAGTGTAAATCTCGTAACGCCAGAGAGTGTCGCTTCCTACTATAGGTAAGTAATTGACACCTGATACAATGCAGTTAACAGTCCTCGTAACGTTATTGTCCGTTTCGATAATTTACGCTTCGAAGCCACTCGTCGCCTTAATTTTCGCTTGTCATTTAGATTGATGTGGTACAGTCTTGTCTCTGTGGATAAATATCCCGTTAATGAGTTTTTTCCCGTTAATGCTTTCTCACTAGACCGTGACCTGGTGTGACTGTAGACTGACTTAATCGTGGAGTCTTGTGAACTTTCTATTTCTATTGTCTATTATAGAAAAATACATCATTTTTAATATGCAAATATTATTTTATTTTAAAAACTGACCGCTAACGTCTTTAACTTGTACCATAGACAAAGTCTACAGCTGAATCGGAATTTCTTTTACCGATGCAATAAAAATTTAGGCTCAAAGCAGTGAGGGAATCCACCCTTAATGTTACGACAAACGATACAGGAAAATCAAGTTTCATTCCTTTATTCGAATCGATGCGATTGATACGCAAATAGATTTAGAATAGTTTGAAACTTATGTCAATATAAATATATTCTGAAGAATGAACTGACATATTATGACTTACTATTTTATGATTCTACTATTATTACTAAAATTTACATTTACATGTCGTTCCGTATTTGTTTCTTTAGATAATTAGCAGATATCATTTAATACATCTATATATATTATATAAACAAAGTGTCTGTTTGTAATTCACAATTAACAGCTTTTCACTGAATCCGTATGAATTTGTATAGAGTAGTTACATAAAACAAAACAATTATTAATACTTTTGTCTATCTGTCTGTCTCTTTATACCAGCTAATCAGTGAAATGAATGAACCGATTTTGACTGGACTTTCATAGACTTTCATAGTCTGAATAGCTGATGTTATAACTTAGACTACTTTTATTTTAAAAAACATTCCGCGCGAATACAGGCTTGTGCACAGCTGGTTATATAATAATATGGAATACTAACTTTTCTCTTGTATTCTCATAATTAAAACACCGACAAGTTTATCAGTGCCTTCTTTGACCGCCGCTATCGACATCTTGTCCTTCATCCATATCCTTACATTGTGGATTAACTCGTCCACTCCTTCCTTCTCTTCAGATATCTTTACTGATTTGTATGTTAACTGAAATACAAGTTTATTAAGCGCAAGTGAACGGTCCGTCTGGTGATACGGTACAGTCATAAATTATACAAGAAAATTCATTATGTCAAGGAAGAAAGGATATTGATATTGGATTCTACAACATACTGACAGCGGATAAAGGTTCCTCCTCTAACACGTACGAAAAATAGCTATTCTAACTCCGTTTCATGTAGTACTCGGTACCTGTAGTGGTACCCGATAAACCTAATACGAGAAAACGATATGAACTATAATAAAATGTTTATAACATCTGAAGATTTTATACATAAACTATAACAACTGTGAAATCTAAAATAATATTTAGCTGTAAACTTTTTGATTGGATCGACTTTTGATTAGATTAGTTGTATAATAATTTAGATTTATATATTCCTCGCGTAAGATAATTCTGATGATAATCTCCTTAATAACACCAAAATGCAAGCACGTAACTAAAGAACACAACACAATTAAACAAGATAACCAACTCAAACTTGTTTATAGTTATCCAGGGATCAGTTTAAGAATACTACTTCCATGCGGTATTATAAAATGGATATAAAACTCGAGTTTAAAATGACACTTAAAGATTAAGAGATGTTAAGAATCTTGAGCGATATGTTTTACATTGTCCATAAAATCTGTATAAACTGTTCAATAGAATACTTATTTTGATGATGTTAATTATATATTTGATTTGAATGCATCTTTATATTATAATGTTATTGGTAACTAGTAGTCGATTTTTCAAATAAAATGATATTATAATTTGCCTTCTTGTTAAGACCTTCTTATAGCTGCTTATAATGTATTAATTTTAATCTATTTGTCACTTTGTAACGTTACAGACGTAATCATTGATTGACTGACTGATTGATTGACTGAGATAAGTTTGTGCGCGTCTTATTTACGTCTAATACATATTGTCCACTTATTGAGAAGATCTTTATATCCTGAATTGTAATGCTATAACAATATAATCTGTAGATTATCAGTTACTGAACTGTTGTATTACTGAACAAGTGTAAAGATGAAATAAAAAATCTTGGCAAAACTCCATCAAGTAACGAAACTAGGCCAACTGTTCAGGAAACATTTAAAAGTTTGTATATTAGGCTACCATTACACGTTCAATGCAATTATTGAACGTTCAAAACAAGTTCATCGAATTGATGGTTATTATACTTATTGCCAATGACTTATTTCCAATGGCTGATGAATTTTTTGTGGCCAAATTTCTAAACATTGCTTTAATATCGTATTAATATGATCAGAAAATACCAATTTTCGAATATTTAATTAACACAATGAGTTACGAAGCATCAGTTATGAATTTCAATCATATTGGTAAATTAATTTATAACAACATTACAATGTCATATTGTTATTGTACCAAGGAAATCTTTATCCAATCCTGATCAAAGATTAACTAGGTATTTAATCTTCTTATATTTCTATAGTGGTCGATGATTGGTTACATTATACATATAGACAATGGTGATAGCATTATATACTAACAGCAGAAAAGAGTTTGTGTATCCATTGCTATATATAACCAATCATAGATTTACAATTGTACAACAACAAATTAGTACAATTTAAAATACATAAATACAAAATAAAAATATATTGATATTCTAATATATTTCCTATCCCAAAGTCACTCTATCTCGTAGCGTCCTCAGTCCTATATACAATGGAAAATCCTTTCATCCAACAAAAGAATAAACGACAAAGCCAACGTGAATTGGGAACGCATTTTTATGCGATTCCCTGAACTTTATTTAATTAATTAGAATAGAGATTTGGAGAGTATTTAAAAGCTATATTCAGTTTTAGAATTTATTAAAATTGTGAAGATATCACGAATGCCCCGAGCGTTAAATTAATTAATATTATATTATCAATAGAATTTATTGTAATGAATTTAGATAAAAATACAAAATTTCTTTGAGTGTTTAATTTTTCAATTACTTAATGACCAAATGGAAATCTATTATTCTTGAGTGGAAAAACAGTACCCTCTTTTACCCTCATTAAAATTAAACTTTATCCAATATTTCGGAAATATAATAACATTTTCTGCAACTATGAAGAGCGTTTATTAGAGAAATTGAGATTTTACAATGAAAGAGCAATTTATTAGTTTGTTAAATACTTACTCGAGCATTGTAAGGAATATTATTTGCAGATAAATTTATTTTAAAAGCTTCTTTAAAGAAAGTAAAAAAACGTATATACAAAATCTGAAAGAACTTCTAATTTTTTTTTGGGTTTTGTGGAAATAAATAAACAATATAAAATCTTGCTATCAAGCAGGAGTGGTCTCTAAAGGTATTTTAATTTAACAAGGAATATTCAGGATAGAAATCTCTATTTTATATCTGTCATATATGTATATCATGTACCTGCACATGTGAGTTCATGTTTATTTACAAACTATATCTATAGTGCGCCTCACCTCTTCGGGCAAATAATATTTTTTCAACAGCCTGATCGCATCTTCATACCTCCTGTCCTACAGATCCTCGAACCTGATGCCGCAGGGGACTTGACCCCAGATTGAGGGTGCCTTAATACGTTCTTCCAGCACCTTCATTTTTTCCACCTCTGCTTCAGCACTTTTCGCCATTTTGCATTTAAGTTATGCAACTGGATGATGTAAATTAAATAATTTTGAAGTATTTGTTCAAGTGGAACATCAAGTGTATAAACAGCATCACTACAAGGATAATTATAAAACCAATAAAACCAGATTGGACTCAAGTTAAATCAATAACTTCTCAGAGCCAATAACAATCTATAATTAGATATCTTATAATAAAGCAATTGAAATTCTAATAACACAATGTTAATTTGAATTCAATATTCTCCAAACGATTTCCTAAACACCGTAATATAAACAATTAACAAACTTGGTACCCAGTTATATCTTTGATCTTTAATCCTTTATCATCTCATCTTCAAACTATAATCTTCTTGGACTAATTAAACTTGAAACGTACCTCTTGAAACATTAATACTTTGGTACAAAGACGAAAATACTAAAAATATTATGATTAATTTATTAATAAAAATATAATTGTTTTGAGTTCATAAATATGATAAAATAAGTTATACGAGTAAACGAAATGTCATTAACAATACAGCATATAAAATATCGTTTGTTTTATTAAAGAGATTTTATACGAAAATTTTCACAATATTTCAAAATAAATTAAATACTGGCTTTTAAATATAAATTAATAGAATTACCATTATATATAAATTATTGCTTATATAAATAAGTTTGTAAAACTTTCCCAAACAGCTAGTGTTTGGGAAAGGATCACTTCAATCCTATCAGATATACAAATAGATCCCGGTCCTTTATTGAATCAAACGTACCTGAAGGAGATCTCTTAAGATAAGGGCAAATTAGTTGTCCTGTTTGATTTGAATCCACGTTGGTTTGATATCTATGGTTGAAGTTTAAATGACGGCTGATAAGTGAGAAGTGATGTCACTTAACCTTTCCCAGATGAAGGTCGGAGATAAAGTTTCTTAAGTACTATTTCACTAATCACATTTCTATTATATATAAGATCACACAAAAACAGACAACATTACTAAATATATAACACGGAACACAACATTGAGTTAACGTAAAAATGTACTGATAATTTTTCGACTGAATAGCGACTGGTACGACCAGTATTGGAGTCTTTGGATAAAAGTTATAGAAGCTCCTTTAACTTTCTCGCTATTTGATTAGATAATGTTTAATTTATTTGAGTATTATATGGTGGTAATATTATTTTTATTATTTTTTAGTTTCGTATGTGTAATGGTTTTAACGAACTAATAATCAATTTTATGTAGATGTTATTGCAACCAAAACAACTGCAACATACATATTACAAAGTATTACACAGACTACATTTGAAAATAAAAGCACAAGGATACTGAAGGGCAGTACTAGAGTAGTTATGGTAGGAAGGTGAATGGAAAGGAGATGTAGGTTCTACAAAATACATACTTTAATATTTACTAAAAATATATATTTGGATATGCACAATATATTTTTATAATTCTTCCTAAAATTGTGCAATACTTTCTTTACTCCTTCAATATAACGAGTAAAAAAAATTTAAATAAATCAATACATTATGCTTATAGCGTAACTGGAAAGTTTCTTTGAACGACGCTACACGGAAAAATAAAGAGAGACTGCTATTCCTTTGACGGGTTCCGTAATATCAATATTGATACAAACTCATTTGGCTATATCAATACTATTTAGTTTAGTTTACTTACTTATTTATTTAGTTTACATAAAACTATATTACAGATTATATTAGAGAGAAAGTCATTGACTTATTTTTCTTTAAATTTCTTTTTATTTTATTATGTGTATTTTTTGTACTTTTGTGTTTTTTATTAAAGTGTAAGATACCCAAATTACGGTCGATCACTACAGTCAATATGCTCGAGATAATTCATTGCTTTCGTGTTTATATAACAATATATCAGTTTACTGAAGATAAACTCAGTCAAACTGTTTAGAGTTTAATTTACCCTTTATTTTACATTGTTATGTAATTTTATATTGCTGTGCCCATGACTGCGTTCGCGCGGAATATGTTTTTTTTTAATAAAAGTAGCCAGAAAACATCAGCTATCCGCTAGTGAACCTCTGTTAAAATCGTTACAGCTGATAAATTGGAGACACAGACAGACAAGAGACACTTTAATTTCATTTATGTGTATACATTCATTACTGGTGTATGTTAGAACTAACACAACATTTGAACTTACTACTACACGACTTTAAGTCATATTTACACAATTCATTTATTTTATATAGATAGTAAGGTTGATATTCTACTCATAAGTCAAAGCAATAAACACTGAAATGGAGGTCTTATTGAAAGAAACAAAGTAATAAACGTCTTTATCATCCTCCGAGTCAAGACTGATTTGTGACTAAACGATGATAAAGTACTGACACAAATTCTGTTACAGTAAATGATATAATTACAATTTAAACTATATTTTTAAGAGTCTACTTATATAGATATGTGATGTAGGGAAATGAAAAAACCTTGATTTAATAAAGTATTTTTATTGTCAAGATTACGACCTTCGTATCTTTTCTGTTGTTGGATGAAAATAAGTTCTTGGTTAAATCAGCACCTGATGTATTTTTCTTTACATTTCCTATAACAGAAATAGAGTAAAAGCTTATTAAAACTACATTGTTTCAAACAAATATCCAAAATATATGTATTAAATATTTAAAAACATAATATTTCATAAATTAAAGGCCTCCTTCACGTAAACTAGAAATTAATTCAAAACATTGACACAAAAAAATGAAACTGGGCATTAAACTAAATTAAATCTTCATTTTGCATGTATTCCATTAAATTCTAGAAGAAAAAAAAGAAAAAATAATTTCTTGAATATTATATATCATTGTAATAATATATATAATTAAATATATTTATAGTTTATCCATTATTTTGCAAAACCAAGTTAAAATCCGAAGCTCGTCCGCTTCCTAATTAATACTCATATTATCGGAACAGATTATTTCTTATTAAGCTTGTCTATCCTTTTTTATTCTATGAGCCTCTTCTTCTTTTTCTTTCTCGCCCGTCAAAGAGTTTTTTGGTAGTCTAACATTAAATTGAGTATTTAATCAGTAAACTGTAATTTGTCTTTCGACTTTAACTCGTTTCTGGAATGTCCGAAATTTCCTTTCAAGCCCTTTGGAGTAAACAAAGTCCTTAATCTCGTTTAATTTACTTCAGCAACGAACCATTCCATATTATTATATTAATTATACAATAGAGAACTTGGATGTTGTGACTTGAATTTTATTAAACAAAAGAATGTTAATATTATTAATTAAACGTTTAATTAACTCTTATCATTCCTCAGTTGATAATAATGTCTAACCTAATTCTATTAAAATGTTACAACAACAACACAACAAGATGTTAAAATATAAGGAACATCTAAATATTAATATAAACATTTCTCTTCCGATAATATTAAGGAGATTGTGATACTATCGCGATATTTGTTGGAAGTTATATTAAATAAGTGTTTTTTCTTGGAGGAACCTAAAAGACTCCATTAAAAAGTTTCTGAGACAAAAAAGGTGTGATTGAGTCATCCCGACACCCAATTTAGATACAGTTCATATCGACGAAAGTTAGGTTAAAATTTATTAAGAAAAATATAGTATAACTTGAACCCTAACAAACTACAACTTGAAATATCTAGGAGACTAAATATTAAATTCACGAAGAATGGTATTTTAGTTTGTTTTTGAAGGTATCTGATTAATAAAATTTTCCACTTAAATGTGTTCTAATTACTTTATCCAATTTCTAAGGAGCGGGTTATTGTCTCCTTAACAATATTATTGTATTTTAAAAGTGGATGTAAATCCGAATTCAATAATGTTATATTTGTATAAATTTAAACCTAAAATAATACTTTAAAATATAAAAGAAACAAAATAAATAGGACTAAAGAGATGTAACGTTTTTACATAGCAGTTTAAATTTTGTTTAATACTTTAACTTAGTTTCTGGTTATTTAACTTACTAAAGTAAATAAAATACGTGCAATAATGGCCACTATTACTGTTGGGATTAGAAATTATAGCAAAATAAATGTCTTTGCTGCCACGCCACGCTTCTTGAGCCATACCCACATTGGATGTCTATAGATATTTATATATCTATTTCAACATTTTGTTGTTAATTATACTTGTGTTGTTGTGTTATTACCAACTGAGAACTTATAAAGAAGATAAGAGACTTTAATTAGTTAGTTAAAAGTTTAAATAATAATATTTATTTAATTTGTTTCATTAACCTTCATTTATTTTCTTAAATTCAAGTCACAATATCCAAGGTCTCTATTGTATAATTAATATAAAAATATGGAATGGTTCGTTGCTGAAGTAAATTGAGCGCGATTAAGGAGTTTGTTTATACAGGTTTACATAAGGGTTTGAAGATAAATGACTTTTCAGAAACGAGTTAAAGTCGAAAGACAAATTACAGTTTACTGAATAAATACTCAATTTGATTTTAGACTACCAAAAAGCATTTTGACTGCCGAGACAGAGAAAGAAGAAGCGGCACATAGAATAGAAAAGGATAGACATGCTTAATAAGAAACAATCTATTCCAATAATATTAAGTAGGTACTGGACGAGCTTCGGTTTCAAACTAGGATATATATATATATTTTTTTTGAATGGTATATAATAGTTCTCTTTCAAGAAATTAATTTAAGTATTGTATAGTTTAATTTTTTACCTACAAGATTAAAACTTAATTTAATGTAGGTAATGCCCAGTTCATGGTTTTTGTCAAGGTCTTGAATTGATTTTACGTTTTTGCGAAGAAGGCTTTTAATTATGAAAGTTAAATTATGTTCCTTCATTGGTTACTCGCTACTTGTGACTTTGATATTTAATACATAATCAGTGGATGATTGTTTGAAAAAAAAAATACTTTTTTGAACTGTGATAGTAAATGTAAAGAAAAATCAATCAAAGACGGATCCGAAGGTCTTAAGGTTGGACATTAACACTTTTATACATATATAATGATACAATTTGCAAGGGTTTTTCATTATTTTTTATCACATATCTATACCATTCTATATGGTTGCTACGTAACTATACTATTAGTCTATGTTAAGAGACATTTGAAAATACAATTCAAATTGTAATTATATCATTTTCTATAACGGAATTTGTGTGAGTACTTTATCATCATTTAGTCACAAATCAGTCTGACTCGAGGATAATAAAGACGTTTATTGCTTTGTTTCTTTCAATAAGACCTCCATTTCAGTGTATATTGCTTTGACGCAAAGTATTACATTGTTTGTTTAGGAAAACATTTATTGCACTATAAATGGGCTGAGAGAATTTTATATTGACACTTAAATAAATTTTAAGACAGTCGTTACTGATTAGTTTTTGGATTTTTTTTTAATATTCAAGGCCCTTTTTATTAAATTCCTAGCTTTGGACGACTCGATGGTTATTAATTATTGGTTCCAATACGTTATTCGGACCTGTAAGCTATTTTATTGTAAAGATTCATCGAAATTTATTCAGTAGATTTTTCATGTAAGAATAACAAACATATTTATTCACAAGCTTTCGAATTTATAATATAAGTACGATAAAATGTTGCTTATTTAATATAATTTTAATTACACATTAGAATAAACATATAATACATTGTAATTAACTTATTAAGCTTACCTTAATAAGGTTGTAGTCGATATAGAACAGGTCATAATTTGCATCAGTCTTTAAATAATTCTTAAAATTTAGTACAATAATTATAAAATTAAAAACATTATTATAGATCAGACAAAGTAATATCTAAATTAAGAAAATTCTAACAAATAGATAACCTGAGCCTAATATTCTTGATTATAATACTTACTTTCAGCAATAAGTCTATTATATTAAGTGCAATGAATTGTATAAATAAATAATAACATAATAGTAGGAAGGGTTGTATTTAGAACTCAATTAAACTTGTTATACTCTAATAAGACAATCCTTGCTCTAATTAGCAACGTGATTAACCCACATTGAATATTTCCTCATCTCTTTACATCCGAGTGATCGTCAATATAATTTTATTTTCCATTTATAGCTTAATAACACGTATTCACGTATTATCAATACGTTATTATGCTTTAAAGTACCATTTTACGAATGGGTAATTTCTCAGATCAAAATTAAGATGAATGATTCCATCTTTGTTTTTAACATCTTCAGGAAATTGAGATTTTGCGATTCGTTTATTTAACTACTTGACTCATTTCTCGGGTAAGTCATTTATGTGAAAAGAAAATCAAAGAAATGTGCAAACCGAGATCTGAATCCAGGACCTTGAATTCTAGACACTCCAACGAGAAGCCTTGTTAAAATAATTAGAAGAAAATTGCTCTAATTTATTTGTTGGTTGGGTTATTTATCTTAATAGAAATCTAACACCTGAGATTATGTTGCAGTTTTTCTTGCAATAGGGGTATGATCATATCTGTTTGCTCATAATGAATTATTTGCTCAGAATGAAGCTGATTCGCTGAATAACCGTATGCAACATAAGGTTTACTTACTAATAAAATGAGTTCGATTTTCGGCATATAATTGAAACCATCTTGATCAGAACCAGTCTCTTTAACGCGATGATCCAATAAACCTTTGTAATCCAACATGAGAAAGAATTGTATTTTAAAGTACAATAAAATTGCTTGAGACAAGAGCTTTTTAAGCGCTTATAATTTCAGAATACAATTTTTCGGTTTTTTTTTAATTCTAATAAGTGATAAAATCTATATAGTAACAACATTTATTATTATATACTACGATGTATAATTGAAATTCAAAATATCATTATTCAAGTAGGCATTTACGCGTATCTTTGAATCGTCGATTACCACTTTATAAAAATGTCAGTGTAGTGGGTCAAATTAATCTAAACAGTATATCAAACTTTTGTACTTAACTTCTAAATAAGAAAGAAGATATCATTAGCTGCATGATGCAATACGAGTGAAAACCACGCCTTTACAGCTCTGTCGCGATTAGTACTTTCAGAACGTTCAAATCTGAAATGAAATTCGTAATAGCGCTGGCAGTTTGTGTTAATTAGTAACGTGAGAGAGCTGTACTTGTCACCGCGTCTCTGCACATCGCTGTGAGAACGGGGGTCTGGTGAGGGTCTAAGAGGATAGATATAGCCTCATAAAGATAACTGTTTTACTAAACTTAATTCTTTTTCGCTATTTGTTTAATAAATTTATTTATTCTTTAGTTAAATATGAAATACTATATATTATTACAATTTTAATATGTCTTGGAATTCGAATGATTTTAAATATAATATCCTCTGTAATAGTTTCTTATATCGACAATCACTCGCACATTACATTTTCTTGTTTGTTTTTATATAAAATTATTGTTTTCAATCAGAATACGATATTCCACACAAAACCTTCATAGCATACTGAATTGCGAAACTGAAATAAAATGTGCAGCTTAAAAATGTTTATTCTTTTATGAAGTTTAGTTGTGTAGCTTTAAATTTACAATAAATAAAATGTATGTAAAGTAAGACCAAAATACACTACTACTAAACTAGATTTACTACAATATAGATTATTAACAAAAGATAATCAAAAAGAAATACTTGAACCGTAAAAATGATAATATATATTTTGACATATATTATTTCAAAGACTGAATGCGAATGTGGGTGTGGAATTTCGTATGTAGTCATTTACATAGATTTGCGAGAGTGTTTGCGTATCTGATATTATATTATTCAACTCTAGTCGGAATTATATCTGTTTGCAAGACTGATATATATAATCAATTAGTGATAATATTGTTGTAAAGCCAAAAAGCATCGAAACCACACGTTCGCACTATGGGTAAGTACTTATCAGTGATAAAGTGCAGTTAACAGTCCTCGTGACGTCATAGTCCGTTTCGATAATTAACGCCTCAAAGCCGCTCGTTCGCTTAATTTTCGAATGTCATTAAGATTGCTGTAGTACTTGTCCCAGCTAAAAAATCGCCTGATAATGAGTTGCTCAAAACTCGCTTGCAGCGTGTTCTTGATAATAAAAATACCACTTTACTCGGTACTAAAATATTGAACTTAGAGCGGGAGTCGGGACTAACACATTGTAGACCCGCAAAGGTCGTTGTACCGAGCAACCATTATGGTAGACGTTTTGTGGTAAAACAAAGAAATAATTGTTAATTGAGTTCTTTGTCATAATAGCAAGAATAATGTATCTTTAACTTTACGATTTTATCTCAACATGGAATTAAAGAAAGCTAGTTCACTTCCATAATCCAAGGTTTGCTTTTAGCTTATATTTTTTTGGCAACTTATTTTGAGTCTCGTTCTATTTAATGTAGACAGCGTTTTCTTTTAAACTGTCGCTTAAGAATCAGTTATAGTGTAAATCTCGTAACGCCAGAGAGTGTCGCTTTCTACTATAGGTACGAGTAAGTTATTAACACCTGATATAATGCAGTTAACAGTCCTCGTAACGTTATAGTCCGTTTCGATAATTTATGCTTCGAAGCCACTCGTCGCCTTAATTTTCGCTTGTCATTTAGATTGATGTGGTACAGTATTGTCCCTGTGGATAAATATTCCGTTAATGACTTTTTTAAAAGTTACTTGAAGCATGTTGTTGAGACATAAAAATACCACTTTACTCGGTACTAAAACATCTTGAACTTCGAGCGAGACTAACACATCGTAGTAACGCAAAGGAAAAACAAAGAAAACAAAAATTTGTGGAGCTCTTTGTCATAATATTTAAATAATTGAACTTTACAATTATATTTACTAACTAAATTAGATAGTAAATTTTTTAACGGACTATTATAAAGGAGTTCAGAGTGAGAGTCATAAAAAAATAAAAATATAAATTATTTGTTTTGACACACAAATTTTAACAACAAAATGCAAATTAATAACTAGTAATTATTGAAGAAACTGGATTGTAGTATTTATAATTTTTTTTAATTATTATAATAAACTTGCTATTGTGCGAGTTATATACAACTTGGAGCATTATGTTTTGATAAACACCGTATGATTTGGTTTGACTTTAATAATTAACTGAGCATTTAATAAAACTGATTGATTTAGTGTTTTATAAGAATTGTTATTAAGAAAAGGTTTGATTGTACGAGTATGTTTAAATGATATGGGTAATCGCAAATCGTACTTGACCGAATTTATAATGTTTTTTAATTCGTCAAAAGTTAAATTATCAGTTCTATAGGCTTTTTTTACCATATCTACTGTATATTAATACCGTTAAAATAAGAATCTTGTTCATGGGGACAAATTTTGTTTAAAAAATTGCGGTCCTCATGAGGGCCTCTTTTGTAGCAGTCTTCTTTGTGGATGGAGTTGTGTGCAACATCTAGTAGTCAATATTTTAAAATGGATAGAACATTTGAGATTTACAACGAGATCACCTTTGTACTAAAACAATATCTAAATGCAGTTATCTAAAGGTCATTTATCATTTGGAAAAGAGAGAGAGAAGAAATTAAATGAAAAAACTTGAATTAGCTCATTTTTTAAAAGAAGTAATAATCTAGATATACCAGAACAAACTTTCACACTGTTATAGTGTTTGTATGTTGTCCTAATTTATATGAAATATAAGATGTAAAAATTGTTAAAATAATTCCATTGCAGGAAAGAGTTCGTTTTAAAATAAAATTAATTGACAACAAAAGAATATATCTTTTCTATTTAATTACATAACTAAGTTTCATTGTAAAAGTTACTTGCTGTAATCTAAAAAAAAGTGAACGAATTAAATAATTATGAATTTATTTAGTGAAATAAGAAAAAGTCTTTTAGAAAGCTTTATCATACGTTTAAAATTATTGAAACGTTATTCTAAGTTGAGAAGAGTGAGAAAAAAAAAAATTCTTAATATTATGTTCTTTTTTATAACACTTGTTGTTACCAATATAAAAAAGCACTCTCTTTTCTCAGAAGCATATTATGTGATAATAGTCTTGATTATAACATACGGAAAACAGGATAGAGAGATGTTCAGTCAATAAAACAGATAAGAACCCGCTTCAGATATGAAAAGTAAAAATAAAATTAAAATGTTAATAGTACTATCAAATTAATGTTACAAATAATAAAAACATAATAACTGTAATGGCAAGATAAAGTTAAAATACATCAACTTTACTGTAAAATTTATTGCCAAGTCATCACGTTTTCAGCTTAACGGAGATCGATAATTAATGAAAACAGAGATCTTGATCTCATAATAACCGTTCCTTGTGTCACGATTAATTGATAATAATAAAAATAACTTGCAATTTAAAACTATATATCTGATGTAAATATTGAAAATATATCTTCTATGTAGTAACTACGCGTTTGTTCTCTAATGCTGTTATAAGCGGAGATCACTTATAAGTTTTTTTTTGCTACCATCACGTAAAATAAGGAGACAGAAATAACTAAAACTAATGAATTTTAAATCACTCTACTAATGTATATTATTTTTTAATATAACCTAGGGGCGCCAAAAGACCCTGAATTTCAACTCGCTGCGCTCCCGAAACCTCGGGTGCCGTTTGCATATTGAGCGAAGCAAGCCCAGTGTAATAACTCATCGTTTCCCATTGACTGCAATGGGATATCAGTTTTTTGACGTTTATTCCTCAACGACATGATATTTTTATTTCTTTTTTAAAACCATCCCATAATGTGTGTCTTTTTGTGTACAAAATTTCATAATTTTCTGTCAAGCAGTTTGCGAGCCTATTCGTGACAAAGAATGTGAAAAAGTCTCCAGTAGAGCGCTCCGCTTGCTTCGCTCAATAAAGTTTTATCACTACCGATGCTACAAAAAATGTAATACATTTCGTAAAAATATATTTATTTCCTATTAGATCGACAAGTGACTAACAAAACTCGACGTACGTTTGACAAAGCGGTAAATTGGTTCTGTACTATACAGACTTATATTATTTTTTCCTTCAAGCATTTTGAAATTTTATTTAAACGCTATTATAATACTTACCCATTTTATAAGAATGGTTAAGTGAATTATCTTCAATTAGTATTTGATACATTGCCGATAAAATATAATAATTATAGAAAAGTCGTTCCAGTGTTGGTTGGGTTACATATGATAGAATTAATTCTTAGATATTCGACCTAGAATAGTCAATTTAAGGACTATCATTGTTACTGCTACATATGATCGTCAAATTATATATACGAATAGAAATGAAGACAGTTATAACCACTTCTTTAAGATACTGCAATAAAAAAATTGATAATAAAAAAAATATATATTTAAACTGCTTCCGACAAAGTGTGTATGTAAATTTAATACATATGGTGTATCAGATATTTGAATTTATACAGAAATATGTGAAATAGATTATGACCAAATAAATGTAGATGTATCATAAGAGGATGTTATGTTATCCGTGTATATAAAAATATTACCTTTGCAATTCCGGAGCAATACTAGTCCGCTATTTCTTTTACTTGTTGATTCATATACAATGACCTGAAACAATTCCTTTTTAAAGTTCATGATACATTACCTTCACAAATTGCATATACATACATACATTATTGTTAATGTATATACAATATTTTAGACAAAAGATGTAATATCCTTTTATGTACTTTTAATATTTCCGTTGTAAGAATAATATTAACTTGCCGAGATTGGGCTTGAACTTGAGCAGGTGTTTGAAATAGCCTTACCTCAATTTCGTTAGATATTATTATAATGAGGTTTTTATTAATTCAGTAATCAATATATCTTGACTTACTGGAGCACTGTTGAGAATAGTAACCTACGCATTTCAAAATACGTATTAACAATAATGTTGAATATTATTTATAAGATTTATTCATAATATACTATATATAGTTTTAGGAATGTGATGCTTAGTTGCACATTATCAATAAAATTTGAGGTCTCCCCTTATGAAAACGTCTGAGTAAACCAACCGATATCTATGTGGGATTATCCTATCGATTCGAAATTGGGTTGACTTGATTTACAAACTTGCAGTTAAGTTAACTATTAATATATTTGTGTTAATTATATTTCATTTATTAAATTTTATTGATATTAGATTATATTTGGATATTTATTGAAAGTAAAATTAAATAATTTAATATTCTGAGAATAAAACTGAGGATCTCCTTAAAAGTTTAAGAATAAAAATCTCAGATTGAATAGTCTAAAAGCCGATTTATCTGAACATTAGGAATCAGTTTTCAGATTTGTCTCAACTGATCTCAATATGTGACATCTTTATTTTCGTCTGTTACTTAAGATTATTATTTTTACAGAGTATTAAAACTGTGAAATGCATTTAAAACATTTTCTTTGTAATAATTCAATTTCAGTTATAAACTTTTTTACGCGTTTGTTAAACCATAAAACTGTATTGATTTCCACAATTACTACAGTTTACGAGTAAATTGAACGTAACCCTCTGAGTTAACGATTTACTACAAACTGTTGATCGCCACACATACTGTAAAGTAGTTTCAATATATTTTACTCTACAGGTTCGGTAGTTTGCGAATACACGACCGTTCATGAAATCTCGTTTCATTGTAATTTTCCGGTGCTGTGAAATAAAACTTTACCAGATTTCGATTTACATTATTATTGTCATTACTCACATTAACAGAATATTTTTTTCTTAAATAATTATTGTGATTTGAAATCTTGTTTCTTTGGCTGGAGGATATCGCTTCTGTTTTAAAATACAGTTTAAACTAATATTGTTTGGAATAACTTCCGAACTTGTCCAACTTACATCTATATATTGCTGAATGGAAGCAGTTTGTTTAACCAAATTATTGGCAGTGTTGGTAAAAAAATATGATAGCGATACACCCGTCTCTTAATAAATGAGGAGTTTCATTTTCAGTTTGTGGCAATTTTTTATAAGGTAATGTAAACCACAATATTTTATTTACATTTAATTTACTTAAAATTTTAAAATAATATTTAAATTATAAATGGTTCACATTACCTCTGTTTCGTACAAAAATTATTAAAGTAATTTAATTATTAAATTGTTTACTTGATTTATCAAATTGCTTAGTAATATTTATCTATTTACAGTAAGGTAAACAGCTGTTAAATACTCTTAAAAATATACATGCTATACGTGCATTATTAAACTGTGTACAATTTGTTAGTAAGATGTTTATGAAACAATAATAATAATATATTGGTTAAGTTAATCGTTATTATTAGTGTTAATTTTCTGTTCCTAATTTACCTAATTTTATGCGTCATTGAGCAATAAACATTAGAATACATAATTATATAATTATATAAGATTCATTTAACTTTGAAGTTAATAAGAAGGTATTATAAATTTCATAATACAACGTGCATAATACAAATGAAAATCACACTTTTACAGCTCTGTCACAATTAGTTCTTTAATGACGTTCACATCTGAAATGAAAACTTAAAATAGAAAAAGCAGTTTCTACTAATTAGTAACGTGAGCAAATCTGTCGCTGTATGAACGCGGTACTACTGCGGATATAAATGGATAGATATAGTAAGATATAGATACACTCTATTATTTAATACTTTTAAAATTGAGATCAAAGAACTTACTTTTAATCATCTTATTCGCTGTTTGTTTAATAAATTTATTTATTCTTTACTTAAATATGATTTACCATTTTTATATTATTACAATTTTAATTTCTCATCTGGGTATTTCGAATGGTTTTAATTATAACAGACCTATATAATCCTTTTACAGACAATCACTAGCATATTCAATTTTCACGTTTGTTTTTATATTGTATTACTGTGTTCAATCAACACGATAGCGAACCGAATCCTTTATATTATACTGAATTTGTATTTCACGTTAAAAAAAAATTTTGTTCGTAAAGTAGTATATAATAATATTCTTTACTCTTACAACTGCATAACTTTTTATGTTTGCTCTAACCGACAATTAACAGATCACAAACGCTTCGCTAGCAGAGATAGCAATTCGCACGTATAATATGCAATTTGTGAGTAACTAACATTTATAACAGCATTTCCAATATTAATGCAGTTCCAGTGATAAAATAATAACTTACTTTAGTAAGTTATGATATTTCATATTCATTTAGGAGCTTACATTATATTAGAAGTTGGATGTAAATCTTTAGTATTACATGTTATTGTTACGATATAAATTTAATCTGATATGTAAAAATTTAAAAGATTAATGTTAGTAACTTCGATTTCTGTGGTGAGTTAGATACGGAGTGTATAATTTAATGAGATATATATGCTTGCAGTGATGTAGTTTCGGTCGGTTTTTATAAAATATTTGCAATATCCGTACTTATATTTGTTTGGGTCTGGCCAAATAAGAAAAATACATTTAAAAAAATTACATATTTCGAAGAAATTAGACAATGGTGTAATTTTGCCTATAAAAGGGTAACATCTATAATTTTGATAAAACAGTAGTTTATTTTATAAAGTAATTTATTATTAAAATGAAAGCAGCGACAGATAGAATTTGTAAATTCTCATCATCCCGAACTCTAACTAGATGTAACTGTGTAGTTGTCTACGATGAACAACTTTCAGGGAAAAGTATTGCAGAAATTAATTGCAAAGTTTAAAGTTATCACGTTGTTAATAATACAAAATGAACAAAATTTTTACCTTAAAATTTTATTTACTTGTACAATTTAATTGTCTAATTTTACCGATATAATAAATAAAATTTACTTAAACTTATTAAGTTATTTAACAATATTTAATAAGTGAATAAGATAACAATAATAAAAGATTATAAGCAATGAACAAAGATAAATATTTAAAGTAAAAATGACAACATTGCAGTGGTAAAAGATATACTATTTTCAGAATTTAACCATGTTTTTCATGTTAATTTTTAAATATGATAGGTAATAAGTTGATACTTTTTCTATATTTTACTTATTGATACTAGTATATATATATAGATATAGGTTGATAATTTTGAATAGTATTTTTGTCCTATTATTTTTCCTATTAATGCCTCTTTCCATTAAGTTGTAAAACTTGTTATTATATTTGACGACGAAGCAGCCAGCACGTTGACTGTAAAGTGTTGATAGTATAGGGATTTTTCTTAAATTATTTAAAAAACTGTCCGTTGTTATAATTAGTTGTTATTTGTTAGTTTTATTGGGTAGCAGATACAAGTCAGAGTCCGAATGATGAATTTGAGAAAACTTCTTCGTAGAATTTACTATGTTCTGAGCAAATTTGTTCAATAACCCCATACAGTTTGTGTCTCAATGTTATTAAATGTGCACATATATCCCTGTAGTACCTATAGTTATATACATAATAATTGGTGCATCTCTAATGTGAGGGCAGTATTAAATGGTTACTCAAGAAGATATGTAGTTTCTATTAAAACCACTAACTCCCATTCTTATATGGCAACCCTGCCAGGATTGCTTTTCTTAGTGTTTGTTTGTACTACCAAATATTTTTAGGGTATTTGTAGTTGTTTGTATATTTCCTTTAAAATTATTATAACCCTCATTTTATTATCTCATCTATACCTTAACAATAAATTATTATTTCCTGTTTTTTTTATATTTTCATTTATCGTAGCCATCAAGTTATCTTTTTTATACTTTTAATTATTTAAAATTTTTATCATTAATGAGCAACTTATAAAGTATTTTATTTTTTTATTTAATTTTCTTAGGCCCTGAAGGAAATCAATTTAACAAAAATTAGAAAGAAATACAAAAAGAAAGTAATGTATATCTTCTTAGTGTAACAGATAATTATTCTACTAATTTGTGAAAATGTAATATGTAATTCTGTGCATTGTAACTAAATATTGACAATAATGATAAAACCTAATCATAAGTAGACAAAGCTGCCAGTAGTATTTTTCAAAGAACAAGCATTGAATAATTGATAGCTCATTCGCTTGTTTTTAATAAATTGTAACCGAAGCCTACTATAATCTTTAACACGGCGAATATCCGAAAATTTAAAGATTTTTATATTCATATTTATATGTAAGAAAAATTTTAACGCTATTAAAATGCTAATATTGTCATTCTATGGGATATATTATAATTGAATAACAGACTTTAATCTTAGTGCCATTATTGCATATAATAATCAACAAATTGTAATAACTTTTATTCCTCGCATCATGAATCATGAATCGTAATAATTGTTATCTCTGAAATAATTATCAATTAATTTAAATCAATTTTGATCTATATAACGGATGATAATGATGCGTAACTAAATTCAAGAGACGCGATATCGATATTAGCTTATAATTTTTTGCATTTAGTTTTTGGGTTACGGGCTTAGGCAATTTCTTTTTTAAAGTGACGCTTAGGAATCAATTATAGTGATAATCTTGTTGTAACGCCAAAGTAGTGCATTGGCATGCGGAAGGTAGTTGACAGGTGATACAATGGAGTTAACAGTCCTCGTAACGTCATAGTCCGTTTCGATAATTTACGCTTCTAGGCCACTCGTCGGCTTAATTTTCGCTTGTCATTTAGATTAATGTAGTACAGTATTGTAGAAAATACTGCGAGCAAATCGCTCGTTAATGAGTTGCCTTAAAGTCGCTTGTATGTTGTTGAGACGTAAAAATACCATTTTACACGGTACTAAAACATTGTAAACTTAGCGAGACGAGAGCGAGACTAACACATCGTAGTAATGCAAAGGTCGTTGTACCGAGAACCTCTTAAGGTAGACGTTTAGTGGAAAAACAAAGAGAACAAAAAATAATGGAGCTCTTTGTCATAATGGTAAGATTAATGTTGTTTGTTAATTTTGTCTTATAATTCAATACATTTTCGTCATGTTCGATATAAACAAATATATATATTTTTTTTTAAATATTATTGAAATAATTTAATTTTATAATTAGATTTAAAATCCATTGTAACAATATTATAAATTAACTGTTATGACATACAGAGTTGAACCACTAACGAAAATAGTAAATACTAATAATTTTTTGTAGAACATGAAGTCATGAATTTTAAAGTACCATTTCGTCTCATCATGGAATTAAAGGAGTCTAATCATCCTCCATAAAATTTAGACCAGATCTCTTATGTAATATAAATATATAGTTATGTTGTAAAGATTTAAGTTGTATAATTATTTATCTTACACCAAAACAATTAAAATAAGTTTATTGATTCGACTCAATGAGACCAGTAATGCGATCACGTGACCAGAACTATTTAATTATTTGATTAAAAAACTATTTTATATTCCTGTTATTCTTTAAATTAATACATTTAAGTGTTATGCCGAAACTTAAACGATTTCAGATGTTTAATACTTTCTGTAATAAAATGTCTTCTGTTATAAAAAAATGTAGATAAAAAATGTAGAAAGCTGAAATTTGGACGCAAGACTCCTGACATATTGAATAGGTGCAATAAGAAAGGATTTTGCAAAGGTCCAAACCGCTCCAAAGTTACATCTAAAAAACTGCAAAATTTACCCCCCCCCTCCCTCTCTTCTCCCATTGCATTGCAGTAGAAATTAAAATTATTTGGCCAGTCACTATGTTTATTCTCAACACGCATGTGAGAAACAAGAGTGTACCTATAACCCGGTAGGAATGAAACTCTGTAATTATCAAACCTCAAGGCTTTCTCGCACTGATAGCGAGTCATGATGGGTTGGAGAATAGAGCGTGTGTGTGTGAAGGGTAGGGTCATGGGTTCAATACTCACGAAAGTCAGTTTCTTTTTGTTTATTCCCGTCGCGAAGCAAGGGTAACCTGCTAGTTTAATATAAAAATAATTAAATTATTGTTTTTAATCAGAATACGATATTGCACCAAAACCTTCATGCCATAATGAATTGCGAAACTGAAATAAAATGTGCAGCTTAAAAATGTTTATTATTTTATGAAGTTTAGTTGTGTAGCTTTAAATGTACAATAAATAAAATGTATGTAAAGTAGGACAAAAATACACTACTACTAAACTAGTTTTCCTACAATATAGATTATTAACAAACGATAATCAAAAGAAATATTTGAGCCGTAAAAAGGATAATATACATTTTGACATATATTATTTCAAAGGCTGAATGCGAATGTGGGTGTGGAATTGCATGTGTAAATGACTGCGAGAGTGCTTGCGTATCTGATATTATATTGTTCAACTCTAGTCGGAATTATGTGTTTGTAAGACTGATATATATAATCAATTACTGATAATCATGTTGTAAAGCCAAAAAGCGTCGAAACCAGTTTACTCGGTACTAAAATATCGAACTTAGAGCGGGATTAACACATTGTAGACCCGCTAAGGTCGTTGTACCGAACAACTATTACGGTAGACGTTTTGTGGTAAAACAAAGAAAATAATTATTAATTGAGTTCTTTGTCATAATAGCAAGAATAATGTATCTTTAACTTTATGATTTTGTCTCAACATGGAATTAAAGAAAGCTAATGCACCTCCATAATCCAAGGTTTGCTTTTAGCTTATATTTTTTTGGCAACTTATTTTGAGTCTCTTTCTATTTTATGTAGACAGCGTTTTCTTTTAAACTGTCGCTTAGGAATCAGTAATAGTGTAAATCTCGTAACGCCAGAGAGTGTCGCTTCCTACTATAGGTAAGTAATTGACACCTGATACAATGCAGTTAACAGTCCTCGTAACGTTATAGTCCGTTTCGATAATTTATGCTTCGAAGCCACTCGTCGCCTTAATTTTCGCTTGTCATTTAGATTGATGTGGTACTGTCTTGTCTCTGTGGATAAATATCCCGTTAATGAGTTTTTTCAAAGTTACTTGAAGCATATTGTTGAGACATAAAAATACCACTTTACTCGGTACTAAAACATCGTGAAATTCGAGCGAGACTAACACATCGTAGTAATGCAAAGGTCGTTGTACCGAGAACCTCTTAAGGTAGACGTTTAGTGGAAAAACAAGGAAAATAAAAATTAATGGAGCTCTTTGTCATAATATTGAGAATAATGTTGTCTTAATTTAAAATTCAAAATACTTTTATCATCTCTGATGTGAAGAAAAATATAAAATATATTTCTTAGTATTATTTAAATAGTTAAATTTTATAATTATATTTATTGTTCATCAAATAATGTAGTAAATTTTATAACAGAATATTATAAAGGTCAGAGTGAGAGTCATAAAAATATTCGTTCTAGTTTCTACACTAGCATTTAAAATATAAATTATTTGTTTTGACACACAAATTTTAACAACAGTATGTAAATTAATATATAGTAATTATCTTCTGTAGAACATGTACTCATGATTTTTTAATTTGCATTACGATTTTGTCTCAACATATTATAGAAATATAAGAACTTCTTGAAGTTTCATACTTTCTGTAATAATTTTTTTTCCTATTTTAGATCTTTTCTCATCTTCTATTCCTGTTTTTAAATAAATTTTTAGTTGACAATTGATTTCATTATCCGATTTTTTTACCCTTTTTTCTCACTTTAAATTAAGTGTTTAATTTAAATCTAACTTTAAATTAAGTTAGATATCTACTGGGTAAGAACAAAAGCCGGCTTTTTTCTATTATCTTTTGTAAATAATATTGCTTAAAGCAATACTAAAAGTATTAAAAGAGTTATATACAACTTCGACTTTATGTTTTGATAAACACTGTATGGAGCTTTTGGTTTCAATTTAATAATTAACTGAACATTTAATAAAACTGACGATTATGAATATATTTAATGAAATAAGAAAGTCTTTGAGAAAGCTTTATCATACATCTTTTAAAAACTGTTCAACGTTATTTTAAGTTGGGATAAATGGAAATAAAAGTTTCATAACGTTTTGTTTGTTTTACCAATATCAAACAGCAGTCTCTTCTTTCAGAAGTGTATTATTAAGCCAATAAAGATACATTTATCTATATTGGCTTGATAATAGTCTTGACGGTAAAAAGGATAGAGAGATATTCAGTCAATTAGACAGACAGGAACCCGCGTCAGATATGAAACGTAAAAATAAAATTGAAATGTTAATAGTACTTTCAAATTAATGTTACAATTAATAAAAACATAATAACTGTAATGGCAAGATAAAGTTAAAATACAGCAACTTTACTGTAAAATTTATTGCCAAGTCATCACGTTTTTAGCTTAACGGAGATCGATAATTAATGAAAACACAGATCTTGTTTTTGTTTTTCCCGGGTATTATCATAAATAATATTGGATATATTATTTTATATCTCATAATACCCGTTCCTTGTGTAACGATTAATTGATAATAATAAAAATAATTATTTTTATTATTATCAATTAATCGTTACACAACGTTTATTGCAAGTTTGCAATTTCAAACTATATATCTGATGTAAATATTGAAAATATATCTTCTATGTAGTAACTACGCGTTTGTTCTCTAATGCTGCTATAAGCGGAGATCACTTATCAGTTTTTTTTGCTATCATTCATCACGTAAAATAATGAGACAGAAATAATTAAAACTAATGAATTTTAAATCACTTTACTAATGGATATTATTTCTTAATATAAACTAGGAGCGCCAAAAGACCCTCAATTTCAACTCGCTGCGCTCACGAAATCTCGGGTGCCGTTTGCATATTGAGCGAAGCGAGCCCAGTGTAATAACTGATCGTTTCCCATTGACTTCAATGGGATATCAGTTTTTTGACGTTTATTCCTCAACGACATTATATTTTTAATTTTTTGTAAAACCATCACATGTGTGTCTTTTTGTTTGCAAAATTTCATAATTTCCCCGTCAAGTAGTTTGCGAGCCTATTCGTGACAAAGAATGTGAAAAAGTCTCCAGTAGAGCGCTCCGCTCGCTTCGCTCAATAAAGTTTTTTCACCACCGATGCTACAAAAAATGTAGTACATTTCGTGAATATATATTTATTTCTTATCAGATCGACAAGTGACTAGCAAAACCCGACGTGTGTTTGACATGGCGGCAAATTGGTTCTGAACTATAGAGACTTATAATATTTTTTCCTTCAAGCATTTTGAAATTTAATTTAGGTATTATTATAGTACTTACTCATTTTGTAAGAATGGTTAAGTTTCAATAATCATTTGATATATTGACGATAATATACAATAATCATGGAAAAGTCATTCCACTATGGGTTGGGTTACATATGATAGAATTAATTCTTAGATATTCAACCTAGAATAGTCAATTTCAGGACTACGATTGTTACTGCTACATATGATCGTCAAATTATATATACGAATAGAAAAGAAGATAGTTATAACTACTCCTTTAAGATTCTGCACTAAAAAAACTTATAACATAAAATAATATTTCCAAAACTGCTTCCAACAAAGTGTGTATGTAAATTTAATATATATGTTGTATGAGATATTTGAATTCACAGAAAAATGTGAAATACTTTATGACCGGATAAATGTAGATGTATCATAAGAGGACGTCATGTCATCTGTGCAAATAAAAATTTACCTTTGCAATACTAGTTCACTGTTTCTTTTATTTTTTGATTCATATACAATGACATGAAACAATTCATTTTTAAAGTTCATGATAAATGACTTTCAAAAACTGCTACATACATTATTATTAATGTATATAGAATATTTAGACAAAAGATATAATATCCTTTTATGAATATTATATCTTTTGTGTTATATATA
This sequence comes from Melinaea menophilus ssp. n. AW-2005, assembly GCA_918358695.1. NCBI lineage: Eukaryota > Metazoa > Arthropoda > Insecta > Lepidoptera > Nymphalidae > Melinaea > Melinaea menophilus. Next base: position 8,369,874 of record OU911054.1, on the reverse strand, counting down.
ATATTTCCGTTGTAAGAATATTATTAACTTGCCGAGATTGGTCTTCAACTTGAGCAGGTGTTTGAAATAGCCTTACCTCAATTTCGTTAGATATTATTATAATGAGGTTTTTATGAATTCAGTAATCAATATATCTTGACTTACTGGAGCACTGTTGAGAATAGTAACCTACGCATTTCAAAATACGTATTAACAATAATGTTGAATATTATTTATAAGATTTATTCATAATATACTATATATAGTTTTAGGAATGTGTTGCTTAGTTGCACATTATCAATAAAATTTGAGGTCTCCCCTTATGAAAACGTCTGAGTAAACCAACCGATATCTATGTGGGATTATCCTATCGATTCGAAATTGGGTTGACTTGATTTACAAACTTGCAGTTAAGTTAACTATTAATATATTTGTGTTAATTTTATTTCATTTATTAAATTTTATTGATATTAGATTATATTTGGATATTTATTGAAAGTAAAATTAAATAATTTAATATTCTGAGAATAAAACTGAGAATCTCCTTAAAAGTTTAAGAATAAAAATCTCAGATTGAATAGTCTAAAAGCCGATTTATCTGAACATTTGGAATCAGTTTTCAGATTTGTCTCAACTGATCTCAATATTCGACATCTTTATTTTCGTCTGTTACTTTATGTTACTTAAGATTATTATTTTTACAGAGTATTGAAACTGTGAAATGCATTTAAAACATTTTCTTTGTAATAATTCAATTTCAGTTATAAACTTTTTTACGCGTTTGTTAAACCATAAAACTGTATTGCTCTCCACAATTACTACAGTTTTACGAGTAAATTGAACGTAACCCTCTGAGTTAACGATTTCCTAGAAACTGTTGATCGCCACACATACTATAAAGTAGTTTCAATATATTTTACTCTACAGGTTCGGTAGTTTGCGAATACATGACGGTTCATGAAATCTCGTTTCATTGAAATTCACCGGTGCTGTGAAATAAAACTTTACCAGATTTCGATTTACATTATTATTGTCATTACTCACATTAACAAAATATTTTTTTTCTAAAATAATTATTGATTTGAAATCTTGTTTCCTTGGCTGGAGGGTATCGCTTCTGTCTTAAAATATAGTTTAAACTAATATTGTTTGGAATAACTTCCAAACTTGTCCAACTTACATCTATATATTGCTCAATGGAAGCAGTTTTTTTAACCAAATTATTGGCAGTGTGGGTAAAAAATTATGATAGCGATACACCCGTCTCTTAATAAATGAGGAATTTCATTTTCAGTCTGTTGCACTTTTTTTTATAAGGTAATGTAAGCCACACTACTTTATTTACATTTAATTTACTTAAAGTTTCAAAATATTGTTTATATTCTAAATGGATCACATTAGCTGTGTTTCCTACAAAAAAAAAAAATATTGAATGATTAAACTGTTTATTTGATTTATCATATTTCTTAGTAGTATTTATCAAGTTACAGTCAGGTTAACAGCTGTTAAATACTCTCAGAAATATATATAGGCTTTATGTGTATTATTAAATTATATACAATTTGTCAGTAACATGTTTATGAAAAAATTGTAATAATATATTGGTTAAGTTAACGGTTATTATCAGTGATAATTTTCTGTTCATAATTCACCTAATTTTATGCGTGATTTAGCAATAAAAATTAGAAGACATAAGTTTATAATTATATAAGATTCATTTAACTTTGAAGTTATTAAGAAGATATAAATTTCATAATACAACGTGCATAATACAAATGAAAATCACACTTTTACAGCTCTGTCACGATTAGTACTTTAATAACGTTCACATCTGAAATGAAAGGATAAAATAGCAAAGGCAGTTTCTACTAATTAGTAACGTGAGCAAATCTGTCGCTGTATGAACGCGGTACTACTGCGGATATAAATGGATAGATATAGTAAGATATAGATACACTCTATTATTTAATACTTTTAAAATTGAGATCAAAGAACTTACTTTTAATCATCTTATTCGCTGTTTGTTTAATAAATTTATTTATTCTTTACTTAAATATGATTTACCATTTTTATATTATTACAATTTTAATTTCTCATCTGGGTATTTCGAATGGTTTTAATTATAACAGACCTATATAATCCTTTTACAGACAATCACTAGCATATTCAATTTTCACGTTTGTTTTTATATTGTATTACTGTGTTCAATCAACACGATAGCGAACCGAATCCTTCATATTATACTGAATTTGTATTTCACGTTAAAAAAAAATTTTGTTCGTAAAGTAGTATATAATAATATTCTTTACTCTTACAACTGCATAACTTTTTATGTTTGCTCTAACCGACAATTAACAGATCACAAACGCTTTGCTAGCAGAGATAGCAATTCGCACGTATAATATGCAATCTGTAAGTAACCAACATTGATGACAGCATTTCCAATATTAATGCAGTTCCAGTGATAAAATAATAACTTACTTTAGTAAGTTATGATATTTCATATTCATTTAGGAGCTTACATTATATTAGAAGTTGGATGTAAATCTGTAGTATTACATGTTATTACGAAATAAATTTAACATCTGATGTATAAAAATTTATAAGATTAACGTTAGTTAAACTCGCGACTACTAAAACTTTTATTACTGAGTGATATAGACATGGAATGTATAATTTGGTTTATTATATATATGCCTGCAGTGATGTAGTTTCAGTCAGTTATTAATAAAATATTTGTGAGATCCGTACTTATGCTTGTTTTTCAAATAAGAAAAGTGCTTTTAAAAAAATTACATATTTCGAAGAAATCAATAGTAAATTCACCTCCATACGATCAATAGTGTAATTTTGCTTGTAAAAGGGTATCATCTGTTTATAATTTTGATAAAACAGTAGTTATTTTATAAAGTAATTTATTATTAAATTGAAAGCAGTGACAGATAGAATTTACAAATTCTCATCATCCTGAACTCTAACTAGATGTAACTATGTAGTTGTCTACGATGAGCAACTTTCAGGGAAAAGTATTGCAGAAATTAATTGCAAAGTTTAAAGTTATCACGTTGTTAACAAAACAACATGAACAAAATTTTTATCTTAAAAAGTTTATTTGCTTGTACAATTTAATTGTGTAGTTTTAGAGATATAATAAATTATATTTACCTAAAATTATTAGATTATTTAACAATACTTCATAAGTGAAAAAGAAAACAGTATTAATAGATATAAAACAGCAAGGAACAAAGATGAACATTTAAAGTAAAACTGACAACATTGAAGTGGTAAAATATATACTACTTAAAGGTCAGAGTCTGAATGATGAATATGAGAATACTTTTTCGAAGAATTTACTATGTTCTGAGCAAATTTGTTCAATAACTCCATACGGTTTGTGTCTCAATAATATTGAATGTACACATATATCCCGGTAGTACCTATAGTTACATTTTTTATAATAATTGGTGCATCTCTAATGTGAGGGCAGTAATAAATGGTTACTCAAGAAGATATATAGTTTCTATTAAAACCGCTAACTCCCATCCTTATATGGCAACCCTGCCAGGATTTCTTTTCTTAGTGTTTGTTTATACTACCAACATTTTTTTTGGTATTTGTAGTTGTTTATATATTTACTTTAAAATTATTACAACCCTAATTTTATTATCTCATCTATACCTTAACAATAAATTATTATTTCTTGCTTTTTATATTTTCATTTATCGTAGCCATCAAGTTATCTTTGTTATAGTTTTAATTATTTTAAATTTTTATAATTAATGAGCGACTTATAAAGTATTATATTTTTTATTTAGTTTTCTTAGGCCCTGAAGGAAATTAATTTAACCAACAATAGAAAGAAATACAAAATGAAAGTAATGTTTATCTTCTTAGTGTAGCAGATAATGATTCTACTAATTTGTGAAAATGAAATATGTAATTCTGTACATTGTAACTAAATATTGACAATAATGATAAAACCTAATCATAAGTAGAAAAACTGCCAGTATTATTTTTGGAAGAACAAGCATTTATAATCAATAGCTCATTCGCTTGTTTTTAATAAATTGTAACCACAGCCTACTACAATCGTTAACACGGCGAATATCCGAAAATCTATAAAAACTGTTGCCATTTTTATATTCGTTATTTTTTTATTTAAATAAAATATGTAAGAAAAATTCTAATGCTATTAAAATAAATACTAATATTGTCATTTTATGGAATATACTATAATTGAATAACAGGCTTTAATCTTAGTGTCATTATTGCATACAATAATTCAACAAATTGTAATAACTTTTATTCCTCGCATCATGAATTATGAATCGTAATACTTGTTATCTCTGTGATAATTATCAATCTATTTAAATAAATTGTTATCTTTATGACGGATGATAATGGACATAGTACCCAATGTTATCGAAAACTAAAGGTACGTGAGTGTAAAAGTTATTTATTAGGCGGCGGGAAAACAGTTATTACGTCATACATTATATCATATTACGCGTTACTAAATTCAAGAGACGCGATATCGATGTTAGCTTATCATTTTTTGCAATTAATTTTTGACTTGGGCAACTTTTTTTTTAAAGTGACGCTTAGGAATCAATTATAGTGATAATCTCGTTGTAACGCCAAAATACTGCAGTGTCATGCTGTAGGTAGTTGACAGGTGATACAATGGAGTTAACAGTCCTCGTAACGTCATAGCCCGTTTCGATAATTTACGCTTCGAGGCCACTCGTCGGCTTAATTTTCGCTTGTCATTTAGGTTGATGTACAGTATTGTAGCAGCGAGAAAATCACTCGTTAATGTTAAGTAGCCTTAAAGTCCCTTGCATGTTGTTTGAGACGTAAAAATACCATTTTATACGGTACTAAAACATTGTAAACTTAGCGAGACGAGAGCGAGACTAACACATCGTAGTAACGCAAACGTCGTTGTACTGAAAACCTCTTAAGGTAGACGTTTAGTGGAAAAACAAAGAAAACAAAAAAAAATGGAGCTCTTTGTCATAATAGTAAGAATAATGTTATCTGTATTTTTGTCTTATAATTCAATACATTTTCGTTATGTTCGATATAAACAAAAAATAAATATTTTTTTAAATATTATTGAAAAAATTGAATTTTATAATTAGATTTAAAATCCATCGAAATAATGTTTTAAATTTTATACAAATTTTCATAACAAAATAGTGGCACTATTTATTACATTATTGTAAAGCAGGTCAGAGTGAGAGTCATCAAGGTATTCGCTCTAGTTCTTACACTGGCGTCTGAAATATAAATTAGCTGTTTTTACATACAGAGCTTAACCATTAACGAAGATAGTATACACTAATTATTTTTTGTAGAACATGAAGTCATGAATTTTGAATTTAAAGTACTATTTCGTTTCATCATGGAATTAAAGGAGTCTAATCATCTTTCATTGAATTTAGACCAGATTTCTTATGTTATATAAATATTTAGTTATTTTGGTAAAGATTTAAGTTGTACAATTATTTATCTTACATTACACAAATAAAATAATTTTATTGATCCCACTCAATGAGACGCGTATTGCAATCACGTCAGCAGAATTATTTAATTTAGTTTATTAAAAAATAATGTTATATTCCTATTATTCCTGAAATTAATACATTTAAGTAAGTAATTCTGACGACTAAAATGAAAAATTTCAGACGTTTAATACTTTCTGTAATAAAATGACTTCTATTTTAGAAAATTGTAATTTATTTTATTAAAATCTTTTCTCGTTTTCTATTTCTGTTTTTGAATATTTTATTTGTTGACAAGTGATTTAATTATCGTATATTTTACAGTTTAGTGTAAATTAATTGGTGCTCGAAATATATGTAAGTGTTTAAGTATTTTCATTTGCCGTAACAATTTTGTATTTTAAAGCTTTATTGTATATAAATCTTATGACTTTTAATTAAGTACTTCTTTAATAATGTGGATGTTATTGCTGTATACGATAATATGCTTTATAAAAGACCCCTTTTTATACCCTTTTTTAACCCTTTTTATTTTTGTCCTGAGTAAGACAAAAGTCGGTTTTTGTCTCTTGCCTCGTGTCAAAATGGAAGCCGGTTCGTGAAATATATAGCTTAAAGTAATATTAAAAGTACTTATACCTTTTTGTTTTGTATTAAATTTAACTTCAACAAATTATTATACGATTTATATTTAACTCTGACTTAATGTATTGATAAACATTGCATATAAGCTAATTAACTGAGTATTTAGTGTCTTACAAGAACTGTACTAATTGCATTTTATTAATAAACAGAAAAGGTTTGATTGTACGAGTATATTTTATACATATTGGGTAATCGCAAAAAACATTGGACTAAATTTGAATATTTTTTTTACCTCTGAAAGCCAAACTATCACAAAACATAGGTTAGTTTTTATCTCGATACTTCCTCAGGGTCTGGACTATACCATTGAAATTAAAATTTTCATAAAGACCAATTAGAAAGTGCGGTTCTTATAAGCGCTTCATTGTATTTAACGCGGAAGAGGTCACGGGTAACAGAAAGTAGTAATTTTTTTAAATATATATAAAATTTGAGATTCACAAATGAGATGAATTTTGTACTAAAACAATATCTAAATGTAGTTTTCTAAAGGTCATTTATCCGGAAAAGTGTTTTCACGGACTCGTTATAAATTAATTAAAAGAACTTGAATTAGCTCATTTTGTATAAGAAGTTATAATCTACATATATTAGAATCTATTTTCACTGTTATAGTGTTTGTGGAATATAAGATGTAATAATTGTTAAATAAACCCTTTATCGGGATCCAAATACAAATACATAAGATTAATGGACAACATAAGAAAATACCGTTTATATGTAAATGCAAAATTTCCATTCCATTGTAAAAGATTCATGCTGGTTTCAAAAAAATAAATTTATTTTCTGTTGATAGTGTTGAAACAAACAATATCGATTTAAATTAGTGAATGGTACTAATGATTATGAATATATTTGCTGAAATAAGAAGTCACGTACATTGAAAGCTTTAACATAGATTTAAAAACTATTCAACGTTATTCTAAGTTGGAATAAATTAAAAAAGTTGTTTTTAACACTAAACCTACCAAGTACCGGTCAAATTGACCGTTCTTAAACTTTTGTGAAACTTACACATTTTTAAACGTTATAATATCGTTATCAAAGTACGTGAAAATTCTTAGAATTTGCAAATAATATTTTCTACACTCTTTACTTTTAGTTATTTCCATTATTAAATGCGTTATAAAATAAAATAACTTTTAATTACCGGACAATTTGACGGCGTGCGGTAGGAATAGGTATACAAGAATTGTCGGTAGGTTTAGTGTTAATTATGTTTCATAATACTGTTGTTTCACTTCTTGTTACACATATCAAAGAGCACTCTCTTTTCTCATAAGTGTGTTTTGTGATTATAGTTTATATTATAACATACAGGACAGTGAGTTGTTCAGTCGGTGAGATATACAGAATCTTGCTTCATGTGAAATATAAAAATATAATCAAAAAATTATAAATATTATGATATAAATATTACAAATAATATAAACATAATAGAATAGCTAGATAAAGGTAAAATAAACCAACTTTACTGTAAAATTGCTAAAATATTACGTAATCAGCTTAACGGGGATCGATAATTAATGAAAACAGAGATCGTGTTTTTGTTTTTACCGGGTATTATCATAAATAAAATAATATTAAATATATTATTTTATATCTCATAACACCCGTTCTTTTTGTCACGATTAATTAATATTTTCTGAACACTGTGTATATTTTTTTGCTCGAAATTCGTTTGTTATCGTAACAAAAATGTTATAACACCATCTGAGTTTTAAAATGTTAATATAAATGCTACCAGTTATGAATAAAATAAAATAAATAAATTATAAACTTAAGAGGTTGAAAAATATGTATATATTTCGGATAAGATTTCATTGTTGAAGATTACGCTTCATAAGACGGATAAGATTACATGTCTATCAGAGAAATTCAAGGAGTGCAAATAATAAGGCAGGTTGTATTGTTTTTCCAACATTTCTATATTCAAAATTTTGATTATTATTATAATTTATATAAGATTTTTGGGTTTGTGGAAAATCATGAGAGTGAGGGTAAATCAGGTGACGATAACGACGAATCGACTGAAAATGTTTCGACTAGTATTGAATTATCACATCTGATGGCAACATCTATTGATAAAAACACTTTTGATCTAAAAAGCCACTAATTTCACCAGCACCACCGCCATTGTTAAAGTAGTCGATGGTTGATGGATCCTCAAATATTTAATTGGTATCAAAATATTCAAATAATGAGATATTTTGCCACTTGGATTGTGATCGCAAGCATCAAAAGAACATTAATAAATTCTACAAGAAGAGCACCAATTTCAAGGTATTTAGGCTGGTGTTGTTAGTATTCAAGGGACAGATTTCAAAATTTTTTTATGGATCATGTTATATTTGTTATCTGGGTGTCTATAAGAAACGGAGATAAGAGTAAAAATCATCAAAGAATGTAAAAAACCAAGTGACACAAAATGTGGTACATGTTTTCAAGAATAAACTCGTTACAGTACTATTTTATATATAATTTTGAATGTACTTCATCAATTAGGTTACTTTAATTGTTTATTACTTTTCAATATTGTACGCATAATAAATTCTTACAAATAGGTAGTTGGGCATCGCTGTTATTATTCGAAGGGGTATTTGAGTTTAATTCCTAAGTTTATTATTTGCATATTAAAATATGTTAACGTGTATGAAATATTTTTTATAGGCTCTTTTAACAAGCATCTAACATGAGATCACAATTTTTTGAAAAATACAAAACATTTATAAGTACGAATATTCGTATTGACACATCTTCGTAATGGATTTCAAGCCTGTTTTACTGCTAGTTAGTATTTTTTATAGTTACAGACAAACAAACAAACTGTCTATCGAATGATAGCTGTTGCTTTACCCATAGGAATCTGCGAGTATAAATAGTTGCAGATGCAGATTGTCATTCGCGACAAGTGTTAAAAGTTACAAAAGAAAACTAAGACACAAGGAGTAAAACGGCAGTACCGGCCCGAGGTTAGTTTTAACACGGAGTAACATCTACCTTAAATATTCTTTTAATAAATTTTATATATCTAGTAACAAAATATATAACAATATAATTATAATATGTAGAAATAAATCGGTAGGTAGTTTGAGCATCTGGCTCTGTTACTAAACGCATGAAATATCGCTATAATTGTGACGTAACGCGACTCTTGTTGGAGTTGAGTACAGCCGGAGGTAGACAGTTAGTTAAAAAATCATAAATTAATCATAAAAGTATTTTAACTTGTCACAACATGAGTCAGTCACATATGAAAATTCGCTTTAAACTTATCTCCATTAGAGGATTTCAAACCAATCTTATAATTTTAAGTTAGAATGCGGTTAGATTTTGGAAATAATCCTTCCTTTGTTTTCCGCAATTTCCGACAATTAGCAAGCCACAAACTCCTCTCTGCAGGCGATAGCATTTAGTGCACACGTTTAATACCCGATTCAAATGTAACCAACATTAATGTTAGTATTTCCAAAAATGATAAGTTATTCTTTAAATAAAATAATTATAACTTACTGTAATAAAATGTAAGAAAAATATTACTGAAAAATGATCTGTTTTTCTTGCCATACAAAAATATTTATAATTTACGTAATATTAAGATGCATATCAATCTCTATATAATATTTTACTAGTTACTATCCTACTTATACTTCTTACTAGTTACATGTTATATAAATTCGCAGAACAAATTTGTCGATATGTAACAGTTTATATAACTAGGTCACGCAAGCGGGGTCGTGAGCTGAGCTAACTTTTGCTCTGTGCACGGCAGGCTATTTACTACGATGTTCTTTAGCTTAGTCCTTACAAACGGTACGAGATTTAAATGGAAATATAGGATATTATCAATAAATCATTTGCCAAACATGTCAAGTTTGATATCCGTTTCAGGTCTTTAAATGGGAAACTTTGTACAGAATTGCTCATAACACCCTTCTTTTCGTAATGGCATCACGCTGAAACAATCAGGTCCACTGCGATACTATTGATACAGTAGAAAGCATTCGACCTCCTTGGGGATAAAACGAATTATTATGATGATATCGTGGCACATTCGCAAACAACAGTAACTTTGTCAATTCCCTATGGCAGATTCACATAGAGTTCCTAGGAGACGGCTCTAGATCTTATTTAGTGATTTTTTCATTTAAAAATCATGTTAACGTTACGGTAAGCTAGCTAGACGCATAATATTACCCAGGCACAGCTTGGGTATTCTGTTAGCCACTTAAGTTGAATTCCCTATGGAGTATTATGAATTTGACTCCATTCCAAAAATAATGAATGATATCTTCATAATATTCAGTTTTCCTCATCAGCACGTAGCTGCCGGTATTCGTGCAAAATATAAATGTTCTAGCACCTTTAGTTTTGTTAAAATGGGGGGGATAAATAGAAGAGAATTATTATCAGGCACCCTGCAAATTTGCGATTCCCGTAACTGGGATGAAAATCAACATAGGAATAAGTATTTAATGATTTATTTGTGGAGCAATTATATTGAGGGACACAGTCTTGCTTCTTTTAAATCGGTTCTTGAACATTTAGAACAGGAAACGTATGCCAATTTTTCAATTTTTTTATTGAATCGACTCTTATTTGCTGCGATATTAGGAAGCGTGATATGTGTGAACGGACAGAAGTTGCTGTGTATCGCGATATGCCACTTACACGCCGTCTGCCTCTTCCTCTGCCTCGTTCACGTTCCTTTTTATGATAATGGGATGATATAATAAGATTGAGCAATAATTAAATGGAAGCTTGATGAAACTCGATGAAATGTATAGCGAATGGATATAGAATATTAAATTGGGATAGCAAAATGAAAAATAAAAGTGAAAGAAAGTATTCGGACGGAACTTTGCCTGTTCGAAGCCTCACACGCAACTGAAGCGTTCGTACAGTTGTTCCTTCTATTTTGCTATTCTTTTAACTTGAGGCGCGCGCCGGTGTGAGACTTTCCATATGATAAGTCTATGGACAATTTTCTGGAGAATTTTAATTTTTAAAACTTTTTTTCTGTAATTCGAAAACTTACCATTCTTTTAATGTGCTTCGAGCTCAATGGAAACTGCATTCACATTGAGCTCGAAGTGAGTCACTAATCGAACTAAATTAGTTTTGTTAATTGTTCAAGATCTGTCGATCGAAATTATCCGACATTTTGCACAGTCATAAAAAAATGTAGCATCAAACACCATGCCGAGTTTCGAAACTGTGGTATGCGTAGTTTCTGAGCTAGCACGTAAATTGTCCTAAACTGAATTAGTAAATTATACTGAATTTAGAATTACGATTTTTACAAAATTAAATATATGCTTAGCGCCTTATGCTTGCAATCGTTGTGGCGAGTTTCGTTAACGTAGCTCAAATAGTTTTTAAGAACAGAGAGTTCGCATTTTTTGCGATCTGACCAGTAAAGAGCTTCGCTTCGCTCAGCTCGATAAGGTTTTTTTTACCCACAATTACAATTTATATTTATTTATGTACAAAGCCGTCTGTTCTGTTTATTGTAAGATAAAAAAATTAATAAATCTGCTCACAGGCTGTGCGACTAGACCCAAAAATTAATATCCAAAAATTACTCTCTAATATCGAAAGCGCGTCTGTGTTAAATGGCGTAACGTGTAATATAATATAATTTATGACGTAGTTACTGTTTTCCCGTCGCCTAATAAATAACTTTTACGCTGACGTTCCTTTTGTTTTCGATAAAATAAAATATCTTTAGAAATCCGTATTTTTAAGGCTATTAAAGCACTATTTTAACATTTTGTAATGTTGTTTATCAAATTATAGTTCCAAGATGATAACTGTAAATTGCTCTTAATTTTCAGTAACATACATAATATCTAAAACTTACTTACTTACTCTACTAGTACCTTATATAGTTATTATTATTTCTCTGTTTCCGAAAAGTATTGGCTTCTATCGGCATCAAAAATATTATTAATAAAGATTTTTATAGGAAAATACAAATTAAATTCAACAAAATATATTTTTTTAATTATATTTACGGGGAAACATAAAAATCCTTTTCTTATAACTGTCAGACTACAAAACTACTAGATGGCTTAATATGGAGTCAAATTAAAGGATTCACTCCGGCTATAATAACAATAAAAGTAATCATGCTTGGGATTTCTTGTTAGTATCTAGTTCATAGGCAAACGATTTACAAATACTTGTTAATTAGTATAAGGCAACCATTTTCTTGTCTTGGTGTTTATACATTACCCTAATGCTAATTCTATAGTAAGAATTCTCCACTTTCTTTCTTCTACTACGTAAATTTTGTACTTTAGGGTCATGTTTGATATTTCTTTGATATCAAAATATGTTATAACATTATTTATACTTGTGTAGTATTTTACAAGCACGAATATAAATTCATGGTCATGTTCTTCACTACTTCGTAAAAAAATTGTGCATAAAATATTGTATGTGATCTTTTTAAATAATAGGTTCTTATTCTAGCAAATATTTCCTCAATAAAATTTTCTACTTACATAGATGATATATATACGATAATATTTTTGGTAAGTATGTATTTTCCTTAGATATACACTTATCTGCGATACAAGCCGCAATATGAATTAAATATATTTTATTGTTAACTATAAACCTATTCGTTTAATTAACGTTCACTATAAAATAAAATAAAACTGACCTAAAATAGAAAACACTTATTTCATTTCAATAAAGTAAGTTATGACTATTTTAATTAAAGAATTAACTAACATTTTCAGAAATAATAACAATACTATTGGGTATATTTAAATTTAGATTTAAGCGTGTGCATTAAATGCTATGCCTGCAGCAAAACGTGTGGGTTTTTAGTTGTCGAAAATCGCAGTAAACGAAAGAAAGGATTATTTTCTAAATATAAGCGCATTTTATCCTGACAATAACTTGAAACCCTCTAATGGAGGTTAGTATAAGGCGAATTATCTTATCTAATATCTGATGTTGTTGCAAGAAATAAAATATTGTTTTTTAAGCATTTATGGTAATTTAAACTGTCCTTGAATTAAATATATTATTAATTAGTTATTAGTAGATCCTAGCTTTAGTCAAGTGATTTCTGACTCGTAAGGACTGTCTCAACCATATAAAACTAATCTGGTGCCGGTTCTTCGAGCTCCCTTTTTTCGTTTTGTTTTGCAGATTTCCTGGGACAAAGACAACAGAAAAAAGTGACAGACAAAAATCAAACAAAAATGGGGTTAGATCGCCATAAAACCAACTAATTGGTGAATTTTTTAACTCTCATATCGTAGAAAGTCGTAAAACTCTATAAATTCACATATTTTAATATCCCAAACCGTGTCATATATTAATTTTATATAAACTAACAAATTTGTTATCAATTCTGAATTGAGTTTGAAATATTACTACTACAAAGAGTATCATAACAAATTGTTAATGGAAATTTTTCATTTCTATAGGCTTATTTTGCAATTAATAAAATAAAGTTATAAAAATATTAACAAGAAGGTTACGCTTAACACAAGTTTAGTATGTTAATTTTCTATGAAAATTCAAAGTAAGAAGAAAAAGTAAGAAAAAAAAAAATATTTCTTGTGAAATTCAGAAGCAATTTGCCGCCATGTTAAGCATTCTTCGGATTCTGCTTATCACGTGTCGATCTAAATAAAAAGCAAATCTTTCCATTTTCACTTTAAAACATTTCTCTGTGCTAACATTCAGCTATTTTTATATTTAGTATATTTTTTTCAATAATTGATATTGTAATATAGTTTAAAGAAAGAGTAGTATTAATAAATAGTATTTAAACATCACTACGGCACGGACTCGAATTTTTTACCGTACTTGGCGTTCTACCAACTGAGCCGTTGCACTTTAGTGGTCATCAAATTTTGGTATTGTAATATGCTATCGCTTTTATCAAATGAGTTTTTTGTATAATATTTTGTATCAAAATTATTTATTTCTTCAGAAAGATTTCGAGGTAGATTTTTATCAAATAAAAAATTATACAAAGCATATTGTGAGAAGTTCTTTGCATCTTAATAATGTTATGTGAACCTCATATATTAAATAAAGAGTAAAATGTTATACCAATTAAAAACGTCCATTTTGGCACAAAAATAGTATGAAATGGGATTTTAGATTTATCGAGTCATTTCCTTGCTAAAAGTCTGTACCCGGGTCACTTTTCGGTAACGAAATTTTAGAAACTCATTTGCAAAGTACTAACGCTTTGTAAATTGCTTAGGGCTTTTGCAAAAATAGGTTTTATGTTTTTGAAAATATATACATAAGAGTATTAAAAAAATATTACAATATTGATTTTTCATTTCTGATGAAATATTTTAAGAAACGTAAAAAGTTTGGTTATTTTTTTAAGCGTTTGCAATAAAATTTAGCTTCGCATTACTAAACTTGTTAAAGGAAATTTCAAAATTGATTACTTTTATAAAAGCAACAAAGTTTTAGAAGATTATAAAACGTATTATCTACATGCGAATATGTGTGCAGTTTTTTGAACTACCCACTGAAAAAGGGAATCATTTCGGTTCATTGTAAATGCAACGAAAAATAACAGAAAAAGCGAACTAGATTTCAACGAAATTAAACACGTGGATAATCTTTAGCTTAGTGACAACTGTAACATACTTTATACATTTTATATGTAGTCATGGTTTTACTACTGAATCTTTTATATAAGAGATTTAACTTTATGGAAGCTGAACGAAAGTCATACGGTGATAACGTTATCACCGCTTAATAATTCAAATGTTTATTCTACTAATAATATAATAAATATTAATAAGCTTTAAATGAAAGAACTATTACCTCACTTGAAGTAGTTGAATTGAATCAATTACGTTATATAGCCAACGATAACCGTAAACTGGTGATCGTTTAACTTGGAGTATTCAGATTTTACTTGTATGCCCGCAATAAGTGTGACTGATGATATGATTTTATGTTTTAGCGACAAATACTCGGATAAAATAAAGATCGAAGAAATGATTATATGAATTCAAAAGCAAAAGAAAGTTCTCAATCACAATTAATAAATTAGTGCTTCTGTAATTTAAAATTCTACGGAACTAAGATAATATACAAGTTTCTGTAGAATATGTATTTATTTAAATCAGTTTTTCAAGCGTCTCCTGCTTCTAATTTTGGAAACTTTAAAAAGATGTCTCTTAAATTCCCTGAATAAAAATAAAATATTTACTTCTGTTAAAAAACGCTATGCGATATATCTTTATAATTATAAGGAGGAAACTGCAGTTTTAGAAATATATATATTTTTTCTTTTTTTATTATTTATTCTGTTTATTACATTTAAATTTTACAGTATAACATACTCCTAAACCCAAATCTTATCCAAAAGATTGTCGCGTTTAAGGAGTTCACACGCATCATAACTACTAAATAACTAATTAATATGTAACATTATCTTATACTCATATCAGTCTTAATATCTTATACTATAATTAATCTCATACTTCTATTAGAAATCTTATAATTAAAATAATAAGTATTTTCTATGTTCTCAGGAACATGTCCATCTCGGCACTTTTCTGGGTTGGATGATACCGGTTAAAAGGTTTCCGAACTATATGTGGTGTGTGAGCATAAAGTCCAAGTATTTATATGCGACTTTACTACTCCGAATATGGAAATTGTGTTGCAGTAAGTACATATAGTGCAAGACACTAGGAAACACAAAGCTCAAATGAGAAGTTTGGATCATCCGGCTTTATCACCCTAACATAACTATAATAGTTATTTCACGCCTCTCTGCTGTGGTTATGTGATTGAAACAGCCTGCTTACGATCTGTAGTCAAAATAATATACGCTCTGTCACTTTTAAATGGTATATTTAAACTATATTAATATTTACACTTATATATAAATTTAAAGGCAAATATGTACATTTAGAAGAATCCACAAAGCTGTTTTGAAACTTTGTAAGGATATCTCTAAATGCCTGTTTATAAATTTAATTCTATAATCGATGTTTCCACAAAATATTTCTCGATAATATCACAATTCCATTAAAATTTACTGGTGGCTTTAATATAATAGTAACGTATAGTAGAACTTTGGTAGGCGGTTTGGGTATCTGACTCTAGATTTGAAACGTGGCTGTAGTAGCTACTTCATAACAATCACGTTAGAGTTAAGTTTAGAAAGTCAGACAGTTGGTTTAAATTACCAAAAATTATTCATAAAAGTAATTCGGTTCTTATCACAGCGTCAGTTATTATATATTAAAATTCGCTTTAAACTTATCTAGATTAGAGGATTTCAATCAAATCCCTTATTGTTAAGTTCAATTTCAGCGATAAACCTTCCTTTATGAAAAAAAGGACGCATTTCCTACAGTAAAAAACATAAACGCGTCACTGCCGGCGAAAGCACACATAACAAACATTAATTTCAGTATTTCCAAAAATGTTATATTATATAGTTATAGCTCACTTTAATGAAACGAAATAACAAAATTAGGTCAGGTTAGTTTTATTTTATAATAAAACTTACTATCTAGCTTTATTCAACAAAAACAAAAGTTTTATGGTTTAATAAATTAAATTTTGTCCATTTTACGGCTCATACTGCATAATAGTTTCAATTTTCGGAAAATAATAAAGGGGAAAAGCATTATAATGCATAAACCACGTAAAATGTATATTAAAATATAAATTTATATTCAACAATTGATTACTAAACTTAAATTCAATTGTTTGATAACTTCACATATACATTTTATGTTATTTTTATGGAGGCGGTAAAACTTGAACGTGACCAGGCGTTTGGATTCGTTCTTATCAAGTACTAAATAACTATAGATGTTTACAAAACATATTATGATATAAGATCAAATCTCAAATACAAGAAATACATAGTATAATATTATAATTCTTATATCACCATTCGTCATGTTAATTTGAATGTTATATAAAAACCAGGTACGAATGTTTTGTTATTAGATTACATATGTTTCAGAGGGTGAAGAACAGATTTTTTTAAATAATTATAGCCCAAATCATTTATTGTTTTTGATCGTATCATTTCTTTTTTCTTTTTCTTGAAAAACGCTAAATTGTTCCGTAGTAAAAAACATAATAAATGTTTATTGGGACACACCAAACTTTAACAAAATCGTTCAGACCAGTAGTTTTATCATGATGCGGAAACATATTAAACACAAATTCATAAAGTGAGAATTAACATTAAAATTCTGTCATTCTTATTCCAAAGAGTGCATGAATCATTTGAAATAAAGAACCAGGAAAGTTTTAACCGGTAGAGTTGTAATTTCTGGTCATTTGCTTGGAATATAAATTTGAATATAGGGTTTTTCTTGCATTGTCTTAACGGCAGTGTAAATTAGAATAACGTCACATAGCTAAGCATGTACAATACATGCTCAAAACATACACGTTCAAAATAAGTGTGTATACCAAAATTTTACTTGAAGAGTTTAAAAATAACTTAATAAAAATATAGTTACAAGATTCCACCCCGACAAATATAGTTAAAAAATAATAATAAAAACTTACATATTCACGTACGAACTTTGTTCGTTCTGTATTGTTTTCACTTTTATCGGATGGACATATGGATGGATGGATGGATGTCTGTGGACGGGAAAAATTTTTATTACTGTCCAGAGATGGCGCTGCTTTCAATTTACTGATTTAGTTTATTTTCATATTTAATTATATTACTATTTTGTATTATTATTAATCAATTTTTTTTGTAATTTTTTAGTAATTATAAATAAACATGTATTTAACATTTTCTTTTGTTCAATAAATAATAATCAGTTTACTTAAAAGTCAATTTTTTTTATTAACCTTTATAATTTCGTCAAAGTTCGTTCGGGAAATACCCTAGGTATTTGCATATTCACTGGTTTCATCTATTTATCTTATTGTTGTAAGGGAAATCGGAGTGAGAGTCACGAAGGAATTCGCTTGAGTTGTTACTCTAGCGGCTGAAAAGTAAATATGTTTTCTATAAATAAGCTATTTATAATTTACGTAATATTCAGATGCATATAAATCTCCATATTAAAAATGATGCAAGCGTATATTACTAGTTACTAAAACCACTTATCAGTTAGGTATTATATAAATTCGCAGAGAAAATTTATTAACCACAACTACAATTTATATAAATTTATGTACAAAAGCGTCTGTTTTATTTATTGTAAGATATAAATTAATAATAAATCTGCTCGCAGGCTGTGTGACTAGACCCAAAATTAATATCCAAAAATTACTCGCTAATATCGAAAGCGCGTCTGTGTTAAATGGCGTAACGCGTAATGTACTGTAATTTATGACGTAGTAACCGTAGTGTTTTCCCGCCGCCTAATAAATAACTTTTACGCTGACGTTTCCTTTATTTTTGATAACATTCAATAAAATATTTTTAGAAATCCGTATTTTTCTAAGGCTATTAAAGTAACTGTTACATAATTTATACCAAACTTTTATTTGATAGTTAATTGTCAACAGCTGTTAATTTTCAGTATAATACATAATATCTTAAAATATAATATTTTCCTTACTAAAACTAAAATCTTTAATATGGCACTACAGTGTCATATTAAAGATTTTAGTATGTTTAATGTTTTTAACTATATTATCAAAAAAAGTAATAATGCCTGGGATTTCATTTTAGTAATCTACTTTATAGGTACACTATGTTCAATAAGTTGTTAGTTTTTTATTTGTATTCCTGTATCTTGGTATTTTTTCAGTACACCGAAAGGTCTCTAGTGAAAAATCTCCACTTTTTACTCATATTTTTTGTAATACTACATACGTTTTGTAGTTTAGGGCCATGCTTGAGATTTTATCTTACATTACAGTATATTATTTATGATTGTGTAATATTTGACAAGTACAAATGAAAATTCATGGTCACGTTTAAGTTTCACTAACGTTAAAAAAAATAGAGCATAAAATTTGAGTGTGAAAGTTTCAAATAATACATACACTCTAAATAAGGTGATCAATTTCTCAATAGAATTTTATATAACATATATTTTTATATTTTTATAAGTATGTAAGCCACAATATGGACCAAATTTATTTTAATACCAATCAGATTCAATTTTTATTATGAAATATTTGTTACATTTCAATATTAAGCGTATGCATTAAATACTATAGCCTGCAGCGAGGCGTTTGTGGTTTTTTAATTGTAGGAAATCATAGTGAACCAAAGGAAGGATTATTTCCAAAACTTAACCGCATTATAATCTGGCATTTTAAATCTAATTATCTTACCTGATGCTGTGACAAGAGCTGAAATATTTTTTAACTAATTTGTCTTAATTTCAACTTTCTTTGAATTTAATATTATTCAATTAGTTATTAGTAGATCCTATCTCTATCAAATTGGTTTCATCTCGATCGGGCTGACTCAACTATATAAAACTAACTTGGGGTCGGTTCTTCTAACTTGCTTTTTGCTCCATTTTGCAGAATTCCACGAACAGTCTTTTTGTTTGTCACCCTCTCTGATTACTAAAATTTCAAGAAGCAATAAAACAGTGTTGTAATAGATTATAATGGTGAAATATTTTTCACGTATACATTTTATGGTGTTCTTAGATTCAAATATTAAATAAAAAAATATTATTATTATGAATACGTATTTAAATTTTTGCAACTGTTCGTCATTTAACAAAATACATGCTTTGCATTGCTTTCTGAATTCATAAAAACTTCTCTAAGACATTATAGGTCATTAAAAACACCTGTTCAACTTGAAGCTCAACCACGGCAAGTTTGTATAATTATTATAGTGGAAATATTAGAAGTATATAAAAAGATTATCTCTTTTGTATAGAAATGTTCTATATACAAAGTTAACAATATAGAGTATAATGTCTGAATGCAGTTTGTGAAGGTAATTTATCAACAACTTTAAAAGGTTTTCAGGCATTCATTATATATGCATCAAAAAATAACAGCGTACTACTTTGATCTCAATACTGCGTGAAACGTGAAAAACTTGTATCACGGATAAGTATGACACTTTTATGGTATATCTACATTTTTTGTATCGTAATATACTTCTCAATATGTTATTTAAAATATGTAGTTTGTGTTCTGTATGCTTAAAATGTACATACTATAAAAATTCGTATCTAACATTGTTCTTGGGGCAGTTTTGGAGATTCTATTTGGTTATTTACTATTTTTACTACAAAATAATGGAAGTAATTATAACAAGTTTTTTCTAGCTTTCTTGATATTCATTTAGATACTTGGAATTAATCTTTCTTTGGTGAAAAAATCCATACAGTTCCAGGATCTACATTTTCCATTATAATAAAAAGTGTAAGAATTAAAAGTAAATCTACAAGTAAATAATTAAAACACTTGAAATAAGAAATATTTCTAAGCCTATATATTCGTATTACAGCATAGGGTGACATATAGGTACATAGTTGCCAGTAGTATATTGAAAGATGAAAGAAAACATATTGTTTTAACGTTAACATAATATCTGTTGTTATATATTGAATGTTGTTTTTATTATCACTTTTTTATATTTTTCTTCATTTCTAATTATACAAAGTTGATTTTTCTCTTGTGTTCTAACTTTGAAGTTTAAGAGGATATATGAATACGCTTGAAAAAAATTTTGAAAATTTTTATCGGTTAACTAATTTGCTATCAATTTTGGTTTGAACACTACATAGAATTTTATAACAGATTATTTTGCAATAATAAAATCAATTCATAAAAATAAAAAAAAGTCACGTTTTACTCAACTTAGTATTATGTAAATGTTCTAAGAAAACTTCAAAGCCCTTGTAAGAAAAAATATTTATTTTTTATATACTCGTAGTTCAGAAGCAATTTGCCGCCGCCATACGTCGGGTTCTGCTAGTCACGTGTCCGTCTAAATATAAAATAAATCTTTCCATTTTTACTCCAAATCACTTTTCTTTCCTAACATTATGATTCAGCTGTTTGTAATTCCATTTTTTTTGCAATATTTATTATTTTATTATAGTTTAAAGAAAGAGGAACCTATTATGTATTTGTTAATATCAACATGGACCTAAACTATTGACCGTACCTATTGTTCTACCAACTTAGCTATACTTTTTTTATTTATCCTCAAATTTAATATTCTAGTATGTTTATAGCCTTTATATGAAATAACAATATACGATAATTTAAAATCATATTAAATTCTTGATTAATTAAGACATAAGCTATATCGTTTTAGAAATATTTTTATCTTATGAATAATTAACTTCTTGTGACTTGATTTACATAGACAAAAGAGTGTAAGTAAAAATTCCAAACATTTGAATTAATGTGTGCAATTTAAAACTCCTGTTCGCATCTAAAGAAAAAATATCATCTTAGTTTGTTTTATTTTCATACAATGTACGGATATTATTTGAATAAAATGATTTTATACAGCTTATTATTTGAGTAAAAACGTTTACGAACAAATACGAGTATAAGAATAAATATAATATCAGCATTACCTTCCTTCGACAAATTCGTCACAATATCAGATATAGTCTAGTCAGATATAGTTTCAATAGATCAAAATCGAAAAAGTATTTTGATTGGGTTAAAGTGACAAATAATACAAATCAAAAGAAAAGAGGATATGTTTCAAAATTTAAGTATATACTGTATATACTTTCAAATGCATTTAGTGAAATTGTTAATTTGGGATTACAAATAGACACTTTAAATTAAAGTATTGAGCTGAGCGTAAGCGAAGCTCTTAACCGTTTGGGAGACCTTTTTTGTGTTTAGTTGTCTCCAGAATGCGACAAGATAATTAGCTAAAAATTTTCTACTGCATGTTAAAGCCGAACGCGGATGTTATAGCGAAAACAGATTCAAAAAATGTTTAGCCATTCAAAAGTTTGCAAAAAAAAAAACACTCTTGCCACAGACAATACATTAGAGCTGACCTGCGCGTGCGAGCAATGCGCTGAGCTAGAATGTGACAATTAGTCCTAATAAATCGATATTTCCTGTACCTATTTAGACAAAAGGAGAGGGGCTCAGCTCAACACCCGCCGCGCACGATTGGCGGATCTTAGTATATATAGATAGGTGAATCTTTAGATAAAAGACAATATGAATATAAAAGTTACTGATGTAGTAACGGGTAAATAGTTATTACGTCATAAATAACATCGTATTACGCATCATATTACGCCATTTAACACAGACGCGCTTTCGATATTGACATTCATTTATGTGGAAATTTATTTTGGATTTAATTAAAATAATGAGCAGCTTTTCGTTATAACGATTGAAATATACATGAATTAAATTAATTATGAAGTTCGCATTGCATAATGTTCCTGATGAAAGATTTGTGACGTCATAATTGACTAATGATGTGAATATAAAAAAATATGTGGTTCATAGAGTATCCATTTCTCATTGTTAATTGTTATGAGAAGATAATATTATAATTTATTTCCAATCAATGTCAAGTATATTATTAAAGAATGTATAAAAAAATATGTATATACAAAAGCTTAATTGTTACTCTCGTATTATTTCTTTCAAGAAATTCCAAAAGATTACAGTTTACTATTAAAATATACTTAGTTAAGTTCTTCAATGTGATGAAGAACAATAGTATTTTACAGTCTATTAACATTGTATATTGATTAATAAATCCTAAGGAGCTCTTAATCTCGTTTAAACACTTATTACATAATATTCAATAATTAATTGATTCAATACTTATAAAATAAAACTTTATACAAAAATACCATACAAAACATATTGCAGTATATCTGTAGTTTCTACCCGCTATTGGGTAATATTACTTTATTTTTAATATGTATAAATACCCGATAATGAGTTCAGCAAGGGCAGTAACAACCACGCAATTATTAACACAGGCTAGTGTGAAGTGATTCTGTATGGATAAGCGAAAGGACTTATTGGGTGAGCAAATTATGTTATGTAATTAATATATAATTAATTATTACTTATTACTACTTACTTACTTGCAGATGTTTAATATATAGTGATTAAGAATATGTGAAAGTAAGAATAAATATTCTACACATATATGTCACACTTTTGTACTACTGCAACCTCCAGGTAAAATAATTTAAAGCTATAACGTAGTACAACTGATATGATCAACAGTTTATTGAGATCATTAACTCCAGAGTAACCAATGTTCAATTTACTTTTAAAACTGCAAAAAGCCTGGATAGTAATATGATTTTATTTTTAAATATAAAAGAAATGAATATAACCAAAATCTGTAAAATTTTAATTGAAGTATTTTCGTTTAATACAAAATATTTTAAATCTGATATGTGTACATAGTCTTATTATTAAATATTTTAAATTTGATATGTGTACATAGTCTTATTTTTAAATATTTTAAATTTGATATGTGTACATAGTCTTATTTTTAAATATTTTAAATTTGATATGTGTACATAGTCTTATTATTAAATATTTTAAATTTGATATGTGTACATAGTCTTATTATTAAATATTTTAAATTTGATATGTGTACATAGTCTTATTTTTAAATATTTTAAATTTGATATGTGTACATAGTCTTATTTTTAAATATTTTAAATTTGATATGTGTACATAGTCTTATTTTTAAATATTTTAAATTTGATATGTGTACATAGTCTTATTATTAAATATTTTAAATTTGATATGTGTACATAGTCTTATTTTTAAATATTTTAAATTTGATATGTGTACATAGTCTTATTTTTAAATATTTTAAATTTGATATGTGTACATAGTCTTATTATTAAATATTTTAAATTTGATATGTGTACATAGTCTTATTTTTAAATATTTTAAATTTGATATGTGTACATAGTCTTATTTTTAAATATTTTAAATTTGATATGTGTACATAGTCTTATTATTAAATATTTTAAATTTGATATGTGTACATAGTCTTATTATTAAATATTTTAAATTTGATATGTGTACATAGTCTTATTTTTAAATATTTTAAATTTGATATGTGTACATAGTCTTATTTTTAAATATTTTAAATTTGATATGTGTACATAGTCTTATTTTTAAATATTTTAAATTTGATATGTGTACATAGTCTTATTATTAAATATTTTAAATTTGATATGTGTACATAGTCTTATTTTTAAATATTTTAAATTTGATATGTGTACATAGTCTTATTTTTAAATATTTTAAATTTGATATGTGTACATAGTCTTATTTTTAAATAACATATACTTCACAAAGAATAACCACATTTTAAAATAGATGTTAGTTTATATTTACTAAATAAAAAACAAAGGGACATGAATAAAAACTGTATATTTATTCACATAGTATCTTATACTTAGTCGTATCACTCACAGATCTCTGAATGCCTATATCTCGATAAAATCACAATTCCATTAATATTTACTTTTGCTTTTAATATAATAATAACATAGTAGAGCCTTGATACGAGGTTTAGGCTTCTGGCTCAGAACATGGAACGTGGCTACTAGATGTGATTTAATTTAATAATTTTTAGTTTTCAAAAATCTTGTTAGGGTTGACTGTATGTATGTATTTGAGAAAGACAGAAAGTCAGTTTAAATTAACAAAAAATATTTATTCATAAAAGTATTTCAGCTCTTGTCACGGTATCAGGTATTATATATTTACATTCGCTTTAGACTTATTGCAATTAGAAGTCAGAATGTGGTTAGATATCGAAAATAACTCTTCTATAAACGTCTTGTTGCTAGCGACAATAGCATTTAATACACATGCTTAATACTACATTCAAATGTAACTAACATTAATATTAGTGCTACTACTTATGTAAAAAAAAAACATTTTTTACGCAGTATACCCGTAAAATATGATAAATCATCTTGACACAGGTTTTGTGGCTTAAAAATTCTACACATCCTATATTTTCAAGTGGGTAGTTATTGTATTAGTTTTTGGTGTGTTGAAAGATTTAAGACTACTATTTAAGGTGTTTAAATAATTATATTGAATTAAGTTAAAAATAATAAGAAGGGTGAAACAGCATCAAGTGGTGGCAAGTGGTTACAATCTCACCTCCGGTTCTTAAAATATTTCTGAAGAGTCTGAAAGAAACCGGCAACGTATTTATAAAGACACTTTTTATGTGACTTAATAATTTTGAAATAACCTCACATGTTAACAAGATGTTATACACATCTGAAATGAAATTGGTGTAATTTAAAAAGTAATTTTCGGCACGAAAATAGTACTAGTATGTAATGGCATTTTAGGTTTGCGAGACATTTCCTTGCTAAAAGTTTATTTCGAGGCCAAATTTTCAGAAATGAAATTTTAAAAACTCATTTGGCAAAATACTAACGCTTCGTAAATCGCTTAGGGTTTTTAGAAAGATAGCATAGAATTGAAGATACGTTTTAAAAATATATTACGATATGAATTGTTTTAGAAACATTACAAGTTTGTTTATTTTTTAATGCAATTATATTAAGACTAAGATTAACATAACTGAACCCGTTATAAGCAATTTCAAAATTGGTATATTTTATTAAATCTACAAAATTGTAAAAGCTTTAAAAAGTATTATGTATTAGATCACAACATGATTATGTTCTGTTCTGTGGATATGTCGTTGAAAAAAGTGGATCGTTTCAGTTCATTGTAAATGCAACTAAAAATAATAGAAACAGCGAACTAGTTCTCAATAAAATTGAACACGTGGATAATCTATAACGTAGACGAGTGTAACATAAGTTCATATATATTATATGTATGGATAGAGTTCTACTACTTAAGCTTTTCTATAAGAGACTTGACGTCGTTTTCTTCTTCTTTCTTTTGTATATTATTCATTGATAATCTTATTAACGCTTTATAATATAAAATTTATTTTCTACTAATAAAATAATAAATGATAGTAAGTATTGTAAGTGAAAGAATCGTTACCGTAGTTAAATTCAAATAATGACATAGTATAGCTAACGATAACCATAAACAGATGATCGTTAAACTTCAAGTGGTCTGAGTTTACTCGCTTACCTATAATTACTATGGGGAGCAATATGATTTTATGTTTTAGCAACAGATCGTAGCATAAAAACAATGAATGACAGAATAAATAGTTGGATGATTTCTAAAATAAAAGAATTTTTTCAATCTTCAATGAATCAATCAATCAATCAATCAAAATCGAGTTTCATCATCATCATCAGTCATCGAATACTGCAGTACTAATGTAATGCAGTGTTCTTAAAACTCCATGGGGGTCAGGATAAACAAGTTTTTATTTAAAGAATCAGTTAGTATTTTATTGACAAGAACATAATTTATTTACGAGTAAATCGGTTCTCCTAACGTCTCCTGGATCTTGAAAACTTTTAATGATGTCTCTTAAATCACCTGAAGAAAAATAACTCATTTAACACTAAACCTACCGACAATTCTTGTATATCTGTTCCTACCGCACACCATCAAATTGATCGGTAATTAAAAGTTATTTTATTATATAACGCAGGTAATAATGGACAAACTAAAACTTTTTTTTTTTTTTTTTAAAGACCATAGTCCATGCCTTTCATTGTGATTTTAAACAATTTTATTACAATTTTAATTGCGATGGTAACTTCGCAGGAAATTGTACACCTGCACAAGTTTTTGAAAGCTATTTTAAAAATTGAATTTAGTTTAAAAATGTGTAAGTTTTATAAAAGTTTAAGAACGGTCATTTTGATCGGTACTTGGTAGGTTTAGTGTTAATCTTACTTCTAATAAATAACGCAATGCAATCAATATCTCGCTAAAATTATAAGGAGAAAAATGCATCTTTAGAAATATGAATGTATTTATTATCTACGAGCTTCCTTAAATATCCTTACATGAGTTACATGTTTGATGATGTCATAAGAATTATACTTTACTATCGCGTTTTATTTTGCATTTTACTTCCCTATATCATCCAAATTTATAGATTATTAATTGAATAACTTTTATACTAATAATAAAATTATTATTATTATAAAAGTTATAATTTCATTTCACAAAACGAAAATATTTATTTGATCTGGAACCATTTAAAATATATGTCGTCACTGTTATTTCACATAAATAGTATACATTCGTTCACATCTGAAACAAAATAGCACAGTCAGTTTGTGCTAATTAGTAACGAGAGCGAGCTGTGCTTGTCACCGCGTCTCTGCACATCGCTGTGAGAACGCAGGTCTAGAAGGGTTTAAATAGATAAATACAGTATCAGATAATGTAAATACCATCATCATATTTTCTAAGATTTTACTTAATGACTTCTTCAGATAACTAGGCATCATTTAATACAAACATATTACGTATTTAACATTCGTCTAATGCTTAAATATTAACAATATAGGTAGTAACATATTTTATCTTTTCCTGTATTTTTTTTTGTTTGCCTAAATTTTCGGTATGTACGTGACTGTGCATACGAAATGTCATCTGTCGTAGTACATTGGAACTCAGTTTGACAGTTGTCATTCTAGCGGAACGTCAAACAGGCAGCGAGGTGGCCATGCTTCACTTTTGAAGTGGCAACAGTGAATGCATCACGCTCGTCACGAATCGCTCTTTATCAATGCCATCCCTAACCGTTATTGTTCTAATCTGTATTTGCTTTATGGTTATGCTTTTAGAATGTTTATTTAGCTGTTACTTTGTGATTTTAAACCTATCAAGTGTGATTGAATAAATTTCAGTTATTTTGGGATTTCTATTGGATTATCACATACGTATAATAGCGAGAATTCCGATATGGGTCATTAATAAATAATTCAATATCTAATTTACTTGTTACACTGAAACTTCTTACAGGGAAATAATAGATTGCAGGTATATTTACTTAAGTAAATTTCTATGAAATAATGTTTTGTGTAACAATAATTTGTAATATTTAATTCTTATATGACCTTAAGTTGGTTACACATGGGACTATTCTATGGACGATTCACAAAGTTTTGCTGTCGGGTGTACATTTTGTCTTTTATTTCTATTTGTATAATCTTCCTTCTCCCTCTTTTTGGAATGAGATAAAAAAGCTTCATATTAATAAAATGTTAATACAATAAAGTTGTTTTAAGAATATTTCCATACAATTCGCATTCAAATTACTAATGGATACAGCATAGTAATTTTCTGCCTTAATGTTTTATTTCTTATTAATTACTTCGTAAAACAATATGGAAATTTATATCGTATATGCTTATTTTGATCTAATAATTTATGTTTTTCTACAACTTTATTCAAACCTTATCCCGCTTTCCGTTATTTTTCAATGCAAATTTTACGAGTTCAGTGAACTTCATGTTTTTTCAGTATATGATTAATGAACTTCAAAACTGAATACACTGAATACTGAAGCAGTGTTCATATCGTTTGTGAATGTATTAAAAATATTTTTAAATATGGACTTTTTACGGCAGTCGTAAACACTAATAGCCTGTAAAAAGTGTTAAAAACATTTTCATAAAAACATGCAGAAAAATTGTATTCAATAGTTTTTTCAAGCTTCGAATAAATCTATTTATTTCTACAATCACTTTTTGTTTTATCGGGTTTTAAAAAAGTATTATTTATTCAGATGATTTGAGCATTTGTAATTTTTGGATTTGCGTAAAATTTGTCAGAACGAGAAATGTTAATTCATGTTTTTTTATGTTGACTAAAATATTAATTTATTTTACATAAATTTGTTTTATTAATTCTATTAATTAGAGGAGTGTTGAAGAAAATAGATGGTTTGCGTGATTGACGATATAATGAAGGGAGTGTGTACAGAGATGACGAGTAACAGGACAGTATGGAAGGAAAAAACGTAATGCGTCGACCCCAAAATTAGGATAAGGGCAAGAAGATGATGATGTTTTATTAAAATAAGCAACGATGTATAAATTTTTGTGTTAAAATATGTTATGAAAAAAATACAAGATTTATTTGTGATCCTAATGAATTATTACATTGATAAAAACTCCAATATAAATACTTACATAATCCAAAATAAAAATATCTATACAGTTAATAATATCTTAACTGTAAGAATATTTAAGGTGTTAATATTTTATACAAAAGAATGATCGTTACATAATTTATTAGTAATATATTATATTATCTGGTTTCTCATCTTACATATACGAAACAAAGATAACCACAAGACGAAGCACCCGCTTTTACTCGTATATAAAGTGCACTTTTCATGTCAAAGAGCAATTTCTGTACGCTTTAAATTAAATAGTGCTATGAGATTTAGTTTTTAAAGATGCAGTATACACATTAAAAATTCCTCGATCATCTTTGATGATATTTCATTGACTTTGATATTTATATATACATATATTCCATAATATATATAACTATAAAGAAACCATCTCTTCCACACCTCTAAATGTGATTAAAATTTATTATTTTAAACAAAATTATTGCAACAATGTAGGGTCATTATCATAAAAGATTCTTTAGCGATATCACATACAAAGATATAAATCACTTTGTGTCAAATAAAACCAGGAATAGAAATGCAGAAGATTTTTCACACAAAATAATATTTAAACTTTTCAACAGGAAATATTGAATGTATGAAAGAGTAATTATTTTGACAATTATTTTTATTAAAAACTATAATAATAACAAATCTATATCTTCTTATATTTATTTATGTATATTTTGATTAATAACACCGATTTAGAATGTCGGGGATCTGATGATGTGACCTACTTTATTGAGTTAAAAACATTCTACTTAGTAAGCGTTAATAATTAATATTATTTTATAAATTAATGAACTAAAAGTTATTCTACAATTTTTATTCAAATATAAAACATATTTGAAGCGTTATTGCATTTCAAATTTATGAAAAGCTTTACATGTCAAGAAAAATAGATAATTCATTTTCCAGACGCCGATGTAAGAACTAGAGCGAATACCTTGATGACTCTCACTCTGACCTGCTTTGCAGTAATGTGATAAATAGTGCCATGTTTTCATTTTGAATATCTTGGAATATTTCAAATATTATATATCTGTAAATGTATTTTATTTCACAAATAAATCGTATTATCTTAGATGGTAATACAAAATAAATTCCTATAACCTGTTGGCTACGGATCCTGAGTGCCGAGTTGAGATCGTACGATTCCCGCATGAGAACATTCTTTGTCTGATCAACGGATTGTTTGAGTGTGCGTTGTGTTTGTTATTTTTATGTTTGTTTAAAGCCACGAAAAACAGGCACTAACCTTCTATGCAAAATGTAATATTTATTTCATATTAAATAACATAAAAATAATTCATAGTACATGCGAATTGAGTACTGCGCAGTAAGCATCGTAATACTATGTAATTCATATGTTTTAGGATCATACTTGAGATTTTATCTTGTATTTTATATGTAGTATTTGAGAATAAATATAAACGCATGGTCACGTTCGAGTTTTACCGACCCCGGAAAAATAACTTGAATATAAAATGTGTTTGTGAAATCATAGATTCTAAGTTTAGCGATCATTCGCTGGATAGAATTTTATATTTATAAAGATAGTAAAATAACAACTTTCATGTTATTTACATATTACTAAATATGGCCAATAACTTCGACCGCTCACTCCCCTCCAGTATTTAACGTAGTTAGATATCTAAAACTTAAAAGTTTATAGAACATCCGTGTCTTGGAAGTGTTATTGTTATTTATTAAAATTCACACATTTAATACTACCGTAATAAAAAAGGGAAAGGTGTAGAACTCTTATTGCCATCAATTACAAACTTATGAAATGTAAGTGTTTTTCACTTTCTGTAATAATTCACAAAAAAAAATGAAGATAATTGCTCGAGATACAAACTATTTTGTGTTTCAAGTTAGTTCAAGACCAAACATAGATACCTAAAAAAATAATTTAAATCAGTTCAGTTGCTATGAAGTACAGCCCAGACATACGTCATGACATTTTTATACAGGGTGGGCCAAAAATTTTTGCAAATAGCAACACTTGATTTCTCCAAAACCGTGAGAGCAAGGGGCGCGCGGGTGGCGGGGAATTGTGCGTCGTTTAATGCAATTTTAGTCACGATGGAGCGCTTCACGGGACAACAGCGTGCTTTTTGCGTAAAACAATTTTACAAAAACAACGATTCCTACATTACTGTACGACGCACAGTATTTCGCCTAGAACATGCTAGGTGGACAATATTCATGTTATCATTTCCAGGTAATCTTAATTACAAAACGTAAACAACATCCCTAAACTCCAATTCCGAGAATCTGTTGTTTGTCACATGTTTAACTGATGAATCATAGGGGTCAGAAGGCAGGTAATGAGTTTAATGCAACCTTTCCAATCAATCAGTTGCAATTTAGCGACACTTTCGTGCACGTCTCATAGTGGATTATAGTAATATTGTGAGTGTTTGTGATGGATATTAATACTGAGGGTAAATCCTATTTTTTAATAAGTAGTTATTTAAAACAAAATCTATTGAAATGTATTTTTAGTGTAATTTTAACATACATTACATATTTTAGCGTATATTTTTTCAAAAAAAAAACTTTGACAGAGCTAAATTTACAGACATTCTCCTCTATCCGGGCTAATTCTTAGATATATCATAGGAATAACTTTATTCTATATAAAAATACACATATTATTTAGCACACTTGAGTACAACATGTTTTTTCTTTTTTTTTCAAAACACGTTTACTCCATTTCAAGGATAGACTTTTTCGAAGAATGGTTGAAACACACGAAGAATGAAAAAAATTCGCGTGTATATGTCTACCTTTCTTCAAAATTTCACTTTGCTGACATTACTGAAAGTAGCGGAAAAGAAATAAATTTGAAAATATCCAACCTTTCAAATAAGATTGGTACCAAATGGTTGGCTTCAGGAAAGTCGAAGGAGCGTTTTTTAATTAAAAACAAGACGTGGCTGGATGAAGCAGACATACAGTTCACCGCGAGTTCTTCTGCGTCACAACCTTCGACATCGAGTGGGGCTGTGACTCCTGCAGGAAGACCTCGCAAAGATTTCGAAGAATCATCGTTTAAGACGAAGAAACGTCGCGTTGTGGATCTCGTAGAATCGCGAAGTGTCAGTGAATTAGTGACTTCTGCCGAAATTGCTGTGCGTTCAACAGGCCAAAGAAAAATTTCCAACATGATTAGAGACATTAGTGAGAACCCAGATAATATTAAAAAGTCTAAAAATACCAGTTCTGTTATTCCTAGGCAGTTAAGTAGTGACGAAGCCTTAGCTTACTATATAGATTCTAAATCAACAACGCATGCATACAAACAAACAAGAAAGTGGTCCATGAAGGCAGGACATAATGTATTTCCGTCATATTTTAGTTTAAGAAAGTCCAAACAGGCCGACAGGCCGGGTGACAACCCTGCAGAGGAGCACATTGCTATAACAGAAACTCGTGCTGAAATAAATTTGCAAGCCTTATTAAATAAAACAGTGGAACGTCTAATATTAGCACAGAATGAAGTTATCAGCAGTCCTCCCAACAAGTTCATCGTTTACACTTGTTAGTAAATGGGGATTTGATGGAAGTTCTGGGCACAGCACATACAAACAGAGATTTGAAAACACTGAAGATACGGACGAGTTTCTTTTTGTATTTTCTTTGGTTCCCCTTAAGTTATATGATGGGTCCAAAATTATTTGGCAAAATCCTCGGCCTTCATCAACAATGTATTGTCGCCCAATCAAATTTATATTTGCTAAAGAAACGAACGACTTCACGTTAGCGGAGACAAACAGATTGTTGGAAGAAGTTAACGATCTTCTTCCAACACTTATCAAATTTGATGATTCTCAAATCTCTGTGAAACACGTACTTTTACTGACAATGACAGACGGAAAAGTATGCAACGCATTAACAGAAACTCGTTCATCTCAAAAGTGTTTCATCTGTGGCGCCACCCCCAAAACAATGAACGATGATCCCGCGAAGTTCAACAGCAATCAAGAACATTTTGGCTTTGGTTTATCTACACTTCATGCTTGGATTCGTTGCTTTGAATGCCTTTTACATATCAGCTACAAGTTGAATATAAAGAAATGGCAGGCTAGAAGCGACGAAGACAAAGCAGATATCAAAGTTCGTTCCGAAGAAATCAAGTTGAAATTTAAGAACGAGATGGGGCTTATTGTTGATAAACCAAAGCCAGGATTTGGTTCTTCAAATGATGGAAACACAGCCCGTCGCTTTTTTAAGAATGCTAAGATGAGTGCTCACATCACAGGGTTAGATGTTACAATTATCAAACAATTTGATGTTATTTTGAGGACATCGTCTTCTGGATTCGAAATAAACTTAGCGGAATTCAATAAATTTTATCTCGAAACCAGAAGACATTATATTAGTCTCTATTCATGGTACTGTATGCCTGTTACTGTACATAAAACATTAATTCACAGTACAGAGGTCATCAAAGCAGCATTGCTTCCGATTGGGCAGCTTTCCGAAGAGGCTCAGGAAGCACGTAACAAAGATTGCCGCAGATTTAGGGAGTACAACACCCACAAGTGCTCGCGTGTTGCCACGAATAGAGACTTACTGTCTATGTTAGTTATAACATCTGATCCTTTGATCAATAGCCTTCGAGAGATTCCCCAAAAAAAAACAGAAAAAATATGTACAGAAGTTTTAAAGTTAATTGTAAGCCCTAGCATAGTAGAATCAAGGCCGGAATCGTCATCATATTGTCGCACAATGCCACAAAATGATGAAGATTACACTATAAAAGATTCATCAGAAGACTCTGATGATGATTATTAGGTTAATTTAGTATTTTTAATTTTATTTTTGTTGTTTGTATAATATTTTTGAATATATTTTCTGTTTTTATACCAATTTTTCGTTTTTTATTACAAAAACATGACTACCTATATGTAAAATAGTAAAAGCCTTGTTATATAACATAAAATAATTATGTCCACCTAGCATGTTCTACACGAAACACTGTGCGACGCCTCTTTAGAGTTGAATACGGATTACAACGTGTAAGTGAGTGTCCAAGTGTTAATTTAATTAAAGCTTAGGTTAAAAAGTTTGAGCAAACGGGATCGACAACAAATATTAAACAAAATGGGCGACCACGTTCAAGAAGAAGCGAAGAGATCATTCGGGAGGTTGAAATTTCTGTAAGGGACGATCCAGAATCATCTACGCGTAAGCGGTCGGCGGCTCTTGCTATACCAAGAACTAGTCTGCGGCGAATCTTGCATTTGGACTTTAAACTGCACCCATATAAGCTTCAAATTGTACAGGAGATGAAACCAAACGATTACATTCAACGCAAGTTATTTGCTGACACTATACTGGAGCGATTCTCTAGCCTTGAGAATGTATTGTTTACGGACGAGGTCCATTTTCACAATAATGGTCACGTAAATAAACATAATTGTCGATATTGGAGCACGGAAAACCCTCACTATAAACACCAAAAGCCTCTTCATTCACCAAAAACGACAGTGTGGGCTACCATATCCGCAAAGGGCATAATCGGTCCATACTTCTTTGAAAATAATCAAGGAAATAACTTAACTGTGAACTCAGTGGAATACGTGAAAATGTTGCTAGAGTTTTTGACACCACAGTTGCATGAATTTGAAGGATACAATAGCCGGACTTGGATGCAACAAGATGAAGCAACATGCCATACATCAAACGTGACTTTACCGGTGGTCAAAGAAATGTTTCCTAACAAATTGATTTCTCGCAGAGGTGATATCCCATGGCCTCCCAGAAGCCCGGACCTTACACCTTGCGATTTTTTCTTGTGGGGATATCTGAAGAGTTGAGTATACCTTAATAAACCATACCACCGACGACAACCGACCATATCCCAATTAAAAGAAAACATCCACGAGGAGATAGCCGCGATTCCTCGCAGCATGTGTCAACGAGTTTTCTAAAGTTTACGTAGTCGATTGCAGGAGTGCCAACGACGAGACGGAGCACATCTCGACGATGTCATTTTTAAAAAATAAATTTTAATATATGATAATTACGTTAAATAAATCATAAACAAAATAACATTTGTACTTTTATTTCTAGACATGTTTCAAAAGTGCAAAAATTTTTGCCCATCCTGTATATAAAGATAATGATTTTGGTCTAAGTTAGTCAGATCACATCTTGAGATATAGAAACTTATTTGCAGTGTAAGTCGCGAAATGGCTCAAATATAATTGTTTTTATTAAAAAGATGTATTCTTTTTTTTCCAAAACTGTAGATAACCTAAGATTGAATACGTTTATTTTATACCAACAAAGTAAGTTATGTGTTTTAGGAAATAATATAACATTTTTGGAAATGCTACTTAATGTTGTTCACATTTGATTCTAGAATTAAGCATTTAATGCTATCGCCGGCAGCGAAGTGCTTGTGGCTTGTTTGTGGCTGTCGGCAATCGCAGCTAACAAAAGGAAGGTCAAAAGCTAACCACGTTATAACTCATAATTATGACATTTGGTGTAAATCGTCTAATAGAGATTGGTTTGTTACAAATAATCATATCTAATAGCTAATAATAATAATTATAAATAAGCTAAGCTGTTATAAGAAACGAAATAATTGTATAGGTAACTTATAATATGGACAGACTGACTTAAAATTAACATGTTTTAAATTAATTCAGCTAATCTTGTTGTACCAAGAAAATCATCATGACACAGCTAATTTTAGCTATGTTTAATATAGAAGCAGGGCCAAATCGACTAATAGGGCCTTACCACATGGCACTTACTTCTCAACGCATCTGCATCGTTCCAGAAAAAGCAACACCTATTGTCAATCTTCTAGTTTGCCAGCCCCTCTCCTTAAAATATTAACTAGCAGTACAGAAGGGTTGAAATTACTTACAATGGAACTTAGAAAATCTTTAAAAAAAAAAAAAACATCGGTCGAAAGTCATCCATCTAGAAATTATGGCGTCCTTAGATGGCTTAATAATTTTAGTTAAATTTACTCCTAATTAGTAAAATTTTCTCAATATTATATTATTATTGTAGATATTTTTAATTTTTAGATATTTTTTACAACCCTTCTTTCTTCTTTCTCACATATAATAAAACGTATCAGTTAACAATGGAAAGAGTACTTATGACTCGCCAGACAGCTGCGAAGGATATGAAGCAAACTTAAAAGAACTAAGATCTTTTAAAAACTTGTGCAAGCAGCTATTTTAAGGGCAAGAGTACAGTGTTGAAGAAATTAGAAATGTTGTGCAGAGAAATAGTGATCTTAAAGATTAGCTCGCTGAATTGCATACCAATTTTTTAATTCACTTTTTTTATTTTTACAACCCTGAAAACTTGGGTTTACTTTGTCACTAGAATTACTTTTATTTATTCTCAATTTACTTTTTCTTTAGAATCAATTAGTAACAAATATGAATTCTCCAAAATCAAATTAAGAAACACATTCAAGCCACAAGTAATGTAGTGGATTTATGTAATTAAAACTTAGAACGATTTGAATTTATGACAAATAATTACTGTAATTGTAGTAATGTAAGCGAAAAAATAAATATAGTTATTAAAATAAGCTCTGAAGTGGAGGGTGCTTCTACTTTACATACTAAACATAGTATTAACAATGTAAATATCATGAAAAATAGTCTAAAAATTAATAACGCCGCCACTGCGCTTAAAAATAATTACTTTGTTTCCTCTGACCAATTAGTCCAATGCTTTGGTTTTCTTTTAAACAATGAATTAAACAATGTATGTCATATATGTTGTATACATAAATACATATATACATATATTATCAACCTTAACTAAATATATATATATATTGCGGCGTTGGGAACCGCCAACCAACACGCCATGTTCCGAACGGCGGAAGGTGGAGGACGGAGCTACAAATAGCTACGTGGAATGTAAGAGGAGGAATGGAACAGAAGATGAATGAATTATTAGATGTGATGGATGACAAAGATCTGGATGTTATTTGTGTGTCTGAGACCAAGCGAAAAGGCAATGACACGACCGATTTGCCTGGCAACCGGGTCGCTTTCTGGGCTGGGGTTCCAGAGGGTGAGCGAGGTTGCCAAGGTGTAGGCGTATTATTGTCCTCTCGAATGGTTAATGCAATGGTAGAATACAAGGCGATTAACCCGAGGCTTCTTTGGGTTCGCTTTAAGCTGGGGATAACAAGAGTATTCTTGTTAGCCACGTATGCGCCAGTATCCTCAGCTCAAATGAGCGAGCTCGAGGAGTTTTGGGAGAATGTCAGGGATGTTCTAAATAGTGTCAGAGATAATGAAAAGTTGATAGTATGTGGAGATATGAATGGATGGGTTGGAACCGCGCGAAGCGGTTACGAAAGCGTGCTAGGCAAATATGGTGATAAGAGGGTAAATGAGGCTGGAAAGCTTATTTTGGAATTTTGTAAGGAGAAAAATTTGTTTGTGGCAAACACGATGTTTGATCACAAACAAATTCACATGTACACATGGGAGCGAGCGGAAGAAAGAAGTATGATTGATTTATTCCTAGTGGACCAGCGTATTCGAAGTCAAGTTATGGACACGCGAGTGTTCAGAGGTGCTGATCTGGGAACGGACCACTATCTAGTCGTTGCTAGAATAAGAGGTTTGTTCGCAGGTTGGCGCAGCCGCACGACGTGTCCAAGCTTGGCGTCGAATTATCGCATAAGAAGCTGGAAGCTTCAGGATCCACCGATCAGAGAGGAATATCAAGAGAGGGTTTCCAAGCAGCTTGAAAGCTATGATTCAGGAAATGAAAGTCTTGAACTATGCTGGCAGAATCTTAGGAATGGTATGGTGAAAGTAGCGACAGAAGTATGTGGTAAAAGGAAAAGAGGTTTTAGTAAAAAGCGCGATGAATGGTGGGATGATGAAGTGAAAGACGCTGTAGAGTTAAAGAAGAAAGCATGGCTGGATTATAAAGCCTCTGGTAAGGATAAAAGTATGAGAGAGATAAGAAAAAGAGCGTACAAGCTGCAAAAGCACAAAACGAAAGCACTTATAAAGATGAAGCGTGAAAATTCTGAGAGAGAAAGGAATGAAAGGTTGACGAACAACTTCCGGGAAAACACGAAGCTTTTCTGGCGAGAAGTTAGTGGTTCCCGGGGTTGTTCGGTAACCTGTAGAATGAAAGGGGTGCTTTCGAAAAGCGGTGAAATTTTAACTGAGCAAGCACACGTTTTGCAGCGGTGGGCGGAATTCTATAAGGAGATGTATGAACGTGAGGACGCCTCGGTCTTGACTACCAGCGTAATGCTGAGTCAAGATATAGCCGATGGTGAAATCAGTTTAGAAGATGTAGAAAACGTGATTCGAAGTCTGAAATGTGGTAAGGCTGCGGGAGCAGATGAAGTTACTGCCGAGATGATCAAATATGGTGGGCCACGCGTCTGGGACTTTTTCTGGTTTTTATGCAATTTATGCTGGAAATCTGGGGAGGTCCCAGACGATTGGCGAAGTGCAGTCATCGTACCTTTGTATAAAGGCAAAGGTTCACAGATAGACTGTGCAAGCTATAGGGCCATCAGTTTGATTAGCTTGGGCGGTAAAGTTTATGCTAAAATTTTAGCGAGAAGAATGCAAAAGAGATCTGAAAGGCTGTTGTGGGAGGCACAAGGAGGTTTTAGACCTGGAAGAGGGTGTATAGATCAGATCTTTTCCCTCCGCATGATCACGGAAAAGTTTTTGGCCCTAAACCAAAAGGTTTTCTGTGCTTTTGTGGATTTGGAAAAGGCGTTTGACAGGGTTGTAAGAAAGAAGTTATGGGAGATACTGCCCCGATACAATGTGAACGGACCCTTGCTACAGGCTGTAAGGTCTCTTTACCGAGATCACTCAGCCTGTGTGCGAGTAGGAGCTGGCATGTCGCCCTGGTTTGACATCCAATCGGGTGTTAAGCAAGGTTGCGCTATGTCAGCTTGGTTGTTCAATTTGTATTTGGATAGTTGTCTCCAAGGAGTGAAAGATAGTGACATGGGAGTGAAAGTAGGTGACCTTAAGGTCAATTGCTTACTATATGCAGATGATGCAGTGCTCATTGCATCATCAGAATGCAATTTGCAGGCATTGGTCACCACTCTGAAAGATGGGTGTGAAATTAATGGTCTTAACCTGAATGTAGATAAGACGAAGGTTCTGATATTTGAAAGAAATGAAGAAAGAACAGAATGTAAGATCAACGTGAATGATAAGATAATAGAACAAGTGAATGAAGTGGTATATTTGGGAAGTATGTTTAGCAGAGACGGAAGATACGAAATGGATGTGGAAAGGCGTATTGCTGCTGGTAACAGAGTCAATGGCGCTTTGACTGCATTGTTGAGACGGCAAAACGTCAGTATAGCTGCACGTTTGGCTGTACACAATGCAGTTTTGCTACCGACACTGTTATACGGCAGCCAAACGTGGGTAACACAGAAGAAGAATGTAAGAAAGATGAATGCTGTGGAGATGCGATCTCTTCGCAGAATATGCGGAGTCAGTCTAGCTGATCGAATCCGCAATGAAGAGATCCACAGAATGGCAGGTACTAGCGAAGATGTCACGGTGAGAATGAAGAAGAACGTGCTCAGGTGGTTTGGGCACGTTGAACGAATGAGTGATGAAAGAATGGTAAAAAAGATTTATATGGGAAAAGTGAGCGGTAAGAGAGAAAGGGGGAGGCCTCGAGTGACCTTCGAAAACACAGTAGCTACGATACTGGAGGAAGGTCACGTAAAAAGCATGAGGACCCCCCG
This sequence comes from Melinaea menophilus ssp. n. AW-2005, assembly GCA_918358695.1. Taxonomy (NCBI): domain Eukaryota; kingdom Metazoa; phylum Arthropoda; class Insecta; order Lepidoptera; family Nymphalidae; genus Melinaea; species Melinaea menophilus. The sequence continues at coordinate 8,329,979 of OU911054.1, read as the reverse complement.
GAGGGCATGTATGAAGAAGTTGATGTCTGTGGCCGAGGCGAAAGAGGTATGCAGAGACCGTAGCGTTTGGCGCTCCGTCGTCTCTGGCTACCCCGCAAGGGATATGGCGTGAAGGTAAATAAATAAATATATATATATATATATATATACTAGCAGACCCGGTCACGCGTTGCTGTGACTATTATTTTTGATATATTACATTGTACTAAACTATTTAAGGGGTAACGTTCAGAGTACATCTGTCATGAAAACCATAATGTTTTCTTATAGTCGATATTAAGCAAAAATCAAAACAAAATAATTATAATTATTTTTTTAATTTTATCCAAGTTTATAACACTATTTGTATATTACAAAGTTTTTAGTAAATAACTTGGAACACTAAACTTACGAATGAGGTAGGTAGGGTAGATATCTCATTCGTAATTACTCTATCCAGTCAATAGATACCGCCATCTTTTAGAATTGTTAAGAGCTAACTGCAAAATGATAAACTAATAATTTGCAATAAAATAATACTGCGACTATGAATTGTGTTGAAAATTATTATATCTTTTAAGTTAGGTCAAACTGTACGTGGTGTGTAAATTTATTTAAATCAGTTAAGTAGTTTAGGAGTCCATCGCGGACAAATAACGCGACACGTGATTTATATATATTAAGAATTCTGGTGGATTTTTTTTATCATTTAATATTTTAATTATAATTAAAATTATAATTTAATTTTAATTTAATTATAATTAATTAATTAATAATTATAATTATAATTTACCTGCACGCCATATCCCTTGCGGGGTAGCCAGAGACGACGGAGCGCCAAACGCTACGGTCTCTGCATACCTCTTTCGCCTCGGCCACAGACATCAACTTCTTCATACATGCCCTCCGGGGGGTCCTCATGCTTTTTACGTGACCTTCCTCCAGTATCGTAGCTACTGTGTTTTCGAAGGTCACTCGAGGCCTCCCCCTGTCTCTCTTACCGCTCACTTTTCCCATATAAATCTTTTTTACCATTCTTTCATCACTCATTCGTTCAACGTGCCCAAACCACCTGAGCACGTTCTTCTTCATTCTCACCGTGACATCTTCGCTAGTACCTGCCATTCTGTGGATCTCTTCATTGCGGATTCGATCAGCTAGACTGACTCCGCATATTCTGCGAAGAGATCGCATCTCCACAGCATTCATCTTTCTTACATTCTTCTTCTGTGTTACCCACGTTTGGCTGCCGTATAACAGTGTCGGTAGCAAAACTGCATTGTGTACAGCCAAACGTGCAGCTATACTGACGTTTTGCCGTCTCAACAATGCAGTCAAAGCACCATTGACTCTGTTACCAGCAGCAATACGCCTTTCCACATCCATTTCGTATCTTCCGTCTCTGCTAAACATACTTCCCAAATATACCACTTCATTCACTTGTTCTATTATCTTATCATTCACGTTGATCTTACATTCTGTTCTTTCTTCATTTCTTTCAAATATCAGAACCTTCGTCTTATCTACATTCAGGTTAAGACCATTAATTTAACACCCATCTTTCAGAGTGGTGACCAATGCCTGCAAATTGCATTCTGATGATGCAATGAGCACTGCATCATCTGCATATAGTAAGCAATTGACCTTAAGGTCACCTACTTTCACTCCCATGTCACTATCTTTCACTCCTTGGAGACAACTATCCAAATACAAATTGAACAACCAAGCTGACATAGCGCAACCTTGCTTAACACCCGATTGGATATCAAACCAGGGCGACATGCCAGCTCCTACTCGCACACAGGCTGAGTGATCTCGGTAAAGAGACCTTACAGCTTGTAGCAAGGGTCCGTTCACATTGTATCGGGGCAGTATCTCCCATAACTTCTTTCTCACAACCCTGTCAAACGCCTTTTCCAAATCCACAAAAGCACAGAAAACCTTTTGGTTTAGGGCCAAAAACTTTTCCGTGATCATGCGGAGGGAAAAGATCTGATCTATACACCCTCTTCCAGGTCTAAAACCTCCTTGTGCCTCCCACAACAGCCTTTCAGATCTCTCTTGCATTCTTCTCGCTAAAATTTTAGCATAAACTTTACCGCCCAAGCTAATCAAACTGATGGCCCTATAGCTTGCATAGTCTATCTGTGAACCTTTGCCTTTATACAAAGGTACGATGACTGCACTTCGCCAATCGTCTGGGACCTCCCCAGATTTTCAGCATAAATTGCATAAAAACCAGAAAAAGTCCCAGACGCGTGGCCCACCATATTTGATCATCTCGGCAGTAACTTCATCTGCTCCCGCAGCCTTACCACATTTCAGACTTCGAATCACGTTCTCTACTTCTTCTAAACTGATTTCACCATCGGCTACATCTTGACTCAGCATTACGGTGGTAGTCAAGACCGAGGCGTCCTCACGTTCATACATCTCCTTATAGAATTCCGCCCACCGCTGCAAAACGTGTGCTTGCTCAGTTAAAATTAAATCGTAAAATTTTCTTTTTTTTAATATGTTACTTTATCATTTTATTAAGACGTTCATAATTAAAAGTATTTGGTGGTTTTTACTAATACATACAATGAAAGTTAAACTCAAAACATTTAAATTTTAAAAGATTTTTTTTTTTTTAATAAATACAATTTTTATACAACTCGGCAGAATTCGTTCTGTCAAATAGATTTGGAATGTGGCAGTTTATATTTCGACCTTTAGACGTTTTTACTCTGCTGATCCTCACACATCGCCCTATCATCATGGTGACGGTTCTGTTCAGGAGAATTAAAGAAAAAGGTCAGCTCGGGTGACCAAAGTTAGTTGACCACTAACTTTGGTCACCCTTTTGAGACCCACTAAAAACCCCGATTGGGATGTCTGCCAGAGGGCTTCAAACCAAGAGGGGAACTTAAGGTTCAAACCTGATTGAAAAATAATCTAAAGGGATAGTGGGAACCTAAAGGTGACAAATATTTATAAAGTGGGTGCTTCAATTACAAAGTATAGAGATAATTAATTATTTATTACTATTATTATTAACATAGGGTTCATAACCGATGAAATAAAAAATAATGAAATAAAACGTACATAAGTATTTTCAGTAATCGCGTTATTGTAAATCCAGTGAATCATAATTATTAACAAAAATCTGTTTTATTTTTATTTTAGTGCTTTATGATACACAATGTTTTTTGTTTGATTACCTGGTGATTATATAAATAAATCTGATGGTTTTCCAACACGGGAACAGGCAACATACAATTGACCATGTGAGAAACATGGGTTTTCTAGATTAATACCACAAACACCTAATGATTGCCCCTGGGACTTATTTATGGTCATAGCAAAAGCAAGCCGCACTGGAAATTGTAGTCGTTTAAATTCAAATGGTACATCAGTCGGAACCATTGGGATGCGTGGTATCAAAACGTCTTCTCCTTTATACTTTCCTTTCAGTATAGTTGCTTCTATCACGTTGTTCAATAATTTTTTTATCGCTAACCGTGTGCCGTTGCAAAGACGCGGTTGGTTGATATTTCTCAACATTATTACTACCGAACCAACCTTTAATTGAAGATTGTGAGGTGGCAATCCTGGTAAATCCAGCGAGTTTAAAAATTCAGGCGGATAGTTAACGACATCATCTTGGTTAGTAGCCGAATCAACTGATTTATATATCCTTAATTCGCCTGTAATTTGTTCTTGAATTTTGAAATTTAATTCACTTACATCTATGTTTTTTGCAGCCAATATAGCCCGTTCGCTCAACCAATCATGGTTTCTATAATTTTGAGCAACATCTGGAAACACCTTTTGAATAAGTTCATCTTTTGATCTAGTTAACTGACAAAAACCTTGAGGAAAGTTAATGCAACCAGTCAAGGTGTCTATAGGAAATTTGCCATTACCAATGTCAAGTTGTTTAGAGAATATGTCTCCAGATTTGTCATTTTGCAACTTGATACGCATATTCTTGCTTAAGTGTAATGTTTCACATGTTTCCACAAATTGGAGGACTTTAAACAGGCATTAAGTTCATCAGCTGGCGTTGATCGTGGAATCACTGGCAATGTTTGACGAAAATCTCCTGCTAATAAAATCATTGCACCACCAAATGGGTTATTATTGCTCCGGAGATCTTGTAAGGTTCTATCTAAAGCCTCCAAAGATTTTTTATGTGCCATCGTGCATTCATCCCAAACAATCAATCCACATTGCTGCAAAACCTTTGCCATTGCAGAGTTCTTCGAAATGTTGCAGGTTGGAGTTTCGTTGCTTTGCATGTTTAATGGTAATTTTAGTGCTGAATGAGCTGTTCTACCACCTTCAAGCAAAGTTGCTGCGATTCCCGACGAAGCGAGTGCAAGTGCAATTTTATTTTGTGAGCGAATTGTTGCTAATATCAATGAAATCAAAAAAGTTTTTCCTGTACCACCAGGTGCATCTAAGAAGTAAATCCCTCCTCTTTTATCATTTATTACTTTCAAAAGTGTATCAAATACATACTTCTGTTGTTCATTCAATAGTGGAAGATTCGTTTGAATTAATTCTTTCAAAGTGTTGAGATCATACAGTTTTTCTCGGTGCAACTCTTGGTTAAAAGCATCATGCATTGGACGATTGGGTGCGGCCAGGCCTAATTGAAATAATAGTTTGTTTGACATCATCAAGCACATGTCCTCAATTGAAATCAATACTTCATTGTAAATTTCTTCGCTTATTTGTATATTTGGATTTCCCCTTCTAATCCGTATTTGATACAAAATATCATCACACATATTATCTTTGTACTTGATCCACAAATCCTTTGGGTTTGATGGGAAGCAGGTAGATATGATTATAGAAAACAATGTTCGTATTTGATGAGCTTGTGATGATATTACAGCATCATTGAGAGTTTGATCCCAATGAGCATCATTGTCTAGCAATCGCAAACGTTGGCAAGCTTCTCTATATGATCCACACAAATCACCATTAACAGTTCGTACATGTTGGAACGATGTTGGGCCACGTACTTTGAGTAATAGCAGTCGTAAATAAAAACATTCATCATTGCTTGGATGTACTGAATAAATTCGACCAATCGCATCGGTAGAAAATATATCTGGGTATCCTGTAACTGGTTTTCCTTGTTTCCGTCGTATAAATCTTCTTGAGGATTGATTCCAAGTATAATATTTTGGCATTTCAGAATATAACAATGTTTGAGCAAAATCATCGTTTTGACATATCTCAAAAAATCTGGTTAATGTAGTAGATGGTGGCTGTAAAGCTCTTTCTGCTGCGTTCTGTGCTGTAAAATATACTCTTTGTCCATTTTCTAAATGCACAGCTAAATGAATAACAGTAGGGTGTCTTTCGTGAATAGGAAAAGAAAATATTCGCCAAACTGCTTCATTACTACTAACATAGCGACCCATTTGGTATTGGGTAACTTCATCATTGGAATTCTCTGCATTAATACCAATCACAGCCATATCACTCCCTTTGGTTACATATTTGCAAATGTATTTAATAGATTTTACTGAATGGCAAGATTCAACGTTGATGTGCGCTTTGAAGGTCTTTGATAAAATGGGTGAATATGGAACAATCCAGCGATTATCTATTTCAATATCTTGTTGATTTAATTTGACAATTGTTGATCTTCCATTGTCTGCTGTCGATCGGCGACGATACAAAGGATAACCGTCATTACCAGTGATTGTTTCAGATATTAATGTCCGTGGATATCGCTTTGAACATTTACCATCCACCATACACGGTGAATTTTGATTAAGAGTTCCACAGGGACCATGTATCATGTTTTTAATAACTACCTCATGCAATCCAGGATCTACTTCTACATTAGGAATTTCAGCTGATATTACTGCATCAACTTCATTTGGCCTTATCTTTTCAACTAACCAAATCAAAATGTGTGCATGTGGCAATCCCCGTTTCTGCCACTCCACAGAATACATCCAGCAGCGTGTCTCTCCAAACACATAATGTTTCACAATGAAATCCATCAAAGATTTCAACTTTTGTCTAAAGACTCTGGCTGTAATATCATGACGATCAATAGGTGATTGCCCAGGGAATAACTCCTGCTTGATTTCTATCCAGTGTGGATTGCATGTAAATGTGATGAACAAATCTGCTGTACCATAATGACGAACATATGACATGGCATCTTGAGCATATTCATGCATATGTCGAGGGCTTCCGATGTATGTTGCTGGAAGAATAGTCATCCGACCAACATTCTGTGCATTTCCATCAGTATTAATCGCATCTCGAAGGTGAATATACTCTTCAGATCTGAGTTTGGTCTGATTCAACCTGATGAATGTTAATCTCTCCGTTTCAATTTTAACATACATGTCTACAACATACTTGTGATATAATCGCTGACATTTGAGTATGTGATTGTCTTCATTTTCACGAATCATTAGGCGGTAGGAATAATAGTTCATTAAACTGACTTTTTTGTTGGTTTCGGAACCTGAAAATAGATTTTTGTTTTCATAATATTGAAAATTAAAAAAATAATAATATAGTGACTGATAATATAGCTCCATAGCTAAACTAATATTTTTTATTACCTGTAATGGGATTTATCATCTTGTTTGAGAAATCATAGCCATCTTCACCTTGCCAAAATATAATGGGATATTGCAGTGCGTCATATGAGCGGTGTGTTTCCTTTATACGTTGTAATTGATCATTCCGACGATGTAAAACAATATCACGGGATTCCAAGTTTTCTCCAACTACAACGATGGCAACTTCATCAATAGTTGGTGCATTAAAACGTCTTGCATGTTGGCCAACAGGTGTTTTATCAGCTCTGATTACAATTTTGTGATTATCAGATGGCATCCGATCCAGTGCAGTTTTAAACAACATAACCAATTGATTGTACTCATGAAATAAAGTTTGTAATTGTTCTACAATAGACCTCTTTAGTGAATTGTTATGTGAACAACGCATATCAATTTCTCGTGGTGAATTGCCCATGAAATAAATTTGCAGAAATTTGTAATTGCTATCTGACACTGGTAACAGTGAACCTGCTCTATGATATATTTGGCCTTGTATCTGTAAATTAAAAAAAATGATTTTTGCCAAATAGAAATAATATTTGTTCCTAAAAAGTATATCTGTCTCTTAATTTGAATCACCAAATAATAATTGATATGCTTAGGTATGTCAATATGTAATAATTAGTTGTAACTAATATCCATCGTCAAATAATTATATTGTGTTTCAAAATAATAAAAGTGTTGCTAATACTGAATCACCAAATAATATAATGACTAAGTAATATATGTTTTGGGGTTTAGGAAACTGAAGGTTAATGACACATATTTACTTAGTTAACAGGAAATTTTGTTCATTAAAATAATAATGATTAACTGCTATAATACATACCTTAAAAGTTGGCATGAAATTTTCCCGAACTACGTTTGTTGCCCCAAATGATGTCATTTGAAAGCAATTGTTATATTGTTGAATATTTGACAAAAAGTGTATGGAATCTGGTTCTATTCCTGAAACCAATGAGTACAATGGCTCTGGTGGTGGATCCAATGGTATCAATTTCACTTTCCCATTTGCGCAACACAATCCATTTGCTTCATTTTTGTATTTCAATGCCTTACAATAAGAGCAAACCAAGTTCATAGATCCAATAGCAACACATTGGTGGTTACTGTAGTCAATTGACAAATCGTAATTGAAAGCAGCTCGATTCAAACTTTCGCGATTATTAGTTGAATCTCTCGCTCTCGTTTCCCGCGTTCGTGATATACGAATTCTTTCGCGTTCATTTCGGTCGGTACGTTCATGTGCAGTATGATAAGATCGGTAATTCATTTGGTTTGTAGCATTTCGGGTTCTTCTACTTAAATTACTTGGTCTTATAGGAGGCATATCGTATATAATTACCTAAATTTATTCACATGAAATAATTATTAATCACAGGTATTTATACAATCAAAATTAATTATTAAATATTATAAACGCTTTTTAACGCAGTTTGTTTGACAGATGCAATGACGTGAAAACTGATGACAAATTATGTCGCATTCCGAAACTAAAACAAAAGAAAGAATATTCCAAGGCCAATCAAATCTTACATTTACTTTTTTTGACTTTTCAATTTGGTCGGGTGTACACATTCATTTGATTAAATTTGAACGTTGTGCAGCGACAATAAAGCGCGAATTGACTCTTTGACGTTAGCAAGACACCTACATTGTTTAGACAACAATGAGTGCTTGTAATTTAATATCAACTTTATTGAATAGCAATACAGTTCAAATTGACTCTACATTTAGTTATTTATTCTACATTTAAAATATTTGTATAGGAAAAAGAAAAGGGCTTTTTTAGGGTTTCCCTGGAAATTATTCAAATTTTTCTCGCCGTTAGAGCCATCCTTGGACTTCAAGGAACATTTAAAAAAAAGAATTGTTAAGATTGGTCCATGCGTTGTTGAGTTATGCGCTTACCAACACATTTTGCGATTCATTTTTATATAATAGATATATATATATATATATATATATAAATATATTTGTATCTACTCTGTATAACAACGTTTTATAAATTAAATGATATATTTATCATATAATACAATAGTATTATTTTTAGTTAAGGTTGATAATATATGTAGGTATATATGTATTTATGTATACAACATATATGACATACATTGTTTAATTCATTGTTTAAAAGAAAACCAAAGCATTGGACTAATTGGTCAGAGGAAACAAAGTAATTATTTTTAAGCGCAGTGGCGGCGTTATTAATTTTTAGACTATTTGTCATGATATTTACATTGTTAATACTATGTTTACTATGTAAAGTAGAAACACCCAACACTTCAGAGCTTATTTTAATAACTATATTTATTTTTTCGCTTACATTACTACAATTACAGTAATTATTTGTCATAAATTCAAATCATTCTAAGTTTTAATTACATAAATCCACTACATTACTTGTGGCTTGAATATGTTTCTTAATTTGATTTTGGAGAATTCATATTTGTTACTAATTGATTCTAAAGAAAAAGTAAATTGAGAATAAATAAAAGTAATTCTAGTGACAAAGTAAACCCAAGTTTTCAGGGTTGAAATAATAAAAAAAGTGAATTAAAATATTGGTATTTAATTCAGCAAGCTGATCTTCAAGATCAGTATTTCTCTGCACAACATTTTTAATTTCTTCTGCCTGTACTCTTGCCCTTAAAATAGCCGCTTGCACAAATTTTTAAAAGATCTTAGTTCCTTAGTAGATCTTTTAAGTTTGCTTCATATCCTTCGCAGATGCCTTGCGAGTCATAAGTACTCTTTCCATTGTTAACTGAAACGTTTTATTATATGTGAGAAAGAAGAAAGCAGGGTTGTAAAAAATATCTAAAAATTTAAAATATCTACAATAATAATACAATATTGAGAAAATTTTACTAATTAGGAGTAAATTTAACTAAAATTATTAAGCCATCTAAGGACGCCATAATTTCTAGATAGATGACTTTCGACCGATGTTTTTTTTTTAAAAAAGATATTCTAAGTTCCATTGTAAGTAATTTCAACCCTTCTGTACTGCTAGTTAATATTTTAAGGAGAGGGGCTGGCAAACTAGAAGATTGACAATAGGTGTTGCTTTTTCTCTAAAATCTGTAAATATGGAACGGTGCAGATGCATTGAGAAGTGAGTGCCATGTGGTAAGGCCCTATTAGTCGATTTAGCCCTGCTTCTATATTAAGCATAGCTAAAATTAGCTGTGTCATGATGATTTTGTTAATACAGCCAGATTAGCTGAATTAATTTAAAACATGTTAATTTTAAGTCAGTCTGTCCATATTATAAGTTACCTATACAATTATTTTGTTTCTTATAACAGCATTAGCTATTAGATATGATTATTCGTTACTAATCAATCTCTATTAGACGATTTACACCAAATGTCATAATTATGAATTATAATGTGGTTAGCTTTTAACCTTCCTTTTGTTAGCTGCGATTGCCGACAGCCACAAACAAGCCACAAACGCTTCGCTGCCGGCGAAAGCATTAAATGCTTAATTCTAGAATCAAATGAAAACAACATTAAGTAGCATTTCCGAAAATGTTATATTATTTCTTGAAACACATAGGTAACTTACTTTGTTGAAATAAAATAAACGTATTCAATCTTAGGTTATCTACAGTTTTGGAAAAAAAAGGATATATCTATGTCTTTTTAATAAAAACAATTAAATTTTGGCCATTTCGCGACTTACACTGCAAATAAGTTTCTATATCTCAAGATGTGATGTGACTTACTTAGATCAAAATTTCATTATATAAAAATGTCACGACGTTTGTCTGGGCTGTACTTCGAACCAACTGAACTGATTTAAATTATTTTTTTTAGATATCTATGTTTGGTTTTAAACTAACTTGAAAGACAGAATAATTTTTATCTCGATCTTTAATTTTTTTGTGACTTATTACATAAAGTGAATTACACTTACATTTCTATAAGTTTGTAATTTATGGCAATAAGAGTTCTACATCTTTCCCTATTTTATTTTTAAATTATGGTAGTATTAAATGTGTGAATTTTAATAAATAACAATAACACTTACAAGACACGGATGTTGTATAAACTTTTAGGTTTTAGATATCTAACTACGTTAAATACTGGAGGGAGTGAGTGGTTGAAGTTATTGGCCATATTTAGTAATATGTAAATATGTAACATGAAAGATGTTATTTTACTATCTTTATTAATATGAAATTCTCTTCAGCGAATGATCGCTGAACTAAGAATCTATGATTTCACAAACAAATTTTATATTCAAGTTATTTTTCCGGGGTCGGTAAAACTCGAACGTGACCATGCGTTTATATTTATTCTCAAATACTACAGATAAAATACAAGATAAAATCTCAAGTATGACAAATAATTACTGTAATTTTAGTAATGTAAGCGAAAAAATAAATATAGTTATTAAAATAAGCTCTGAAGTGGTGGGTGCTTCCACTTTACATACTAAACATAGTATTAACAATGTAAATATCATGACAAATAGTCTAAAAATTAATAACGCCGCCACTGCGCTTAAAAATAATTACTTTGTTTCCTCTGACCAATTAGTCCAATGCTTTGGTTTTCTTTAAAACAATGAATTAACATTGTGTATGTCATATATGTGATATACATATATTATCAACTTTAATATAACTAAAAATAATACTATTGTATTATATGATATAAATAAATATATCACTTAATTTATAAAACTTATATATATATATATAGAAGATAACATTGAAAATGAAATAATAGTGTTAAATAATAATCAGACCACTTTAAAGTGAAAAGCAGTATAAATATTGGCCATTATGATGTGCGTAGTATCTTTTTAAATCAAATTAAATTAAAGAGTTGAGACATTTGATGTAAAAGTACCTTTATAAACCTAAATTACTCATATGAGATTGGTCACGGCCGGATGTAAGTGAAATCCACTGACGTCTCATTTTGGACGATGAAGGTAAGTTTTAGATTTTAGTGAATATCCTGGCATTCTACCGAGGAGTTTAAAAATCATATCCGTCCTCTGGGCTAACGGTATCCTGATTATTCCGAACGCAAAAAAACCGAATGCTTAGCAAATACAGCCCAGGTAACGGTGAGCGGTAAGGTCGTATATATCATTATATATATGTGAATTACCACTGAAATATACTACGATAAGTATAGTAAAGGATAATACACACGAAAAGGAAAGAAAAGGTTTGGTTCTCTGAAAGAAGTTTCGGAATATGTGACTCACAATTAGTAAAGTAGAATAGTTTCTAAGCCTGTACACTACCAGTAATTAAAATTCTAAAGGCTAACCATGTCTAACTGGTACTCAATAAAACTTATAAATTTTAAAAGGGTGCCCCGATCTTATACGGAAATTTTAAATTATTTGATTTTGTGTTTGAATTTAAGATGGGTGTGTGGGGTAACAAGAAAGGATAGGGTAGATAGAATTGTAGGTCAGTCATGTTATGGGCATGATATAAAGATGCCGATACTGCGCTGAACCCAAAGTTAGAATAAGAGCAAGAAGATAATGATGATTTGAATTTCATAGATATCGTATCTTTATATGTACACATTAAGCAAACGGAAACAAGAGTCCAATCATATATTATATTTGGTACACTCACAAATCAGCCTGAGACAGAGATTCCTCCATCTATTGTCTTGTTAGACGTTTATTGTCTTGTTTTTTTCAATAAGGCCACCGTTTCGGTGTTTATGGCTTTCGATGCAATGTATTATATTGTTTGTTCAAGAAAACATGTTTTATTGCACTATGACTGCTATAAACTAGGGTCGCGGATCGGACCTCGATTTTGACAAGTTTAAGTTATTCTAATTTAATCCTACTCCTTGTAGGAAATTATAATTACGTAAATTTTAATGTTGCTTATTTCATTAACAAGAACTTACGAAAAGGCTTTAATAGAAATTAGTTATATCTATCACTCTCACGTGAATGCACTTTGTAAGCACCGGGTGTGATACTGATAACACGCTTAGCAGCCTGCCATTGTAGCTATTTTTAGTTTAGTCTGTAATAATGTAATAAAGCAGACGATTTTATTAATATTTTGTTTATTTTTCATTTAACCACGTTCCAAATGGAACTTTAGTCTTATTTGAAGAATAGATGAGTTCATTCATTTCAGACACATACAAGTAGTAGAACATATATTTTACCAAACTATGGTTTACCCGTTTAGTTTAGATAAGTAGTATTTTATAAATGTTCCAAAAATATAAAATATTACTACTACTAGCTCACGCAGACGGTGGATATTATTACTAGTGCTTAATATGAATAGCTAATAAAAACAAGGTAAAATTAATGCAAAGCAATTCAGTTCACAATTTCGGATAATTATATAATATGTCTCGATTTTATAAATATGCATGAAATTATTAAATTTTATAAATAGCTTTTCAGTAGATATATACAATTATCCTTAAATACTTTATATAATTCCAAAACAGTGCTTTGATTTTATTCATCAACGAGTACAAATCAAAGCTACATTTATCTTTTTTTTTATGTAAGAGGAGGGCAAACGAGTTGGTGGGTTACAGGTGATACGTGGTCACCGCCGCCCATGAACTCTTGCAACATCTGAGGATTCACGAGAGCGTTGCCGAATCAATGGATTTATCGTTTCCTGATCGCACACCCGAATAAACCTGGATATGATCTTACTAGCTTACAATTTTAGTTTCTGGTAATGTTATTAATATTAAACAAACACATTTTGAATCTTTAAAAGGATGTTTGTTAATTTTTATACTTTATACTAAGAACTATTTAACTAAAAACATGCTAGTTTCTATGCTATTTCTAGCGAATGTCGAAGCGTTAATATTATACATACAATTATTGATATAAGTAACAAAGTAGTAAGAATGAACTGTAGTTGTCCGCTCTTTTGATAAAAAATAGCCAAAAAATATAATCTATTTTTTTAAGTTTGGTGTTTTAAATATTCAATTTAATTTTATCGCTACTGCTATAGCAAAATTATTGGATGTATAAAATATTTTGTCAGATTTTTGGACAGCATCTATGAAATTTTCCAAAATTTAGTCACATTTACTATTAAACTCAATCGCTGAAATGTAAAACTACATGATTTCACATTTACGAGTATATCAATTCTACGTGTAATTGAAAATTTACATATTTCTAGTAATATTAATAGTAATGTGTTAATATTAATAATAATTTTACATATTTGAAATAAATTCTATAATCATTTATTTTCATTCAACAGTAATGAATAGAACACAAAACAATGATGTTTAGGAAGTTTCTGTATTCGTCTTTGTGTCTATTTCTGTGCATTTGTGTGCTCTTAATATCTCAAATGACTTAACCGACTTAAATGTGGTTTTCACATGTGATAATCTCTACTTAGGACGTAGTTTGTTATATTTAAATAGGTCAATAAATAAAATGCACCTTAGTACATTTGTTTTACGTTCAATAAAATTTTTGTTAAGAAAATATTATAACTATATAGTTACGGTCTATAATGTTATGATATTTGAAAGTGAGCGTACCAAAAAAGTTAATTAGGCGGGAACGGAGTCGTAGGCAAAACTAGCGACTATTAATGTGACATGACATGTGTGATATTACTGTTACTATTAGTGTGCAGCAACGAATATTTTTAATATTCAAAATAAAAAAATGGACAAGTGCAAGTCCGACTCGCTCACTGAGGGTTCCATATAGATTTGTAGGTTACAAGACCTCAGAGATAAGAGGAAACGGTATAAAAATATATATGTAATAAATAAGAATATCTGCAATGGGAAAAAATTATAAAATTTGTTTTGAAATTGACAGTGTCGAAATATGCGGTTTTTGTGGCATAACCGGTCATATATTTTTTATTTTAGAGGATTTATTTTGTCACAGCTTAAAAGAAGTTGTAGATTTTAGTGTATGGTTTCAATTAAAACTATATATCTTCACGCGTTCCCGTAATTGATGGTCTTGATAGACAGACAGATAGAAGGACGGACGGAATGATTGACAGAAGGACAACAGAGTGATCCTTATAAAGACAGATAACACCTTAGAAATTATAGATATTTATATTACCCATAAGTTTGACTGAAATACATGATTTAATGATTACTATAATTAATATTTTGGGCTGCTTATTCTTAATACATACATTGTATATTTTATGTTTACAGAAGTGTACGATAAGATTTACTTAATAATTTACTGATTTAGATCACTAGAACACATTTAAATAAAACTATATTACGGATTTAACTTTAGTCTGTTGCTTAAATATTCATTTTAATAATACGGTCATATATTTTAACTCTTCCTTTATGTTTATATATATATATATATATATATATATATATATATATGTTATTGTTGTTTACGTTTTCGGTATCTACATAATAATTAATTTATTATCTATTTACTTGTTATATTAAAATGATAGATTGCAGGTATATTTATTCATGAAGTATTATGTATTTTTGTCTGATAAATTCTTATTCTTATGTATGTAGTTATTTACACTTGGAACGAATCTCGGATTATTTCTCTCATAAAGGAGTTGCCTTAAGATGTATAAGCGTGTTTTTTTTTTCTTTTTCCTTCAACCGATCTTATTACTTCTTTCAACATACACGATCCAATTAATACATACCCTTCGATGTCCGAGATACAATTGTAGCAATTCCAAAAACTGTTATTTAATTTCGTGACATTCATGAAATAAATGTAACGTAATTAAGAAAAAAAGCTTCATTAAAAAAGATGTTGAATAAAACATATACTCGTATTCAAATTATTGATTGATACAGTATATTGATTTTCTGATTGTTTTACTTCTCATTAATTACTGCATTAGAAATAGTATTGAAATAAATATCATAAGTGTTTGTTTAGTCAAAAGGCTTAAAGTATTCACTTTCCATTCACTTTCCACGACAGTCGTAAACAGTAGGTAATAGCTTGTAAAAAACTATGAAAACATTCATAAAAATAATTTTAATAGTTGTATAAATCTGTTTGATTTTATAAACACTTTTTGTTGTATTCGGTTTTAAAAAGTAACATTCATCCAAATGAATTGAGCATTCGTTTTTTTTTGGATTTGTTCAAAACAAGTGTTTTTCATTTATATTATTTAAGCTATGTAAGTAATAATTATTTCTTATATACCTCCATAAAAATATATTTCGTAAAAGATACACGATTCATCTCTGATTCCTAATTAATTATAACAGCTATCTCTTTCTTCTCACAATTATCCCAAAAAAAATATTTTTTTTAAAATATTATATTTATGCCTTAATTAATTATTTAAATACAAAATATTCTTTGAACAATGTTTGTAAAATATGATTTAAGCCGTTTTCTACCCATACAAATAACTTACAATGATAACTGCAAGACTCTCGCTTCTATATAAAGCGCACTTTTCATGTCAAAGTTTAAACGCTTAAATTATATCGCCACGTTTAAATTATATAAAACTATGCAGTTTAGTTATTAAAGGTATATTATACTGAAAGCTATATTCCTCAATCATCTATCAGATGAAATGCAGACACTTTTTTTAAACAAAATAAACTTAAATAATCTAAAAAATAATAATAATTAAGTCTATATCTTCTTATATTTGCCTAGTTATTAGTAGTGTGTTTTTGAGTTACGGTATAATCTTTTAATAACTCGACTTATTAATACATTCACAAAATATTTTTAAATATCTTATTGTACCGAATTTTAACGCCACTTACCTGATCGCATTATAAATTAAATTTCGTTAAAAACGTTGTATTTTTTTCTTAAATTAAAGTATCTAAATTTACACTTTAATGTAAGATAATACTTTAAAATATATTCGAAGTATACATGCATCTAAATATTACGTAAAATTTAAAAAGCCCTGTCCGTCGAGAAAAACAGATAATTTATATTTCAGACGCCAGTGTACAAACAAAAGCGAATACCTTGTTGACTCTCTGTCTGATTTCCTTTATGATATATATTATAATGTGATAAATAGTTGCATATTTTATATTGAATAGCTCTTTTTTACTTTTACACGTAATATTCGTGCTACAGTAAAATTATTATTTTTCTAACATTGTTAATAAAATAAGAATCTTGGTTTATAATTTTAGCTAGTAACACAAAACAGATATTTATAACATGACAGCCAGTTGGCTAGTGATCTTGACTGCCATATATAAAATATCGAGTATCGAGTGCCGAGATCGTAGGTTTGATCCATGGGAACATGGGATATTCCAAAGAATGAGCAGACAAATCTGATTCACTGACTGTTTTGAGTTTGCTTACTAACTATCCGATCCTCTTATTATAGGGATTATTTTTCTTTGCCAATCTATTAATTTTACACATTAATTAATGAATGATAAACAAATATTTGGAGTTAATTAATGTATGGGTCATTTATATTCTTGGGTTTTTAAAAGAAAAATGGAACTCTTCTATACTATATTATTCTGCATTAGTGAAAGTTATGCCAACGTGTTTAGAAATAACTATATAAATTTGCAGCATATTTAATGAATGTGTAAAAATTATTGTATTATGTCTGGAACGAATATAAGATAAAACTGAAATTTATGTCCAAAAATTACTCGCTAATATCGAAAGCGCGTCTGTGTTAAATGGCGTAACGCGTAATATGATATAATTTATGACATAATCGTCGCCTAATAAATAACTTTTACTCTGACCTTTCTTTTGTTTTCGATAACATTGGATAAAATATCTTCAGAAAACAGTCATTTTCATTGTAATTTTGATAAAACAAAAAACAATAACAGTACTGGAAATCGGTATTTTGTATAACTAATATGTAATAAACATTTTAGAGTCATACTTGAGATTTTTTGGAGTTTTTATAAATAAGTAAAAATTCAAATTCATGGTCACGCTCTAGTTTAACTTATTACATAGATTCTAAATTAAGTGATTATTCTTTAAATAGATTTTTACGTTTATAGAGTAAATAAAATATAAATATTTTCATGTTATTCTTTTACTATTTGTGAAAGTTACTTAAAAGTAACCTGCCATGAGATTTTTAAATATAATGATTTTGTTGTAAGTTAGTCAGTAAGAATATTCCAAAGATAGAAACTTATATGCAATGCAAGATGCGAAATAGCCCAAATTTGTTTAGTATTTATCAAAAGAACAGATGTTTTTTTTTCTAACAATATAGATAATACGCACAGATTGAAAACGCCTATTTTATTATTATTATTCTATACAGAAAATAAAATAACATTTTTGGAAATGCTACTATCAATAATGCTTACATTTCAATCTAGTATTAACCGTTCGCATTAAATGCTATCGCCGACAGCGAGGCGTTTATGGCTTGTTAATTATCGGAAATTGCGGTTAAATAATGATAAGTTTTGAAAACCTATACACGTTTAAATAATTTAATGGAAATTATGTTATCTAATAGATAATGCTGCGACAAAAGAAGAAGTATAATTAATTTAGGGTAATTTCAATTGAATAGCCTTGAATTAAATAGCTAGCTGACTCAATCGGCTGTACTAATAAGACTAGTATGATGTATCGTACGTAAAGGTTTTCAAAATAATTTCCATTGTAGTTTATATATATATATAACTTACTTATAAGTAACAACCAGTTGACAAAAATTCATTCCATTTTCCTTTCGGGAGTTCTGAACAAGCTTAGTCCCACACCGCACAATAAGTCAGATCCGCTCGCAAACTGCTTTTGAGCTGCTTTTGAACTGCTTTTGAGCTGATCCTTCACAATATGAAACAAAGCAAAGTCACGTGGAGCAAGATCAGGACTGTAGGCAGCTGGACTGGACTAGCACTCTAGCAATTTTACATCAGTGTTCTTAAAAAATTTGACTATCGCATGATCAACTTTAGGCAAAAATTTTAGGATATACCAACATACTGTGACTGTACAGTCACTATCCAAAACAACTGATATACCTTGTCTAGCCAAAAATACAGCTATCATTTTCTTCTTCACTAATCGTGATTTAAGGACTTGAGTTTGCGTTTTCTCATTTTCGAACAACAATATTTTGTTATTATATCTTGAGGGTACATCAAAATAGTCAAGCCAGGTTTCACAGACCGTAACGATGTCACTAATATGATGTGAAGTCCCATTTTCGTAAATCTTTAACATTTTTACACAAATTTACTCTTACTTATTTTTGTTCTGGCTTAAAGTGGTGGGGTACTCACAGTGTACAAAATGTTCTTACTCATAGAATAACATGTAAAATTACCTGAACACTTAGTGCACTAATCTGTAAGACCTTCTCTATCTGCCTGTAGGTAATATGGCGGTCTGCCTTAATCAAAGACTCAATTTTTCCTACGTTGTCCAGGGTAGTTACTTCTACAGGACGATCTGATCTTGGAGCATCACAAACAATGAAATTAATGCGTTCAAATTTACGATACCACCGGTAAACAGTTATGCGACGAGGAAAATTTTCTTGGAGTACAGTTTTCAATTCCTTAAAACATTTATCTGTAGCTAGGCTAAATTAATAAATTTTACTAAAAAACGCCGGCAGACTATTTGGCCGTTAGGCGTTCACTGATCAGAGTCGCTCTGATTGGTGGTTGCTGCTGCCAGCTATTTTGTATCCTCTACTATAATCTCTTTTTATTAATTTCATTACCTCCAATTAAAATTGTCAATTATAATATTATTTTCTTATTTTCGCGCCAATATATTGTAAAATATTTAGTGGTATTATGTTAAAAGTAAAATGTTTGCATATTGGGCTCTTGATAGATATAATGAAACCTCTTCTGTTTGTGATAGAAAAGATTTGGCCGTCCACATCCCATCCAAGTGGTCTTTTGAAAAAGGCGATCAAAGAATTCGAAGAAATCATGTTCTATAGCGAAAGATTTTATCTCGGGAGATAAAGGTAGCACATAAAACTATGTCCTGCATTTTAAAAGATTACTTAGGACTTGCAGCCTATAAATTATTAACTGATAATTAAAAATTAATATCAAAGGTCATAAAAAAAATTTTACGGATTAAAAAAATTTAATAATTGAAAATGACCTTATTTATGATGAAAGCTCTAAAGAAGATTTCCAATTAGTAAATAAAGTGAATTACCGTGGCCTTATCCGACTTTGTTCATGGTTTGGTATGGTGTTAGCTATGAACGAGTGACTAAGCCATGTGTTTGTGGAAAAGGTATCAAAACATCGGCACTAGTGTATCAAGGTGCCATTTTTGAGAAGTTAATTAAGCCTTTTAACAATACCATATTCAATAACGAAAAATGTTTTTTTCAGAAATACCGGCGCCGGGTCATAAAGCTCGATCAGCCCAATCTTGGTTGGAAAAGAAACGTTCCAGACTTCATCAGAGTTGAAGAGTGACCGTCATCAAGTCCCGATTTTAATCCAAGGAATTATGGCTTATGTCAGTTTCAGAGTCTTGCTCTAAACGTCATGATAATTTTTACTGAAAATATCTGGTATAAATAAACAGACAATTGTTTGTGGAGATTTCAATATTAACATCTTGGAAAATAATTCAATAAGTGTCAAGTTTTTAAATTTATTTTCTTCACATAATCTGTCACACATGTTTAAGGAGCCTACTAGAATCACCTCCACTAGTGCCACCTGTATTGATATCATATTCACTAATATTATTCCAACTTCCAAATGTTTAATCAATACACTGGATTCAGACCACTGTGGTCAATTTTTTAATTTCAAAATTAGTAACAGATCAAATTTAAACAGGAAAATAACTTTTGTACCAGTAACTGCTGACCGAATAAGTAAAATTCAAAATGATTTACTTTGCTATTTACCATTATTAAAAAATTCAAACCCCAATATTATGTATAATGATTTTTTAAATAATTTTATTAAATTATTTAAAACAGTATTTACCGCGAAATCTGTGTTTGTTACTGATACATTAGTATTTAGTGAATGGGCAACAGCAGAGTTACATAAAAACAGAGAAAAATTATATCAACTGTATGCGGAAAGGCAATTTAATACTAGTGAAGAGTTTAAAAATTAAAATTATGTAAAATTATTAAATAATTTAAAAAAGAATGTAGTATTGCCAAATCATTATTTATAAGTAGAAAAATTCAAAATAGCAATAATAAGTTGGAAAATAATTAATGAGGAAACTAGAAGAGCTCAATCTCAGAGAAGCGACTTGAAGTTAAATATAAACAATAAATATTTCAGTTCTGACCTTGAGGTTGCAACAGCTTTGAAACTTTCTTTCCAGTTACCACTACTAAATTTTTAAACTCCTCTACCGCTACAGCATTGACATTACTTGCGGAGAATGTAAATCATTGTGATATAGATTTTAATTTTAAAAAGGTTACTGCCCAAAAAATAATAAATGTTTTTAAATTAATTAGTGTTAAGAAGACAAGTCATTTATGGGGAGTTTCGGTTAGTATACTTAGGCCACTAATAGACATTCTTGCACCACAATTAGCCTTAATTTTCAATAACTGTATTGATTGTGGTATATCTCCTGATCTAATGAAACATAGTAAAATAACACCCAATATTTAAATCCGGCAGTACATTAGATCCAACTAACTATAGACCTATTTCAGTATTACCAACATTTAGTAAGATCTTTGAAAAAATTATTCTCTCTCAACTAGTTACTCAATTTAATAAAAAAAACCTTTTGCACAATAAACAATTTGGTTTCACTCCTGGTCGCTCAACAACAGATGCAGGTATTGAGTTGTTGCTGAATATTTTCGGAGCCTGGGAGGAATCGCAAGACGCCCTTGGCGTTTTCTGTGATTTATCGAAGGCATTTGATTGTGTTCTTTTTTTTTTTTTTTTTTTTTTTATGTTAGAGGAGGGCAAACGAGCTTGCGGGTCACCGTTGGTATGTGATCACCGCCGCCCATGAACTCTTGCAACATCCGAGGATACACAAGAGCGTTGCCGGCCTTGGAGAAAGGAATATATGCCTTTTTTGAAGGTACCCATGTCGTATCGATCTGGAAATACCGCCGAAGGAAGTTCGTTCCATGAAACTCTAGTTAGAAAATTATTATTATTATGGTATTAAAAACAAGGCCCTAGATTTAATTAGATCTTATCTTAGTGAGAGAATTCAAAAAGTAGACGTAAATGGAA
Organism: Melinaea menophilus ssp. n. AW-2005; assembly: GCA_918358695.1. Classification (NCBI taxonomy): domain Eukaryota; kingdom Metazoa; phylum Arthropoda; class Insecta; order Lepidoptera; family Nymphalidae; genus Melinaea; species Melinaea menophilus. Next base: position 8,308,231 of record OU911054.1, on the reverse strand, counting down.
AGCGTTCCCCTAGTTCACTTGTCAAAATGGGTGTGCCACAAGGCTCTATATTGGGACCTTTCTTGTTCCTCATTTATATAAATGACTTGCCTTACCTTGTGAGGGACAAACATGGGATAGTGTTGTTTGCTGATGATACTTCTCTTATCTTTAAAATAAATAGACAACAATCAATAATGAACGATGTAAACAATGCTCTCTCTGATATTGTACAATGGTTTAATGCAAATAATCTTTTACTTAATGACAAAAAGACAAAATGTATTAAATTTACATTACCCAATGTGAAAAAAGTCAAAACCAATGTACAATTAAATAATGAGGAACTGGATTTAGTGAATTCTGCTGTTTTTTGGGCATTACCTTAGATGCAAAATTGCAATGGGGCCCTCATATCTGTGATTTGTCGAGCAGACTCAGTTCTGCCACTTTCGCGGTTCAAAGAATACGCCGATTGACAAACGTTGAAACAGCTAGAATAGTTTACTTTAGTTACTTTCATAGTGTTATGTCCTACGACATACTTTTATGGGGTAATGCATCAGATATAGATACGATCTTTGTATTGCAGAAAAGGGGTGTTAGAGCAATTTACAATATGAGCCCTCGAGAGTCATTGAAACTATATTATAATAAATAAATTAAAAATAAACTTAAAGAATTAAAAATTATGACTGTGTACAATCAATATATTTATGAAAATTTTGTTTATGTTCACAAAAATATTTCAAAATTCAAAATTGTGATGTACACAAAATTAATACTAGAAATAAAAATAAACTTGCTATGCCCACCACTAGGCTCCATAAAATAGGTAATTCTTTTATAATAAACGTTTTTAAAATAAACTCCCCAGTAAAGCCTTAAATTTGTCTCTAAATAAATTCGAAATATTCATTAAAAGGAATTTGATAGACAAAAGTTATTATAGTCTAAAGGAATATATTAACGACGGTATGGCCTGGGAATAAATTGTACTTTAGCGAATAACTGGTGCCTACGCAATTTTTTCTGATGCTGTTCGTTAATCTCGTTCAATCTACTGGCTGCATCATACCACTCACTTAGAAGTCATTAATTGTGGTAGCGATGGGGGCCGGGCCTTCCCTCAATTATGGCGAAGGGGGTTGGCTGACCCTTGCGTTATGCTCGTGAACGGGAGCTGCTTGCGGTGACTGGTCATATTGCTAGCCACGGATTTCAATTTACTTATTATTTATTATTATTATGACGACTTATCGAATTGATTGCGATGGTTCCAGTCGTTCGTACATTGCTCACTAAATATATTGATGTTTGTGAAACAGTGATCAAAATAAAAAAAAACTGATTGAGTTTGTTGCGTGGTTCTTCTCAAACCATATTTTAGCCTTATTTTAGCATTTTCTCAGCCTTATTTTAAGTAGGAAAGTATCTTTTTAGAAGGGCTTGTTTTAATACATACGATATCAAAATAGGCCCTCCTGTCACTTCCATTTGACGTACACAAGTGATCACTTGTATGGATTCAAAGTGGAAAATATATAAATAAATAAATAAAATAAATAAATATTTAGAGTATCTAAAACAATTAAGCGGTATTGCTAATAAAAGTTTAATGTTTCAGACTTTTAAAACATAAACTTTTATCTCTTTAGTACACATAAAAGTACTAAAGAGATATTGCGATGTGAGTTGTTAATTTTTTTTGTAAGTTGATTTCAGATACAATTCAAGATTAGTTATATTTCAATACATTTCCAAATAGACCTTACGATCTCCGTTCTTATTAAATTTTATATGGTGTTCAAAAATTGCACCGCGATTATTATATTTTTCATTTTAGTGAATTAATTAACTTCACGTAATACTTGATAAAGTTATTTTTTTTACTTTAACTTTATTTTGAAAAAAGATAACTTTAAATAAATATATAAATTAAATATAATATCCCACAGCTCCTGTAAATAATCTAAGATATGTTTATAAAATGCACAGGCTTATGTTACAACTATATAACTAAATATGTGTGCAGTTTTGTGGAAATCCCATTAATACAGAGGATAATTTAGGTTAATTATAAATACGACGAAACAATAGAAATAGTTGACTAGTTTTCAACGGAATTGGACGCTTGGACAATCTATAACATAAACGACTGTAACAAATATTTATACATTTTATATACATAGTAAACCACTACTTAACCTTTGCTATGAGATACTCGACATTTTTACTAAATATGGTTTTTTTTAAAGAATGATTTGATAATCTTATAAATGCCTTATAATAATTATAATTTATATTCTACTAATAATGTAATATCGCCTTTTGAGATTCTGTTAATTGAAGCAGTTTTACCTGAATTGAAGGAAATGAAATATGTAATAGAAACAATTACACAATATAGCCAACGATATCCATGAACTCGGAGTATCCAGAGTTTACTCGTAAACTTGTTAAATGTATGGAGAGTAATATAATTTTATGTTTCTCAACAGAATAAAAAGTGTTGGCCATAACTAAAAGACAGAAAACATTGTAGTATAAGTAATAAAGCAAGAGAAAATTCTGTATCGACCTACTATATTTTAAAAATTCATTAGGATTATATTGTAATTCGTCAAATATTTCATCGATAAAAAACGTCTCCCCAGCTTTAAGTATAAAAACTTTTTAATGATGCTATTTAAATTCCCTGAAGAAGAATAAATTATTTATTCAAACTTTTATTTAATATCCCGTTACAATTTAAATCTCGATCAAATTGTAAGGGGATAACTTAATCATTATAAATATAGACGTAATTTTTATCTGAAAGTATGTTAATGTATTTAACATACTAAGAACATCAATTCTACATTTTTAGATTCATGTGATATTATTAGATTTAAAAAGTGCCTTTACACATCTAATTAAACCTTGTCGGACATTTGAAAAACGTTTAGCTGTTTAATGATATTAGGTGATCTATCACGGTTAAATATAAAAGTGACTTCGTATTCCATTTTTCAAGGAGTTCCAGGGACGTAACTGCAGAATGTTGAAATTATGATATACAGGGTATTTGCGAAATACACTTGATGTAAGATGTAAGTTTGTGCGTTCACTACTACAAAAACCCCATTTGTCGTGTCACCGCTTTTAAAGAGCACTCCTCTCAATGCCTCGCCAAGTATAATTTCCCATCAAGATAACTAATTTCTTTGCTTCTATGTGTAATTTACAAATGGTTGTTTCGAGTCTGGGTGTTTATTTTGTCAGTTACTTATTTGTCAACTCATCCCTCTTCCCTTCTCTATAAATTTAGAATTATTTCTATAATTAACAAGAGTTTCATTACGAAGTTGGTTTCGTCAAATGAAACTTACATATTTAATATTTTTATTCTATCAGCGCATTTACTATTTTTCTTTATTTCTTCAACCGATCTCATAACTATTGGAGCTTTTAAAGAAACAAGCGTCTGCGATTGTAATAGGAAATAAATATTTGTGATGTTGCTTATATTGCATTACATAAATTATTTTTTATGTAATACAATATAAACAAATTAAATAAATTATTTAAAATTATCGAATTAATAATAAAAATATTAAATAACAGTTATAACATTTGAAATACGTTTCATTATTTAACTTTTTATCGTCGATGCAAAACATAACCGTGTACTATCATTCTAGCGTAGTTTTTTCTTTCTAATTTGGAAGAAATAATATAATTTTAATTCAATTTTAGAAAGATTGAATTAAAGAGACCTGATTAAAAAAAAGTGTATAATCTTAATCTATTCTTATCTATAATTAAACTATTTCCTATTTCTAATAAAAAGTGTGAATAGTGACATAAATAAAACTTTTTCTTTTATTGGATTTGAACAATACGTTTAAAACTTTTTTATGAGATCTCCAAATACCTTTCCATAAATTAAATTTTATTTACTTTGTTTTTTTCTATCAAACATATTCCAATAATATAACAATTTCATTAAAATTGACAGGTGTAAACCAGGTGTAAAACAGGTGTATAATGAAAATTATAATATATTTAGACTTGGTAAAGGACATCAAAACTTATATTCAGTACATTATTATTAAAAAAACTAATTGCAACATTTTATAACCAATTACTTGAAAATATTTTTTTTCCAAAACCTACCATGAAAAACTAATAATCAATTTTATATATGAATAAAAATAATATTAAATATTTAGTTATACTCATAGTTGATAAATTAGAAGAAATTAGAATTAAAGTAAAGGGTGAAAAGAAGAATGTAACTTATTATTATTAAATTATTATGGTATATAGACTGCTCATAGAGTTAAAAGTCAATATAGTACCAAATTTGAAAAATTAGGCCTGCGTTTCCTCAATTCCTATCTCCTCTCGCATCGTCTCGTCTCATCTGGTATACATTTAAAAATTAAAATAACTTAAAGAGTACGTATGAGTATAAGTATTCACTTTTTCTACAAATTTGTTCAAACCTTATCCCGCTTTCTGTTATTTTTCAATGCATATTTCAGTAGACAAAAAATGACCTTCAAAAAATGACCTTCAAAAAACTGAATATAGATTTCATAAATTTTTATGAATGCAAAAAAAATATTTTAAAATATTATCTTTTCATGACTATCGTGAACATTGATAGCTTCTAAAAAGAGTTGAAAACATTTTCATAAAAATATGCATCATTTTTGTTTCAATACTTTTGTAAACGTTGAATAAATTTGTCTGATTTTATAAAGACTGTTTGTTTTACCAGGTTTAAAAAAATATCATTCATTAACATGAATTGAGTATTCGTAGTTTGAGATTTGAGTAAAACTTGCTATAACAAGGGATATATTATAATTTTATATTTAATATATATAACCCCAAAGTACACGACCTATTTGCGATTCTTCATAATTAACAGTTTACCTGTCCCTATTAATAATTTTGATCTCAAATATAAACATTGATTTTAACTGTAATAATACCATATAATTGTTTAAAGACAAAAAAATATTGCCTTAATGATATTATAATAAAATATATGTATACAGTTTCTACTCTTACATAGAACTAAGATGTCCGTAACGCAAATCTCTCGCTTTTAAATTCCAAAACTATAAATGAACCATCTCTTTCACACATTTCATAAACTTTTATCATAAATGTAAAAATATTATTTTAACTGAAATTATTGCAACGATGTAAGGTCATTATTATAAAAGATTCTTTAGCGATATTACATTCAGAGACATACACATTATCTTTGCAGCAAATAAAGCCAAAAATAGATATGCAGAAAATTTTTCAAACAAAATAATGTCTAAAAATTGTAAAGTATAAAAGGAGTAGTTCTTTTCAGAACTGTTTTTCATTTAAAAAAATTCAAATAACAAATCTACATCTAATCTACATCATTATCATTATGTTAAACTGTTCGTGTATTTGTGAGTTACCCTGTTTCTTTTGATCCCAATAAAAACATTGATCGTAACTATACCTTAAATAATTATTTTAATACAAAAGAATGTTATTTAGTCAAATATTATATAATCCGGTTTCCACTCTCATCTACTTACAGAACAAAATAAATGCAAGACAAATCTTTTACGAAATATAACGTTAGATTAATTTCTCTTGTTTTATTTCTTTAAAATAAGTCTTACAATTTTATTCAGGGACTAATATAACAGTTGTAGATATTTTACTATCGATGTTGGTTACATTTGAATATTAAACGTGTGCATTGTGCCAGCAGCGAGACGTTTTTGGCTTGTTAATTAATGAAACTCGCGGTGTACAAAAACAAATAATTATTTACGTTCTAATTGAAGTAGAGATTAGTTATATTATTATTATCATATCTAATAATTTATGCTGTGATTACAGCTGAAATACTTTTATAGTACATTTTAATACAAAACAGTTTTTGAAATAAATATGTTTTCAAATACTTCAGTTCATTTAGGCTGTTTAAAACGGCTGTACTAATAAGATCAGCTTGAAGTAACTATTATAGCTATCTACATTTCATGGAGTAAGAGAGCCAGATGTCCAAACCTACAACCAGGGTCTTACCATATTGTCTACTTGGAGCGGTCACTCTGTGCATTCCGCGAAACAACTCCACCTTTCCATAATAATAGACTTTCATTAGTGAATACAATACTTATCGTTCGATGGATAGTTATAGTTTTACCTTCTGTTAATAAATACTAACTAGCAGTATAGCAGGGTTTAAATAAATTACAACGGTGCCTGTAAGATAATTGGCATTTGCCTGTTAGATTTAATGTCGTCTTTAGATGTTTATGCTTTTAAAATTTTATTTAACCAAAAGTTTGTAAAAATTTCTTAAATATTATGTTACTTTTGTAAATATGTATTACGGAAAAGGTAACTTTTTCAACTTTATTCCACTAGTTCAGTTACATTTGATTTTTGAAATCATAATAACAACTCCCTAATTGGGGTACATTACCTCAAGCTAAAGTAAGTCAAGATCAAACTCAACATCGATAAGTTATATTATTCTTGTTAAAGAAATATTAAAAGTAGATAAAAAGATTATTTTTTGTAAAAATATACTATATGCATATATAACAATATAAAATATAACGTTTATATGCAGTTTGTGAAAATAATGTATCATGAACTTTAAAAAAGGATCGTTTCGGTTCATTCTATATGAATCGAAAATAACTGAAACAGCAGACTAGTTTGGTTTCACATTACAAACGTAAAAAAGTTGTGCCGGATGGGTATCATACTTTTATGATTTACAATTATTTTGATAAAAAAATATTTTTCCTACTAGGTATACTGTTCGCTAGAACATTTGTATTTAATTTATTTTAATAATATGTATTTATGTATTGTTATTCAGAAATAATTCGCTTCCTATCCTTATAATTTCAAAAAAGATTTATTATTTACGCAGCATTAGCTTTAAAATTTGATACAGAATTATTATCGATTAAAGGATTTCCTAAAGATGGACTAAACATTCATTGTTTTTAATAGTTCTTTGTATCGATTCGTGTTTGAGTTTGGTTTTTTATTGAAGATAAAAAAAATGATTAAAAAATATGGTGCAATGAAGGATTAAAGAAGTAAATAATAATGAAAAGAAAAGTTATTCTATTGCTTTGGGTTCGCTTTGATTAAAGAAAACAAATATATCTATTTATCTATTTATTTACTTATTATAATACATAAATACAGGATTAATATTAAAATTAAGATTACACACTCACTATGATACATATAAAATTTAAACCCCCATGATAATTACGCATAACTTGCAATGAAAAATGAAATATAACAATAATGTGTTCGAGGTGCACCACTAGCTTACAATTTCAACAAACGCACATTATTGAAATGCAAACATTAACACGTAACATTAAAATAATAATTATTATAATTGGTAAAAAACAAAAAAATCTTTATGACAAACAAGAAAAGTATTATTGGAGACGCGAGCAACACTTGTATTAAATGTGCATAATATGGGAGTAACATATGCTGCAAGTCGATTTACATTTATTTTAATAAACAGTCAGACTTTAGCATAGTAAAGTCCAAATTTTTGAATAGTAGTAGCAACATTATATAATAAGTAAGGGAAACGAGCGTCACCTGTTACAGCAACCCTATGTATGAGAATGCTTTGCTAGCACGTTGTTGAAGAAAGTGAGATGGTTTTACACATTTGAAAAGAAATTGGTGTATGAATTACAAAAGCCAATTTAGGCACAAAAATAGTGTGAAATTTCATTTGAGGTTTGCCGAGAACTTCCCTTGCTAAATGTTAATTCCGGGACCAAATTTTCGGGAACAAAATTTTTAAAACTCATTTGCGAATATACTAACGCTTCGTATATCGCTTAGTACTTTTGCAAATAAAGGTTTTATATTTTAGACTTCTTAAGACATAAAGCTTTTATCTAGATAGATATTGAGATGTGATTTGTTCACTTCTTCTGTAAGTTGCTTTAAAAAAAGATTCAAAATAAGTTATATTTCAATGCATTTCGGATTTGACCTTAGGATATACATTCTTATTAAATAACTAGCTTTTGCCCGCGACTTCGTCCGCGTTTCCGTCGTTTTTCGAAAAAAAATTAGCAGATGTCCTCCCTCATAGTTTTGACGTAACAGGCAGATTCACTTTCGTATTTTAGAAGGGCAATAGTAATATAATATGCCAATCCACAAAACTGTTGAAAAATATAAGTAACCGCAGAATATTATAATATACCCACGCTATACCCACGACTCGGTCAGCGTGTAACTCCTTGTTTTTTATTAAGATAATATATTGCTAATATTTTTAGATCAAATTAAAATGTTTCAGCGCAAAGCTTCTGGGTAGACTATGTTAAGAGTCGACCCGTCCGGCACGTGAACGTAAAGATTCCTAGAATTGCTAACCCGGGAAAGAGCGACGTATAATTGACCATGCGAGAAACAGCTAACACCGAGATCTACTCCAGCAACACGAAAAGTCTGCCCTTGAGCTTTATTGATAGTCATGGCATAGCACACCGATACTGGGAATTGCGTTCTTTTAAATTGGAATGGAAAATTATTTGGTATTATGGGAATTCTGGGAATAAAGACAGTTTCTCCTGCACCGCAACCTGTTAAAATTTGAGCCTCGATTACATTTTGTTGCAACTGGGTTACTTTTAGCCGAGTTCCATTGCAAAGTTGAGGTGGTCTTAAATTTCGGAGCAGAATTATCGGTATGCCAATTTTTAAACAAATTATATGAGAAGGTAGTCCAGGCATACTTAAAGAATTTAAAAATTCTATCGGGTAATTAGTGGCTTCTTGTTCATCAACCATTCTATTTATTGAACTATAAACTTTGCTTTCTCCCTGTATATTAGACAGTATTTTATTATTAATTTCAGATGCCTGGTCATTGCGAGGAGTCAAAATGGACCTTTCGCAAAGCCAAGAATTGTCCCTATTTAATATAATTGTTATGTCACCGTAAACCGAAGATATAAGATGTTGTTGGGATTGCACTATACAACATAACTCAGGTGTCAGAATAAGTTTTCCTTGGTGTAGTTGTGGATAGGTACCTTCACCAATCTTCAATAATGTATCAGAAAATTCACGATTATCTGCGTTGTCTCCAGTTCTCACTCGCATATTTATAGTCAAATGCACCGATTGTATATCACGCCACAAATAAGAGCTTTTCAGGCAAGCCCTAATCTCATCAGCTCGGGTTCCCCGTGGTATTACCGGTAAGGTTTGTCGGAAATCACCACAAAATAAAACCGTAATACCGCCCATTGGTCGATCATTTTGTCTTATGTCCCTTAGAGTTGTGTCTACTGCTTCTACTCCTTTTCGATGGGCCATCTTACATTCATCCCATACGATTAAATTACACTCACGCAATACCTTAGCTTTGTCGCTATTTCTTGAAATACTACAGGTTGGACTTTCCGTGCGATCTAAATTAATTGGTATTTTAAACATAGTGTGAGCAGTCTTACCTCCTGGTAGCAATGTTGCAGCTATACCTGATGAAGCCACGGCAAGAGCGATTTTACGCTGATTTCGAACATAAGCTAATATTAATTTAGTCAAAAAAGTTTTCCCAGTTCCTCCAGGTGCATCTAAAAACCATATTGTTCCTAAATTATTCTGCACACTCTCGCACACGCGATCATAGACTAAGCGTTGTTCTGCAGTCATCATTGGGACACCGTTTTCTAATGTTACCAGCAGTTCCATTGGGTTGTAACCAATCTCTGCGGAATATTCCCTATTGGTAACCTCTCCGACTGAGGTTGGCGTTGGCAAACCATATTCACAAAGTGATTTACCGCCTACTGCTGTTAAGTCTTCCTGAAGAGCTAATAAGCACTGATTTATAGCCAGATCTCGAAAATTATCATTAGTTGCGCCTTCATTATTGTGAGATAAATTCCGAAGAAAGTCTTCTGCAAATTTTTCTTTATATTTTTCCCATAATTGGACAGGATCAGATAAATTACAAAATGTGAGTAATGTTACAAATAAATGGCGTAACCGTCGTGGATTATCACTAACACAGGATTCTGCTAAAGCGTCATCCCAATGTTGATCATTTTCAAGCAAATGACGCGCTTGGCAAGCTGCATGATAAGTTGGATAAACAACATCGTCTACTTTTCTCAAATCTATAAATGATGTTGGTCCTCGCACTGTATGTAATAATAATCTCAAATAAAAACACTCTGCGTTGTTAGGATGAACAGTATACACTCTACCAAGAACATGTTCTTTGAAAATACCTGTCTCGCCATCTACAGGCCTGCCTCGGCGTCTACGGTTAAAGACACCTCGTTGTTTATCGTAGGTATAATACGATGGAACTTCTTCATACAAAAGAGACTTTGCGAAATTATCAGTTTGGCAAAGTCGAAAGAATGCCAATAAAGTTGTTTGTCTAGGGTTCTCTAATCGTTCTGTAACATTTTCGGCGTTAAAATATATACGTTGACCGCCTTCCAGATGAACATCCAGATGGGTCACAGGTGGATATCTTTCGTGAATATTAAAACTTAAGATCCGCCACACAGCTTCTGAAGAGCTGATATATCTGCCTGACTGAAATCTAGTAACTTCATCATGTTCATTTCTTAACGCAAACGTAGCTTGGTCACTGCCCTTGTTAATGTACTTACAAATATATTTAATTGACTCTACACTATTACACATTTCTACATTTATGTGAGCTTGAAATGCTCTGGACAATACAGGCGAATACGGAACGACCCACCTATTATCTAAAGTAACCTGTTGTCCAGACATTCGCTTTTCAACAGTAAAACCACCATTGTCTCTTGAACGGCGACGATATAATGGGTATCCATCATGTCCTGTTACAGTTTCATCCACTAATGCTTTTGGATACCTTTTAGTGCAACGACCGTCTTGCATGCAAGGAGCATTTGCGTTAAATGCACCACATGGACCATGTATCATATGAGTTTTAACAATGTCGTATAACAGGGGATCTGCAGTCGGATCTGGAATTTCAGCACTGATTAATCTGTCTACATCATTAGGTCGAACCTTATCTTTTAACCAAAGCAAGATATGTGCGTGAGGTAAGCCGCGTTTTTGCCACTCAACACTATACATATAACACAATACTTCTCCAAAAATGTTATCTTTGGTAAGAAGATCTATCATTGATTTTAATTTTAAATGAAACACTCTTGCAATAATATCATGGCGGTCATGCGGTGCCTGACCCTCAAGAAGCTCCCGAGTGATTTCATCCCACTTGGGATTGGTAGTTACAGTAACAAATAAGTCGGGACGTCCATATTTTCTTACGTAACAAAAAGCGTCTTGAGTACGTTCATGCATGTAGCGTGGACCACCAGTAAAAGAAGAGGGTAAAATAACTAAACGACCCATATTCACAGTATCGTTATCTTGCTGCATGGCATCGCGAAGGTGCACGTATTCTTCAGCGCGCAGCTGCCTTTGATTAGATCGTATATAAACTAATCTTTCGGTTTCAATTTTTGCGTACATGTCAACAATAAACTGATTAAATAAGCCACGAAAACGTTGAAAGTATACCAATCTATTCCGTCTCACTTGCAGGTGGTAACAATAAAATTGAAGGCATGACACCTTTTTATTATAATTAGGTGCGCCTGTGCGCGGATCGGTTTGGTATACAGCGAAATTATAACCATCTTCCCCTCGACAGTATATCATAGGATATTGCAAACTGTCGTAAGCCCTGTGGGTTTCGAAAATACGTTGCAAACGATTGTCTCTGGAACGTATAACGATATCACGCCTATCACATTCCTGGTCGACCAGTACTACAGCAACTTCATTCGTGGATGGAACGTTATGACGCCCAGGGTGTTCCTGAGTTGGACGCTTATCGGCATTTATAACAATTTTATAATTGTTATTACCATCTTGAGAAAGGGCTTCTAATGCCGATTTAAAACTGCATACGTACGAATTAACCTGATGTAACATGTTCTGAAGTTGTGAAATGAGTTCAGTATTTAAATTCGGAAAATATTGATTTCTTATATTCGACTGTTCGTTGTAATCGGATACAAAATATATTTGAAGAAATTTAGGTTGTTCTTCAGGCAAAAGGGACCCTATCAAATGGTAAACCTGACCTTGTACCTTAAAAGTAGGCATGAAAGGGCCTTCTGAGATTTGTTTAGCACCAAAGGATGTCATTTGGAATGCACTATTATAAGTGCGAATATTATCTAAAAACTGTTTGGATTGCAAATGTTCCCCTAAAAGTAGTGATTTTAAAGGTTCCGGTGGGTCTTCGAACGAAGGCAAATTTATTTTACCTCCAGAACAACAGAAACCAGCAGACTCCTTCCTCCACTTCGAAGCATTACAAAAGGAACATACTACGTTCATATCGCCTATTTCAGAAGATGATCTGTAATCAATTGTGAGGTTATAAGCAAACCCACTTTTATATTTATCGGACCACGCCACCGAATTTGTAGATTGATCTACCACGTGTATATCTAAGTCATTAAGACCATGTCGAAATCTATCTGCATTAAGACGGGCCTCTCGCTGTTCTTCTGTTTCAAGCGACCGAATATTTTCAATTCTTAATCTTTCATTAGATAAAGTAATCAATTGTTCTTGTCTCAAAGAATTGTAATAATCGCGTCCCGACTCTAGTCGTTGTTCATGCTCATGTTCATCTTCAAGAGATCGAATCATGTTATGGTGCGCCCTATCATTTGTCAAACGGTCTTGATATTGAGTAAAAGTTTCAGATTCTCGAGACAAAATATGACGTTCGCGATCAGCTGTAAGCCGTAATTCCCTCTCAGTGAAGGTTTCGGACTCGCGAGATAAAATATGACGTTCGTGGTCAGCTGTAAGCCGTAATTCCCTCTCAGTGAAGGTTTCGGACTCGCGAGATAAAATATGACGTTCGCGGTCAGCTGTAAGCCGTAATTCCCTCTCAGTGAAGGTTTCAGACTCGCGAGATAATGTATGCCGTTCGCGGTCAGCTGTGAGTCGCAATTCTCGTTGTAAAGCAGTTTCAGCTTCTCGGGATAACGCATGTTGTTCCCGGTCAATGGAACGCCTTAGCTCTCGTTGAGAAGAGCTTTGAGAAGCCCGTGTTGTAGCTCGTCTCGCTCTTTCAGCTGCTAATCGCATCTCTCTTTCTGGAGAGCTTTCATTAGCTCGAGATGTTGAGGCACTAACTCTCATAGAGTTTAACCGATGTGCTCTTTCCTCTTCCGATTCTTGAGAACGCGTCATTCTCATTCTCCTAGCTTGACTCGAAGTTCGAGATAAAGATGGTCGTTTTTTAGGTGGCATCGTTTATTTTATTTTTAATCGACGGTAACTTAAATTCTATTTGGTTACCCAACAAAAAACTTACGTCAGAGGTCCTAACTATAGCTAAGTATATAATAAATAGAATATAAATCTAAGTGCCTATTAAAACTAAAATAATATTCTAATCGAATTATAAATATGTACGTAGGTACCTACAAATTACAAAAGAATAAAAAATGAAAATAAAGCTATACTTAATGCGTGTGCAATACTATCTACACTTACCTACTTCACTTAAAAATGAATAATAAGAAATACCTACAACTACTGTAATTAATCAAAGTACCTATGCTAATACAAAAAAAACCTTAGATGTTCTAAGTACAGCTGCTATATAATAAAAAAATATAAATCTAAGTGCCTATTTAAACTTAAATACCTAATATTCTAATAGAATTAAACTAAGAAATATGTACCTACCTACCTACAACTTAGGTACAAAAAAAAAAGAAATGAAAATAAAGCTAAAACACGTGTGCAGTATAGGTAGATAGTAGGCAATATCTACCTATACCTACTTCACTTAAAAATAAATAAAAAATACCTATGAATACTATAATTAATAAAAGTACCTACCTACGCTTTTATCTACTCAATACAAAAAAAACTAAACATAAAATGCCCAAAACTAACCTATCAGTAACTAAAAATCTAACAATAATCTAATCTATCTATCTATTATCTAATCTAAAAATCGAATCTAAATCTACTTAAAAAGAAATAAAATAGGAACTATTAATAGTTAAGAATTTAAACAAAACTAAAACTAATTTAGAAAATAACAACAAAAGAAATTAAAATAAACTATTTAAAGACAAAAAGTCGCGCTGATAAGCACGGTTTATAAAATAACAATTATTGTCTGTCAATAAAGTTCAACACTCTGAACGCATCAACAGCCAAATATTGAATGACGCTTGCGCTCGCCTCCCGCCCCTTTTATACTCTGCCGCCGCGAGCCCCGTCGAGCGCGGCAACCGTTACGCAAAAATAATCCTTATAGCTTGATTCACTATTCACGCGCGATGTCTTGTTGGCGTATTTCATGTAAGTAAGTATAAGTTTGGTGTTTCTATACCGATTTCAATGATTCTTTTTTTATTGAATTGGTGCTAATGTTTTTTTTTTTTAATTAGGAATGATGGTGAGCATTATTGGTTTTATAAACGTAAAAGTAAACAAATATAATAAGAAATCTCCGAACTGCTAAGCTATCGAGAGTTATGCGTGTTATTGTGAGTTAACTATAAAAGGTAGATATATGCTGTCTTGGAATATTTTTCGTGTATTTTTATGTAGAATATTTCCGTTATACATAGTTTCTATGTAGCTCTAACCATTAAGGCTGCACACGCGACGGAAGCTTAAAAAATCAAGCAACTTCTCCCATTTTCTCAACATTTCCTTTCACTGCTCTGCTCCTATTCATTGTAGTGTGATGAAAAGTATACTATTACCTGCCCAGGAGTATAAAGAATAATTGTACTAAGTTTCGTTAAAATCCGTCGAGTAGTTTTTTTTTCTATAAATAACATACAAACAGACAGACAGACAGACAGACAGACAAAAATTTTTTTAACTGCATTTTTGGCATCAGTATCGAACACTAATCACCCCCTGCTACTTATTTTGTAAATATATTTCATGTACAGAATTGACCTCTCTACAGATTTATTATAAGTATAGATATATGGTATTCTGCACTGCACTGCACCAATATAATTATATTTATTTTCACCTTTTTGAACATATAACTTGATATAAAACTTAATAAACTTACCATTTTATGTAAATATAGAATGTAAAATGTAACATCGTCCTGTATCCCACAGCTCTTCTAAATAATCTAAAATACGCTTGAATGCACGTGCACATGAAACACACTGCATATATAATTAAATATATGTGTGCAGTTTTGTGGAAATGCCAGTGCGAACGAGGATCCTTTAGGTTCATTGTAAATGCAACGAAACATAATAGAAACAGTGAACTAGTTTTCAACGATATTGGACACTTGGATATTCTATACTATGGACGAGTGTAACATACATTCAAATATTTTATACGCATCTAAATTCTACTTTTTAATCTTTTCTGTGAGATATTTGAGATTTTTACTAAATATTTTACATTATTTAAAAGAAATATTAATTTTAATGTGACATCTCATGTTAATAATTAAGGTAAGTATCAGGTTTTATTGAATATTCTTGCCCTCCTCTAGGCTAAGGGTATCCTGACTTTTCTGGAAGCTAAAAAACGAGTGCATAGAGAACATAGCCCGAGTGACCGTAAGTCGCTTATATCATTATTTATTTGCGAATTACCACTGTAACATACTGTGGTGTTATCCCCACTAAAGTTAGAGAAGGATAATACATACTAAGATGAATGAAGAGGTCTGGGACTGTAAATGAGGTGTTGGATTCTATGATTCACACCGTAGCTGGAACAATTATATAGCCTGTAAACGAGTAGTCAAAATACTAAAGGCACTACCATGTGTGACTGATACTAAATAAAGTTTCTAAATTTTAAAAGGTATTCTGATTTTATATGGAATTTTTATTTTTTTAAGTTATGTCAAGTAATTGAATTTCATAGATATCGTTCTTTTATTCTGTACACATTAAGCAAATAGAGTCCAATCAGTCAAATCAATATCTGATCATTATTATGTAATTACTTATTTGTTACTCTCGCAAAACAGTCTGAGACGGAGGAATAATAAAGACGTTTATTATATTCCTTCCTTTAATAAGGCTACCATTTCAGTGTGTATTGCTTCCAATGCAATGTATTATATTGTTTAAGAAACCATTTTATGATTTAAATTATTTATCATTTACTTTTGCATATAAGCAAAGAAATTTTATTGGAAATTATAAATGCTTGAGTTAACCTGATTTGAAATTATTATTTCTAGGATTATTTAGATCTTCATTATTGTTTACTTCATTAGCATTAGATTGGGATAAGGTTGTTATGAAGTTGCTTGGCATGGGTTGTAGTTAAACTTATCCTTCTCACAAGAATGCACACTGTGTAAACACCGGATGTGATACTGATAACACGCTTAGGCAGCCTGACATTGTAACTAAGTCTATTCCGTAATCATGTAAAGATGAAGAGTTCTTCTATATTTTTGTTTATATATTTATTAACCACTGTTCAAAAGTAATTATATCCTAGTCGAAAAAGGATATATTTAATAGTTCATTTGTTGCTGACATTTTCGATAAATAGTACTTTAAAAATGTTGAAAAAATGAAAAATATTACATATAAAATGTTACCGCAGATAATAGCTAGTAAAAAATCAGACAATAAATAATTCAGTTACACTTTAAATTCTAATTTATATAAATGCAAAATACAGCACTTCAATCTAATACGCAACACGAACAAAACATATTTATCGTTTCCTCATCTTACACCAGAATTAACGTCGATATAATCATAACAACTTAATATTTTAAGTTGTGGTAATGTTATTATAAAACAATTCAACAACAAAAAACAGTCTCGGGGATTATCACTAACATAAAAATAACGGACATAAAGTGAAACAATCACAACCAATAGTTAAGGGAATGTTCCATAGCGAGAATCCAAGGATACGATCTTCCATTTGACAGCCAGGATCACTAAACCAAACGATGTTATAAATTTTATACTTAGCTAAGACAATAAGGTTTTGGTGCAATATAAACTTTGTCTTTTTATTGAAAAAATAATGAGTTTACCGTACGCCTGCATCCAAATGATAATATTTCAAATATTACAGAGATATTCAAAATGAAAACGTGCAATTATTTATCACATTACTGTAAAGAAGGTCAGAGTGAGAGTCATCAAGGTATTCGCTCTAGTTCTTACACTGGCGTCTGAAACGTAAATTATCTGTTTTTCTTGACATACAAAGCTACTCGTATTTATAAATTATGTAATATTCAGACGTATGAACGCTCGGAATACATTTTATACTTTTATTTATATTTTAGTATAGAGATGAATAAGTTTTACTTTTAAATTGTTAGTTACTTTTATTATTTACAAAATACAATGTTTTTTGTTGAGGTGATTGGTCACGTAATCAGTTACAATAGTTTTAGAAGATAAAATAAATATATTTTGTGGCGAGCCAATGAAATGTTAAAAGATTATTGACAAACGCAATAACAGATAAACATAAGAAGATTATTTTAGTTGAGAAAGAAATTCTCAAAACTAAAAATGCTTTTTGACATATTTTATAGGTCTTATTAAAAATATAAACTTGATGTATTATTTGATGTGAAATGCGCATTTCTATACCTGGTTTTAAATGAGACAAAGTGATTTATGTCTGTGAATATAATATCGTTAAAGAATCCTTTACGATAATGACCTTACATCGTTGCAATAATTTCGGCTAAAATACATTTTGAGTCAGCGTTTATGTTAAAATTTGTCGTTATGTATAAATTGGAATTCAATTTGTTATATACATATAAACGTCTCTGTGAAATCACACCACGTATATTTCAAATAAGTGGGGACTTTATGATATTTCTTCAGTTTATAGAGATAATAGCTTAATGAGGAATGATAATAGCTTAAGGAGGAGGAACTCTAAAATAATCCATTCTTTTAAACTAAATCTCATGGCACTTCTTAATTTAATAAAGCGTACGTAAATTACACTTTGTCATGAAAAGTACACTTTATATAAAAGCGAGACCATTGTCTTGTGGTATCTTTGTTCTGTGCAAGAGATACAGGATATAATATTTTACTAAAAAGCTATTTAAATCTTTTCTATAAAAATAATGAATG
The DNA here is from genome assembly GCA_918358695.1 of Melinaea menophilus ssp. n. AW-2005. NCBI lineage: Eukaryota > Metazoa > Arthropoda > Insecta > Lepidoptera > Nymphalidae > Melinaea > Melinaea menophilus. The sequence continues at coordinate 8,290,052 of OU911054.1, read as the reverse complement.
AATGTTAAAACCATTTTTTTATTGTGAAAATTATGACAAATTCTCACATGACTTATAGACTTTCTCCAATCGTGTTTTTTAGATAAAAAATAGTTGGACTATAAATTATAAATCTGGGAGTTCACAGAAACAATATTTTTAATGAGTTTTCTTTAACTTAACCTTCATGGTATACAATTAAATAATAGTATTTTTAAAGCTTATTATTCTCGCAAATTTACTTGAAACTATATTCGCCTATAATAAAATTTAAATATGAAGCACAAAAGTAGGGGAGACCGGGGCTGGTTTATCAATTTTCAGTTTAAAAGTTAATATTTTTATTGCTTTAATGATTATTTTTGTGAAAAGCAATTCCATTGATAGTGACACTATTCAGCTCTAGAAAGAAATTACAATAAGCTCGATACCTATTAAAACATAGTATATAGGCTCGATTTTATAGAACGGGAAAAACAAGTCAACCTACCCCGTGCCTGGGGCAGGTTGACTTGTCACTAGGGGTAAGTTGACCTAAGAAGTAATGAGTACCAAGACTACGAAGGAACAAGATTTAAATACTAAAGTAAATGCAAACATCATTTTTAAGAACATCTTCAACAACATTAAACACCGTCAAGAACCTATCGGTCCACCTCCAGTCTAAAATAGTCTTTGATAGTCCTTTAGCCTAAAATAGTCAAAATAGTATTTATAGTGAACACGTGGGAAAACGAAGAATAGAATATTGCCGAGGCCGAGATAGCAACTGCGACTCTCACCAGCGAAACCTCGGTCAGCAGACGTCATTTTTCCCAAGTTTTTGGTGCCAAGATGAGCTATTACTCTATCAGGAATGTGAACCGTTGTCAGTCCTGTTTCATCTACGTTCTAAATATACCCAGGGCTTACATTTAAACGTAGGTAAAGAGTTCTTACGTAATCAAAGAACAACTGCACGTTGTTTTTGTTGAAAGAAGTGGCTCGAAATAGTAGCTTGAGGAGATGGAATAGAGAGAATAGGATGACGTTTAAGCAAACTCCCTACCCAATCTTCATCAGCAATCTGTTTTTTATACCATGATTCAGGAATAGATTTTTTTTTTGCAAATCATATACAAATTTTCGGGACTCGGAAGGCGTTAATCCATAATAAACATCATCAGCTCCCTTATAGGCCATTTTCTGATGCATGCTCTTCCTCGTCACTGAATATTTGTCTGTTTTTTTATGTAGCCAACGCTTTCCAAGGTCAATTGAGATCTAGACAGTCCGGTCTTTTTTTTTCATATTTACTACATGGCGATATTTTATATGGTGTAGCAAATTCTTTTGCTGGAATTGATACTTCGGCGAAAATAACTTGTCGACATACTCTCTCCATTATGTCTTTACGTCGATTTGACTTTCGTTTATAGATTCGCATCGTTCTAAATTGGAAATGTTAGGTTAAGAACAATAAAGTTGTATGGGGCAAACGACGACGTAGCAATTTTTAACTACGTGCCAAAACCTTAAAATGGTGTCGTAATTAAAAATAATAAGGAAGCATACAAAGTTCGGAAATCAAACATTCATATTAAACAGTTTGACAAGCAATCAAGACAAAATGAAACGAGTTATAACAAATAGAATTAAGGCAAAATAGTTACTTAAGTGTCTTGTTTTTGAACAATAGGCTCTAGCTGACAAACGGTTTGGGTCTGCTCCGCGGTTTTTCTGATGATTGTGCGCAGGGGAATAATGGATACGCTCACCTAGTCGATCTTTGCAAAAAGTTTGCCTAACTCGCGTTTTTGACAATTAGTCTACCTGCCCCTATAGTCAGCCAGCCCCGGACTCCCCTACGCTAGAATGATAGCACATGAGTAAGTTTTAAGTCGACAGGATAAAAGTTTTTAAACAATAAAATGAATTTAAAAAAAATATCTCTTATATTACATTATTATTGAATTGTTTACTATATTATTATAATTGTGGAAGAAGTCTTTAATGTTAAATAACATTATTATCAAGCAACATTAATAAATGTGTAGTTCTTGTGAGAATAGTAGGTTTTTTATTCAGGAGCTCCAAAAATAAGAAAGTTTAATTAATTCATTAATTAACCGATTTTAAGAGAATTCTTGAACCCATTTCCCGCTTTTATTAAATTTTTTATGTTTTTAGTATTATTTAGCAGAGGCTCAATTGAAGAGTATCCATAACCGTACCATAAATATATGTTATATATGGAAAAATTAAAGAGGTTTCAGAGACCGCAGTTAAAAGCAGTCGTGTAGGTAATGTCCCTTTAAATAAATTATGATATATCAAAATAGGCATTTATAATTACAAATCGGAGACATGATTTGTAATTTATTATTATTATAGTTTTTTAAGAAGTAATTACTATAAGTAAAACTATTTGCTATTAACGATATTAAAAAAGGTTTCACAGATTTGTTTATAAACAATTTTATAAAAGAAAGTCAACATGATGATATGATCAATTAGAAAATCAATACTTAAAAATATTTTTATTTTATACTTTTTACTTAATTAGCTTCACGCCATATCCCTTGCGGGGTAGCCAGAGACGACGGAACGCCAAACTCTACGTTCCCTGCATACCTCTTTCGCCTCGGCCATAGACATCAACCTCTTCATACATGCCCTTTCGAAGGTTACTCGCGGCCTCCCTCTGTCTCTCTTACCGCTCACTTTTTCTGTATAAATCTTTTTTATTATTCTTTCATAATATATTCGTTAGACGTGGCCAAACCAACTGAGCACGTTCTTCTTCATTCTCACCGTGACATCTTCAATCATCTTCTAGTATCTGTCATTCTGTGGATCTCTTCATTGCGAATTCGGTCAGCTAGACTGACTCCGCATATTCTGCAAAGAGATCGCATCTCCACAGCATTCATCTTTCTTACATTCTTCTTCTGTGTTACCCATGTTTGGCTGCCGTATAACAGCGTCGGTAGCAAAACCGCATTATCTACTGCTAAACGTGCAACTATGCGACGTTTCGCTGTCTCAACAATTCAGCCAAAGCACCGTTGACTCTGTTACCGGCAGCAATACGCCTTTCCACATCCATTCCGTCTCTGCTAAACATACTTCCCAAATATACCACTTCATTCACTTGTTCTATTAGATAATAGATAGGTAAGATTACCATTCACGTTGATCTTACATTCTGTTCTTTCTACATTTCTTTCAAATATCAGAACCTTCGTCTTATCTGCATTCAGGTTAAGGCCATTCTTTTTACATCCATCTTTCAGAGTGGAGACCAATGCCTGCAAATCCTATTCTGATGATGCAATGCACTACATATGGGAATAAATCAATTATACTTGTTTCTTTCGCTCGGTCCCTTGTGTACATGTGAATTTGTTTGTGATCAAACATGCTGTTTGCCACAAACAAATTTCTCTCCTTACAAAATTCCAAATAATCTTTCCAGCCTCATTTACTCTCTTATCACCGAACTTGCCTAGCACACTTTCGTAACCACTTCGCTCGGTTCCAACCCATCCATCAATATCCCCACATACTACCAACTTTTCATTTCCTCTACTTAGAACATCCCTGATACTCTCTTGTTATCCGATTATTAAGCGACCCGGTTGCCAGGCGGTCTTTTCGCTTGGTCTTAGACGCACAAATAACATCCAGATCTTTGTCATCCATCATATCTGATATTTCATTAATCTTCTGTTCCATTCCTCCTCTTACATTCCACGTAGCTATTTGTAGCTCTGTCCTCCACCTCCCGCTGTTCGGAACATGGCGTGTTGGTTGGCGGTCCCCAATGCCGCAAGTTTTTTTAAACTTGCTCCAAATTCTTCGCAGATATCTTGCAAGTCATAAATACTCTTTCCATTGTTAACTGAAATGTTTTATTGTATGTGAGAAAGCGGAAACAAAAGTTGCAAAAAAAATAAGTATAAAATAAAAACAACAACATATTTACAATAATAATATAATATTTAAGAAAATTTGACTAATGGGTAAATTTAACTTAAAATATTAAGCCATCTAAGAGCGCCAGAATTCCTGGATGGATGATGTAAAGCATAATTGTAACTGATTTCAATCCTTCAATACTGCTAGTCAGTAATTTTAAAAGAGGGGCTGGCAAACAAGAAGGATGACGATGGCTATTATCTTCTTTCATGAAAATCTTTAAATATATAACGATGCAGAAGCGTTAAGGAATGCCTAAAACGGTCGTTGTGTTTACCATATGGTAAGGCCTTGTTACTGTATGAAGCATAACTAAAATAGAAGATCTTGCTAGTACAGCCAAACTAGCCGAATTAATTGAAAACATGTTAATTTTAAGACAGTCAATCCAAATTATAAGTTACCTATACAATTATTTCGGTTCATGTAACAGTATTCGCTATTAGATATGATTGTTCGATACAAACCAATCTCTATTAGATGATTTACATCAAATGTCTTAATTATTAATTATAATGAATTTAGCTTTTAACCTTCCTTTTATTCGCTTCGATTGCCGACAGCCACAAACAAGCCACAAACGCTTCGCTGCCGGCGATAGTATTAAATGTTTAATACCAGAATCAAATGTATCCAACATCGATAGCAACATTTAAAAAAATTTTATATTATTTTCTGAAACACATAGCTATAACTTACTTTGTTGGAATTAAATACTCTGAGAAATTATACATCTATGTCTTAACAAAAACAATAAAATTTTGGCCATTTTGCGACTTACACTGCATATAAATTTCTATATCTTAAGATGTAATCTGACTAACTTAGACCAAAAATATTATCTTTTTTTTAAATATCTATGTTTGATCCAACTTCAAAGACGGTATAGTTTTTATCTCGATCAATTATCTTCATATATTTTTTGTGACCGTAATATTTATAAGTTTCCAATTAATGACAATGAAAGTTCTACTTCTCTCTTTTTTTTTTTAAACTGTGATAGTATTAAATGTGTGAATTTTAAATATTTTCTAAATAACAATAACACTTCAAAGGTACGGATGTTGTATAAGATTTTAGGTTTAAGATATCTAACTACGTTAAGTACCTACTGGAGGGGAGTGAGCGGTCGAATTTACTGTTTAATAATATGTAAATAACATAAAAATTGCTATTTTAATATCTTTCTAAATATGAAATTTTATTTAGCGAATGATCACTAAACTTAGAATCTATGATTTCACAAACACATTTTATATTCAAGTTATTTTCCGGGGCCGGTAAAACTCGAACGTGACCATGCGTTTATATTTATTCTCAAATATTACATATAAAATACAAGATAAAATCTCAAGTATGATCCTAAAATACATGATTTACATAGTATTACGATGCTTACTACGCAGTACTCAATTCGCATGTACTATGAATTATTTTTATGTTATTTAATATGAAATAAATATTACATTTTGCAAAGAAGAATAGGGCCTGCTTTTTGTGTTTTTTGTGGTAAAAATAACAGACACAACGCACACTCAAACAATCAACAACAATCCGTTGATCAAAGAATGTTCTCACGCGGGAATCGTACGATCTTAACTCGGCACTCAGGATCCGTAGCCAACAGGTTATTTATTTTGTGTTAACACCTAAAAGAAAAGATTTATATATACAGATATATAATATATATTTGAAATATTCCAAGATATTCAACATGAAAACATGGCACTATTTATCACATTACTGCAAAGCAGGTCAGAGTGAGATTCATCAAGGTATTCGCTCTAGTTCTTACATCGGCGTCTGGAAAATGAATTATCTATTTTTCTTGACATGTAAAGCTTTTTATAAAGTTGAAATGCAATAATGCTTTAAATATGTTTTATATTTGAATAAAAATTAATTAGTAGAATAAGTTTTAGATCATTAATTTATAGAATATTATTAATTATTAACGCTTACTAAGTAGAATGTTTTTAGCTCAATGAAGTAAGTAGGTCACATCATCAGATCGCCGACATTCTAAATCGGTGTTATTTATCAAAATATACATAAATAAATATAAAAAGATATAGATTTGTTATTATTATACTTTTTAATAAAAATAATTCTCATAACTATTACTCTTTTATACAACCAATATTTCTTGTTGAAACGTTTAAATATTATTTTGTGTGAAAAATTTTCTGCATTTCTATTCCTGGTCTTATTTGACACAAAGAGATTTATGGCTTTGAATATAATATCGCTAAAGAATCTTTTATGATAATGACCCTACATTGTTGCAATAATTTCGTTAAAAATAATACATTTTAGTCACATTTAGAGGTGTGGAAGAAATGGTTTCTTTAAAGTTATATATATTATGTCAATGAAAATATCATCAAAGATGATCGAGGAATTTTTAATGTGTATAATGCATCTTTGAAAACTAAACTCATAGCACTATTTAATTTAAAGCGTACACAGATTGCTCTTTGATATGAAAAGTGTACTTTATATAAAAGCGGGTGCTCTTATATAAAGTACACTTTTCATATACTCTTGTGGTTATCTTTGTTTCATGTAAGAGTAGAAACCAGATTATATAATATATAACTAATAAATTGTTTAAAGAATATTCTTTTGTATAAAAATATTAACACCTTCAGTATTATTACAGTTAAAATAATAATATTATTTGGGATAATGTAAGTATTTGTATTGGAGTTTGTATCAATGTAATAATTCATTAGGGTCACAAATAAGTTTTGTATTATTTTCATAACAAATTTTAAAACAAAAATTTATATATCGTTACTTATTTCAATAAAACATCATCATATTCTCGCCCTTGTCCCAAATTTGGGGTCGACGCATTATGTTTTTTCCTTCCATACTGTCCTGTTACTCGTCATCTCTATACACACTCCCTTCATTATATCGTCAATCTCGCAATCCATCTATTGTCTTCGACAGTCCTCTAGTTAATAGAATTAATAAAACAAGTCTATATAAAATAAATTAATATTTTAGTTGAACAAAAACATGAATTAATATTCCTCGTTCTGACAAATTTTACGCAAATCCAAAAATTACAAATGCTCAAATCATCTGAATAAATAATACTTTTTTAAAACCCGATAAAACAAAAAGTGATTGTAGAAATAAATAGGTTTATTCGAAGCTTGAAAAAACTATTGAATACAATTTTTCTGCATGTTTGTATGAAAATGTTTTTAACACTTTTTACAAGCTATTAGTATTTACGACTGCCGTGGAAAGTCAATATTTTAAAATATTTTTAATACATTCATAAACGATACGTGAAATAATAAAATCTATTTATAAAAATATACTGAAAAAGTCACGTTTTACTCAATTTAGTATTATGTTAATGTTCTACGAAAACTTCAAAGCCTTTGTAAGAAAAAATATTTATTTTTACATTATTCAAAAGCAATTTGCCGCCGCCATACGTCGGGTTCTGCTAGTCACGTGTCCATCTAAATTTAAAATAAATCTTTTCATTTTTACTCCAAATCACTTTTCTGTGCTAACATTATGATTCAGCTGTTTGTAATTCCATTTTTTTACAATATTTATTATTTTATTATAGTTTAAAGAAAGAGAAACCTACTTATTATTAGATAGTAAATAAATATTAAAAAAAATATCAACATGGACTTAATCTATTGACCGTACCTATTGCTCTACCAACTTAGCTACACTGTTTTTATTTGTCCTCAAATGTTAGTATTCTAATATGTTATAACCTTTGTATGAAATAACAATATACCTTAATTAATATCATATTCAATCATTTATTCCACAAGACATAAGCTATATCATTTCAGAAATATTTTTATCTCATGAATAAATAACTTCTTGTCAAGTCAGATTTACATAGACAAAAGAGTATAAGTAAAAATTACAAACATCTGAATTAATGTTTGGAATTTCGAAACTTCTGTTCGCATGTAAAGAAAAAATATCTTAGTTTGTTTCATTTTCATACAATGTACGGATATTATTTGAATAAATTGGTTTTATACAGCTTATTATTTGAGGAAAAATGTTTACGAACGAATATTACAATAAATATAATATCAGCATTACCTTCTTTCGACAAATTCGTCACAATATCAGATGTAGTTCACAGTGAGTTTCAATAGATCAAAATAGCATTTGCATTTGGTTAAAGTGACAAATAATACAATTCAAAAGAAAAGGGGATATGTTTCAAAATGTAAGTATATACTGTATATACTTTCATATGTATTTAGTGAAAACTGTTAATTTGGAATTACAAACAGATACTTAAAATTAATTTATATATATAGATAGATGAATCTTTACATAAAAGACAATATGAACATAAAAGTTATCGATGTAGTAACGGGTAAACAGTTATTACGTCATAAATTACATCATATTACGCGTTATGCCATTTAACACAGACGCGCTTTCGATATTAACATTCATTTATGTGGAAATTTATAAAAATAAAATTAATTATGAAGTTGGCATTGCATACTAATCATAATGAAGAATGTGGGGCATCATAATAGACTAACGATCCGAAAATAAAAATTATGTGGTCATAAAAGTACTCATTACTAATTATTAATTGTTCTTCCTTTCGTGCCTTTAATATGATAATAACATATAGTAGCGCCTTGATCCGAGGTTTGAGCAACTGGCTCGGAACAAGAAACGTGGCTACATTACATCGATCTTGTTAGGGTTGACTGTAGCTAGTGGCAAAAGACCGGCAGTTGGTTTAAATTACCAAAAACTATTCATAACAGTAATTCAGCTCTCTGATATCTGACAATTAAAAAGCTTTAAACGCCTTGCTGCTGGCGATATGATCTATGCACACACTTAATACTTGATTCAAATGTAACCAACATTAATATTAGTATTACCTAAAGTAAAAAGCACATTATTAACGTAACATTAGCTGTAAAATGTAATAAATCATCGTGACACAGGTTTTGTGGTTTAAAAAATTCTACACATCCTATATTTTCAAGTGGGTAGTTATCATATTCTTTTTTGGTGTGTTGAAAGATTTAGGACAGCTGTTTAAGGTGTTTAAATAATTATAAAGAAATAATAGTAACATAATAAGGAGGGTGAAATAGCGTCAAGTGGTGGCAAGTGGTTATAATCTCACTTCCGCCTCTTACGATATTTCTGAAGAGTCTCAAAGACTGGCAACGTATTTATAAAGCAGCTTTTTATGTGACTAAATAATGTTGAAATAACCTCACATGTTAACGAAAGATGTTATACACATTTGAAATGAAATTGGTGTAAAGTAAAAAAGTAATTTTCGGCACAAAAATAGTACTAGTATGTAATGGCATTTTAGGTTTGCGAGACATTTCCTTGCTAAAAGTTTATTTCGAGGCCAAATTTTCAGAAATGAAATTTTAAAAACTCATTTGGCAAAATACTAACAGTTCGTAAATCGCTTAGGGTTTTTGGAAAGATAGCATAGAATTGAAGATACGTTTTAAAAAAATATTAAGATATGAATTGTTCACTTCTTCTGGAGTTATTTTGAGAAACGCTCCAAATTTGTTTATTTTTTTATGTAATTACATTAAAACTAAGATTAACATAACTAAACCCGTTATAAGGAATTTCAAAGTTGGTATATTTTATTAAAGCTACAAATTTTAGAAGCTTTTAAAAAGTATTACGTGTTAGATCACAACATGACTGTGTTCTGTTTTATGGATATGCCGCTGAAAAAAGTGGATCGTTTCAGTTCATTGTAAATGCAACGAAAAATAATAGAAACAGCGAACTAGTTTTCAATGAAATTGAAGACGTGGATAATCTATAACGTAGACGAGTGTAACATAGTTCATACATTTTATATGTATGGATAGTTCTACTACTAAAGCTTTTCTATAAGAGACTTGACGTCGTTTTCTTTGTCTTTCTTTCGTATATTATTTGTTGATAACACAGGCACACAAAAAAAAAACATCATGAACCAGAGCGGAGACCCCATTATTCTTAGGTTTCAGGGATCGCTGAAACCGAATATGACAATAAAAACTAATTTTAATTGCCCGTTTTCCCGCTAGCACCCCCTTACTACCTCTTAAGGGGTGAAAATTTAAATTTTTGTATAAAATCAAGAAAGATGTGTATTTCTACGTTTTTTGGGATGCTGAAAACGAAAATGATAACTAAAAATTAATTCAAGACCTCCATAACCCATTAACACTTCTTACTACCCCTTATGGGGAGTGAAGTTTTCCATTTTTGTAAATAAAGATGAATGTGTATTTTTATGTTTTTTGGTTTGAATTGAAATTGAATTGAAACCGAATATGACAACCAAAAGTAAATTTGATACCTCTTTTACTCAATACCATCCCCTAACTACCCCTTACGGAGGAGGGGGGAGGTAATTTCAATTGTATGAAGAAATTTTAACGATAAATGACATGTTTATTAAAGTAGTTTGAGGTTATTCTTAGAAGTATTTGATATATATTCATGATTTAATTCTACTCTTAGCGTAACACCGGAACAACGGCGTGGACGTAGTAGATTTCTGTTCCCTTTTGATCCTGATGGAACCTGATGGAACCTTTTACCTTGCTCCTCACTGTAGTCTCCAAAATTGTCAGGAAAATAGTCCCTTCTATTTCGGAGGCATAGAATTAGGTTCAGCATCTTTTAGTCTCGTATATTGTCAGGAAAATAGTAACAATTCTATTTCAGAGGCATAGAATTAGGTTCAGCATCTTTTAAGCGTTTTACATGATTGCTGGATGGATAACAGTATAAGTAGAATTAAATAGAAAAAAATAAAAAAAAATAAAAAAAATTGTTAAGAATAGGACAAAAATCATGATTCAGTCTTAGCATCATAATAACAAATATAGGCATACAATGAGGTTACCATATAATTTATAATCATTTTTTGTCTCAGCATCTTGAAAAACATAAAAATTCACATCCATCTTGATTTTATATTAAAATTGAAATTTTCACCCACCGTAAGGGTTGGTGAGGGGTGTTAATGGGTGATAGTGGTCATGAATTTATTTTTAGTTATCATTTTCGGTTTCAGCATCCCAAAAACGTAGAAATACACATCTATCTTGATTTTATACAAAAATTTAAATTTTCACCCCTTAAGAGGTAGTAAGGGGGTGCTAGCGGGAAAACGGGCAATTGAAATTAGTTTTTATTGTCATATTCGGTTTCAGCGATCCCAAAAACCTAAGAATAATGGGGTCTCCCCTCTGGTTCATGATGTTTTTTTTTGTGTGCCTGTGTAATCTTATTAACGCTTTATAATATAAAATTTACTTTATACTAATAATATAATAAATGCTAGTGTAATGTTTCAAGTGAAAGAACCATTACCTTAGTTAAATAGAAATAATTACATAGTATAGCTAACGATAACCATAAAATAAAGATCGTTAAACTTCAAGTGTTTAAAATTTTAGTTATACGATACCTGAAATAATTATAGGGAGCAATATGATTTTATGTTTTCAAAACGATGAAAAACCAAATAAATAGTTGGAGGAACTCTAAATTAAAAGAAATTTCTCTATCATGAGATTAATGCTGCAGTATTTTTAAAACTCCACGGGGGGTCAGGATAAACTAGTTTTATTTTAAAATTCAGTTAGTATTTTTTGACAAGAAATGAATTCATTTAAATAAGTTTTCCTAACGTCTTCTAGCTTTTTAACGATGTCTCTTAAATCATCTAAAGAAAAATAACTCATTTAATCTTATTTTTAATAAATAACGTTACGTCAATATCTCTTTAAAATTATAAGGAGAAAACTGCATCTTTAGAAGTATGACTGTATTTGTTATCTTAAATATTCTTAAAAACCCGTCACATATTTAGTGGTATCATAAGAATTATACTTTATTATCGCATTTTATTTTAAGTTTGAGCGGTTATTTTAACATTTTCTATATCAATGAGTCCCAGGGACATATCCGTTCCAGTTCTTTCTTGAACCATACTTTTTATATGGAACATCAGTAGAATCGAAACAGCGTAACTTTAGAGGTGGAAATAAACTCGTTTTTTTTAAGGTACTCATGTCATATCGATCCGGAAATGCCACCGAAAGTAGTTTCTTCCACATCTTAATGTTATGTGGAAGAAAAGTCCTTGAATCGCGCACAATCGAACATCATCGCTCATCTAAGAAGTACGGATGGTATTGTAGGCGGTGACGGTCTGTGCGGTTAAAAAAAAATAAAAATAATAATAAAATAAATTAAAATTCGGCGCCAGGCATCGGATCGATCACGGATACGATAAATGCAGTAACCACCCATAATGCAAGAAACTCAAATGCACGAAGAGTAAAAGACTGTTTTTTCAGATTAGCCAGCTCCTTTATTCACCGTAGGAAATATAACTATAATCATTACTTCACACCGATTTTCTATTGTACCCTAATCGTGACAGCCTGCATATGAACTGTAGTCAAAACACTACTCGCTCTGTCATCTTAACATATTTTAAGCAATACTCCGATTATTCGTATGGAATGAATGACATTGGTTTAATAACGGCTCAATCAAACTTTATACATATTGTGCCTTAAACCGTCTACCCATTGAGTAAAATACAGACGCCGGTGTCTAATATAATATTGTAATGTGTATACTCGGAAATCGGTCTGACATAGAGTAATAAAAAAGACTTATTGTTTTTCAATTCCAATGTTTATTGCTTTCGATTTAGGTTATTGTTTGAGGTAACTTTTTTGCGCTGATTTACCGCGCATAATTATAGGATATTATAATTATTCTAATCTAAGCCCGTTGGGTACCTATATATATTTACACCACTAATACGTACTTTATCATGATAAACTTCTAAAATTAAAAAAACTGAAATTGTTTCATTCTATATTGTTTTCATAAATATTCCTCATATTCAATAAAATTTTATCAACCAGCATTACTGTAACAACAAACAATATTAATTTCTGTTTTTATTTGTGAACGGATTTTTATTGAGTTTTTCCAAATTTCGGCTATGTGAATTAACCCTTAACGCAATTACTGAAATGTAAAACCATATTGATTTCAACACTCATTTTTATTTTATAATACCTTGAACGCTATATTTTAATAATTAATTAGCTCGTATAAACTGATGATAGTCAGATATATTAGCAAATAGTTTTAATATATTTTACCCTACCTTTAAGTATCAAAAAAATGAACGCGTGGTACGTAGGTGTTAAGTTGCCGATAAGATTTTTTAAATTAGATTTTACTCGTATTAAGATACATCATACATATATTATATCTGTAACTGATGCTATCAGTACGCAGAAACCAATTATAAAAAAAAACATTTTTGTCTTTAGTAACTTATAGAACCTAATATAATATGTTTTTTGTGTTTTTATGATGTGTTACTTGTATGTGTGCTCTATAACTTCTGGAAATCTTTATCCGATTTCAATGCGGATTTCTTGAATTTGTTTTAATAACCTGCACTTAGTGTTTGTTTTATATAAATAACTCAATAAATAAAAAAGTTGTGTCAATGCGTCGTGCTACCTCTGTTTTAGGTGCGACGAAAAAGAATCATGTTTTGTTGACTTTCTTAAAACGTTAACTAAGTTTTTAATTACGGTTTGTGAAGTTATGATGATTGAAAATTAGGCACCCAAAATGCATTACGTGGAACGGAATCTATTCAAATAGTGATTATTCTATAATATGTTACTATTATTTGCAGCAATTAACATTCCTGTCTTTTGTATTCATAATAAAAATGGACAAGTACAAGTCGGCCATACACACGAAGGGATTCATCCAAATTTATAGACTATTAATTTAATAACTTTTATACTAATAATAAAATTATTATTATTATAAAAATTATAATTTCATTTCACAAAACGAAAATTTATTTGATCTGAACTGTTATTTTCATATTGATACACATTTTCACATTAATAGTACACATTCGTTCACATCTGAAACAAAATAGCTCAGACAGTTTGTGCTAATTAGTAAAGTGAGTGAGCTGTACTTGTCACCGCATCTCTGCACATCGCTGTGAGAATGCGGGTCTGGTAGGGTTTAAGTAGATAAATATAATATCAAATAATATATGTACCATTATCATCATGTTTTCTAAGATTTACTTAATGACTTCTTCAGATAACTAGGCATCATTTAATACAAACATATTACGTATTTAACATTCGTCTAATGCTTAAATATTAACAATATAGGTAGTAACATATTTTATCGTTTCCTGTATTTTTTTTTGTTTGCCTAAATTTTCGGTATGTACGTGACTGTGCATACGAAATGTCATCTGTCGTAGTACATCGGAACTCAGTTTGACAGTTGTCATTGAAGCGGAACGTCAAACAGGCAGCGAGGTGGCCATGCTTCACATTTGAAGTGGCAACAGCGAATGCATCACGCTCGTCACGAATCGCTCTTTATCAACGCCATCCCTAACCGTTATTGTTCTAATCTGTATTTGCTTTATGGTTATGCTTTTAGAATGTTTATTTAGCTGTTACTTTGTGATTTTAAACCTATCAAGTGTGATTGAATAATTTTCAGTTATTTTGGGATTTCTATTGGATTATCACATACGTATAATAGCGAGAATTCCGATATGGGTCATTAATAAATAATTCAATATCTAATTTACTTGTTACACTGAAACTTCTTACAGGGAAATAATAGATTGCAGGTATATTTACTTAAGTAAATTTCTATGAAATAATGTTTTATAATAATTTGTAATAATTAATTCTTATATGACCTTAAGTTGGTTACACATGGGACTATTCTATGGACGATTCACAAAGTTTTGCTGTCGGGTGTACATTTTGTCTTTTATTTCTATTTGTATAATCTTCCTTCTCCCTCTTTTTGGAATGAGATAAAAAAGCTTCATATTAATAAAATGTAAATACAATAAAGTTGTTTTAAGAATATTTCCATACAATTCGCATTCAAATTACTAATGGATACAGCATAGTAATTTTCTGCCTTAATGTTTTATTTCTTATTAATTACTTCGTAAAACAATATGGAAATTTATATCGTATATGCTTATTTTGATCTAATAATTTATGTTTTTCTACAACTTTATTCAAACCTTATCCCGCTTTCGGTTATTTTTCAATGCAAATTTTACGAGTTCAGTGAACTTCATGTTTTTTCAGTATATGATTAATGACCTTCAAAACTGAATACACTGAATACTGAAGCAGTGTTCATATCGTTTGTGAATGTATTAAAAATATTTTTAAATATGGACTTTTTACGGCAGTCGTAAACACTAATAGCCTGTAAAAAGTGTTAAAACCATTTTCATAAAAACATGCAGAAAAATTGTATTCAATAGTTTTTTTCAAGCATCGAATAAATGTATTTATTTTTGTAATCGCCTTTTGTTTTATCAGTTTTTAAAAAAGTATCATTTATTCAAATAATTTGAACATTCGTAATTTTCAGATTTGCGTAAAACTTGTCATAATATTTATTCATATTTTTTATGCAAACTTAAATATTAATATATTTTATACAAATTTTGTTTTATTAATACTATTAATTAGAGGACGGTCGAAAAAATAGATGGATTGCGTGAAAGACGATATAAAGAAGAAGGGAGTGTGTACAGAGACGACGAGTAACAGGAGAGTATGGAAGGAAAAAACATAATGCTAAATGCTAAAGGCTAATAATGGTAAAAAAGGCGTCTACTCCTATCTACAAGGCCGGCAACACTCTTGGAAATCCTCGGATGTTGCAAGAGTTCATGGGCGGCGGTGATCACAAGTCATCTGTGACCCGCCAGCTCGTTTGCCCTCCTCTTCCATAAAAAAAAAAAAAAAAAAAAAAATGCGTCGACCCCAAAATTAGGATAAGGGCAAGAAGATGACGATGTCTTATTAAAATAAACAACGATGTATAAATTTTTGTGTTAAAATATGTTACGAAAAGAATACAAGATTTATTTGTGACCCTAATGAATTATTACATTGATACAAACTCCAATACAAATACTTACATAATCCAAAATAAAAATATCTATACAGTTAATATGAATATCTTAACTGTAAGAATATTTAAGGTGTTAATATTTTTATACAAAAGAATGATCGTTAAATAATTCATTAAGAGCAATTCCTGTACGCTTTAAATTAAATAGTGCTATGAGATTTAGTTTTCAAAGATGCATTATACACATTAAAAATTCCTTGATCATCTTTGATGATATTTCATTGACATTGATATTTATATGTACATATATTCCATAATATATATAACTATAAAGAAACCATCTCTTCCACGCCTCTA
Source organism: Melinaea menophilus ssp. n. AW-2005 (assembly GCA_918358695.1). Lineage (NCBI taxonomy): Eukaryota > Metazoa > Arthropoda > Insecta > Lepidoptera > Nymphalidae > Melinaea > Melinaea menophilus. The sequence goes on along the minus strand of OU911054.1, from coordinate 8,273,768 downwards.
AATGTGACTAAAATTTATTATTTTAAACATAATTATTGCAACAATGTAGGGTCATTATCATAAAAGATTCTTTAGCGATATTATATTCAAAGCCATAAATCTCTTTGTGTCAAATAAAACCTGTAATAGAAATGCAGAAAATTTTTCACACAAAATAATATTTAAACGTTTGTACAGGAAATATTGAATGTATAAAAGAGTGATCGTTTAGAGAATGGTATTTTTATTAAAAATTATAATAATATCAAATCTATATCTTCTTATATTTATTTATGTATATTTTGTTTAATTAAACCGATTTAGAATGTCGGGGATCTGATGATGTGAAACACTTCATTGAGTTAAAAACATTCTACTTAGTAAGCATTAATAATTAATCTTATTTTATAAATTAATGAACTAAAAGTTGTTCTAAAATTTTTATTCAAATATAACACATATTTGAAGCATTATTGCATTTCAACTTTATAAAAAGCTTTACATGCCAAGAAAAATAGATAATTCGTTTTCCAGACGCCAGTGTAAGAACTAGAGCGAATACCTTGATGACTCTCACTTTGACCTGCTTTGCAGTAATGTGATAAATAGTCCCATGTTTTCATTTTGAATATCTTGGAATATTTCAAATATTATATATCTGTTTATGTATTTTATTTTACAAATAAATCTTATTATTTTAGGTGGTAACACAAAATAGATTCCGATAACCTGTTGGCTACGAATCCTGAGTGCCGAGTTAAGATCGTATGTTTCTCGCATGAGAATATTTTTTGTGTGATCAACGGATTTTTTGAGTGTGCGTTGTGTCTGTTATTTTTATGTTTGTTAAAAGCCACGAAACACAGGCACTAACCTTCTATGCAAAATGTTATATTTATTTCATATTAAATAACATCAAAATAATTCATAGTACATGCGAATTGAGTACTGCGTAGTAAGCATCGTAATACTATGTAAATCATTTATTTTAGGATCATACTTGAGATTTTATCTTGTATTTTATATGTAGTATTTGAGAATAAATATAAACGCATGGTCACGTTCGAGTTTCACCGACCCCGGAAAAATAACTTGAATACAAAATGTGTTTGTGAAATCATAGATTCTTAGTTCAGCGATCATTCGCTGAATAGAATTTTATATTTATAAAGATAGTAAAATAACAACATTTATGTTATTTACATATTACTAAATATGGCCTAAAACTTCGACCGCTCACTCCCCTCCAGTATTTAACGTAGTTGGATATCTAAAACCTAAAAGTTTATACAACATCCGTGTTTTGGAAGTGTTGTTGTTATTTATTAAAATATACACATTTAATACTACCATAGTAAAAAATAAAATAGGCAAAGGTGTAGAACTTTTATTGCCATCAATTACAAACTTATAGAAATGTAAGTGTATTTCACTTTCTGTAATAAGTCACAAAAAAAATTAAAGATCGAGATAAAAATTATTCTGTCTTTCAAGTTAGTTTAAGACCAAACATAGATACCTAAAAAAAACATTTAAATCGTTTCAGTTGCTTCGAAGTACAGCCCAGACAAACGTCGTGACATTTTTATATATAAAGATAATGATTTTGGTCTAAGTTAGTAGTCATCATCTAAGGTAGTAGTCATCTTCTAAGGTAGTAGTCATCTTGAGATATATAAACTTATTTGCAGTGTAGTTAGTCGCGAAATGGCCCAAATATAATTGTTTTTATTAAAAAGATGTATTCTTTTTTTTCCAAAACTGTAGATAACCTAAGATTGAATAAATGAATACGTTTATTTTATATCAACAAAGTAAGTTATATATTTTAGGGAATAATATAACATTTTTGGAAATTGTACTTAATGTTGTTTACATTTGATTCTAGTATTAAGCATTTAATGCTTTCGCCGGCAGCGAAGCGTTTGTGGCTTGTTTGTGGCTGTCGGCAATCGCAGCTAACAAAAGGAAGGTCAAAAGCTAACCACGTTATAACTCATAATTATGACATTTGGAGTAAATCGTCTAATAGAGATTGGTTTGTTACGAATAATCATATCTAATAGCTAATAATAATAATTATAAATAAGCTAAGCTGTTATAAGAAACGAAATAATTGTATAGGTAACTTATAATATGGACAGACTGACTTAAAATTAACATGTTTTAAATTAATTCAGCTAATCTTGTTGTACTAACAAAATCATCATGACACAGCTAATTTTAGCTATGTTTAATATAGAAGCAGGGCCAAATCGACTAATAGGGCCTTACCACATGGCACTTACTTCTCAACGCATCTGCATCGTTCCATATTTACAGATTTCAGAGAAAAAGCAACACCTATTGTCAATCTTCTAGTTTGCCAGCCCCTCTCCTTAAAATATTAACTAGCAGTACAGAAGGGTTGAAATTACTTACAATGGAACTTAGAAAATCTTTAAAAAAAAAAAACATCGGTCGAAAGTCATCCATCTAGAAATTATGGCGTCCTTAGATGGCTTATTATTTTTAGTTAAATTTACTCCTAATTAGTAAAATTTTCTCAATATTATATTATTATTGTAGATATTTTTAATTTTTAGATATTTTTTACAACCATTCTTTCTTCTTTCTCACATATAATAAAACGTTTCAGTTAACAATAGAAAGAGTACTTATGACTCGCAAGGCATCTGCGAAGGATATGAAGCAAACTTAAAAGATCTACTAGAGAACTAAGATCTTTTAAAAATTTGTGCAAGCAGCAATTTTAAGGGCAAGAGTACAGTGAAGAAGAAATTAGAAATGTTGTGCAGAGAAATACTGATCTTAAAGATCAGCTCGCTGAATTGCATACCAATTTTTTGATTCACTTTTTTTTTAATTATTTCAACCCTGAAAACTTGGGTTTACTTTCTCACTAGAACTACTTTTATTTATTCTCAATTTACTTTTTCTTCAGAATCAATTATTAACAAATATGAATTCTCCAAAATCAAATTAAGGAACACATTCAAGCCACAAGTAATTTAGTGGATTTATGTAATTACAACTTAAAACGATTTGAATTTATGACAAATAATTACTGTAATTGTAGGTATGTAAACGAAAAATAAGCTCTAAAGTAGTGGGTGATTCTACTTTACATACTAAACATAATATTTAAAATGTAAATATCATGATAAATAGTCTAAAAATGAATAACGCCTCCACTCCGCTTAAAAATAATTACTTTGTTTCCTCTGACCAATTAGTCCAATCCTTTGGTTTTCTTTAAAACAATGAATTAACATTGTGTATGTCATATATGTGATATACATATATTATCAACTTTAATTTAACTAAAAATAATACTATTGTATTATATGATATAAATAAATATATCACTTAATTTATAAAACTTATATATATATATATATATATAGAAGATAACATTGAAAATGAAATAATAGTGTTAAATAATAATCAGACCACTTTAAAGTGAAAAGCAGTATAAATATTGGCCATTATGATGTGCGTAGTATCTTTTTAAATCAAATTAAATTAAAGAGTTGAGACATTTGATGTAAAAGTACCTTTATAGATCTAAATTACTCATGTCAGATTGGTCACGGCCGGATGTAAGAGAAATCCCCTGACGTCTCATTTTGGACGATGAAGGTAAGTTTTAGATTTTAGTCAATATCCTGGCATTCTACCGAGGAGTTTAGTTGAGCGGTAAGGTGGTATATATCATTATATATATGTGAATTACCACTGAAATATACTACGATAAGTATAGTAAAATATAATACACACGAAGGGGAAAGAAAAGGTTTGGTTCTCTGAAAGAACTTTCGGAATATGTGACTCACAATTAGTAAAGTAGAATAGTTTCTAAGCCTGTACACTACCAGTAATTAAAATTCTAAAGGCTAACCATGTCTAACTGGTACTCAATAAAACTTATAAATTTTAAAAGGGTGCCCCGATCTTATATGGAAATTTTAAATTATTTGATTTTGTGTTTGAATTTAAGATGGGTGTGTGGGGTAACAAGAAAGGTAAGGGTAGAGATAAAATTGTAGGTCAGTCATGTTATGGGCATGATATAAGGATGCTGATACTGTGCTGAACCCAAAATTAGAATAAGAGCAAGAAGATAATGATGATTTGAATTTCATAGATATCGTACCTTTATATGTACCCATTAAGCAAACGAAAACTAGAGACCAATCATATATTATATTTGGTACACTCACAAATCAGCCTGAGACAGAGATTCCTCCATCTATTGTCTTGTTAGACATTTATTGTCTTGTTTTTTTCAATAAGGCCACCGTTTCGGTGTTTATTGCTTTCGATGCAATGTATTATATTGTTTGTTTAAGAAAACATGTTTTATTGCAATGCTATAAATTAAATTATTCTATAATTTATTTAAGTTATTCTGATTTAAACGTTCTCCCTGTAGGATATTATAATTACGTAAATTTTATTGTTGCTTATTTCATTAACAAGTACTTACGAAAAGGTTTTAATATAAATTAGTTATATCTATCACTCTCACGTGAATGCACTTTGTAAGCACCGGGTGTGATACTGATAACACGCTTAGCAGCCTGGCATTGTAGCTATTTTTAGTTTAGTCTGTAATAATGTAATAAAGCAGAAATTTTTTAATATTTTGTTTATTTTTCATTTAACCACGTTCCAAATGGAACTATAATCTTATTTGAAGAATAGATGAGTTCATTCATTTCAGACACATACAAGTAGTAGAACATATATTTTACCATAATATGTTTAACCCGTTTAGTTTAGATAAGTAGTATTTTATAAATGTTCCAAAAATATAAAATATTACTACTACTAGCTCACGCACACGGTGGATACAACCACTTGTGCTTAATATGAACGAAACATATTTGGCTAATGATAAAACAAGGTAAAGTTAATTCGAAGCTATTCAGTTCACGTTTTCTATAATAAATCCAATATGTCTTGATTTCATAAATATGCATGACATTTTTATTTTTTTTAAATAACTTTGCAGTAGATATATGCACTTATCCTTAAATTAGACTTTATATAATTCCAAGACAGTGCTTTGACTTCGTTTACAACGGGTGCAAGCTGCATTTATCTTTTTTTTTAATGTAAGAAGAGGTCAAAACGAGCTGGCGGGTTACAGATGACATATGATCACCGCCGCCCATGAACTCTTGCAACATCCGAGGATTCAGAAGGGCGTTGCTGCATCAATCAATTTATCGTTTCCTGATCGCACACCCAAATAAACCTGGATATGATCTTACTAGCTTACAATTTTAGTTTGTGGTAATGTTATTAATATTTAACAAACACATTTTGAATCTTTAAAAGGATGTTTGTTAATTTTTATACTTTATACTAAGAACTATTTAACTAAAAACATGCTAGTTTCTATGCTATTTCTAGCGAATGTCGAAGCGTTAATATTATACAATTATTGACATAAGTAACAAAGTAGTAAGAATGAACTGTAGTTGTCCGTTCTTTTGATAAAAAATAGCTAAAAATCGAATCTATTTTTTTAAGTTTGGTCTTATAAATATTCAATTCTGACTTTCAAATCACACGTTGCGGCACAATTTCGGAAAGCTATGGGCATTTATAAACAACTAGCGCGTGCGGCAAAGGTCACTTGGGGGCTTAACTCGGAGATAATAAGAACCATCTACATTGCGGTTATTGAGCCCATAATAACATACGGCTCCAGCGCATGGTCCCATGCTACAGACCTGAACATGGTGCAGCATCAATTATCCATGCTCCAAAGGGGATTCGCGCAAAAAATATGTAGATCTTACCGCACGGTCTCATGTACCTCAGCACTCATCTTATCCGGACTGCTACCATTGGATATCAGGATCCAAGAGCAGGCTAACCTTCATAGAACCAAAAGGGGTAAATTAACAGCCTATCTCCCTCCCAACATGCGTCTCGAAACAGACACGAGCTTTAAAGAGTTCCGACACCCATCCCTGTCGGAAGCCATAGACTACGACCTTCTAGAAGACAGTAGCTTGGAGCTCCAAGACTCCCGCCACATTTCCGGCCCTCAAATCTACACGGACGGCAGCAAGACAGAAGGGAAAGTAGGAGCAGCCTTCACCTGGTGGGAGAAAGGAAAAGAGAAGAAATGTTCAGTCTTTAGTCTGCATCCAGCCTGTACGGTGTTTCAGTCTGAGCTGTACGCCCTATACAGGGCTACCCAAGGGATCAAAAACAACAATGATCCTCAAGCCACTGTATTGAGTGACTCAAGATCGTCACTCGATTTGTTAAGGAACCCTAAAACAACAAATCCCTTAGCAAGGGCGATACAGCAGAACATCAAGGACATTAGGACCCAAGGACGAGAGGTTAAACTGACATGGCTTCGAGCACACATAGGTACGGTTGGCAACGAAAGAGCTGATGAACTCGCCAAAAGCGCTACGCTAATTAACAGTAAATATGATTATGCTGAGATACCAGTAGCTTACGTTAAGAAGACTATCCGTGAAGAATCTGTACAAAAGTGGCAGGGCAGATATACAACATCCAGCACAGGAAAAATCACAAAGGAGTTCCTACCAGATGTCGCCACAGCTTTTCGTATTACAAGGAAAACCAAGTGGAATCCTATACACGTGCAAATCCTGACGGGCCACGGAGCCATAGCAAAATACCTACACCTATTTAAATTAAAAGACTCTCCGGGCTGTGAGTGTGACTCGTCCACCGAAGAGACAGTATGGCACATAATACTAGACTGACCGCGTTTTTCGTCAGCTCGATCGGACCTGGAAATTCAACTTCACACCAAACTGGAGAAAATCGGACTAAACCAGTAGCTCTATACATGAACGACGACCAAGAAAAAATAGGTTTCAGTTTTTGCATCGTAGGACCAAAAAACTGGGTATACATCTCACCCGGACTAGCTGCCCTCACTAAAGGAAGTACCGATAGGGCAACAATGAAGAGGTCGATGTACGACAGCATGCCAATAGTCACATTGGGGGACTGGGATTGCCGAATAGTGCGGAGGAAGAACAAAACCATCGCACTACTGGACGCTAATTACCCAGAGTCCCCTTACACAAATGCATGTAAGATGCTCGATCACCTGAGCACACTAGGAGCTGAAAATATTAACACTAGTCCAAAAACAATAAGCGTTGACGCTATGCGAGTTGGCTATGACAAAGGAACTGTAGCAAATCTCATAGGATCTATAAATGCTTCAAGGTACCACGACGTGGTTGTATATGAAGACCGCGGAGAAGACCTAACGTTCCTTAAAATAAGAAAAACACCAAATAGGACTACGACTCCCGAAAACACCTGGGGCGAACCAAGCAACCAGATCCTACAAAGCAGCGCCGCACGCCTTCAAGAGAAAATTGCCATCGAAATTCAATCCAACAAAATAACACAGGACAAATCAAAAACTAAGAAAGGATTTAATAAGATGATTACAATGCTTAAACCGAAGCAAAAATATCATAAAAAGAACAGAACTAGAGCCGACATGGGACAAACAAGTGCACCCGATTTACCATCCGCCAGTGGTGCCAACGAACATATGCGAAACGCGTTTCTTGAGTACACAGCATCTATAAGGGAAACAATCAAAACTAACCTTGCGATCTGTGAAAAGATCAGACGGACCTTCGAACTTGAAAACAAAGGTCTTCTTAAAGTATTACTCAAGGAAGAAAAAGCCGCCATTTTCAACAACACTACATCTGAATATGTACGGGGTAAAACACCTAAAATTCCCCACATGGTGGCTTACAGCGTTAAAAATGGATTCGTTAAAATAGCTGAAACCCCCAAAGGAGTAACTGGACCGCCCAAGTATTTAACACCCGCTGAAGACTCAATACTTGTAGTAGCCCGCTGCACAGAGGTCTCGCTGGAAGATAACATCCTCCAAATGGCTACAGCCGTAGAAAATTCAGCAAGACCCTGGGAAGACTGGGAAGCACCAATTTTCCACTGGGCCAACGGCGTTCCTGGATGTGGAAAATCGACTTGGGTAGTAAATAACTTCGTATTTGAAAGTGACTTGATAGCAACAACGACGACTGAGGCAGCATTAGAGCTCAGTAATAAACTCGCCCTCAGTTGTCCAAAGGACGGGAAGACCAAAGTCCGAACGATCGCTTCAATATTAATAAATGGCGTCAAAGAAAAGCCTGAACGACTTATCGTTGACGAGGCCTTGATGAACCATTTCGGAGCGATCGTTATGGCGGCCCGACTAACAGAGGCCAAAGCAGTCACACTAATCGGAGACACAAACCAGATTCCTTATATAGACCGGCTAAATCTGTTCCATATGAAATATAATAGCCCATACCTCGTGACGTCTATCAGTCAAGAGCTCTTAAGAACCTACCGATGCCCCCTGGACGTAAGCTATGCTCTAAACGAGGTATACAACGGCATTTACTCAGCCCATTCATTGACTCGCTCTCTGAGAACAGTCAGGTTTACGGGTGCTACCATCGAAGCTGACTTTCCTAATACCCTGTACCTGGTCCACACACAGACTGAAAAAGCGAACCTTACAAACCTAGGGTACGGAAAAGGGGAAAACTCGCGCATCCTCACCATCAATGAAGCTCAGGGATTAACATACGAGTCGGTAATAATCATCCAACGAAATCCAAACCAAAATCGTACCTGACAAGTGTCCCACACGCAGTGGTGGCTTTATCTAGACACACAAGAAGTTCTACGTACTACACGGATATCGACGAAGGCGCCATTGTGAGATTCATTAGGCGGGCCGGCGATACCTCCGATAGAACTCTTGTAGAGTACAACCTCAAGATGGCAATTACTCACCGTGACTCCGAGGCTATGAAAAAGCTATTGAACTTAATAACCTAGCTTACTACTACTACTATTTACTTTATTTATTATTATTATCAATTTCTAAAATAGCCTTCGAAAACTTGTGTACAATTTCCTGCGAAGTTACCATCGCAATTAAAATCGTAATAAAATTGTTTAAAATCACAATGAAAGGCATGGCAAATGTCTATGGTCTTTAAAAAAAAAAAAAAAAAAAAATATTCAATTCAATTTTATCGTTACTGCTATAGCAAAAAAATTGGATGTATAAAATATTTTGTCAGATTTTTGGACTTCTAAAAAATTCTATGAAATTTTCCAAAATTTAGTCACATTCACTATTAAACTTAATTGCTGAAATATAAAACTACATGTTTTCACATTTATATAAAATTTACGTGTAATTTAAACTTTCAATATTCCTAGTAATATTAATAATAATCTGTTAATATTAATAGTAATTTTACATATTTGAAATAAATTCTATAATCATTTATTTTCATTCAACAGTAATGAATAGAACCCAAAACAATGATGTTTAGAAAGTTTCTTTATTTGTTTTTGTGTCTATTTCTGCGCGTTTTTGTGCTCTAAAATCTCGAATAACTTACCCGATTTAAATGTAGTTTTCACATGTGACGATCTCTACTTAAGATGTAGTTTGTTTTATTTAAATAGGTTAATAAATAAAATGCGCGGTCCTACCTTTGTATTACGTTCAATAAAATTTTTGTTAAGAAAATATTTGAATTGCCTGAATCTTTACCTAACTATACAGTTACGGTCTATAAAGTTAAGATATTTGAAAGAAAGCATATCAAGAAAGCACGAACGGAGTCGTAGGCACAACTAGTGACTTAATGTGACAATATATTAATGTTACTATTCGTTTGCAGCAACTAATACATTTGTCTTTTAAATTCTTTAAAAAAATGGAAAAATGCAAGTTCGACCCGCTCACTGAGGGTTCCACAATAATTTGTAGGTTACAAGACGTCAGAGAAAAGGGGAAATAGTGTTAAAAAATATATATAATAAATAAGAATATCTGTAATGTGAAAAATGTATGAAATATGTTTTGAAATTGACAGCGTCGAAATAGGCGCTTTTTGTGGCATAACTAGTCATATATTTTTTTATTTTAATAAAGAGGGGTTTTATTTTGTTACAGCACAAAAGAAGCTGTAGACTTTAGTGTACGGTTTTAATTAAAACTCTCTTCACGCGTTTCCGTAATTGATGGTCTTGATAGACAGACAGATAGAAGGACGGACGGAATGACTGACAGAAGGACAACAAAGTGATCCGTATAGGGACGGATAGGGCTCCTTAGAAATTATACATATTTATATTACACAAAAGTTTGACCTATATACATGATTTAAAGATTACTATAATTAATATTTTGAGTTGCTTATTCTTAATACATACATTGTATATTTTGCGTTTACAGAAGTGTACGATAAGATTTACTTAATAATTTACTGATTTAGATCACTAGAACAGATTTAAATAAAACTATATTACGGATTTAACTTTCGTCTATTGCTTAAATATTCATTTTAATAATACAGTCATATATTTTATCTCTTCCGTTTACGTTTTCGGTTACTACTCGTACATAATAACTAATTTATTATCTATTTACTTGAATTATTAAAATAATAAATTGTAGGTATATTTATTTATGAAGTATTATGTATTTTTGTCTGATAAATTCTTATTTTATTTAGGCTACCACTAGTACCACCACTACGGTGTTAAATACTTAGGTAGTCAGTTTCTCCTTTGAAGGTTTCTATTTTTGTAACAAATTCATCTTAATGCTGTAGGGTGCCATTTAGGGTAACCCTAGCTTTTTAGCCCCGTATATATTCAGATGTTGTATTGTTGAAAATGTCGGCTTTTTCCGACCTCCGTTTTCGAACTTGAGGGTCCGTCTGATCTTTTCGCAGATCAGAAAGTTTGGTTTTGGTTTTAAATGATGCTGTCTACTCAAGAAATGCTTTTTGCATATCTTGTTTGGTTCCGTTGGCTGGTGGTAAAATTGGGTGCAATTGTTTACCCCATGTCAGTTATAACAAAGACTTAAAATATATTTTAAAATATTCACTTTCCACGACAGTCGTCAACAGTAGGTAATAGCTTCTAAAAAACTATAAAAACATTCATAAAAAATGATTTTAATAGTTGTATAAATCTGTTTGATTTTATAAACACTTTTTGTTGTATTCGGTTTTAAAAAGTAATATTCATCCAAATTAATTGAGCATTCGTAATTTTTGGATTTGTTCAAAACAAGTGTTTTTCATTTATACTACTTATGCTATGTAAGTAATATTTATTTCTTATATACCTCCATAAAAATATATTTCGTAAAAGATACACGATTCATCTCTGATTCCTAATTAATTATAACAGCCTACCTCTCTCTTCTCACAATTCTTACATTATCCCAAAAAAACATTGTTTAAAAAAATATTATATTTATGCCTTAATTAATTATTTAAATACAAAATATTCTTTGAATAATGTTTGTAAAATATGATTTATTCCGTTTTCTACCCATACAAATAACTTACAAAGATAACTGCAAAGACAAAGCTCTCGCTTCTATATAAAGCGCACTTTTCATGTCAAAGTTTAAACGCTTAAATTATATCGTCACGTTTAAATTATATAATACTATGCGATTTAGTTATCAAAGGTATGTTACACTGAAAGCCATAATCCTCAATCATCTATCTGATGAAATGCAGAAACTTTTTTTAAACAAAATAAACTTAAATAATCTAAAAAAATAAATAATTAAGTCTATGTCTTCTTATATTAGCCTAGTTATTAGTAGTGTGTTTTTGAGTTACGGTGTAATCTTTTATTAACTCGACTTATTTATACATTCACAAAATATTTTTATATATCTTATTGTAACGAATTTTAACGCCACTTACCTGATCGCATGATAAATTTAATTTCGTTAAAAACGTTGTATTTTTTTCTTAAATTAAAGTATCTAAATTTACACTTTAATGTAAGATAACACTTTAAAATATATTCGAAGTATACATGCATCTAAATATTACGTAAAATTTAAAAAGCCCTGTCCGTCGAGAAAAACAGATAATTTATATTTCTGACGCTAGTGTACAAACAAAAGCGAATACCTTGTTGACTCTCTCTCTGATTTCCTTTATGATAATGTGATAAATAGTTGCATATTTTCATATTGAATAGCTCTTTTTTACTGTAACACGTAATATTCGTGTTACAGTAAAATTATTATTTTTCTAACATTGTTAGTAAAATACAATAAAAAACAGATATTTATAACATGACAGCCAGTTGGCTAGTGATTTTGACTGCCGAATATAAAGTATCGAGTATCGAGTGCCGAGATCGTAGGTTTGATCCATGGGAACATGGGATATTCCAAAGAATGAGCAGACAAATCTGATTCACTGACTGTTCTGAGTTTGCTTACTAACTATCCGATCCTCTTATTATAGGGATTATTTTTTTTTGCCAATCTATTGTTTTTACACATTAACTAATGAATGATAAACAAATATTTGGAGTTAATTAATGTATAGGTCACTTATATTCTTGGGTTTTTAAAAGAAAAATGGAACTTTTCTATACTATATTATTCTGCATTAGTGAAAGTTATGCCAACGTGTTTAGAAATAACTATATAAATTTGCAGCATATTTAATGAATGTGTAAAAATTATTGTATTATGTCTGGAACGAATGTAAGATAAAACTGAAATTTATGTCCAAAAATTACTCGCTCATATCGAAAGCGCGTCTGTGTTAAACGGCGTAACTCGTAATATGATGTAATTTATGACATAGTAACAGTTTTCCCGTCGCCTAATAAATAACTTTTACTCTGACCTTTCTTTTGTTTTCGATAACATTGAATAAAATATCTTCAGAAAACAGTCATTTTCATTGTAATTTTGATAAAACAAAAAACAATAACAGTACTGGAAATCGGTATTTTGTATAACTAATATGTAATAAACATTTTAGAGTCATATTTGAGATTTTTTGGAGTTTTTATAAATAAGTAAAAATTCTAATTCATGGTCACGCTCTAGTTTAACTTATTTCATAGATTCTCAATTAAGTGATTATTCTTTAAATAGATTTTTAAGTTTATAAAGTAAATAAAATATACATATTTTCATGTTTTTCTTTTACTAGTTGTGAACGTTACTTGAAAGTAACGTGAAGATATAATGATTTTGGTGTTAGTTAGTCAGTACGAATATTCCAAAGATAGAAACTTATATGCAATGCAAGATGCAAAATAGAACAAATTTGTTTAGTATTTATCAAAAGAACAGATGTTTTTTTTCTAACATTATAGATAATAGGCTCAGATTGAAAACGCCTATTTTATTATTATTATTCTATACAGGAAATAAGATAACATTTTTGGAAATGCTACTATCAATAATGCTTACATTTGAATCTAATATTAACCGTTCGCATTAAATACTATCGCCAGTAGCGATGCGTTTATGGCTTGTTAATTATCGGAAATTGCGGTTAAATAAAGATATATTTTGAAAACCTATACACGTTTAAATAATTTAATGGAAATTATCTTATCTAATAGATAATGCTGCGACAAAAGAAGAAATATAAGTAATTTAGGGTAATTTCAATTGAATACCTTTGAATTAAATAGCTAGGGCTGACTCAATTGGCTGTACTAATAAGACTAGTATGATATATCGTACGTAAAGGTTTTCAAAATTCCATTCCATTCCATTGTAGTTTATATATATATATAACTTAGTTATAAGTAAAAACCAGTTGACAAAAATTCATTCCATTTTCCTTCCGGGAGTTTTGAACAAGCTTAGTCCCACACTGCACAATAAGTCAGATCCGCTCACAAACTTCCTGCTTTTAAGCTGATCGTTCACAATTGGAAACAAAGCAAAGTCACGTGGAGCAAGATCAGGGCTGTAGGCAGCTGGACTGGACTGGGTGCTCTGGACTGTATGCTTTAGCAATTTTACATGTGTTCTTAAAAAATTTGACTATCGCATAATCAACTTTAGGCAAAAATTTTGGGATATACCAAGATACCGCGACTGTACAGTGACTATCCAAAACAACTAATATACCTTGTCTAGCCAAAAATACAGTTATCATTTTCTTCATCACTAATCGTGATTTAAGGACTTGAGCTTGCGTTTTCTCATTTTCGAAAACCAATATTTTGTTATTATATCTTGACGGTACATCAAATTAGTAAAGCCAGGTTTCACCGACTATAACGCTGTCATTGATATGTTGTGAAGTCCCATTTTCGTAAATCTTTAACATTTTTACACAAATTTACTCTCACTTATTTTTGTTCTGGCTTAAGGTGGTGGGGTACTCACAGTGTACAAAATTTTCTTACTCATAGAATATCATGTAAAATTCCATGAACACCTAGTGCACTAATCTGTAAGACCTTCTCTATCTACCTGTAGGTAATATGACGGTCTGCCTTAATCAAGGACTCAATTTTCCCTACGTTGTCCAGGGTAGTTACTTCTACAGGACGATCTAATCTTGGAGCATCACAAACAATGAAGTTAATGCGTTCAAATTTACGATACCACCGGTAAACAGTTATGCGATGAGGAGAATTTTCTTGGAGTACAGTTTTGAATTCCTTAAAACACTTATCTGTAGCTGCTAAATAAATTAATATATTTTACTAAAAAACGCCGGCAGACCATTTGGCCATTAGGCGTTCACTGATCAGAGTCTCTCTGATTGGTGGTTGCTGCTGCCAGCTATTTTGTATCCTCTACTATAATCTCTTTTTATTAATTTCATTACCTCCAATTAAAATTGTCAATTATAATATTATTTTCTTATTTTCGCGCCAATATATTGTAAAATATTTAGTGGTATTATGTTAAAAGTAAAATGTTTGCATATTGGGCTCTTGATAGATATAATGAAACCTCTTCTGTTTGTGATAGAAAAGATTTGGCCGTCCACATCCCATCCAAGTGGTCTTTTGAAAAAGGCGATCAAAGAATTCGAAGAAATCATGTTCTATAGCGAAAGATTTTATCTCGGGAGATAAAGGTAGCACATAAAACTATGTCCTGCATTTTAAAAGATTATTTAGGACTTGCAGCCTATAAAGATGCACTGGTTAATTATTAACTGATAATTAAAAAATAATATCAAAGGTCATAAAAAAAATTTTACGGATTAAAAAAATTTAATAATTGAAAATGACCTTATTTATGATGAAAGCTCTAAAGAAGATTTCCAATTAGTCAATAAAGTGAATTACCGTGGCCTTATCCGACTTTGTTCATGGTTTGGTATGGTGTTAGCTATGAACGAGTGACTGAGCCATGTGTTTGTGAAAAAGGTATCAAAACATCGGCACTACTGTATCAAGGTACCTTCTTGAGAAGTTAATTAAGCCTTTTAACAATACCATATTCAATAACGAAAAATGTTTTTTTCAGAAATACTGGCGCCGGGTCATAAAGCTCGATCAGCCCAATCTTGGTTGGAAAAGAAACGTTCCGGACTTCATCAGAGTTGAAGAGTGACCGTCATCAAGTCCCGATTTTAATCCAAGGAATTATGGCTTATGTCAGTTTCAGAGTCTTGCTCTAAACGTCATGATAATTTAGAGTATCTAAAACAATTTAGCGGTTTTGCTAATAAAAGTTTAATATTTCAGACCTTTAAGACATAAACTTTTATCTCTTTAGTACACATAAAAGTACTAAAGAGTTATAGCGATGTGAGTTGTTCATTTCTTCTGTAAGTTGATTTCAGATACAATTCAAGATAATTTATATTTCAATGCATTTCCAATTAGACCTTACGATCTCCGTTCTTATTAAATTATATATGGTCTTCAAAAACTGCACCGCGATTATTATATTTTTCATTTTAGTGAATTAATTAACTTCACGTAATACTTGATAAAGTTATTTTTTTAAAGAGTGCGTTGATAATCTTATAAATGCCTTATAATAATTGTTATTTATATTCTACTAATAATATAATATCGCCTAGTGAGATTCTGTTACTTGAAGCAGTTTTACCTGAATTGAAGGAATTGAAATATGTAATTAAAACAATTACACAATATATATAGCCAACGATATCCATGAACTGGTGGTTGTTAAACTCGGAGTTTACTCGTAAACTTGTTAAATGTATGGAGAGTAATACAATTTTATGTTTTTCAACAGAATTAAAAGCGATGGCCACAACTAAAAGACAGAAAACATTGTAGTATAAGTAATAAAGCAAGAGAAAATTCTGTATCGACCTACTATATTTTAAAAATTCATTAGGATTATATTGTAATTCGTCAAATATTTCATCGATAAAAAACGTCTCCCCAGCTTTAAGTATAAAAACTTTTTAATGATGCTATTTAAATTCCCTGAAGAAGAATAAATTATTTATTCAAATTTTCATTTAATATCCCGTTACAATTTAAATCTCGATCAAATTATAAGGAGATAACTTAATCATTATAAATATATATAATACGTAATTTTTATCTGAAAGAATGTTAAATATACTAAGAACAATCTATTCTACATTTTTAGATTCTTGTGATATTATTAGATTTAAAAAGTGCCTTTACACATCTAATTAAACCTTGTCGGACAGTTGAAAAACGTTTAGCTGTTTAATGATATTAGGTGATCTATCACGGTTAAATATAAAAGTGATTTCGTATTCCATTTTTCAAGGAGTTCCAGGGACGTAACTGCAGAATGTTGAAATTATGATATACAGGGTATTTGCGAAATACACTTGATGTAAGATGTAAGTTTGTGCGTTCACTACTACAAAAACCCCATTTGTCGTGTCACCGCTTTTAAAGAGCACTCCTCTCAATGCCTCGCCAAGTATAATTTCTCATCAACGTCATGTATTCTAAGATAACTAATTTCTTTGCTTCTATGTGTGATTTACAAATAGTTGTTTCGAGTCTGGGTGTTTATTTTGTCAGTTACTTATTTGTCAACTCATCCCTCTTCCCTTCTCTATAAATTTAGAATTATTTCTATAATTAACAAGAGTTTCATTACGAAGTTGCTTTCGTCAAATGAAACTTACATATTTACTATTTTTATTCTATCAGCGCATTTACTATTTTTCTTTATTTCTTCAACCGATCTCATAACTTCCTTAACCTACACACTATCTTGTTCATACATTGCTCTTATTCTGCTGTCGGCGATATAATGTTAGCATTTACAGAAACTTATCTAATTTCCTGCAAAGATTATACAATAAATAGTTAAAATTTGAATAATATAAAAAAGTATCATACTTATTAAAAAATCGAAGATATATCACAATAATATTGAATAAAACATTGTTTTCTGTCGTAAAATTGTCGCTTTACTTGTTAGAAATTATATTTTTTAAATTAAATGTCTTTACTCGAGGCTGACTAAACAGTGTAAAAGGTGAAAAAACCTCTTTCAATTCATTGACAATAATTACGCACATATGTACAGATCGATTATGTAAACTGAACTCTTTATTTGGATCTTAAGTAAACAAATTCAAAACGCATAATTTTTTTTAATTGAAATTAGAATTTGGATAATTTGGAATTGAATTTCTTTTATTGGAGCTTTTGAAGAAACAAGCATCTGCGATTGTAATAGGAAATAAATATTTGTAATGTTGCTTATATTGTATTACAGAAATAAATTATTTAAAATTATCGAAATAATAATAAAAATATTAAATAACAGTTATAACATTTGAAATACGTTTCATTATTTAACTTTTTATCGTCGATGCAAAACATAACCGTGTACTATCATTCTAGCGTACTTTTTTTCTTCCAATAATTTGGAAGAAATAATATAATTTTAATTCAATTTTAGAGAATGATGATCTGTAAAAACATTGTGAAGTTATTTATTTTATTTATTTATTCTTTATTGCACACACTTCAAGAGGATATTACAAACATAATTTTAAAAATATCAGAAGTTGGCAAAGGCGGTCTTATCGCTAAAGCGATCTCTCCCAGACAACCCTTGGTGAAAGGTGAAATGAGAAGGGGTTGGTGTGGCAAGCACTATAAAATAAACTACAAGGCCTACACTCTAATAATACACATATAGATATATAAAATATATATGGTATTATAATATACATAGTTATTGTGTATGACTCGATAAAGATTGAATTAAAGTGACCTGATGAAACAAAAAGTGTATAATCTTAATCTATTCTTATCTACAATTAAACTATTTTCTATTTTGAATAAAAAGTGTGAATAGTGACATAAATAAAACTTTTTCTTTTATTGGATTTGAACAATACGTTTAAAACTTTTTTTATGAGATCTCCAAATACCTTTCCATAAATTAAATTTTATTTACTTTGTTTTTTTCTATCAAACATATTCCAATAATATAACAATTTCATTAAAATTGACAGGTGTAAACCAGGTGTAAAACAGGTGTATAATGAAAATTATAATATATTTAGACTTGGTAAAGGACATCAAAACTTAGAATCAGTACATTATTATTTAAAAAACTAATTGCAACATTTTATAACCACTTACTTGAAAATATTTTTTTTCCAAAACCTACCATGAAAAACTAACAATAAATTTTATATATGAAGTATCCAACTTATTTATTAATTTACCATTTGTCTTAATATTAAAAATTTAGTTATTCTCATAGTTGATAAATTAGAAGAAATTAGAATTAAAGTAAAGGGTGAAAAGAAGAATGTAATGAGACGAAGCTTCTTAGCATTCCATGGATTCACCGTGCGGGTGCCGGGCCCATCGCGTTGCAAGAAGAGGAGCGCAAACAATGCCTGGGACTTGCGACCCAGATGTAGGTTTAAGGGGTTTAATTATTATTAAATTATTATGGTATATAGACTGCTCATAGAGTTAGAAGTCAATATAGTACCAAATTTGAAAAATTAGGCCTGCGTTTCCTCAATTCCTATCTTCTCTCGCATCGTCTCGTCTCATCTAGTATACGTTTAAAAATTAAAATAATTTAAAGAGTACGTATGAGTATAAGTATACACTTTTTCTACAAATTTGTTCAAACCTTATCCCGCTTTCTGTTATTTTTCAATGCATATTTCAGTAGACAAAAAATGACCTTCAAAAAACTGAATATAGATTTCATAAATTAATGAATGTAAAAAAATATTTTAAAATATTATCTTTTCATGACGATCGTGAACATTAATAGCTTCTAAAAAGAGTTGAAAACATTTTCATAAAAATATGCAGCATTTTGTTTCAATACTTTTGTAAACGTTGAATAAATTTGTCTGATTTTATAAGCACTGTTTGTTTTATCAGGTTTAAAAAAATATCATTCATTAACATGAATTGAGTATTCGTAGTTTGAGATTTGAGTAAAACTTGCTATAACAAGGGATACATTATAATTTTATATTTAACATATATACTCGTAACCCTAAAGTGCACGACCTATTTGCGATTCTTCATAATTAACATTATACCTGTCCCTACTAATTATTTTGATCTCAAATATAAACATTGATTTTAAGTGTAATATAATTATAATTAATATAATAATATAATTGTTTAAAAACAAACAAATATTGCCTAAATTATATTATAATAAAATATACGTATACAGTTTCTACTCTTACATAGAACTAAGATGTCCGTAACGCAAATGTCTCGCTTTTAAATTCAAAAACGATAAATAAACATCTCTTTCACACATCTCATTAACTTTTATTGTAAATGTAAAAATTATATTTTAACTGAAATTATTGCAACAAAGCAATGTCATTATCATAAAAGATTCTTTAGCGATATTATATTCAGAGACAGATACATTATCCTTGCAGCAAATAAAGCAAAGAATAGAAATGCAGAAAACTTTTCAAACAAAATAATATCTAAATTTTGTTAAATATTAAAGGAGTAATTCTTAGTTAGTAGTTCTTTTAAGAATTGTTATTTCGTCTTAAAATTAATTAAAAAATCTACATCTTCTTATTACCCGTTAGTGTGTGTGAGTTACCCTGTTACTTTTGATCTCAATAAAAAGTTGATTTTAACTATAACTTAAATAATTATTTTAATACAAAGGAATATTATTTACTCAAATATTATATAATCCGGTTTCCACTCTCATATACTTACAGAACAAAATAAAAGACAAAGCTTTCACTTTTATATAATGTGCAATGATAACTTATAGGCAACGTTGCGGAATTTCCCAAATCTATTTTATTTTAAGAAATATAACGTTACATTGAATACTCTTAATTTATTTCTTTAAAGTTATATTATTCAGGGACTAATAAAACAGTTGTGGAAAGGCTACTATCGATGTTGGTTACATTTGAATCCATTATTAAGCGTGTGCATTATGGCAGTAGCGAGCCTGCTGTGACTTGTTAATAATCGAAAATCGCGGTGAACAAATACTAATAATTATGGACAAAAATGCGTTCTAATTAAAGTACAGATTAGTTATGTTATTATTATCATATCTAGTGGCTTATGCTGTAATAAGAATTGAAATAATTTTATAGCATTATTAACGTTAATTAAGACTGAAGAAGACGGTCAAGTCTTTAAAATAAATACGTTTTCAATTACTTCACTTCATTTAAGCTGTTTCAATCGGCTGTACTAATAAGATCAGCATGACGTAACTAATAGCTAATATATTAAATAGCTACCTATATTTATATTTCATGCAGTATCAGAGCCAGATGTCTAAACCTACAACCAGGGTCTTACCATATTGTCTAATTGGAGCGGTCACTGTGCATTCCGCGAAACAACTCCACCTTTCCATAATAATAGACTTTCATTAGTGAATACAGTACTTATCGTTTGATGGACAGTTATAGTTTTCCCCTCTGCTAACAAGCAGCATAGCTGGTTTGAAATAAACAACGGTGCCTGTTAGGTAATTGGATGCCAATTAGATTTTATGTCTTCTTTAGATGGTTTTGTTTTTAAAATTTTATTTAACCAAAAATTGGTAAAATTTCCTTGTAAATTATGTTGCTATTGTAAAGATGTATTACGGAAATGGTTACTTTTTCAACTTTATTCCACTAGTTCAGTTACATTTGATTTTCGAAATCTTAATAAAAACTTCCTATTTGAGGTGCAATATCTCAAGCTAAAGTAAGTCAAATTCAAACTCAACATCGATAAATTATATTCTTCTTGTAAAGGAAATATTAAAAGTAGATAAAAGGACTATATTTTGTAAAAATATACTATATGCATATATAACAATATAAAGTATAACGTTTATATGCAGTTTGTGAAAATAATGTATCATGAACTTTAAAAAAGGATCGTTTCGGTTCATTCTATATGTATCGAAAATAACTGAAACAGCAGACTAGTTTGGTTTCACATTACAAACGTAAAAAAGTTATGAAGGATGGGTATCATACTTTTATGATTTACAATTATTTTGATAATTTTTTTTTTCTGCAAGGTAAACTGTTCGCTGGAACATTTGTATTTAATTAATTTTAATAATATATATTTATGTATTGTTATTCAGAAATAATTCGCTTCCTACCCTTATAATTTCGAAAAAGATTTATTATTTACGCAGCTTTAGCTTTAAAATTTGATACAGAATTATTATCGATTAAAGGATTTACTAAAGATGGACTAAAAATCCATTGTTTTTAATAGTTCTTTGTATCGGTTTGAGTTTGATTTTGGTTTTTTATTGAAGATAAAAAAATGTTTAAAAAATATGGTGCAATGAAGGATTAAAGAAGTAAATAATAATAAAATAAAAAGTTAGTGTTGCTTTGGGTTGGCTTTGATTAAAGAAAACAAATATATCTATTTATTTATTTATTTACTTATTATAATACATAAATACAGGATTAATATTAAAATATATAATTATTATAATATTACGCATAACTTGCAATGAAAAATGAAATATAACAATAATGTGTTCGAGGTGCACCACTAGCTTACAATTTCAACAAACGCACATTATTGAAATGGAAACATTAACAAGTAACATTAAAATAATAATTATTATAATTGGTAAAAAACAAAAAAATCTTTATGACAAACAAGAAAAGTATTATTGGAGACGCGAGCAACACTCGTATTAAATGTGCATAATATGGGAGTAACATATGCTTCAAGTCGATTTACATTTTAACAAACAGTCAGACTTTAGCATAGTAAAGTCCAAATTTTTGAATAGTAGTACTTATTATAATAAGTAAGGGAAACGAACGTCACGTGTTACACCAACCGCATTATGAGGACGCTTTGCTAACACGTTGTTGAAGAAAATGAGATGGTTTTACACATTTGAAAAGAAATTGGTGTATGAATTACAAAAGCCAATTTAGGCACAAAAATAGTGTGAAATTTCATTTGAGGTTTGCCAAGAACTTCTCTTGCTAAATGTTAATTCCGGGACCAAATTTTCGGGAACAAAATTTTAAAAACTCATTTGCGAATATATTAACGCTTCGTATATCGCTTAGTACTTTTGCAAATAAATGTTTTATATTTTAGACTTTTTAAAACATAAAGCTTTACACATAAAAATACTGAATAGGTATTAAGATGTAAGTTGTTCACTTCTTCTGTAAGTTGCTTTCAAAAAAGATTCAAGATAAGTTATATTTCAATGCATTTCCAATTATACCTTACAATCTCCGTTCTTATTAAATGTAATATGGTATTCTGCACTGCACTGCACCGAGATAATTATATTTTTCACCTTTTTGAACATATAACTTGATATAAAACTTAATAAACTTACCATTTTAAGTAAATATAGAATGTAAAATGTAACATCGTCCTGTACATTCCCACAGCTGTTCTAAATAATCTAAAATACGCTTGAATGCACGTGCATATGAAACATACTGCATATATAATTAAATATGTGTGCAGTTTTGTGGAAATGTCAGTGCGAACGAGGATCCTTTAGGTTCATTGTAAATGCAACGAAACATAATAGAAACAGTGAACTAGTTTTCAACGATATTGGACACTTGGATATTCTATACCATAGACGAGTGTAACATACTTTCAAATATTTTATACGCATCTAAATTCTACTTTTTAATCTTTTCTATGAGATATTTGAGATTTTTACTAAATATTTTACATTGTATAAAAGAAATATTTATTTTAAAGTGACATCTCATGTTAATAATTAAGGTAAGTGTTAGGTTTTATTGAATATCCTGGCATTCTACCAAGTAGCTTCAAAACATAACCATATCTGTCCTCCTCTGGGCTAAGGGTATCCTGACTTTTCTGAAAGCTAAAAAACGAGTACATAGAGAACATAGCTCAAGTGACGGTAAGTCGTTTTTATCATTATTAATATGCGAATTACCACTGTAACATACTTTGGTGTAATCCCCACTAGAGCTAGAGAAAAATAATACATACTAAGATGAATGAAGAGGTCTGGGACTCTAAATGAGGTGTTGGATTCTATGATTCACACCGTAGCTGGAACAATTATATAGCCTGTAAACGAGTAGTCAAAATACTAAAGACACTACCATGTGTAACTGATACTAAATAAAACTTCTAAATTTTAAAAGGTGCCCTGATTTTATATGGATTTTTTTTTTATTATGTCATTTAATCGAATTTCATAGATATCGTTCCTTTATTCTTTACACATTAAGCAAATAGAGTCCAATCAGATTAATATCTGATTAATTATTTGGTACTCTCTCAATAAAGACGTTTATTATCTTGTTTCCTTCATAAGGCTACCATTTCAGTGTTTATTGCTTCCAACGCAATGTATTATATTGTTTGTGCAAGAAATCATTTAATAATGTAAATAATTTCATCATTTACTCTAGCTAATAATAATAAAATTTTAAAGGAAATTATAAATGATTGAATTATTCTGATTTGAAATTATTATTTCTAAGGTCAAAAATCTTCACTATTGCTTACTTCATTAGCATATACTTGATTAGGATAAGGTTGTAATGGTTAGGATGGGTTGTAGTTAAACTTATCCTACTCACGAGAATGCACACTGTGTAAGCACTAGGTGTGATACTGATAACACACTTAGGCAGCCTCACATTGCAACTTGGTCTAGTCCATTATAATGTAATAAAGCTGGAGAGTTCTTTATTTTTGTTTATATATTTATTAACCACTTTCCAGAAGAAACTATTGTCCCAGACGAAAAAGGATATATTTGATAGTTCATTTATTGCTGACACTTTCGATAATTAATACTTTATAAATGTTCCAAAAATATAAAATATTACCGCAGATAATAGCTAGAGAAAAATATGAGTGAAATATAAATGGTTCATTAAATAAAGTTAAAAGCAATTCAAAAGTTATTCAGTTTTAAATTTAGTACCGTATAATAAAAATAAATCATATGTAGGTCTTTTCCTTAATTGTACATCATAACTTAAAAATAAAATTTGTAAAACTCTTTAAACAACAATGCTGTAAACATGTAAACTAAGTCTATTTAACAATAAATAATTCAGTTATATTTTAAATTCTAATTTATATAAAAGCAAAACATAGCACTTCAATCTTATTCGCAACACGAACAAAACATATTAATCGTTTCCTCATCTTACACCAGAATTAACGTCGATATATTCTTAACAACTTAATATTTTAGGTTGTGGTAATGTTATTATAAAACAATTCAACAACAAAAAACAGTCTCGGGGATTATCACTAACATAAAAATAACGGACATAAAGTGAAACAATCACAACCAATAGTTGAGGGAATGTTCCATTGCGAGAATCCAAGGATACGGTCGATTTGACAGTCAGGATCACTAGACAAACCATGTTATAAATTTTATACTTAGCTAAGACAATAAGGTTTTGGTGCAATATAAACTTTGTCTTTTTATTGAAAAAATAATGACTTTACCGTACGCCTGCATCCAAATGATAATATTTCAAATATTACAGAGATATGCAAAATGAAAACGTGCAATTATTTATCACATTACTGTAAAGCAGGTCGGAGTGAGAGTCATCAAGGTATTCGCTCTAGTTCTTACCCTGGCGTCTGAAACGTAAATTATCTGTTTTTCTTGACATACAAAGCTACTCGTATTTATAAATTATGTAATATTCAGACGTATGAACGCTCGGAATATATTTTATGATTTTATTTATATTTTAGTATAGAGATGAATAAGTTTTACTTTTAAATTGTTAGTTACTTTTATAATTTACAAAATACAATGTTTTTGTTGAGGAGATTGGTCACGTGATCAGTTACAATTTAAACTAGTTTTAGAAGATAAAATTAAAATATTTTGTGAATGTTTGTGGCGAGCCAAGGAAATGTTTAAAGATTATTGACAAACGTAATAACAGATAAACATAAGAAGATTATTTTAGTTGAGAAAGAAATTCTCAAAACTAAAAATGCTTTTTGACATATTTTATAGGTCCTGTTAAAAATATAAACTTGATGTATTATTTGATGTGAAATGTGCATTTCTATACCTGGTTTTAAATGAGACAAAGTGATTTATGTCTGTGAATATAATACCGCTAAAGAATCCTTTATGATAAAGACCTTACATCGTTGCAATAATTTCGGCTAAAATACATTTTGAGACAGGTTTATGTTAAAATTTGAAAAAAATGGTGTCTTTATCGTTATGTATAAGTTTGAATTCAATTTGTTATAAACATATAAATGTCTCTGTGAAATCACACCACATACATTTTAAATAAGTAGGGACTTTTTGATATTTATTCAGTTTATAGAGATAATAGCTTAATGAGGAGTTTAACATTAAAATAATCCATTCTTTTAAACTAAATCTCATAGCACTTCTTAATTTAATAAAGCGTACGTAAATTACACTTTGTCATGAAAAGTACACTTTATATAAAAGCGAGACCATTGCCTTGTGGTATCTTTGTTCTGTGCAAGAGATACAGGATATAATATTTTACTAAAAAGCTGTTTAAAGAATATTCTTTTGTATAAAAATAAGTAATGAATGTTAAAACCATTTTTTTAATTGTGAAAATAATGACAAATTCTCACATGAATTATAGACTTTCTCCAATCGTGTTTTTGAGTTAAGAAATAGTTAAACTATAAATTATAGATCTGAGTTCACAGAAACAATATTTTTAATGATTTTTCTTTAAATTAACCTTCATGGTATACAATTAAATAATAGTATTTTTAAAGCTTATTATTCTCGCAAATTTACTTGAAACTATATTCGCCTATAATAAAATTTAATTTAATTGAAGCACAAAAGTACGCTAGAATGATAGCACATGAGTAAGTTTTAAGTCGACAAGATAAAAGTTTTTAAATAATAAATAGAATTTCAAAGAATTTTACTCTTATATTACATTTATTTATTTATTTATTTATATCTTTTCCCCTTTGAATCATTATCAGTAATCACTTCTGTACGTCAAAATGGAAGTGTCGGGAGGACTTATTTCGATACCAGATTTATCTTAATAAGCCCTTCTGTAAAAGCACTTTCCAACTTAATGTTAAAGCTATGAGGGTTCCAAAAGCGCTCTGGTCTGAGAAGAATCACACAACAAACTCAGCTGGATATATTTTTCTTATATTGTGATCACTGTTTCACAAACGTCAATCTAAAAAGATATTTTGAACAACTAGAACCGTTACATTATTATTATTATAACTGATTTGTTTATTTTATTATTATAATTGTGGAAGTAGTCTTTAATGTAAAATAATATCATTCTCAAGCAACATTAATAAATGTGTAGTTCTTGTAAGAATAGTAGGTTTTTCATTCAGGAGCTCCAAAAATAAGAAAGTTTAATTAATTAATTAACTAATTAGTTTTAAGGGAATTCTTGAACCCATTTCCTGTTTTTATTAATAATATAAAATATATTTTTTTATGTTTTTAGTATTATTTATTAGAGGCTCAATTGAAGAGTACCCATAACCGTACCATAAATATATGTTAAATATGGAAAAAATTAGAGAGGTTTCAGAGACCTCAGTTAAAAACAGTGATTGAAGTGAGTGAAGGGACATTACCTACCCCTTTAAATAAATTATGATATATCAAAATACGCATTTATAATTACAAATCGGAGACATGATTTGTAATTTATTATTATTACACAGTTTTTTAAGAAGTAATTACTATGAGTAAAAGTATTTGCTATTAATGATATTAAAAAAGGTTTCACAGATTTGTTTATTAAAAATTTTATAAATGAAAATCAATATGATGATATCATCAATTAGAAAATCAATACTTAAAAATATTTTTATTTTATTCTTTTTACTTAATTAGCTTCACGCCATATCCCTGATGGGATAGCCCGAGACGACGGAACGCCAAATTTTACGTTCCCTGCATACCTTTTTCGCCTCGGCCATAGACATGAACCTCTTCATACATGCCCTCCGGGGGGTCCTCATGCTTTTTACGTGACTTTCCTCCAATATCTTTCTATCCAAATCCTTTTCGAAGGTCACTCGCGGCCTCCCCCTGTCTCTCTTACCGCTCAGTTTTTCTGTATAAATCTTTTTTATTATTCTTTCATAATATATTCGTTCAACGTGGCCAAACCACCTGAGCTCGTTCTTCTTCATTCTCACCGTGACATATTCGCTAGTACCTGTCATTCTGTGGATCTCTTCATTGCAGATTCGGTCAGTTAGACTGACTCCGCATATTCTGCGAAGAAATCGCATCTCCACAGCATTCATCTTTCTTACATTCTTCTTCTGCGTTACCCACGTTTGGCTGCCGTACAACAGCGTCGGTAGCAAAACCGCATTATGTACAGCTAAACGTGCAGCTATGCTGACATTTTGCCGTCTCAACAATGCAGCCAAAGCACCGTTGTCTCTGTTACCGGCAGCAATACGCCTTTCCACATCCATTTCGTATCTTCCGTCTCTGCTAAACATACTTCTCAAATATACCACTTCATTCACTTGTTCTATTATCTTATCATTCACGTTGATCTTACATTCTGTTCTTTCTACATTTCTTTCAAATATCAGAACCTTCGTTTTATCTGCATTCAGGTTAAGACCTTTATTTTCACATCCATATTTCAGAGTGGTGACCAATGCCTGCAAATCCTATTATGATGATGCAATAAGCACTGGATATGGGAATAAATCAATTATACTTGTTTCTTCCGCTCGGTCCCATGTGTATATGTGAATTTGTTTGTGATCAAACATGGTGTTTGCCACAAACAAATTTCTCTCTTTACAAAATTCCAAAGTAATCTTTCCAGCACATATTCTATTTATTTATCTATTTATTTATCTATTTAATTTGCCTAGCACAGATTCGTAACCACTTCGCGCGCTTCCAACCCATCCATTAATATCCCCTCTCTTGTTATCCGGTTAATATCCGGTCCGCAAATCGGTCACATCATTGCCTTTTCGCTTGGTTTTAGATATACAAATAACATCCAGATCTTTGTCATCCATCACATCTAATATTTCATTCATTTTCTATTCCATTCCTTCTCTTACATTCCACGTAACTATTTGTAGCTCCGTCCTCCACCTCCCGCTGTTCGGAACATGGCGTGTTGGTTGGCGGTCCCCAATGCCGCAAGTTCTTTTAAACTTGCTCCAAATCCTTCGCAGATATCTTGCAAGTCATAAATACTCTTTTCATTGTTAACTGAAACCTCTTATTGTATGTGAGAAAGCGGAAAGAAAAGTTGCAAAAAAAAATAAAAATAACATATTTACAATAATAATACAATATTTAAGAAAATTTGACTAATGGGTAAATTAAACTTAAAATGTTAAGCCATCTCAGAACGCCAGAATTCCTGGATGGATGATGTAAAGCACCATTGTAACTGATTTCAACCCTTCAATACTCTTATTCAGTATTTTTAAAAGAGGGGCTGGGAAACAAGAAGGATGACGATAGGTGTTATCTTCTTTCATAAAAATCTGTAAATATAGAATGGTGCAGAAGCTTTAAGGAGTGCCTAGAACGGTCGCTCTGTTTACCATATGGTAAGGCCTTGTTACTGTATGAAGCATAGCTAAAATAGATGATCTTGCTAGTACAGCCAAACTAGCCGAATTCATTGAAAACATGTTAATTTTAAGACAGTCAATCCAAATTATAAGTTACCTATACAATTATTTCGGTTCATGTAACAGCATTAGCTATTAGATATGATTATTCGATACAAACCAATCTCTATTAGATGATTTACATCAAAAGTCTTAATTATGATGTGGTTAGCTTTTCACCTTTCTTTTTTTCGCTTCGATTGCTGACAACCATAAACAAGCCACAAACGCTTCGCTGCCGGCAATAGCATTAAATTCTTAATACCAGAATCAAATGTATCCAACATTGATAGCAACATTTTTAAAATTTCTTTATTATTTCCTGAAACACATAGTTATAACTTACATTATTGGAATAAAATAATTAATAGTTTTTATCTCGATCAATAATCTTCATATATTTTTTGTGACCGTAATTTCTATAAGTTTCCAATTCATGGCAATGAGAGTTTTACAACTTCTCTCTATTTTATTTTCAAACTGTGATAGTATTTAATGTGTGAATTTTAAATATTTTCGAAATAACAATAACACCTCAAAGGTACGGATGTTTTATAAACTTTTAGGTTTTAGATATCTAATTAAAATTAATCTACGTTAAGTACATACTGGAGGGGAATGAGCGGTCGAAGTTACTGACCATGTATAATAATCTGTAAATAACATAAAAATTGCTATTTTATTATCTTTATAAATATGAAATTCTATTCAGCGACTGATCGCTAAACTTAGAATCTATGATTTCACAAAACACATTTTGTATTCAAGTTATTTTTCCGGGGTCGGTAAAACTCGAACGTGACCATGCGTTTATATTTATTCTCAAATACTACAAATAAGATACACGATAAAATCTCAAGTATGACCCCAAAATACATGATTTACATAGTATTACGATGTTTACTACGCAGTATTCAATTGACATGTTATACGAATTACCGAATTCGGGATATTAGCTTACAATTTTTTATATTATTTTCAACTTTATTATTTCATATATATATTATAATAACAAGACCCATATTCTCAGTGTATAAGAGCCTTATTTATTTATATTGTATAATTTCAAATATTATTATATATATAATTTGTTATTTAATATGAAATAAATATTACTTTTTGTAAATAAGAATAGTGCCCGTGTTTCTTGGCTTTAAACAAACATAAAAATAACAGACACAACGCACACTCAAACAATCCGTTGATCAGACGAAAAATATTCTCATGCGGGAATCGTACGATCTTAACTCGGCACACAGGATCCGTAGCCAACAGGTTATCAGAATCTTTTTTGTGTTATCACCTAAAAGAATAAGATTTATTTGTAAAATAAAATACATATACAGATATATAATATTTGAAATATTATGAAGAATGAATATATGAAGATATTCAAAATGAAAACATGGCACTATTTATCACATTACTGCAAAGCAGGTCAGAGTGAGAGTCATCAAGGTATTCGCTCTAGTTCTTACACTGGCGTCTGGAAAATAAATTATCTATTTTTCTTGACATGTAAAGCTTTTTATAAAGTTGAAATGCAATAACGCTTGGAATATGTTTTATATTTGAATAAAAATTGCAGAATAACTTTTAGTTCATTAATTTATAAAATAATATTAATTGTTAACGCTTACTAAGTAGAATGTTTTTAACTCAATAAAGTAGGTTACATCATCAGATCCCCGACATTATAAATCGGTGTTATTAATCAAAATATACATAAATAAATATAAGAAGATATAGATTTGTTATTTTTATAATTTTTAATAAAAATAATTCTCATAACTATTACTTTTTTATACAACCAATATTTCCTGTTGAAACGTTTAAATATTATTTTGTGTGAAAAATTTTCTGCATTTCTATTCCTGGTTTTATTTGACACAAAGAGATTTATGGCTTTGAATATAATATCGCTAAAGAATCTTTTATGATAATGACCCTACATTGTTGCAATAATTTTGTTTAAAATAATACATTTTAGTCACATTTAGAGGTGTGGAAGAGATGGTTTCTTTATAGTTATATACATTATGGAATATATGTACATATAAATATCAATGTCAAAGAAATATCATCAAAGATGATCGAGGAATTTTTAATGTGTACAATGCATCTTTGAAAACTAAATCTCATAGCACTATTTAATTTAAAGCGTACAGAAATTGCTCTTTGACATGAAAAGTGCACTTTATATAAAAGCTGGTTGCTTTGTCTTGTGGTTATCTTTGTTTCGTATATATAAGATGAGAATCCAGATAATATAATATATTACTAATAAATTATTTAACGATCATTCTTTTGCATAAAAATATTAACACCTTAAATATTCTTACAGTTAAGATATTAATATTAACTGTATAGATATTTTTATTTTGGATTATGTAAGTATTTGTATTGGAGTTTGTATTAATGTAATAATTCATTAGGGTCACAAATAAATCTTGTATTTTTTAATAACATATTTTAACACAAAAATTTATATATTATTGCTTATTTTAATAAAACATGATCATCTTCTTGCCCTTATCCTAATTTTAGGGTCGACGCATTATATTTTTTCCTTCCATACTCTCCTGTTACTCGTCATCTCTGTACACACTCCCTTCTTTATATTGTTAATCACGCAATCCATCTATTTTCTTTGACAGTCCTCTAATTAATAGTATTAATAAAACAAAATGTGTATAAAATATATTAATATTTTAGTTAGCATAAAAAATATGAATAAATATTATGACAAGTTTTAAGCAAATCTGAAAATTACGAATGTTCAAATTATTTGAATAAATGATACTTTTTTAAAACTCGATAAAACAAAAAGTGGTTATAGATATAATCAGATTTATTCGAAGCTTGAAAAAAACTATTGAATCCAATTTTTCTGCATGTTTTTATAAAAATGTTTTTAACACTTTTTACAGGCTATTAGAGTTTACGACTGCCGTGGAAAGTCAATATTTTAAAATATTTTTAATACATACACAAACGATATGAACACTGTTTCAGTATTCAGTGTATTCAGTTTTGAAGGTCATTAATCATATACTGAAAAAACATGAAATTCACTGAACTCGTAAAATTTGC
Organism: Melinaea menophilus ssp. n. AW-2005; assembly: GCA_918358695.1. NCBI lineage: Eukaryota > Metazoa > Arthropoda > Insecta > Lepidoptera > Nymphalidae > Melinaea > Melinaea menophilus. Next base: position 8,241,716 of record OU911054.1, on the reverse strand, counting down.
ATTGAAAAATAACCGAAAGCGGGATAAGGTTTGAATAAAGTTGTAGAAAAACATAAATTATTATTGTTGGTAACAACTTATAACAGACGAGACTAGACGAGATGAAACAAAATGATATGAGATTTAAGGCCACGGAGGCCTAATTTTATAAATATTGATATTGTATTAACTTTCAACTCTATGTAAGAGCTTCTTCCGTCCTTTTCTATAATTTATTTATTTATTTATTTAGCTTCACGCCATATCCCTTGCGGGGTAGCCAGAGACGACGGAGCGCCAAACGCTACGGTCCCTGCATACCTCTTTCGCCTCGGCCACAGACATCAACCTCTTCATACATTTCTATATTTATAATTTGTACTAATATATAAATTATGACTTATACAACAAATAAGTAAGATCCCCCATACATGAAGTTTTTTGCTGATTTTTCATGGACAGGTATGGAAAAGTTATTGTTTTGAGTGTTTATAATTGTAGCAATTAGTTTTTTTTATACTATACTGATTTTTGTGTTGTTTTCCTTTTAAATATATGTAATTTTCAAACACTGTATTTGTTTTTGAAATGCCAACTTCGTCTCGGCCCTCTTTTCTTTTAATAAATGCGAAAATACCTATTCTATAATATTTTAATACGATTGAACTACCCATCAAATATTATGGTAGATGTTTTAAGGTTTATTTTACACTCTCTATTATTGTAAGTTTAAATATCCTTAAAAAAATATAAATAATAATGTTTAAATACATTGTAATGATCTTAGTGGAGTTATGATATTATCGAAATATATTTTGTAGAAACTTCGAATATAAAATTAAATTTACGAAAACACATTTGGAGATCTCATTAAAAAGTTCTAAAATATTTTGTTCTATTCTTCCAAATACCAATAAATAAACAGTTTTATTTATACATATTTGTCTTTTATTAAATATAGAAAACAGTTTATTTATAATGTTATTTAATTTAAACAGTGTACTGTTTTAAGATTAAGTTTTATCAATATTGTTGTAATCAGGTCTCTTGAATTTTTAACTTTTCATGGAGATGTACAAATAATTTAACAGCTTTTTTAAAGATCATCATTCTCTAAAATTACATTTTGAAAAACAAAAGTACGCTACAATGATAGCACATCAGTTAGTTTTATGTCAATGACAATGTTTTAAAGTAACGAATTTCAAAGAATTGTAGTGTCATTTAACATTTTGATTATAAATGTTTTTATTTTATTAAATCGTTATTTTATTCAATGCTTATCAGACTGAATTAATGATAACGGAAAACTGTATTTTAAAGATAGTTATAAATTTATTTCTGTCAAAATAAGCATTTACAATATAAATTTCCATATTGTTTTACGATGTAATTACTAAGAAGTAAAACAACATTAAGGCAGAAAATTATTATGCTGTATCCATCAGTAATTTGAATGTGAATTGTTTGGAAAAATTCTTAATAAAACTTTTTTTTTGTTTTTCTTAAAATAGGAGGGCAAACGAGCTGGCGGGTCACAGATGATTTGTGATCACCGCCGCCCATGAACACTTGCAACATCCGAGGATTTACAGGAGCGTTGCCGGCCTTGAAGGTGGGAGTAAACGTCACATTTTATTAATATGAAGCTTTTTTATCTCATTTCAAAAAGAGGGAGATACAAGAGGGATTATACAAATAGCAATAAAAGACAAAATGTACACAAGACACCAACACTTTGTGAATCATGCATAGAATAGTCCCATGTGTAACCAACTACTTAAGGTCATATCAGAATTACTTATTACAAATTATTGTTACATACAACATTATGTCTTTTAAATTTACTTGAGTAAATGTACCTGTAATCTTTTATTTCAGTGTTACAAGTTAATAGATATTGAATTATTTGTAACGTATCAAGACATTATAATGACTCATATCAGAATTCTCGCTTTTACATGAATGTGTGTAATCCAACAGAAGTCCCAAAATGACTGAAAATTATTCAATCATACTTAATAGGTTTAAAATCACAAAGTAACAGCTAAAAAAACATTTTAAAAGCATAACCATAAAGCAAATACAGATTTGAACAATAACGGTTAGGGATGGCGTCAACGTTACTAATTAACACAAACGACCTGTGCTATTTTGTTTTAGATGTGAACGAATGTGTACTATTTATGTGAAAATGTGTATAAATATGAAAATAACTGTATGGGGTTTTCATACGTCTTTGATGATAGAAAATGATAATTGCTATGCTTGATAATATTTGATATATTTTGGTTATAAAATAATGATAGAAATGATAGAGAGAACGCGCGCGATGCTTGCTTAATGCGAACTGAAAAGTATGTCAATTATGATTTATAGCGAAACAATTAAAAAGCTGATTTGGCGAAATGTGCGGTGTTGCACCGTACATCTTCCGGGAGAGGAGAGGAAGAGATGCTAGTAGGTTTAGTGAAGATGGTAATGATAATACAATAAAATTATGATGGTGAATGATACTTAAATATTTACATGTCATTGACTTAAATATTTTAACTAATATAACTAAAACGAATATGACAGATAGGCGACGTAGCCTTATTAATAAATTATTATTAGTAAATCCAAATCCTTTGGTAATTGGCCAGATATCGTATTCAATTCATGTCTAAGTTGTTCAGGGTTTATGAGATGGAAGTTGAACGTTTCGTGATTAAGATCAACCAGTGTGTCGTGTAGGTATTCCTGTATGTTTCGAAGATTGGTAAGTAGTCCATGTGTTACGATAGCAGATAACGCGAAGTCATTGCTAGTTGATAATTTCTGAATCTCCCCTTTGGCTAAATTCAGAGTATTTTCGATGTTGTTGATGTGCTGATTGATAAGCTTATGTTGTTTGTTCATGTTATCTTCCACTCGTTGTAATACATTGTACTATGCTTCGATGATCGAGGACTGATTTTTCCAAAACAGTGATAAGTGTTTCTGGTTTGCTCTAATCTGATCAATGTCCTTTTCATATTTTTCTGCGAAATTATCATCAAGTACTCCAAATAGTGTACTTGCAAGATTACCGACTATATTTATATAACAACGACGCACACGGTGACTATTGCGTCCAGTAAACTGGTGACCGAGTAAGATATGGTTATAGAGCTCAAGTTCACTGTAGGCATGATGCAGCTGTAACAGTACTATGTCACACAGCGAGGGTTTTGTTGATTTTTCGCAAATGCTTTCAAGACTGTCGACGTACTCCGTGAGTATTTTAGACCCACGCCAGAATGGATCCATATCATAATGGACTATTAACTTCCATTCATCTCTGCTAATATTCATGTCTGAGATTTTGTCAAAATAGATTGATTGATTATGCTTCAGTTGTGCTATATTATATGCACCCTGTACCGGCAAGATTAATAATAAGGTTAGTAATGTGATAAACATATTCTTGAACGATGTTGTTGTATGTTTTGGTTTCAAAGTTATGACATTTGATACATTGTTTTGTTTGTTTGATGGCACGTGGTGGCTTATCTCGTCGTGTACCGGGAGTTGTGATAGCTTTACTATCGGTCGTTTGATGATGCCGCTCTTGGTTTTCACACTTGCTACTCGTACATGACCATCTTTACCAGGGTGCAGCTCAACTACCCTGCCGAGAGCCCACCTTCCTGGTGGTAAGTTTGCTTCTTGAATAATCACAATATCGTCAACTCGCTGATTGTTTTCATATTGTTGCCATTTGCACCGTGATGATAATTTACATAAATATTCATTCTGCCATCTCTTCCAAATGTCATTAACCATTTTTTGTATAAGTTGCCATCGAGTCCGGCCATCCCTTTCCGTTTCTATTACTGTCAAGGTAGGTCCACTTGATAAAGTGTGATGGCGTTAGAAAATCGATGTCTTCTGGATCTTCTGTCAGAGCGCCGAGAGGCCTAGAATTTAAGCATCCCTCTAGCTGTGCTAACAATGTGGTGAACTCTTCGTATGTGAGCTTTTGATCACCGAGCACTCTTCGCAGATGGTATCTCAGGCTCTTTACGGCTGCTTCCCACAGTCCCCCAGCGCTTGGCCATGCTGGGGCGTTGAAATGAAACTCGATGCCCATGTCAGATACTTGGGAATGGAATTCATTGTCTAATATTGCTTGTAAGTTGATGTTTTCTTGCTTTAAGATGCGATTGGCCCCCACGAAGTTTGTACCATTGTCGCAATAGATATGTCTTGGTGTTCCTCGTCGAGCAGACATTCGTCGTAGTGCTGCTAGAAATGCTGATGAAAAGAGGTCCAAAACAAGCTCCAAATGCACTGCTTTTGTTGCCATGCAGACAAATACTGTAACATATGCTTTTGTAGTCGATGCATATAAGACATCTGCGAAGACGTTTCTTAACGGCACGGTTTCCTCCTATTATCCAGTAATGCTGTCGAAGTCGAGCATGTGTTAAACGTGCTCCACCGTGGAATGTGTCTCTATGAGCTCGATCGATAAGCAAGTTCGTCAGATGAGTATCGTGCGGGATGATTAAAGGGTATTTCATTTCCTCAGGTATGTTTGCGTGTTTAATACGACCACCAACTCTCAGCAATTGATCTTTTCCTAAAAATGGATTTAGGCTGAGTATTTTGCTTTTGCTATCTATTTTATCTCCACCTTCTAGTCTGCTAATTTCATTTGAAAATGATAAATGTTGAAAACAAACAATTATTGTGTTTCTTGCTTTTGATAACTCGTCAACCGATAAAAATGCTTTCTTTGATTTGCTGCGTGACACCGCACGTAATACCCACGCTACTATTCTTGTTGCACGTGCGAAGTCGTTATGTTTGTTAACTATGTCACTTATAATATTGTAATTATTTATGGTCGTGACATTGCTTTGGTGTGATTGTTTCATTTCTAGATCAGTTAGGTATACAGGGCGCTTTTGATTGTCTTCGGGCTCATACGAGATTAACCATGTAGGTTCCGTCCACCACAGTTGATGCTCTTTCAATTGTTTGGCTGAAATACCTCGGCTGGCACAGTCAGCGGGATTTTCTGTTGATTTCACGTAGTGCCATTTTTCCGAAGGCATGATTGCTTTGATTTGATTTACTTTATTAGCTACGAATGTTTTCCAGCGACTAGAGTCTCCTTGAAGCCATCCTAGCACTGCAGTCGAGTCTGTCTAACCGTATATTTTAATGTTATGATTTTGTAAGGTTTTAAGTACCGTATTCATAAGTTTCGCTAATAGATGACAAGCCATTAACTCGAGTCGTGGTAGAGTGATAGTTTTCTTTACGGGTACCAGTCGTGATTTTCCTACCACAATGTTGATTGTGTTATGTGGTTTTTTCACCCTACAAAGAATTACATAGGCGAGAGCTTTGGTTGATGAATCACAAAATCCGTGAAGTTCGATGTTATCGTTTTCCTGAGTTGCTAGCCATCTCTGTACTTTAAAATCATTTATGTTATATAAATCATCTCGAATTCTCTGCCATTCTTTGCTTATTTCTTTTGGTAACTCAGTATCCCACTGAATATCCTGTAGCCACACCTTTTGAAATAGCAATTTCAATTTCGTGGTTACCGGGGAAAGCCAACCTAGGGGATCAAAAATTTTGGATATTTCCGATAATAGTATTCGTTTACTTAGTAACCTTTGAGAGGGCGGGCTGAGCCTGAGTTTAAACGAAAAATGATCGTCTTTCGGATTCCACTGTAAGCCGAGAGTTTTTGTTGACTCTGGATGTTTGAAATCAAATGATTTTGTATTTGTTTCGACGTCTTGTAAAAGTTCTTGCTTATTGGAAGCCCACTTGCGAAGATGAAAACCACCAGACTTAAGCAACTTTAACAAGTCTGATTGCAATTGCTTTGCTGCCGGGATGCGGTGACTCCCCGAGAGAAGATCATCCATGTAGAATTTATCTTCTAATGTTTGCCTGGCGGGTGACAATGAATAATTGTGACCTTCATTTTTTGCTAACTGTTTTAAAGTCATCACGGCTAAAAAGGGTGCGGCCTTTGTACCATAGGTGACAGTTGCTAGATTGTATTCTTGTAAAGGTTCCTGACTGTTGTTTCTCCAGATTATCTTTTGTAAATTCTGATCTTCAGGGTGTACCATGATTTGCCTGAACATTTTTTCAATGTCAGCTGTAAATGCTATTTCGTACTGCCTCCAATTTATTATCAAAGATAATAGGTCACGTTGTAAGTTTGGCCCACTGTACATAAGGTCATTGAAACTGCAACCTGATGTTGTAGGCGATGATGCATTTACTACTACACGCAGCGCGGTTGTAGTAGAGTCAGAGCGCAATACACAGTGATGCGGAAGGTAGCACGAGGCCGGCGAGTTCACATTACAGTCATTGTGAACTTGGTGCATGTGTCCTAAACTAACATATTCGTTTATAAAAGATTTGTAACCATCTGATAACTTCTGATTTTTTGAAAACTTTTTCTCTAATTGTAAAAACTGCGCTATTGCTCGATTCTTAGAATCGCCCAATTTTTCTGTAAAGTTGGGTTTCATGGGATATCTCACGACGTATCGCCCATCTACTTGACGTGTAGTCTGCTCTTGATATTGAGTCACACAATAGTGATCCTCTGCTGTTAGGTCTGACGGATTATCTGCGATGTCTTCAATTGTCCAAAATCTCTGAATATCTTCTAAATTGTTCAGAACCATATTGCAATGATAAGTCGTGACCTTGCCACACAATAACCATCCTAGATGTGTTTGTTGAGCAATAGGTTCGGTCTTGCTATCGCCCTTGATGATTCCGCCCATCAAGATGAGAGAATAAACTTCCGCTCCCAATAGTATATCTATAGGAGCGCTGATGTGAAACTCTGGATCTGCCAAATCGATATTTTTTAAATGCGGCCATATTGGTTTTTCAAATGTTTGATTAGGCAGGCTATGCATTAGTTTCTTCATAATAACTACGTTGGTGTTAAAGGTGAAGTCGCCCTTGATCGCCGAGGCAGTAATTTGTAATGCACCTTTACAATTGTTTAGTTGAGAACCGAGCCCGAATACGACACCCTTGCAATGGCGCCGTGGTAGTCCCAACCTCTGAGCAGCATCTTCAGTAATTAAGTAGATTTGAGACCCTTGATCCACAAGCGCTCTCATGATATGATAGGTTCCATCTAATGCCAGAACTTTGATAAGTGTTGTTGCCAGAAGAATTTCAGACAATTTACTCTGTGAGACATAGACGTTATCTGACGAATGCTTCGGGATGCTGGACGGTTGGTTGATGTACGCTTCGTGCAGCAAAGTATTATGTTTCCCCGAACATTTCCGCCAGGTTTTCGTAGATAAACATTTCTTACCTTTGTGGTCAAACAGACAGTTTACACAAAGTCGTAATTTATTTACAGTCTTCACTTTCATTTCATTAGGTAAATCAAGAAATTCCTTGCATATAAAAATACCGTGATCGCCATCGCAGTGGGGACATTTATTACCTGATGACACGTAAAATGATTTTGGTTTCTGATTATAATTTGCGTTCAAATTGCTAGTTGGAGGTTTGCTATAGTTGTTATTATTGCTATACTGATATTGCCATGGTTTTTTCGTATAAAAAGGAGATACACTTGGCTTCTGATTAATGGTATCTTGTTTTCGGCGGGACGCCTCCAGTGATGTAAACTTATTCTCGAGGAATTGGATGAATTCGCTTAAAGTCGGCAGCTCTCGGGGGTTCTTAAGTGATTCTATATACTCCAAGTGCGTCTCTGAGTCTAATTTATGCGACAAAATGTGAGTGAGTACAGGGTCCGATGACGATATATCTACGCCGAGTGGCTTGATGGCATTTATACACTCGATTGTAGTGTCATGCATTTTCTTTATTGACGCTGCTGATTGTTGTTGCATGGTAGGGAGAGACAGAAGAATTTGCATATATGTGAATATTTTTCTAACGTTATTAAATCTGTGGTTGAGAATATCCCAACATACTTGATAGTTTTCTGAACTTATTTTTAAATGTTGAATAAGTTTTTCTGCCTCGCCTTTGACCTTATTCTTCAAGAACTGCATCTTTTGCGCCTTTGATATGGACCCGTTGCTGTGAATCGCTTCAGAAAAGAGATCTTTAAATGATACCCATTTGTGATAGTCTCCATTAAAAGTAGGAATGTCCATCGTTGGAGTCATCTTGATCTTATATGATGATGACCACATCTTTTTAGTCAACACTTTCTTGATATCATTATACTCTTTTTCATATCTGTTGAATAAACGCATGTACTCCTCATCTTCTTCACAAAGAAAGATGTCAATCTCCCAATGAAGAGAGTCAATGGTTCTCCAACATGATTCTATGTTCTTTAAAACATCTTCAAACTCCCACTTTTCCGTCAAATCTTCTTCTATGCTCGTGATAGTGCGAGAAAACGCTTTGAAGTTGCTTCTTTGCTTGCGAAGCATTTCTTCTAATTTGCTAGGGGTGCTGCGGTCTAAAAACTCACCTACTTTTTCTTGCGATGCTGGGTTGACTCCGTTGAGTGGCGATGGTAAAGCTCGAATGGCTGAGGTCGTAGGGGTCGGTGTTGTTTGAGAGACTTCGACCGACGGAATATCAATCTTAAATTAAGAGGTAATTTTGACAGTGGGTGGTACCTCAAACGAGTATATAGCGCCTGGTCGCGGAGTCGAAGGTATGTCGTGGGCTGTTGGATTCTCTATGTACAAGGAGTAATTTTCTAAATAAGACAAAAGTTTGAGGTAAAATTCCTTTGTCTTTTCATAGCAATTTTGTATAAAATAATCATGATCAAGGTCTTGATAGTCAACAAGCTGTGTATGATTGCTGTTGAATTCATTCCAATAGTATTTGAGCGTCGTTAACCGTCTCTGTATATTGGAGAAGGTCTTGCGCTCAGACCCATCTTTCTTGAAGTTCACGAGTAGCTTCTTAATGCTTTGCATAAGTTGACATTGAGTAGCGTAAATGTCTTCCATTGTTATATTTTTTATATGTTAATTGCTTAAAATTATAAATTGCTGTTCTGATATTTAAGATTTCTGGTAAATCACGACGTAATAGGATAATAAGATTGACTTACCGGTGCTGCCCGATTTGATTTAATCTTACTTACACCGTTCACACAAATCGTTGCTAATATATTTAATTGTAAATGCTTCTTGATGATATTAAATAACACGTAATACAATCCTCGTAGTACACGTATTAGAGTCAATGTCCGTAGCACTTATAAAATGCTTGCTATGCTGGTTTGATTCACACCCGCGTGGTAAATGTTACGAAATTATTCGAAATTAATTCACACATGCGAGAAGGTTCGAAGGACCAAAAAGATGTGTGGGGATTTCATACGTCTTTGATGATAGAAAATGATAATTGCTATGCTTGATAATATTTGATATATTTTGGTTATAAAATAATGATAGAAATGATAGAGAGAACGCGCGCGATGCTTGCTTAATGCGAACTGAAAAGTATGTCAATTATGATTTATAGCGAAACAATTAAAAAGCTGATTTGGCGAAATGTGCGGTGTTGCACCGTACAATAACAGTGACGACTTATATTTTAAATTGTTCAGATCAAATAAATATTTTCGTTTTGTTAAAATGAAATTAAATCTTTTATAATAATAATAATTTTATTATTAGTATAAAAGTTATTAAATTAATAGTCTATAAATTTGGATGAAACCCTCGGTGTGCAAGGCCGACTTGTACTTGTAAATTTTTTAATATGAATATAAAAGACAGGAATGTTAATTGCTGCAAATAATAGTAACATATCATCGAATAATCACTATTTGAATAGATTCCATTCAACGTAATGTATTTTGGGTGCCTGATTTTCAAACATCATAACTTCACAAACCGTAATTATAAAGTTAGTTGACGTTTTAAGAAAGTCAACAAAACATGTTTCTTTTTTGTCGATCCTAAAACAGAGGTAGCACGACGCATTGTCACAACTTTTTAATTTATTGACTTATTTATATAAAACAAACACTAACTCTTAAGTGAAGGTTATTACAACAAATTCAAACAATCCGCATTGAAATCAGATAAAGATTTCCAGAAGTTATAGAGCACACATACAAGTAACACATCATAAAAAACACAAAAAATATGATATTAGGTTCTATAAGTTACTAAAGACCCAAAAATGTTTTTTTTTTATAATTAGTTTCTGCGTACTGATAGCATCAGTTACAGATTTAATATATGTATAGATGTATCTTAATAGGAGTAAAATCTAATTAAAACCACTTAACACCTACGTACCACGCGTTCGTTTTTTTGATACTTAAAGGTGGGGTAAAATAAATTAAAACTACTTGCCAATATATCTGACGATCATCAGGTTATACAAGCTCATTAACTATTAAAATATAGCGTTCAAGGTATTATAAAATAAAAATAAGTGTTGAAATCAATATGGTTTTATATTTCAGTAATTGCGTTAAGGATATATTCACATAGCCGAAATTTGGAAAAACTCAATAAAAATCTGTTCACAAATAAAAACAGATTTCAATATTAAATAATTTTGTTACAGTAACGCTGGCCCATAAAATTTTATTGAATATAAGGAATATTTATCAAACCAATATAGAACGAAACAATTTCAGTTTTTGAAGATTTCATAGTTTTTCTTGATCTGTTTGTAGATTTTTGTACGCGTATCAAGAAAACACTAGTCTATGTAATTCGATTGGGATTTAAGTTATTTTTTTAGTAATACATAATATAATAGCAATAAAATAAAAACATAAAATAAAAACTCTTCTACTTCATTATATTTTTACGGCCTAGAGAAAAACATACCTATCAAGTATTATGAGGATTACATCCGATGCTGATGCACTTTTTATTCAGGAAAGAGTAAGAAGTTGAACTAATATCTATTACAACTTTATCTTAATAAAGTATATGTTAGTGTTATAGGAAACAATAAATATACATACATATAGAGAAGTAAAATGCAAAATAAAACGCGATAGTTAAGTGTAATTCTTATGATATCATCAAACATGTAACTCATGTAAGGATATTTAAGGAAACTCGTAGATAATAAATACATCCATATTTCTAAAGATGCATTTTTCTCCTTCTATTTATTAGAAGTAAGATTAAATGAGTTATTTTCTTCAGATGATTTAAGAGACATCATTAAAAGTTTTCAAGATCCAGGAGACATTAGGAGAAACTATTTAAATAAATTATGTTCTTGTCAATAAAATACTAACTGATTTTTTAAATAAAAACTGGTTTATCCTGACCCCCATGGAGTTTTAAGAATGCTGCAGTACATTAGTACTGCAGCATTCTTAAAACTCGATGATGATTGATTGATTCATTGATTCATTGATGAATGAAAAAATTCAGAAAAAATCCAACTATTTATTTAGTCATTCATTGTTTTTATGTTATGATCTGTTGCTAAAACATAAAATCATATTGCCCCCATAGTTATTACAGGTAAGCGAGTAAACTCAGAACACTTGAAGTTTAACGATCATCTGTTTATGGTTATCGTTAGCTATACTATGTAATTATTTCTATTTAACTAAGTTAACAGTTTTTTCACTTAAAACATCTCACTACCATTTATTATATTATTAGTAGAAAATAAATTTTATATTATAAAGAGTCAATAAGATTATCAACGAATAATATACGAAAGAAAGACGAAGAAAAGGACGTCAAGTCTCTTATAGAAAAGCTTCAGTAATAGAACTATCCATACTTATAAAATGTATGAACTTATGTGACACTCATCTACGTTATAGAAAACTAGTTCGCTGTTTCTATTATTTTTCGTTGCATTTACAATAAACGGGAACGATCCTCTTTTTTCAGCAACAAAACAGCACAGTCATGTTGTGATCTATTACATAATACTTTTTAAAAGCTTCTAAAATTTGTAGCTTTAATAAAATATACCAAGTTTGAAATTGCTTATAACGGGTTTAGTTATGTTAATCTTAGTTTTAATGTAATTACATAAAAAAATAAACAAATTTGGAACGTTTCTCAAAATAACTCCAGAAGAAGTGAACAATTCATATCGTAATATTTTTTTAGTACGTATCTTCAATTCTATGCTATCTTTCTAAAACCCTAAGCGATTTACGAAGCGTTAGTATTTTGCCAAATGAGTTTTTAAAATTTCATTTCTAAAAATTTGGCCTCGAAATAAAATTTTAGCAAGGGAATGTCTCGCAAACCCAAAATGCCGTTACATACTAGTTGTATTTTCATGCCGAAAATTACTTTTTTACTTTACACCAATTTCAAATGTGTATAATGTCTTTCGTTAACATGTGAGGTTATTTCAACATCATTTAGTCACATAAAAAGCTGCTTTATAAATACGTTGCCAGTCTTTGAGACTCTTCAGAAATATCGTAAGAGGCGGAAGTGAGATTGTAACCACTTGACACCACTTGATGCTATTTCACCCTCCTCATTATATTACATTTATTTGTTTATAATTATTTAAACACCTTAAACAGCTGTCCTCAATCTTTCAAAACACCAAAAACGAATACGATAACTACTCACTTGAAAATATAGGATGTGTAGAATTTTTTAAGCCACAAAACCTGTGTCAAGATGATTTATTACATTTTACAGCTAATGCTACGTTAGAAAAGTTTTTTTTTACATTAGGATTTTTTTTTATATTAGTAATATTAATGTAGGTTACATTTGAATCCAGTATTAAGTGTGTGCATCAAATAGTATCGCCAGCAGCAAGGCGTTTAAAGCTTTTTAATTGTCAGATATCAGAGAGCTGAATTACTGTTATGAATAGTTTTTGGTAATTTAAACCAACTCTCGGTCTTTTTCATCTAGCTACAGTCAACCCTAACAAAATCGATGTGATGTAGCCACGTTTCATATTCCGAGCCAGATGCCAAAACCTCGGATCAAGGCGCTATTATATGTTATTATTATATTAAAGGCACGAATAAATATTAATGCAATTGTGATTTTATCGAGACATAGGCATTCAGAGATCTGTGAGAGATACGACTAAGTATTAGATACTATGTGAATAAAAATACAGTTTTTATTCATGTCCCTTTGTTTTTCATTTAGTATAGAAATATAAACTTGCATCTATTTTAAAATTTGGCTAATTTTTGTGTGCATGCAGTTATTTAAAAATAAGATTATGTATAAATTACCATCAATAGAAAAAAAAAAGAAATTTATATATAGATATGAGATTTAAAATATTTTTGCGTAAACGAAAACATTCCAATTAAAATTTTACCAATTTTGGTAATATTAATTTCTTTTACATTGAAAAATAAAATCATGTTACTGTCACTGCTTTTTGCAGTTTTAAAAGTAAATTGAAAGTTGGTTACTCTGGAGTTAATGATCCCAATAAACTGTTGATCATGTCAGATATACTACGTTATAATTTTAAACTATTTTACCTAGAGGTTGCAGTAGTACAAAAGTGCGACATCTATGTCTAGAACACTCTTATCTTCCACATATTCCCATTCACTATATATTATACATTTCCAATGATAAATAATAATTAATTATATATTAATATCATAACATCATTCACTCACCCAATGAGTCCTTTGTTCGCTTACCCATTCATAATCACTTCACACTAGCCTGTGTTACTAATTTTGTTGTGGTACTACACTGCGATGCTGAGCTCCTTACCGGGTATTTATACAAGTTGAAAGTAAAGTAATATTATCCAAAAACGGGTAGAAAATACTACAGATACACTACAATATGTATTTAACCCTATTGAATTAATTAATCTATTGAATATTATGCAATAAGTGTTTAAATGAGATTTAAGATGACCTTAGGATTTATTGAACAACTTACAATATTTCTAGAGTTTAAAATACTTTTGTTTTTTATTATTTTGAAGACCTTAACTAAGTATATTTTAAAAGTAAACTGCAATGTTTAAAATTTTCTTGAAAGACATAATCCGAGAGTAATAATAATAAAAATAATAAGCTTTTGTATATACATATTTTTTATATATACTTTAATATTATATTTGACATTGATTGGAAATAAATTATAGTATTATCTTCTCAGAATATTTAACAATGAGTAATAAGTATTCTTATGACCACATAATTTTTTATATTCGCACCATTAGTCAATTATGAAGCCCCAGATTTTTCATCAAGATTAGGATGCAATGCGAACTTCATAATTAATTTTATTTTTATAAATTTCCACATAAATGAATGTTAATATCGAAAGCGCGTCTGTGTTAAATGGCGTAACGCGTAATATGATGTCATTTATGACGTAATAACTGTTTACCCGTTACTACATCGATAACTTTTATGTTCATATTGTCTTTTATGTAAAGATTCATCTATCTATGTATATAAATTAATTTTAAGTGTCTGTTTGTAATTCCAAATTAACAGTTTTCACTAAATACATATGAAAGTATATACAGTATATACTTACATTTTGAAACATATCCTCTTTTCTTTTGATTTGTATTATTTGTCACTTTAACCAAATGCAAATGCTATTTTGATCTATTGAAACTCACTGTAAACTACATCTGATATTGTGACGAATTTGTCGAAAGAAGGTAATGCTGATATTATATTTATTGTAATATTCGTTCGTAAACATTTTTCCTCAAATAATAAGCTGTATAAAACCAATTTATTCAAATAATATCCGTACATTGTATGAAAATGAAACAAACTAAGATATTTTTTCTTTACATGCGAACAGAAGTTTCGAAATTCCAAACATTAATTCAGATGTTTGTAATTTTTACTTATACTCTTTTGTCTATGTAAATCTGACTTGACAAGAAGTTATTTATTCATGAGATAAAAATATTTCTGAAATGATATAGCTTATGTCTTGTGGAATAAATGATTGAATATGATATTAATTAACGTATATTGTTATTTCATACAAAGTTTATAACATATTAGAATACAAACATTTGAGGACAAATAAAAATAGTGTAGCTAAGTTGGTAGAGCAATAGGTACGGTCAATAGATTAAGTCCATGTTGATATTTTTTTAAATATTTATTTACTATCTAATAATAAGTAGGTTTCTCTTTCTTTAAACTATAATAAAATAATAAATATTGTAAAAAAATGGAATTACAAACAGCTGAATCAAAATGCTAGGACAGAAAAGTGATTTGGAGTAAAAATGAAAAGATTTATTTTAAATTTAGATGGACACGTGACTAGCAGACCCCGGCGTATGGCGGCGGCAAATTGCTTTTGAACAATGTAAAAATAAATATTTTTTCTCACAAGGGCTTTGAAGTTTTCGTAGAACATTAACATAATACTAAATTGAGTAAAACGTGACTTTTTCAGTATATTTTTATAAATAGATTTTATTACTTCATTGATACACATATATCACAAAATTGATAGCGAATTAGTTAACCGATAAAAAATTCGAAATCTGTTTCATGCGTATTCATAAATTCTCTTAAACTTAAAAATTAGAACACAAGAACACACAACATACAAAACTTAACTTTGTATAATTAGAAATGAATAAAAATATAAAAAAGTGGTATTAAAAATAACATTAAATATATAACAATAGATATTATGTAAATGTTAAAAATTATGTTTACTTTCAATATACTACTGGTAACTACGTACCTATATGTCACCCTATGCTGCAAAACGAGTATGTGGGCTTATAAATATTTCTTATTTCAAGTGTTTTAATTATTTACTTGTAGATTATTTTAATTCTTACACTTTTTATTATAATGGTAAATGGAGATCCTGTATGATGATGATGACTGTATGGATTTTTTTCACCACAGAAAGATTAATTCCAAGTATCTAAATGAATATCAAGGAAGCTAGAAAAAAATAGTTATAATTACTTCCATTATTTTGTAGTAAAAATAGTAAATAACCAAAAAAACCTCCAAAACTGCTCCAAGAACAATGTTAGATACTTAATTTTTTTAGTATATACATTTTAAGCACACAGAACACAAACTACATATTTTAAATAACATATTGAGAAGTACATTACGAATCAAAAAATGTAGATATACCGTAAAAGTGTCATACTTATCCATAATATAAGTTTTTCACGTTTCACGCAGTATTGAAACCAAACTAGTACGCTGTTATTTTTCGATGCATATACAATGAATGCCTGAATACCTTTTCCAGTTGATGATAAAAGATCTTCACAAACTGGATTCAGACATTATACTCTATATTGTTAACTTTGTATATAGAACATTTCAATACAAAAGAGATAATCCTTTTATATACTTGTACTATTTCCACTATAACAATAATAAAACTAACTTGCCGAGGGTGGGCTTGAACTTGAACAGGTGTTCTTAATGACCTATATTGTCATAAAGAAGTTTTTATGAATTCAGAAAGCAATGCAAAGCATGTATTTTGGTTAATGAAGAACAGTTGCGAAATTTTAATACGTATTCATAATAATATCATTTTTTATTTAATATTTGAATCTAAGAACAATAAAAAATGTATACTTGAAAAATATTTCACCATTATAATTTATTACAACCTTGTTTTATTGCCTGTTGAAATTTTAGTAAACAGAGGGGTGACAAACAAAAAGACTGTTCGTGGAATTCTGCAAAATGGAGCAAAAAGCAAGTTAGAATAACCGACCCCAAGTTAGTTTTATATAGTTGAATCACGAACGAGATGAAACCAATTGACTAGAGATAGGATCACCTAGTAACTAATTGAAAAATATTTAATTCAAGAAAAATTATATTTTAATTAAGACAAATTAGTTAAAAAAACATTTCAGCTCTTGTCACAACATCAGATAAGATAAGTAGATTTAAACTGATCTCCATTAGAGGATTTCAACCCCATGCTAGGTTATAATACATTTAAGTTTTAGAATTAATCCTTTTGTTTACTATGATTTCCTACAAGTAAAAGACCACAAATGCCTCGCTGCAGGCGATAGCATTTAATGCATACGCTTAACATTGAAATGTAACCAATATTTCATAATTTAAATTGAAAATGAATGATATTAAAATAAATTTGGTTCACGTTGTAGCTTACATACTTATAAAAATATTAATATAAAATATATGTTATATAAAAATTATATTGAGAAATTGATCACCTTATTTAGAGTGTATGTATTATTTGAAACTTTCACACTCAAATTTTATGCAAATTTTTTTTTTCGTCAGTGTAATTTGAACGTGACCTGAATTTTTATTTGTTTATTTATTTATTTATTTATTTATTTATTTATGTACCATTAACTTACAAAAAAACAGAAAAATATACAATGACAAAAAAAAGTGTACAAAGGTTTAACTTATCTCTTTAAGAGATCTCTGCCAGTTACGTAAGGAAAAATTAAAATGACAATGCGGATTGGTACGTTAAAAACATAAAACAAAACCATGCAAAACAAAAAAAAAATATGAAGCAAAATTTTGTATTATTAATATATACATGTCATATAATACATAAATAGTTGTACTTGTCAAATGATACACAAGTAAAAGTAATATCATATGTTCTAACGTAAGATAAAATCTCAAGCATGAGCCTTAAATACAAAATGTATGTAGTAGTATTAATTAAATATGGGTAGAAAAGTGGAGATTTTTTACTAGAGACCTTTAAGATAATGAATAAACACCAAGATAAAGGAATATAGTTGCCTTCAAAAAACTAACAACTTTTTGTACATAGTTTGCCTATAAAGTAGATAACTAATAAAAAATCCTAGGTATTATTACTTTTTTTGTTAATACAGTCAAAAACATTAAACATACTAAAATCTTTAAGATGATACTACATGATGATGAAAAATTTTATTTTAAGACTAGCCGTAGAGCTCGCTTCGCTCGCCTACGTCTAGTCCGCAGAGCACTAATTAACGTGTCAGAGTCTCGACTGAAATCGCTCTTGTTATGCTTAAGTTTTATATGATAAACGCCGTAGGCGAGCTAATCGAGCCCTTGTGACCTTATTGACCTTACAGCGTCGCCAAAACATAACCCTGGCATCGTTAGACTATAAGCTTTCATTTGATATCTTGTTTATAAAAATCGGATAAGCGGTTTAGGAGGAGTAGTGCAAGAAAGATAAAAAGTAATCGATTTTATATGGTAAGATATTATGTATTTTACTGAAAATTAACAGCAATTGAGAGCTAACATTTTGGAACTATAATTTGGTAAACAACATTACAAAATGTACAAATGTTCCGGTTACTTAAATAGCCTTAGAAAAATACGGATTAATAAAAATATTTTATCCAATGTTATCGAAAATAAAAGAAACGTCAGCGTAAAAGTTATTTATTAGGCGGCGGGAAAACACTACGGTTACTACGTCATAAATTACATCATATTACGCGTTACGCCATTTAACACAGACGCGCTTTATATATTAGCGATTAATTTTTGAATATTAATTTTTTGGGTCTAGTCAGCACACAGCCGGCGAGCAGATTTGATATTAATTTATATCTTACAATAAACAAAACAGAGGCTTTGGTACATAAATATATATAAATTATAGTTGTGGGTCATAAATTTGCTCTGCGAATTTATATAACGTGTGACTGGTAAGTAGTATAAATAGTATTAGTAACTAGTAATATACGCTTGCATCGTTTTTAATATGGAGATTGATGTGCATCTGAATATTACGCAAATTATAAATAGCTTATTAGTAAAAAAACATTTATTTTTCAGCCGCTAGAGTAAGAAGTGAACGAATGCTTTGGTGACTCTCACTCTGACTTCCTTTATAACAATAAGATAAAAATATGAATAAAATATGCAAGTTCTTATTATTATTTTTTAAATAGCAATGTTTGTGTATTTTTCGGGGTGGAATCTTGTAACAAGTTTTTTTAGTGAATTATCTTTAACCTCTTAAAGTAAAATTTGATATACACACTTATTTTGGACGGCAATACATGTTTAGGTATGTGACGTTATTTTAATTTACACTGGCGTTTTAAGAGAATGCAAACAAAGCCCTTTTTAAAACCTACATTCCAAGCAGATGACCAAGCATTACAACACTACTGGTTAAAACTTTCTTGGTTCTTTATTTCAAACTCTTGACGTATTTTTTGGAATAACAGTGACAAAATTTTAATGTGAATTCTCACTTTATAAACTTGTATTTAACTTGTTTCCGCATCATGATAAAACTACTGATTTGAACGTTTTTGTAAAAATTTTCTGTGTAATAATAAACATTTAATATACTTTTTCCTCCGGAAAATTTTATCGTTTTCCCGATTAAAAAAAACTTAACTCACTCCACAAAGTTTTCTAAATGTCACGGTCAAAAACAATAGATGATTTGGGACATAGTTATAATAAACCAATTTTTTTTTTCAGACAAATTTTGTTAGTATCCATTTACGTCTACTAATAGTTCGCCTAGTAATGACGTCTAAATAAATAAATTAAAAAAAATATTAAATATTCGTAAATAAATTATATAACATTCCTATTAACATGACTAGCGAATACTATTATGATATGTATTTCGTGTATTGTAGAGTAATATCTGAGATTTGATCTTATATCATAATATGTTTTGGTAACTAACATCTTTAGTTGTTTAGTATTTGATAAGAACGAATCCATACGCTTGGTCACGTTCAAGTTTTACCGCCTCCATAAAAATAACATAAAATGTGTATGTGAAGTTATCAAACAATTGGATTTCAATTTAGTAATGAAATGTTGAATATAAATTTATATTTTAATATATATTTTACGTGGTTTATGCATTATAATGCTTCTGTACAGTAATTATTTTCCGAAAATAGAAACTATTACGCAGTCTAAATATACATGTTTACCTTTAAATTTATATATAAGTGTAAATATTAATATCATTTAAATTTACCATTTAAAAGTGACAGAGCGTATATTATTTTGACTACAGATCGTAAGCAGGCTGTTTCAATCAAATAACCAAAGCAGATAGGCGTGAAATAACTATTATAGTTATGTTACGGTGATAAAGCCGGATGATCCAAACTTCACATTTACGCTTTGAGTGTTTTAGTCTCTTGCACTATATGTACTTACTGCAACACAATTTCCATATTCGGAGTAGTAAAGTCGCATATAAACACTTGGACTGTGTGCTCACACACCACAAAGTTGCAGTTTCTAAAGTTGCAGTTTTCGTCTTATAATTTTATAGATATAGCGTTTTTTAACAGAAGTAAATATTTTATTTTTATTTAGGTAATTTTAGAGACATCTTTTTAAAGTTTACAAAATTAGAAGCAGGAGATGCTTGAAAAACTGATTTAAATATAAAAAAAATATTTTTTAGAAACTTGTAGATATAGCATCTTGATCCCGGAATTTTAAATTACAGCAGCACTCATTTAATAATTGTGATTGAGAACTTTCTTTTGCTTTTGAATTCATCTAATTTTTGGTCGATCTTTATTTTATCCGAGTATTTGTTGCTAAAATATAAAATTATATTAGTCCTCACACTTATTGCGGGTTTACAAGTAAAATCTGAATACTCCAAGTTTAACGATCACCTGTTTACGGTTATCGTTGTAATTAATTCAATTCAACTCCTTCAAGTGAGGTGATAGTTTTTTCATTTACAGCTTACTAACATTTATTATATTATTAGTAGAATAAATGAATTATGAATTATTAAGCGGTGATAACGTTATCAACGTATGCCTTTCCTTCAGCCTCCATAAAGTTAAATCTCTTATATAAAAGATTCAGTAGTAAAACCATGACTACATATAAAATGTATGAACTATGTTACACTCGTCTATGTTATAGATTATCCACGTGTTCAATTTTTGTTGAAATCTAGTTCGCTGTTTCTATTATTTTTCGTTGCATTTACAATGAACCGAAATGATCCCCTTTTTCAGTGGGATGTTCACAAAACTGCACACATATTCGCATGTTGTTAGATAATACTTTTTATAAGCTTCTAATATTTTGTTGTTTTCATAAAACTTATTAATTTTGAAATTTCCTTTAACAAGATTAGTTTTAATTTTATTGCAAATGCTTTAAAAAATAACCAAACTTGTGACGTTTCTAAGAATACTTCATCAGAATTGAACTATCGATATTTAATATATCAAGTCATCAAATCAATCACATTTAATTTTTTTGTGTATATTTTCAAAAAACATTTAGCCTATATTTGAAAATCCCCTGAGCGATTTACGAAGCGTTAGTATTCTAGCAAGTGAGCTTTTAAAATTCTGTTGGTAGAGAGCAAGGTACGGTAAAAAATTCGAGTCCGTGCCGTGGTGATATTTTTTAAATATTTTTTATTTAATTATTTTTAATACTATTTATTAATAATACAGTTTTTCTTTTTTTTAAACTATAATACAATATCAATTATTGAAAAAAAAATAGGTAAAAGTGATTTAGACTGAAAATGGAAAAATTTGCTTTTTATTTAAATCAACTAGCAGAACCCAAACAATGCTTAATGGCGAATTGCTTCTGAACTTCATAAGATATTAATATTTTTCTTATTTCTTCTTCTTCTTACTTTGAAATTTTCGTAGAACATATAATACTAAACTTGTGTAAATCGTGACTTTTATATTTTCAGAACTAGATTTTTTTATTCCAAAATAAGTCTATAGAAATAAAAAAAAATCCTTTAACAATCTCTTATGATATTCTATGTAGTAGTAGTATTTCAAAGACAATTCAAAAATGATACCAAATTAGTTAACCGAAAAAGAATCCCCAAACCTGTTACTTGTCCATTCACAAATCCTCTTCCACTTATACCCGTAAGTTAGAACACTATAAAAAACTCAACGTTAGATAATTACAAATGATAAATTAAATAAATAGAAATAACCTGCGATGCCATATTTTTAAAACTGAATATTTCATTGTATTCTGAATACATATTTTATTCGGATTATGAAAAAAAAAGCAACATTTTTATTTCATACAATATTGACAATATAAAATTTATGTATAATGGCCCGGTTTGTGGCTAAATATGTATCTTTAAAGAGTTTTACAACGATTTTTTATGATATGACATGTAAACAAAGTACCTATCAGTTGATTTTTTGGCGATCTAAACGCATTTTTCTTTGATTTTTCTGTCTGTCTCTTTTCTTTGTTGTCTTTGAGAATCTTTGAGAATCTTTGAGAGTCTTTGAGAATCTGCAAAACAAACGGGTGGACACGTGGGTATTTAGGGGTGCTGATCTGGGAACGGACCATTATTTAGTCGTTGCTATAATAAGAGGTCTGTTTGCAGGTTGGCGTAGCCGCCCGACGTGTCCAAGCTTGGCGTCCAATTATCGCATAAGAAGCTGGAAGCTTCAAGATCCATCGATCACAGAGGAATATCAAGAAAGAGTTTCCAAGAAGCTGGACAGCTGTGATTCTGGAAATGAAAGGGCTGAAGTATGCTGGCAGAACATTGGGAATATATGGTGAAAGTAGCGACAGCAGTATGTAGTAAAAGGAAAAGAGGTTTTAGTAAAAAGCGCGATGAATGGTGGGATGATGAAGTAAAAGACGCTGTGAAGTTAAAGAAGAAAGCATGGCTGGGTTATAAAGCGTCGGGTAAGGATAGAAGTATGAGAGAGATAAGAAAAAGAGAGTACACGCTGCAAAAGCACAAAACGAAAGCACTTATAAAGATGGAGCGTGAAAATTCTGAGAGAGAAAGGGATGAAAGGTTAACGAACATCTTCCGGGGAAATGCGAAGCATTTCTGACAAGAAGTTAGTGATTCCAGAGATTGTTCGGCAACCTGTAGAATTAAAGGGTTGCTTTTGAAGAGCAGTGAAATTTTAACAGAGCAAGCACATGTTTTGCAGTAGTGGGCGGAATTCTACAAGGAGACATATGAATGTGAGGACGCCTCGGCCTTGAGTACCAGCGAAATGCTGAGTCCGGATGTAGCTGATGATGAAATCAGTTTGGAAGAAGTGGAGAGCGCGATTAGAAGGCTGCGGGAGCAGATGAAGTTACTGCCGAGATGATCAAATATGGTGGGCCTCGCGTCTTGGACTTGTTCTGGTTTTTGTGCAATTTATGCTGGAATTCAGGGGAGGTCCCAGACGATTGGCAAGGTGCAGTCATCGTACCTTTGTATAAAGGCAAAGGTTCATAGATAGACTGTGCAAACTATAGGGCTATCAGTTTGATTAGTTTGGGCGGTAAACTTTATGCTAAAATATTAGGGAGACTAATGTAAGACAGATCTGAAAGGCTGTTGTGGGAGGCCCAAGGAGGTTTTAGACCTGGAAGAGGGTGTATAGATCAGATCTTTTCCCTCCACATGATCACGGAAAAGTTTTCGGCCCTAAACCAAAAGGTTTTCTGTGCTTTTGTGAATTTGGAAAAGGCGTTTGACAGAGTAGTGAGAACGAAATTATGGGAGATACTGCCCCGATACAATGTGTTTAGCAAGGTTGCGCTATGTCAGCTTGGTTGATATGGCGTGATGCTGAATAAATATATAAATAAATATTATTAGTATTACATTAAATATTTGTAGGACAATGCAGATTTGTTACTATAGAATGAGCATTAAGGTAATGTATAAACACAAAGACAAGAAAATGGTTGCCTTATACTAATTAACAAGTATTTGATGTACAAATACTTATAGCTTGCCTATGTACTAGATACTAACAAGAAATCCCAAGCATGATTACTTTTATTGTTATTATAGCCGGAGTGAATCCTTTAATTTGACTCCATATTAAGCCATGTAGTTTTGCCGTCTAATAATTATAATACAAAGTACTTTTATGTTTCACCGTAAATATAATGAATAAAAAAAAATATTTTTAAATTCGAAAATATCATGATGTTGATTTTATTTCCGAATGTTTGTGAACTACTCGTATAATTTGGTATACAACATTACAAAATGTTACCGTTACTTTAATAGCCTTAAAAATACGGATTTATAAATATTTTTTATCCAATGTTATCAAAAACAAAAGAAACGTAATGTTATCAAAAACAAAAGAAACGTAAAAGTTATTTATTAGGCGGCGGGAAAACAGTAACTACGTCATAAATTATATCATATTACACGTTACGCCATTTAACACAGACGCGCTATCGATATTAGCGAGTAATTTTTGGATATTAATTTTTGGGTCTAGTCGCACAGCCTGCGAAAAGATTTATTATTTTTTTATATCTTTCAATAAACAGAACAGACGTTTTTGTGCATAAATAAATATAAATTGTAGTTGTGGGTAAAAAATACTTATTATATAAATTGCTACATATCGACAAAATTTGTCTGTGAATTTATATAACATGTAGCTGGTAAGTAGCATAAGTAGTAAAATACATTGGCATCATTTTTATATGTAGATTGACACACATCTGAATATTATGTAAATTATAAATTTTAATATTTTTGTATGGCAAGAAAAATAGATAATTTATGTGTTAGACACTAGAATAAGAACTAGGGCGAATACCATGATGACTCTTACTCTGAACTTCATTACAACTTGTTTTTCTTAAACTTGGAACATATACTCGTATATATTTGGCCGGGTAGAATTTTGGAACACAATTTGAAATTGAGCTGAATTTTTTTATTTAGGTATACACGCTAATTTTGGATGACTACATTGTCACTGTCACAAGCATTCCAATAAGGTGGATCGTCCAAGATAGCGAACTAGCTATTATTGTGCACTACCACATTATATATCAAATGAAAAGGTTTGCTGGGGAGTACACATACGTACGTCACATAAAATCCAAAATATCGCGGATCAACCAAGATGGCGGACTAGATATTTTATTCTTATTTTATTGGAATCGAAAAGGAGGGTATGTCGACACACAATATTAACGACGATATTAAAATTTTATTTCAATCACTTCAAATCAATCATATCATGATACGTTATGGTAACATCTATAGCTGTTTAGTACTTGATAAGAACGAATCAAAACGCTTGGTCACATTGAAGTTTTACCGCATCCATAAAAATAAAATAATATGTTTATTTGAAATTATCAAACCATAGATGCTAAGTTTAGTGATCACGCGCTGTGTATAAATTTCTTTTTTAATATATATTTTACGTGAATTATGTATTATATTATTATGCTTTTGGAGAGTAACTATTTTCCGAAAATAGAAATTTTTATGCAGAGTGAGTCATAGAATGGACCAAATTTAATTAATTAAAGCATAAAACTATTTGTTTAGCCTAACAAATATAATATAATAAAACTAACCTGACCTAATTGTTTTCCTTCATTTTATTACAGTAAGTTATAATTATTTTAATTAAAGAATAACTTATCATTTTTGGAAATACTAACACTAATTTTGGTTACATTTGAATCGGGTATTAAATGTGCACTAAATGCTATCGCCTGCAGAGAGGAGTTTGCTAATTGTCGGAAATTGCGGGAAACAAAGGAAGGATTATTTCCAAAATGTTACCACATTCTAACTTAAAATTATGAGATTGTTTTGAAACCCTCTAATGGAGATAAGTTTAAAGCGAATTTTTATATATGAGTCACTAATGCTGTGACAAGTTAAAATACTTTTATGAGCAATTCATGATTTTTTAACAAACTGTCTACCTCCGGCTGTACTCAACTCTAACAAGAGCCGCGTAACAGCGTTTAGTAACAGAGCCAGATTCTCAAACTACCTACCGATATCTTCCCATATATTATTATTATATTATAGACACCAGTTTTAAGAAGCGCCATAATCGTAAAATATATATTTTCTTACTAGATATATAAAAATTATCAAAAGGATATTTAAGGTGAATGTTACTCCATGTTAAAACTAACCTTGGGCCGGTACTGCCGTCTTACTCCTTGTGCCTTTTTTTGCAACTTTTACTACTTCTCGTGAATGACAATGCATCTGCAACGATTTATGTTCACAGATTACTATGGGTAAAGGCAACAATTGTTGTCCGATAGGCAGTCTACTTGTTTGTCATTCTATCTATGAAAAATACTGACTAGCTGTAAACCAGGGTTGAAATCATTTACGAAGATGAGATATATTATCGCTTATATCAATATCCAGGTACCCGGGTCAATAAGAATATTCTTACTTACATATCTTTTGTATTTATCAACAAATTGTTAAATCATGTATCATGCTAGTTATCAGAGCCTATAAACATTAATTCATATACGTTAAGATATTTTACCATGCAATAATAAACTTAGGAATTAAGCTCAAATACCCCTTCGATTAACATCCGCAGTAATAAATAATTAAAGTTACCAAAATTATAAGGTATATTAAAAATTATACATAAAATAGTACTCGATTGAGTTTATTCTTGAAAACATGTATCACATTTTGTATCACTTTGTTTTTTACATTCTTTATATGATTTTCACACTTTTCACCGTTTCTTATAGACCTCAGATGACAAATATAACATGATCCATAAACAATTCTGAAATCTGTCTCTTGATACTAACAACACCAGCCTAACTAACTTAAATTTGGTGCTCTGCTTGTAGAATTTCTTAATGTTCCTTTGATGCTTGCGATCACAATCCAAGTGGCAAAATATCTCATTATTAGTGGCTTTTTAGATCAAAAGTGTTTTTATCATTAAATGTTGCCATCAGTTGTGATAAATCAATACTTGTCTCAACATTTTCTGTCGATTCATCGTTATCGTCACCTGACTCACCCTTACTCTCATTATTTTCCACAAACCCAAAAATCTTATATAAATTATAAAAAAAAAATTTAAATGTGAAATATTGGAAAAAAAATTCAACTTACCATATTATTTGCACAACTTAACGTTATCTGATAGATACGTAAACTTCGTCACCTGAAGCATAATTCTGAAAATCTAAATTTTATTGTTTTTCTATTCAACCTTTTAAATTAATAATTTTATATAATTATTTTATTTATATTTATTTATTTATTTATTTATTTACCTTCACGCCATGTCCCTTGCGGGGTAGCCAGAGACGACGGAGCGCCAAACGCTACGGTCTCTGCATACCTCTTTCGCCTCGGCCACAGACATCAACCTCTTCATACATGCCCTCCGGGGGGTCCTCATGCTTTTTACGTGACCTTCCTCCAGTATCGTAGCTACTGTGTTTTCGAAGGTCACTCGAGGCCTCCCCCTGTCTCTCTTACCGCTCACTTTTCCCATATAAATCTTTTTTACCATTCTTTCATCACTCATTCGTTCAACGTGCCCAAACCACCTGAGCACGTTCTTCTTCATTCTCACCGTGACATCTTCGCTAGTACCTGCCATTCTGTGGATCTCTTCATTGCGGATTCGATCAGCTAGACTGACTCCGCATATTCTGCGAAGAGATCGCATCTCCACAGCATTCATCTTTCTTACATTCTTCTTCTGTGTTACCCACGTTTGACTGCCGTATAACAGCGTCGGTAGCAAAACTGCATTGTGTACAGCCAAACGTGCAGCTATACTGACGTTTTGCCGTCTCAACAATGCAGTCAAAGCACCATTGACTCTGTTACCGGCAGCAATACGTCTTTCCACATCCATTTCGTATCTTCCGTCTCTGCTAAACATACTTCCCAAATATACCACTTCATTCACTTGTTCTATTATCTTATTATTCACGTTGATCTTACATTCTGTTCTTTCTTCATTTCTTTCAAATATCAGAACCTTCGTCTTATCTACATTCAGGTTAAGACCATTAATTTCACACCCATCTTTCAAAGTGGTGACCAATGCCTGCAAATTGCATTCTGATGATGCAATGAGCACCGCATCATCTGCATATAGCAAGCAATTGACCTTAAGGCCACCTACTTTCACTCCCATGTCACTATCTTTCACTCCTTGGAGACAACTATCCAAATACAAATTGAACAACCAAGCTGACATAGCGCAACCTTGCTTAACACCCGATTGGATGTCAAACCAGGGCGATATGCCAGCTCCTACTCGCACACAGGCTGAGTGATCTCGGTAAAAAGACCTTACAGCCTGTAGCAAGGGTCCGTTCACATTGTATCGGGGCAGTATCTCCCATAACTTCTTTCTCACAACCCTGTCAAACGCCTTTTCCAAATCCACAAAAGCACAGAAAACCTTTTGGTTTAGAGCCAAAAACTTTTCCGTGATCATGCGGAGGGAAAAGATCTGATCTATACACCCTCTTCCAGGTCTAAAACCTCCTTGGGCCTCCCACAACAGCCTTTCAGATCTCTCTTGCATTCTTCTCGCTAAAATTTTAGCATAAACTTTACCGCCCAAGCTAATCAAACTGATGGCCCTATAGCTTGCACAGTCTATCTGTGAGCCTTTGCCTTTATACAAAGGTACGATGACTGCACTTCGCCAATCGTCTGGGACCTCCCCGGATTTCCAGCATAAATTGCACAAAAACCAGAAAAGGTCCCAGACGCGTGGCCCACCATATTTGATCATCTCGGCAGTAACTTCATCTGCTCCCGCAGCCTTACCACATTTCAGACTTCGAATCACGCTCTCTACTTCTTCCAAACTGATTTCACCATCGGCTACGTCTTGACTCAGCATTACGCTGGTAGTCAAGACCGAGGCGTCCTCACGTTCATACATCTCCTTATAGAATAACCGGTAGTAATTATATATAAACTTTAAAACGTAGATGGTGTTATAACAATTTTGTGACTATAACAAACGAATTTCAGCCGAAACACAGCGTTTACAAAATATTAAAACGGCTACTGTAAATCAAGTTTAGTTTAAAATTTACTATTAACTGATTATACGTGATGTAATAGTAAGTAAAAGTAATAGTAAGCAGTTGCATAGATATTTTTTTAGCATGTAGTTGTATTTGTGGTGTTTTGTTCTACCTTAGATTTTAAGCTAGGTAGGAATAGTCCAGCGAAACGCATTTATTTCCACGGGTGTTGTTAATTTGCACAAACAGAAACATCACAATTACTAAAATTAAAGTATAGAAGAAGTGACGGAAAAAACAAAAGAAATAGTTAATAAGGTAATTAGTAAATGCAGCCAAACGAATACATAAGAATACGAGTTGAAAGCTTACACCACAGGCAGTCAACTACTATTTGGGTAATCCTTATTTGGATGAGTTTAGATGAGTTATAAAGGTATAAAAACATGTTTTTCGGTGAATAAATCAGGTAAACCGCTTATTAACACCATTTTACCGTTTTTTATCATAATAATTATGCAATTGGATTTTATAGTATTTTTAATCTAAATACATATAAATATATTTATTTTTTTAAACAGAAATACCAACATTTTCCTGTATCATTATTGTATATACGTATTTCTAAATATCCGATTTTCAATAGCACTCCAGTAATAAGTCAAGACATATTTGAATTCTAAATTTAAAAACTTACTTGTAATAATATCTAATAAAATTGAGACGAGGCCATTAAGAACACCTGTTCCAGTTGAAGCCCGATCTCGGCAAGTTAATATCATCATTATTATCGCGAAAATATTAAAAGTACATAAAAGGATTATATATTTTTTTTTCACATATATATTATACCTATTTTTTACCTGTTGGGTATGGTAGTGGAAGGATGGACAGGTAGAGGACGGCCGAAGAAAAGATGGAAGGATTGCGTGAAAGACGATAAGGAGATAAAGGGAGTGTGTGCAGAAATGACAGTAACAAGAGAGTATGAAAGACCCCAAAATTGGGATAACAGCAAGAAGATAATGATTTTTAACCTTATAAAAATATACTATATATATTAATAATAGTCATATATATAGTTTTAAATTGCGTGTGTTTTGTATTATTATTAAATTGATCGTGACACAAAGAACGGCTATTATGAGATATAAAATAATATATTCAATATTATTTAATATTTCCGATAATACCCGTTTTATTACATACATATATAAACACACAGTTAATCAGCTTACATACTGCGTTTATCAACATACTAAATCAGCTATAAATTATAAAATAAGAAGTTCAATTTAATAAAATCAAAATGGTATAAGTCCTTTTATATTATTTTAAGCAACATTTTTCACAGTCATAAAACAAAAGCCGACTTTTATCTTACCAAGGACAAAAATACTTAACATTATTTAAAATTACAATTGGTATAAAAAGGGGTTATTCACAAAGCATATTAAAATAACATCATCATTATTAAAGAATATTTAATTAAAAGTCATAAGATTCTAAGAATATTAACAAAAGATTTTAAGAACTAAGAATTAATATAACATAAGAGATCTGGTCTAAACTTGATGGAGGATGATTAGACACCTTTAATCCCATGATGAAACGATATGGTACCTTAAATTTAAAATTCATGACTTTATGTTCTACAAAAAAAAAAGTATATACAAACTTCGTTTGTCGTTAAGCTCTGTATGTAAAAACAGGTAATTTATATTTCAGATGCTAGTGTAAGAACTAGAGCGAATAACTTGATGACTCTCACTCTAACCTGCTTTAGAATAATGTAATAAATAGTGCCACTATTTTGTTATGAAAATTTGTATAAAATTTAAAACATTGTTTCAATGGATTTGAAATCTAATTATAAAATTCAATTATTTAAATTATATTTATAAAAATATTCGTCTTTTTGTTCACTTCCGACATGATGAAAATGTATTGATTGAAATATAAGACAAAATTATTCTTGATATTTTGAGAAAGAGCTCCATTAATTTTTACTTTCTTTGTTTTTACACAAAACGTTTACCGTAAGAGGTTCTCGGTACAACGAGCTTTGCATTACTACGATGTGTTAGTCTCGCACGAAGTTCAAGTTGTTTTAGTACCGTGTGAAGTGGTATTTTTATGTATCAACAACATGCAAGTGACTTTGAGGCTACTCATTAAAGAAAGATTTTTCCGCTGCAACAATACTGTAATACATTAATTTAAATAATAAGCGAAAATTAAGCCAACGAGTGGCTTCGAGGCGTAAATGATCGAAACGGACTATGACGTTACGAGGACTGTTAACTCCATTTTATCTCCTGTCAATTATTTACATATAGCGTGTTGTTGCAACTCTTATCAACGTTACGAGATATCACTATAATTGATTCCTAAGCGTCAATTAAAAAACCTACGTCTATCTTAACCAAGGCAAAAAAAATATTTCAAAAAAATTATAAGCTAACGTCGATATTGCGTCTGTTGAATTTAGTAACGCGTAATATAATATTATTTATGACGTAATAACTGTTTTCCCGCCGCCCAATAAATAACTTTTACTCTCACGACCCGTTTCAATAACATATGATACTATGTCCATTATCACCCACCATATAGATCAAAATTAATTCAAATATATTGATAACACAGGCACACAAAAAAAAAAAAAGTCATGAACCAGAGGGGAGACCCCATTATTCTTAGGTTTTTGGGATCGCTGAAACCGAATATGACAATAAAAACTAATTTTAAATGCCAGTTTTCCCGCTAGCACCCCCTTTCCCTTACTACCTTTTAAGGGGTGAAAATTGAAATTTTTGTATAAAGTCAAGGTAGATGTGTATTTCTACGTTTTTTGGGATGCTGAAACCGAAAATGATAACTAAAAATAAATTCATGACCACTATCTCCCCCTACCATCCCTTACAGGGGGTTGAAAATTTAAATTTTTGTATAAAATCAAGATAGATGTGTATTTTTACGTTTTTTGGGATGCTGAAACCGAAGATGATAATTAAAAATAAATTTATGACCACTATCACCCCCTACCACCCCTTACGGGGGGTGAAAATTTAAATTTTTCTATAAAGTCAAGATAGATGTTTATTTCTACGTTTTTTGGGATGCTGAAACCGAAAATGATAACTAAAAATAAATTCATGACCACTATCTCCCCCTACCATCCCTTACAGGGGGTTGAAAATTTAAATTTTTCTATAAAATCAAGATAGATGTGTATTTCTAGGTTTTTTAGGATGCTGGAACCGAAAATGATTACTAAAAATAAAATTTAAGACCTCTATCTCCCATTAACATCCCTCACCAACCCTTAAGACTGAATCATGATTTTTGTCCTATTCTTCACAAGTTTTTTCACTTTTTGTTTTTTATTTTGCTTTCTATTTAATACTACTTATACTGTTATCCATCCGGCAGTGTTGTAAAACGCTTAAAAGATGCTGAACTAATTCTATGCCTCCGAAATAGAATTGTTACTATTTTCCTGAAAATTTAGGAGACTAAAAGATGCTGAACCTAATTCTATGCCTCCAAAATAGAAGGGACTATTTTCCTGACTATTTAGGAGACTACAGTGAGGAGCAAGATGCAAGGCTCCATCAGGATTAGAGTAGAATTAAATCATGAACATATATCAGATACTTCTGATCGATAAAGCATTTGAATTTCTAGTATAAGAGCGAGAGAGTGAATAACCTCAAACTAGTTTGATAAACATGTCACTTACTGTAAATCGTTAAAATTTCTTCATACATCTTGATTTTATACAAAATTGAAACCCCCCATTAGATCCCTAATGGGGGGTTTCAATTCTCTCTTTTACTCAATACCACCCCCTAACCATCCGGTTAGGGGGTGGTATTGAGTAAAAGAGGTATCAAATTCACTTTTGGTTGTCATTTTCGGTTCCAGCATCCTAAAAAACGTAGAAATACACATCTATCTTGATTTTATAGAAAAATTTAAATTTTCACCCCCTGTAAGGGGTGGTAAGGGGGTAATAGTTGTCATGAATTTATTTTTAGTTATCATTTTCGGTTCCAGCATCCCAAAAAACGTAGAAATACACATCTATCTTGACTTTATAGAAAAAAATAAATTTTCACCCCCCCGTAAGGGGTGGTAGGGGGTGATAGTGGTCATGAATTTATTTTTAATTATCATTTTCGGTTTCAGCATCCCAAAAAACGTAGAAATAGACATCTATCTTGATTTTATACAAAAATTTCAATTTTCACCCCTTAAGAGGTCGTAAGGGGTTGCTAGCGGGAAAACTGGCATTTAAAATTAGTTTTTATTGTCATATTCGGTTTCAGCGATCCCAAAAACCTAAGAATAATGGGGTCTCCCCTCTGGTTCATGACTTTTTTTTTTTTTGTGTGCCTGTGTAATTATTACAGAGATAACAATTATTACATTTCATAATTGATGGTGCAAGAAATAAAAGTTACTACAAATTGTTGAATTATTGTATGCAATAATGACACTTTAATTACAGACTTGTTATTCAATTATAATATATTCCATAGAATGAAGATATTAGCATTTATTTTAATAGCATTAGAATTTTTCTTACACATGAATATGGATATTCCATTCCATTCCCTTTTAACAATAAGACTGCCATTTTTTTCCATTTACTTATAGGTTTTACTATTATTATCAATATTTATTTACAATACACAAAATAACATACTTTACATACATTGAATTTATAACATTGTTTGATAGTTATAAAATAAAACCTATTACTTTTTCACTAACTAATAGAGTCATTATCTGCTAGAGTAATAGGAAATACATTACTTTATTTCTGTATTTCTTTCTGTTTTTTGTCAAATTAATTTCCTTTAGCGCATAACAAAATTGAATAAGAAAATATAATAGTTCACATGTTGCTCAACAATGATAAAAAAATAAAATAATTAAAACTATAACAAAGATAAAATTGATGGCTACAAAAAATTAAAGTTTTATCAATAGCCAAGAAATAACGATTTACTGTTAAGGTATAAACAAGAAAAATTAAAATGAGGGTTATAACAATTTTTGTCTATTAAATCAATCGATACTGTTGTTGAAGAAGGTCAAAGTGTGAATTTTTCAGTTGACTTCTTAAATTCACTCTATGCACCTGGAATACCACCACATAATCTTCAATAAAAGATTGATTCACCTTTTACTCTCCTACGTAATTTGAACCCACCTCGATTATACAACGGTACGCGTTTGGTATTCAGAAAAATCACCGAAAACGTTCTGAAGCAACCATTTTAACTGGAAAGTTTAAAAGATAAGTTATTGTTAAAAGTAATTAAACTATTTGCCCTACCTACCTCATTCGTAAATTCAGTATTCCATTTTATTTACTAAAACTTTGGCTAGTAAAAATATTAAAATTTAAATTAATTACTTTGTTTCGATTTTTTCTGTATACGAGTATTAACTGTATGAAAACATTTTGGTTCTCATAACAGATGTTCTCTTACCGTTACCCCTTAAATAGTGTACTACAATGAAATATGTCGAAAACTATAGTCACAGCAACGTGTGGCCGGGTCTGCTAATACAATAATTATTTAAGAAAAAAAAAATTTGTTAATGTGAGTAATTACAATTATAATGTAAACCGAAATCTGAAAAAGTTTTATTTCACAGCACCGGTGAATTTCAATGAAACGAGATTTCATAAACGGTCGTGTATTGGCAAACTACCTAACCTGTACAGTAAAATATATTGAAACTACTTTATAGTACGTGTGGCGATCAACAGTTATAACAGATATAGGAAACCGTTAATTCAGAGGGTAACGTTCAATTTACTCGTAAAACTGTAGTAATTGTAGAGAGCAATACAGTTTTATGGTTTAACAAACGCTTAAAAATGTTTATAACTGAAATTGAATGGTTACAAAGAAAATGTTGTCCAGTTAGGATAAAATGATTTAAATGCATTTCACAGTCTCAATACTGTGTAAGAATAATAATCTTATCAAATAACTCAAAACTAGTTCACTTAAGTAGAAAACAAAACCAAAGTTGTCGAATATTGAGATCAGTTAAGACAAATCTGAATACTGATTCCTAATATTCAGTTAAATAGATCGGCTTTTAGACTGTTTAAACAGAGATTTTTGTTCTTAAAATTATAATAAGATGCCCAGCTTTATTTTCAGTATTCTATTTTAACCTAACTTTCAATAAAAAATATAATATACAAATGTTTTAATATTTAACATAACTGCAAGTTTCTAAATCAAGTTACCCAATTGCGATCGATAGGATAATCCTACATAGATATCGGTTGGTTTAATCGGACGCTTTCATAAATCATCATATTTCATTTCATCAATCGATCAAGGGGAGACCTCAAATTTTATTGATAACTAGCAGACCCGGTCACGCGTTGCTGTGACTACTCGTATTATTTTTGATGTATTACATTATAGTAAACTATTTAAGGGGTAACGTTCAGAGTACATCTGTCATGAAAACCATAATGTTTTCTTACAGTCGATATTAAGCAAAAATCAAAACAAAATAATTAAAATTATTTTTTTAATTTTATCCAAGTTTATAACACTATTTGTATATTACAAAGTTTTTAGTAAATAGCTTGGAACACTAAACTTACGAATGAGGTAGGTAGGGCAGATACCTCATTCGTAATTACTCAATCCAGTCAATAGATACCACCATCTTTTAGAATTATTAGGAGCTAACTGCAAAATAATAAACAAATAATTTGCAATAAAATAATATTGCGACTATGAATTGAGTTGAAAACGTACGTGGTGTGTAAATTTATTACAATCAGTTAAGTAGTTTAGTAGTATATAGTTGTATATAGTTGCATATAGTTGTATATAGTTGTATATAGTTGTATATAGTTATAGTAGTTCATAATTAAAAATATTTGGTGGTTTTACTAATGCATATAATAAAAGTTAAACTCAAAACATAAATTTTAAAAGATAAATCATGAAAAATGAAAAAATAGATTTTTATAATAAATACAACAATTTTTATACAACTCGGCAGACTTCGTTCTATGAAATAGAATTGGAAAGTGGCAGTTTATATTTCGACCTTAAGACGTTTCTACTTTGCTGACTCTCACACATCGCCCTATCACCATGGTGACGGTTCTGTTCAGGAGAATTAAAGAAAAAGGTCAGCTCGGGTGACCTAAGAATATCTTCCACTTACTTAAACGAACTTTGGCCACCCTTTTGAGACCCACTAAAAACCCCGACTGGGATGTCTGCCAGAGGGCTTAAAACTAAGAGGGAAACTTAAGGTTCAAACCTGATTGAAAATAGTGGGAACCTAAAGGTGACAAATATTTATAAAGTGGGTGCTTCAATGACAAAAAATTGAGATAATTAATTATTTATTACTATTATTATTAACATAGGGATGAAATAAAGAATAATGAAATAAAACGTATATAATTATTTTCAGTAATCGCTTTGTTGTAAATCAAGTGAATCACAATTATTAACAAATATCTGTTTGATTTTTATTGTAGTGCTTTATGATACACATGTTTTTTGTTTGATTACCTTGTGAATATACAAACAAATCTGATGGTTATCCAACATGGGAACAGGCAACATACAGTTGACCATGTGAGAAGCATGGGTTTTCTAGATTAATACCACAAACACCTAATGATTGCACTTGGGACTTATTATGACTCATAGCAAAAGCAAGCCGTACTGAAAACTGTAGTCGTTTAAATTCAAATGGTACATCAGTCGGAATCATTGGGATGCGTGGTATCAAAACGTCTTCTCCTTTATACTTTCCTTTCAGTATAATTGCTTCTATCACGTTGTTCAAAAATTTTTATCGCTAACCGTGTGCCGTTGCAAAGACGTGGTTGGTTGATATTTCTCAACATTATAACTACCGATCCAACCTTTAATTGAAGATTGTGAGGTGGCAATCCTGGTAAATCCAGCGAGTTTAAAAATTCAGGCGGATAGTTGACGACATCATCTTGGTTAGTAGCCGAATCAACTGATTTATATATCCTCAATTCACCTGTAATTTGTTCTTGAATTTTGAAATTTAATTCATTTACATCTGTTTTTTGCAGCCAATATAGCCCGTTCGCTTAACCATTCATGGTTTCTGTAATTTTGAGCAACATCTGGAAACACCTTTTGAATAAAAAGATCTTTTGATCAAGTTAACTGACAAAAACTTTGAGGAAACTTAATGCAACCAGTCAGTGTCTATAAGAAATTTGCCATTACCAATGTCAATGAGTTGTTTAGAGAATATGTCTCCAGATTGGTCATTTTGCAACTTGACACGCATATTCTTGCATAAGTGTAATACCTACACATGCTTCCACAAATTGGAGGACTTTAAACATGCAGTAAGTTCATCAGCTGGCGTTGATCGTGGAATCACTGGCAATGTTTGACGAAAATCTCCTGCTAATAAAATCATTGCACCACCAAATGGGTTATGATTGCTCCGTAGATCTTGTAAGGTATAGAACCTAAAGCCTCCATAGATTTTTTATGTGCCATC
This sequence comes from Melinaea menophilus ssp. n. AW-2005, assembly GCA_918358695.1. Lineage (NCBI taxonomy): Eukaryota > Metazoa > Arthropoda > Insecta > Lepidoptera > Nymphalidae > Melinaea > Melinaea menophilus. The sequence goes on along the minus strand of OU911054.1, from coordinate 8,204,446 downwards.
GTGTGTTCATCCCAAATAATCAATTCACATTGCTGCAAAACCTTTGCCATTGCAGAGTTCTTCGAAATGTTGTAGGTTGGAGTTTCGTTGCTTTGCATGTTTAATGGCAATTTTAGTGCTGAATTTGCTGTTCTACCACCTTCAAGCAAAGTTGCTGCGATTCCCGACGAAGCGAGTGCAAGTGCATTTTTGTTTTGTGAGCGAATTCTTGCTAATATCAATGAAATCAAAAAAGTTTTTCCTGTACCACCAGGTGCATCTAAGAAGTAAATCCCTCCTCTTTTAACATTTATTACTTTCACAAGTGTATCAAATACATACTTCTGTTGTTCATTCAATAGTGGAAGATTTGTTTGAATTAATTCTGTCAGTGTTGAGGTCATACAGTTTTTCTCGGTGCAACTCTTGGCTTAAAGCATCATGCATTGGAGGATTGGGCGCGGCCAGGCCTAATTTAAATAATAGTTTGTTTGACATCATCAAGCACATGTCCTCAATTGAAATCAATACTTCATTGTAAATTTCTTCGCTTATTTGTATATTTGAATTTCCCCTTCTAATCCGTATTTGATACAAAATATCATCACACATATTATCTTTGTACTTGATCCACAAATCCTTTGGGTTTGATGGGAAGCATGTAGATATGATTATAGAAAACAATGTTCGTATTTGATGAGCTTGTGATTATATTACAGCATCATTGAGAGTTTGATCCCAATGAGCATCATTTTCTAGCAATCGCAAACGTTGGCAAGCTTCTCTGTATGATCCACACAAATCACCACCAACAGTTCGTACATGTTGGAATGATGTTGGGCCACGTACATTGACTAATAGCAGTCGTAAATAAAAACATTCATCGTTGCTTGGATGTACTGTATAAATTCGACCAATCGCATCGGTAGAATATACATCTGTGTATCCTGGAACTGGTTTTCCTTGTTTCCTTCGTATAAATCTCCTTGAGGATTGATTCCAAGTATAATATTTTGGTATTTCAGAATATAACAATGTTCTGAAATACCATAATAATAATAATAAAAATGCAAAAGCATCGTTTTGGCATGTCTAAAAAAAACTGTTTAATGTAGTAGATGGTGGCTGTACAGCTCTTTCTACTGCATTCTGTGCTGTAAAATACACTCTTTGTCCATTTTCTAAATGCACAGCTAAATGAACGTCAATAGGGTGTCTCTCATGAATTGGAAAAGAAAATATTCGCCAAACTGCTTCATTACTACTAACATAGCGACCCATTTGGTATTGGATAACTTCATCATTGGAATTCTCTGCATTAATACCAATCACAGTCATATCACTCCTTTTGGTTACGTATTTGCAAATGTATTTAATAGATTTTAATGAATTGCAAGATTCAACGTTGATGTGCGCTTTGAAGGTCTTTGATAAAATGGGTGAATATGGAACAATCCAGCAATTACCTATTTCAATATCTTGTTGATTTAATTTGACAATTGTTGATCTTCCATTGTCTGCTGTCGATCGGCGACGATACAAAGGATAACCGTCATTACCACTAATTGTTTCAGATATTAATGTCCGTGGATATCGCTTTGAACATTTACCATCCACCATACACGGTGAATTTTGATTAAGAGTTCCACAGGGACCATGAATCATGTTCTTGATAACTACATATCCAGGATCTACTTCTACATTAGGGATTTCAGCTGATATTACTGCATCAACTTCATTTGGCCTTATCTTTTCAACTAACCAAATCAAAATGTGTGCACGTGGCAATCCCCTTTTGTGCCACTTCACAGAATGCATCCAGTAGTGTGTCTCTCCAAACATATAATGTTTCACAATGAAATCTATTAAAGATTTCAACTTTGTCTAAAGACTCTGGCTGTAATATCATGACGATCAATGGGTGATTGCCCAGGGAATAACTCCTGCTTGATTTCTATCCAGTGTAGATTGCATGTAAATGTGATGAACAAATCTGCTGTACCATAATGACGAACCTATGACATGGCATCTTGAGCATATTCATGCATATGTAGAGGGCTTCCGATGTATGGTGCTAGAAGAATAGTCAGTAGTAGTAGTTAATCGCATTTCGAAGGTGAATATACTCTTCAGATCTGAGTTTGGTCTGATTCAACCTGATGACTGTTAATCTCTCCGTTTCAATTTTAACATACATGTCTATAACATACTTTTGATATAATCGCCGACATCTTCATTTTCACGAATCATTAGGCGGTATGAATAATAGTTCATTGAACTGACTTTTTTGTTGGTTTCAGAACCTGAAAATAGATTTTTGTTTTCATAACATTGAAAATAAAAAAAATAATAGGTAATATAGTAACTGATAATATATCTCCATAGCTAAACTAATATTTTTTATTACCTGTAATGGGATTTATCATCTTGTTTGAGAAATCATAGCCATCTTCAAAACGCATATCAATTTCTTGTGGTGAATTGCCCATGAAATAAATTTGCAGGAATTTCTATTTGCTATCTGACACTGGTAACAGTGAACCTGCTCTATGATATATTTTTCCTTGTATCTGTAAATAAAAAAAATGATTTTTGCCAAATATAAATAATATTTGTTCCTAAAAAATATATCTGTCTCCTAATTTGAATCACCAAATAATAATTGATATGCTTAGGTATGTCAATATGTAATAATTATTTGTAACTAATATCCATCATCAAATATTTATATTGTGTTTCAAAATAATAAAAGTGTTGCTAATACTGAATCACCAAATAATATTATGACTAAGTAATATATGTGTTGGGGTCTAGGGAACTGAAGGTTAATGACACATATTTACTTAGTTAACAGGAAATTTTGTTCATTAAAATAATAATGATAACTGCTATAATACATACCTTAAAAGTTGGCATGAAATTTTCCCGAACTGCGTTTGTTGCCCCAAATGACGTCATTTGAAAGCAATTATTATATTGTTGGATATTTGACAAAAAGTGTATGGAATCTGGTTCTATTCCTGAAACCAATGAGTACAATGACTCTGGTGGTGGATCCAATGGTATCAATTTCACTTTCCCATTTGCGAAACACAATCCATTGGCATCATTTTTGTATTTAAATGCCTTACAATGAAAGCAAACCAAGTTCATAGATCCAATAGTAATACATTGGTGGTTACTGTAGTAAATTGACAAATCGTAATTGAAAGCAGCTCGATTCAAACTTTCGCGATTATTAGTTGAATCTCTCGCCCTCGCTGCCCGCATTCTCGATATAGAAATTCTTTCACATTTATTTCCGCCGTCACGTTCTTGTGCAGTATGATAAGATCGGTAATTAGTTTGGTTTGTAGCATTTCGGGTTCTTCTACCTAAATTACTTCGTCTTATAGAAGGCATATCGAATATACTTACCTAAATAATGTCACATGCAATAATTATTAATCACAGGTATTAAAACACTTTGCACAAAACACGATATAAAACAATTAAAATTAATTATTAAATATTATATAGGCTTTTTAACGCGATTTGTTTGACAGATGCAATGACGTGAAAACTGATGACAATTTATGTCGCATTCCGAAACTAAAACAAAAGAAAGAATATTCCAAGGCCAATCAAATCCATAGCTCTTACATTTTTTGACTTTTCAATTTGGTCGGGTCACGATTTTATCACTTTTGCGTGAACGCACATTTGATTGAATTTGAACTTTGTGCAGCGACAATAAAGCGCGAATTGACTCTTCGACGTTAGCAACACACCTACATTGTTTAGACAATAATGAATGCTTGTAATTTAATATGAACTTTATTGAATAGCAATACAGTTTAAATTGACTCTACATTTAGAAATATTTGTATAGGAAAAAGAAAAGGGCTCTTTTAGGGTTTTCCTGGAAATTATTCGAATTTTTCTCGCCGTCAGAACCATCCTTGGGCTTTATGGAACATTTTAAAAAAAGAATTGTTAAGATTGGTCCATGCGTTGTTGAGTTATGCGCTTACAAACACATTTTGCGATTCATTTTTATATAATAGATGTGCAACTATACATTAAGAATACCGTAAATTCTGTGATCAGATACCTGAAACTATATAGTATATTATTAATAAATCTTATAATAACATTCAACATTATTCTTAATACGTATTTGGAAATACGTAGGCAACTAATTACAACAGTACTCCAGTAAGTCAAGATACCATATATATGATTTCTGAATTCATAAAAACCTCTATATAATAATATCTAACGAATGTGAGGTAAGGCCATTTCATACACCTGCTCAAGTTCAAGAACAATCTCGGCAAGTTAATAATATTCTTACAACGGAAATATTAAAAGTCCATGAAGGGATATTATATCTTTTGTATAAATATTCTATATACATTAATAATAATGTATGTAGCAGTTTTTGAAAGTCATTAATCATGAACTTTAAAAAGGAATTGTTTCATATCATTGTATATAAATCAAAAAATAAAAGAAAGTGGACTAGTATTGCAAAGGTAATTTTTTATTTGCACAGATGACATGACGTCCTCTTATGATACATCTACATTTATCTGGTCATAATATATTTCACATTTTTATGTGAATTCAAATATTTTATACAACATATGTATTATATTTACATACACACTTTGTTGGTAGCAATTTTGGAAATATTGTTTTTTCATTATCATTTTTTTTTGTGCAGAACTTTAAAGAAGTTGTTATAACTATATTTGACGATTACGTGTAGCAGTAACAATGGTAGTCCTTAAATTGACTATTCTAAGTTAAATTTCTTAGAAAGAATTCTATCATATGTAGCCCAACTCACAGTGGAACGACTTTACTATAATTATTATATTAGATCGTCAATATATTGTTCAGAAGCAATTTGTCGCCATGTCAAACATACCTCGGGCTTTGCTAGTCACTTGTCGATCTGATAGGAAATAAATGTTGTTGAGGAATAAACGTCATAAAACTGATATCCCATTAAAGTCAATGGGAAACGATGAGTCATTACACTGGGCTCGCTTCGCTCAATATGCAAACGGCACCCAAGGTTTCGCGACCGCAGCAAGTTGAAATTGAGGGTCTTTTGGCGCCCCTAGTTTATATTAAGAAATAATATCAATTAGTAGAGTAATTTAAAATTCATTGGTTTTAATTATTTCTGTCTCTTTTATTTTACGTGATCAATATTAGCAAAAATAAACTTATAAGTGATCTCCGCTTATAACAGCATTAGAGAACAAATGCGTAGTTACTACATAGAAGATATATTTTCAATATTTACATCAGATATAAAGTTTTAAATTGCAAGTTATTTTTATTATTATCAATTAATCGTGACACAAGGAACGGGTATTATGGAATATAAAATAATATATCCAATACTATTTATGATAATACCCGGTGAAAACAAAAACAAGATCTCTGTTTTCATTAATTATCGATCTCCGTTAAGCTGAAAACGTGATGATTTGGTAATAAATTTTACAATAAAGTTGGTGTATTTTAACTTTATTTTGCCATTACAGTTATTATGTTTTTATTATTTGTAACATTAATTTGATAGTACTATTAACATTCCAATTTTATTTTTACATTTCATATCTGAAGCGGGTTTCCCGTCTGTCTAATTGACTGAACATCTCTTTGTCCTTTTTTCCGTATGTTATAGCCAAGACTATTTATCAAGCCAACATAGATAAATATATCTTTATTGGCTTAATAATACACTTCTGAAAGAAGAGACTGCTGTTTGATATCGGTAAATTAAACAAAACGTTATGAAACTTTTATTTTCATTTATCCCAACTTAAAATAACGTTGAACACTTTTTAAACGATGTATAATAAAGTTTTCTCAAAGACTTTCTTATTTCATTAAATATAATCATAATCATCAGTTTTAATTCTCAGTTAATTATTAAATTGAAACCAAAAGCTCCATACAGTGTTTATCAAAACATAAAGTCCAAGTTGTACGAGGGCCAAACTGAAAGTTTTTAGAACTGGCCACTTAAAAGCATTATATTAAAAAAAATAGTTTAAATTTTGAAAATAGAACTCTTTACCAATATTATTGAGTGTACATTTCATTTATTTGTCATTTGTTTTACGATTTGGCGGCAAATTGAAAATTGTCTGTGCACGTCAGAATGAATTTAAGCCGAGAAAATTTTCGTGCAATGATTTTTTATGACTTTCGATGTCATTTAAGTCAACAGGAATGTTATGATAGACTTCGATTGTCTTTTCACGATGAAGCCCCATCTCGTGCCACAGTTTACAACTGGTTTAATGAATTCAAACGTGGTTCAACTAATCTCACCGATGATTTGCGTGAGGGACGGCCTTCTACAGCGACGACTGAAGATAACATCAGTGTTGTGCAGCGTATGATAGAGACTGACAAAAGAGTGACCTATCAGCAGATTCGGACAAGTCTAGGCATAGGTATGAGTCAACTGCACAAAATCCTCCATGAACATTTAGCGGTCAGGAAGCTTTGTGCCCGCAGGATACCGTATAATTTGACGGAGGCTCAAAAACTCCGCCGTGTTGATTGGTGCCGAGAAATGATCCAAAAATTTAACGGAGGTGACTCAAATGCTGTGTTCGACATACTAACGGGTGACGAAAGCTGGATTTACTGTTATGATCCGGAAACCAAAAGACAGTCTGCTCAGTGGGTGTTTCCTTCCGAAGAGTTGCCAACTAAAGTGAAGAGAGGTCGAAGTGTTGGAAAAAAGATGGTGGCGTCGTTCTTCGGAAAGACAGGTCATTACGCGACAGTAGTCTTAGAGGATCAGAAAACGGTTAATGCAGAGTGGTATACTAATAGTTGTTTGCCAAGTGGCAAGACAAGTGTCTTGGAAAAATTTCGAGAGAAACGACCTCGCAGCAGGATCCTCCTTCATCACGACAATGCCTCGTCGCACACCGCCAGGCAAACGATCGACTATTTGGTGACCTCAGACGTGGAATTACTGGGTCACCCGCCGTATAGCCCCGACCTTGCACCCTGCAATTTTTATTTATTTCCGAAAATAAAAGAAAAACTTCGAGTTAAACGTTTTATAGACGCCGAAGAAGCAGTGGCTGCGTTTCAAAACGCCGTCGAAGAGACCCCTAAGGCCGAGTGAGCAAGGTGCTTTTCTCAATGGTTCCATCGAATGCAGCGATGTATTGATGTAAATGGACGCTATTTTGAAAAGTTACAATAAAACTAATAACTTGCTAGAATGCTTAGTTTTTGATTTTCTAAGAACTTTCAGTTTGACCCTCGTATATAACTCTTTTAATACTTTTAGTATTACTTTAAGCAATATTTTTTACAAAGGATAATAGAAAAAAGCCGGCTTTTGTTCTTACCCAGTAGATATCTTATATATCTTTTGGTATACGATATTGGTTTAAAATGTGTTTTTAGATACATAAAAATATAGCAATAACATCATCATTATCACATACAGAACACTTAATTTAAAGTTAGAATTTTAATTAATGATAGAACTTTGAAAAACAAAATTGTAAGGTCTGAGGAAAATATTTAAACATTTACATGTAAATCGTGTACAAACTGATTTACACTAAACTGAAAAATATACGTATAATTAAATCACTTGTCAACTAAAAATCTATTCAAAACCAGGAATAGTAAATGGGAGAAGATCTAAAATAGGAAAAAAATTATTACAGAAAGTATCAAATATCTGAAATCGTTCATTTCAGTCGTAAGAATTACCCTTATATATATATTAATTTAAAGAATAACAGGAATATAAAATTATCACCCAATTTTACCACAAAATGTTTTTATCAACTAAATTAAATACATCTGGTCACGTGATGGCATGACCAGTCTCATTGAATCGAATAAACGAACTTATTTTATTTGTTACTTATGACATTAACAATTTCATAATTTCAAATCTATTAATAAAAAAAAAAACCAAATTAGATTATTATTATTATTATTTATTTAGCTTCACGCCATATCCCTTGCGGGGTAGCCAGAGACGACGGAGCGCCAAACGCTACGGTCCCTGCATACCTCTTTCGCCTCGGCCACTCAAACTTGATACTAACTTAAAAAAAATGTTTCATACTTCTGATATGAATAATAAGGATTTATACCACTTGAATACTTAACTAGATAATTAAATATTAATATAAGAGGCATAGATTTGGTCTAAATTCGATTATGGAAGTTGATTTGTCTTCTTATATTTCTATGTTGAAACAAAATCCTAATTTAAATCAAAATTTCATGAGTACATGTTCTACAAAAGATAATTACCATATATTAATTTACATTCTGTCTTTAAAATTTGTGCCAAAACAGATAATTTATATTTTAAATTATCTGTAGTGTAGAAACTAGAGCGAATACTTTTATGACTCTCACTCTGACCCTTATAATAAATTGTATGTTATAAAATTTACTATGTAATTTGATGGACAATAAATATAATTATAAAGTTCCATTATTTAAATAATATAAGAAATATATTTTATATTTTTGTTCACATCAAAGACGATAAAAGTATTTTGAATTATAAATTAAGATTTATACACAACATTATTCTCAATATTATGACAAAGAGTTCCGTTATTCTTTATTTTCGACAAAACGTCTACCTTAAGAGGTGCTCGGTACAACGACCTTTGCGTTACTACGATGTGTTAGTCTCGCTCGAAGTTCACGATGTTCTAGTACCGAGTGAAGTGGTATTTTTATGTCTCAACAACATGCTTCAAGTAACTTTTAAGAAACTCATTATCGAGATATTTATCCACAGGGACAATATTGTACTACATCAATCTAAATGACGAATAGCTTCGAAGTAAAAAAGAAACGGACTATAACGTTACGAGGACTGTTAACTGCATTGTATCAGGTGTCAATTACTTACCTATAGTAGGAAGCGACACTCTCTGGCGTTACAACGAGATTTACACTATAAGTGATTCCTAAGCGACAGTTTAAAAGAAAACGCTGTCTACATTAAATAGAACGGGACTCAAAATAAGTTGCCAAAAAAATATAAGCTAAAAGCCAACCTTGGAGTATGATCTCAATAAATAATTATATTCTTTGTTTTTCCACAAAACGTCTACCGTAAGAGTTGCTCGGTACAACGACCTTTGCGTTTCTACGATGTGTTAGTCCCGCTCTAAGTTCAATATTTTATTTTTTAGCTGCGACAACGACAATCTTAAAACAAACTACAGTTATCTTAATGACATTCGAAAATTAAACAAGCGAGTGCCTTCGAAGCGTTAATTATCGAAACGGACTATGACGTCACGAGGACTGGTAATTGCACTTTATCACTGATAAATACTTTCCCATGGCGGGAACGTATGGTTGCGACACTTTTTGCCTATATAACAAGACTATCACTAACCGATTCCTAAGCAACACCTTAAAATAAAAAGTCGCCTACATACTCGTACATTTAGCCGGGTTGTTCACATGATTTTGTCATTAAAAGCACCGTATTATTCGACATATTAACATCGATATAAAGGATAATAGAAAAAAGCCGGCTTTTGTTCTTACCCAGTAGATATCTTATATATCTTTTGGTATACGATATTGGTTTAAAATGTGTTTTTAGATACATAAAAATATAGCAATAACATCATCATTATCACATACAGAACACTTAATTTAAAGTTAGAATTTTAATTAATGATAGAACTTTGAAAAACAAAATTGTAAGGTCTGAGGAAAATATTTAAACATTTACATGTAAATCGTGTACAAACTGATTTACACTAAACTGAAAAATATACGTATAATTAAATCACTTGTCAACTAAAAATCTATTCAAAACCAGGAATAGTAAATGGGAGAAGATCTAAAATAGGAAAAAAATTATTACAGAAAGTATCAAATATCTGAAATCGTTCATTTCAGTCGTAAGAATTACCCTTATATATATATTAATTTAAAGAATAACAGGAATATAAAATTATCACCCAATTTTACCACAAAATGTTTTTATCAACTAAATTAAATACATCTGGTCACGTGATGGCATGACCAGTCTCATTGAATCGAATAAACGAACTTATTTTATTTGTTACTTATGACATTAACAATTTCATAATTTCAAATCTATTAATAAAAAAAAAAACCAAATTAGATTATTATTATTATTATTTATTTAGCTTCACGCCATATCCCTTGCGGGGTAGCCAGAGACGACGGAGCGCCAAACGCTACGGTCCCTGCATACCTCTTTCGCCTCGGCCACTCAAACTTGATACTAACTTAAAAAAAATGTTTCATACTTCTGATATGAATAATAAGGATTTATACCACTTGAATACTTAACTAGATAATTAAATATTAATATAAGAGGCATAGATTTGGTCTAAATTCGATTATGGAAGTTGATTTGTCTTCTTATATTTCTATGTTGAAACAAAATCCTAATTTAAATCAAAATTTCATGAGTACATGTTCTACAAAAGATAATTACCATATATTAATTTACATTCTGTCTTTAAAATTTGTGCCAAAACAGATAATTTATATTTTAAATTATCTGTAGTGTAGAAACTAGAGCGAATACTTTTATGACTCTCACTCTGACCCTTATAATAAATTGTATGTTATAAAATTTACTATGTAATTTGATGGACAATAAATATAATTATAAAGTTCCATTATTTAAATAATATAAGAAATATATTTTATATTTTTGTTCACATCAAAGACGATAAAAGTATTTTGAATTATAAATTAAGATTTATACACAACATTATTCTCAATATTATGACAAAGAGTTCCGTTATTCTTTATTTTCGACAAAACGTCTACCTTAAGAGGTGCTCGGTACAACGACCTTTGCGTTACTACGATGTGTTAGTCTCGCTCGAAGTTCACGATGTTCTAGTACCGAGTGAAGTGGTATTTTTATGTCTCAACAACATGCTTCAAGTAACTTTTAAGAAACTCATTATCGAGATATTTATCCACAGGGACAATATTGTACTACATCAATCTAAATGACGAATAGCTTCGAAGTAAAAAAGAAACGGACTATAACGTTACGAGGACTGTTAACTGCATTGTATCAGGTGTCAATTACTTACCTATAGTAGGAAGCGACACTCTCTGGCGTTACAACGAGATTTACACTATAAGTGATTCCTAAGCGACAGTTTAAAAGAAAACGCTGTCTACATTAAATAGAACGGGACTCAAAATAAGTTGCCAAAAAAATATAAGCTAAAAGCCAACCTTGGAGTATGATCTCAATAAATAATTATATTCTTTGTTTTTCCACAAAACGTCTACCGTAAGAGTTGCTCGGTACAACGACCTTTGCGTTTCTACGATGTGTTAGTCCCGCTCTAAGTTCAATATTTTATTTTTTAGCTGCGACAACGACAATCTTAAAACAAACTACAGTTATCTTAATGACATTCGAAAATTAAACAAGCGAGTGCCTTCGAAGCGTTAATTATCGAAACGGACTATGACGTCACGAGGACTGGTAATTGCACTTTATCACTGATAAATACTTTCCCATGGCGCGAACGTATGGTTGCGACACTTTTTGCCTTTATAACAAGACTATCACTAACCGATTCCTAAGCAACACCTTAAAATAAAAAGTCGCCTACATACTCGTACATTTAGCCGGGTTGTTCACATGATTTTGTCATTAAAAGCACCGTATTATTCGACATATTAACATCGATATATTCAATATGTCCAACGTGCCAACAAGCTATAAACATCGGTTCTAGATCGATTTATTTAATATATACATATATGTATAAATTCTCATTCAGTCTTTGAAATATTTCAATCATCTTTTATTAAAAATCTTTATTATAGTAAAACTTTTTTAGTAGTAATGTATTATGATCCTGTTTTACATATATGTTTTTTATTATATATTTAAAAGTAATAAATAATAAATAATAAATTAAAGTGAATAAACATTATTTCCTATTGGCAATTCAGTATGGCATAAAGGGTTTGGTTCGATATAATATTCTGATTGAAAAAAAGTAATTCAATATAAAAACAAACAAGAAAATTTAATATGCGAGTGATTGTCGGTAAAAGGAAATGATACAGAGGATTATATTTTATAATTTAAATCATTCGAAATACCCGGATGACATATTAGTCACAATATATATTATTTCATATTTAACTAAAGAATAAATAAGTTTAATAAACAAATAGCGAAAAAGTACATTAAGACAACGATTTTCGATCTCAATTTTAAAATTTACAAAAAGATTTATCTTTATGAGGCTATATCTATACTCTTAGACCTACACTATACCCGCGTTCTCACAGCGATTTGCTGAGATGCGGTGACATGTACAGCTCGCTCATGTTACTAATTAGCACAAACTGTCTGCGCTATTTTAAAATTCTTTTCAGATTTGAACGTTTTGAAAGTAATAATCGCGACAGAGCTGTAAAGTTATGATTTTTACGCACGTTGTTGGCAGCTTATAATTTCCTTTTAATAACTTCAAAGTTAAATGATTCCTATATACATTACTTATGTGTTGTAATTTTTGTAATTCAATCTCGCATAAGATTAAGCGAATTATTAACAAAAATCTTTATTAATAATAATCATTAAATTAATCAATATGTTATTACTATTGTTTCATAAATGTCTTACTAAGAAATTGTATATAGTTTAATAATACATAACAAACATATATATTACAAGAAAAAATTGTAACACAAAAAATTCAGTGTCGAGTTTAATTTACGTCGCTAAGCACAAGAATTAGTACAGAACTCATTTCATTAATATAATTATAAAAATTTGTTATAATAATTATAGTATAAAACACTTTCGTTTTTAAAAACGAACAAATTTAGTTTTAATATTTATTAAAAATATATGAGGGTTGTTAGTAACTGTTAATAAAGCAAGGATTTACAGTATTGTTATTATGTATGTAGTATGTATACACTGTATATTACATACTATTATAGCAATATAAAACAAAAATTTATTCCAAATATGTGTGTATACGTTTTGATATTTTAAAAACGACTGACGACATAGATATTCAATATCTACTTAAGATATAATTTATCTGGCAAATTAAAAAAAAACATAGTTATGTAGGAAAATAAACAAAAACATGTTAAATCGAAATCTGATAGTATTTAATTTCATAGCACGAGTGAATTTCACAGAAACGAGATTTCATGAACGGTCGTGTATTCACAAACTACCGAACATGAAGAGTAAAATATATTGAAACTACGTTATAGTATGTGTGGCGATCAACAGTTTATAGGAAACCGTTAACTCAGAGGGTAACGTTCAATTTACTCGTAAACTGTAGTAATTGTAGAGAGCAATACAGTTTTATGGTTTAACAAACGCATAAAAATGTTTATAACTGAAATTGAATGATTACAAAGAAAATGTTGTCCAGTTAGGATAAAATGATTTAAATTCATTTCACAGTTTCAATACTCTGTAAAAACAATATTCTTATCAAATAACTCAATACTACTTAACTTAAGTAACTGACGAACAGTTATACTACTATACTGATATCAGTAAAGACAAATCTGAATATTGATGTCTAATGTTCAGTAAAATACATTGGCTTTTAGTATATTCGTTTATAGATCTTTGTTTTTAAACTTTCAACGAAATCCCGTTTCTTCTCAGAATATTAAATTATTTAATCTTACTTCCAAAAAATATAAACATTAAATTTAATATGTAATTTAACTGCATGTTTCTAAAACTTGTAGTGTCACCCAAATGTGAAACCAATAGGATAATCCTACACAGATATCGGGTGGTTTACTCGGACGTCTTCGTGTGACCGACACCGTCCGACACTTCCACCATTGGTATCTTTGAAAGCCCGCATATTTCATTTACAATAGGTTTTTAGTTCATCGAAATTTGTTTGATCTCGTTGCAGGGTTGATTTAGTTTTAATAACACGAAAGTCAAGATAATTTCAAGACAATATATATATTCCACTATTTGACCCACGGCTTTGCCTCCGTGAAGATTGTGTAAAACCTAACAGTGTAGATAACGCCATCTATTTACCAAATATTGATTTATTATAAGGTATTTTCCTGCTGTAAAAAGTAGTCTGTGTGTAATTCTAAGTCATATTATTCTATTTATATACTAATTCTCATTCAAAGCTGTGATCTTCCTTATTTAGGCATACCTACTATACATTTAAGTGATTAAGTCAATGATTTCTTTTAATTCAAATAAAGATAAAATTTAAATTTGTTTATATATGACGAAGAAAACATCACTGCTCGTATATGGCAATTTTTGTTCAAGATAATTTCTAAATTAAATGTTCATAATTAAATAATGACAAATTAAAAAAATTTAAGAAATATAAAGACAAAAATATATATTATATACTTCAAATTAACCAGATGATGAAACTGTAATTTTATAAGGAACATCATATCATCACATGGAAATAATGCATCTAAAGTATGTAGTGGTTATTTAATAATTTTTCAATCTCAAAAACGCTCATTTTACCTTAGCTGTTATAAATAGCCCCACTCAAAATCTTATTTGTAGATCTTTTTAATCCTACATATCGTCGTAAGAAAGGATTTTTTGGACGACTTATTACACCTTGATTAACATAATCTATTTGTTTGCACATGACTAAGTTTTGAGAAATAAATTATGGTCTGTTACATTCTGATAATCCAGCTATTTTTAGTGAAAACGTGGTTAAAATCAATCCAGTATTTTTGGAGTTTATACAAAACAACAACGGACAAACAAATTAAAAAAAACTCTTTTAATATGAATATAGTAAAAGTAAATGTATTACATGTACATTCTTTGTCACGAATAGGCTCGAAAACTACTTGACGGAAAAATATGAAATTTTGCAATCAAAAAGACACACATTAAAATTTTTTTTAAAATAAAAAATTTGGAAAAAAAAAATCTGATATCTCATTGAAGTCAATGGGAAAAACATAACGTTAAGCGCCTGCATTGGTTCAATCCTAATTGTCGTGATAGGTTTGGTTTGGTCTAATTTGATGGCTTGATGGTGACTGTGACGCGACTGTCAGCCTAATCTGAAATCTCGTCCATTACCTACATTGTCCACAACGATGAGTCATCAACATAACACTGAGCTCAAAAATTGAGGATCTGTTGGCGCCCCTAGTATGTAAATATAAAGTTTATTTAGCGAAGCGAGCGTAGCGAGCTGAGCGTTCTACTGGAGACTTTTTCACATTCTTTGTCGCGAATAGGCTCGAAAAATACTTGACGGAAAACTATCAAATTTTGATTCGGTTCATGGTTTTAAAATTATAAATATATATAATTTATTTTTTTTTTGAAAAATTTCATTTCGTTGACGAATAATCGACAAAAAGCTGATGTCCCATTGAAGTCAATGGGAAACAATGAGTCATTAGACTGGGCTCGCTTCGCTCAATATGAAAATGGCACTCGATGTTTCACGATCGTAGTGAGTCGAAATTGAGGGTCTGTTCGGCGCCCCTAGTATTTAATAAAATTGGAATAAACTTGTGAATCATATATTAAAACGGATAACATTTTATTACAGAAATATTTGTCAATTATACTTCTGAAAGGTGCAAAAGTAATTATACAACTTGAATGCATAACTTAGATTATTAAATATTTATGTAAAAGGCATAGATCTGGTCTAGATTCGATGTTGTAGGTTAATTAGTTTAATTTAATTCCACGTTAAAAAGAAATCGTATTTTAAATTAAGAAACCAAGAGTTCATGTTCTACAAAAAGTAATTACTTATTATTACTTATTATTTACGGTATGTCGTAAAGCTCATGTATCTGTATGTCAAAACAGAAAATTTATTTTTCAGACACCAGTGTAAGAACTAGAGCGAATAGCTTGATGACTCTCACTCTGACCTTCTTTACAGTAATGTGATAAATAATTGCATATTTTGTTACGAAAATCTGTATTAAATTAAGGCTGTATTATTTGAATGAACTATAAATCGAATTATAAAATTTAATTATTTAATTATTATTAATAAAAATATTTTATATTTTTGTTTATATCAGAGATGACAAAAATATTTTAAATTGTAAGAATAATGTTGTCTGTAACAACATTATTCTTACTATTATGACAAAGAGTGCCATTAATTTTTATTTTCTTTGTTTTTCCACAAAACGTCTACTTTGAGAGGTTCTCGGTACAACGACCTTTGCGTTACTACGATGTGTTAGTCTCGCTCGAAGTTTACGCGTTTTAGTACTAAAGTGCTATCTTTATGTCTCAACAACATGCTGTAAGTGACTTTTAGCCAACTCATTAAAGGGAGATTTTTCCGCTGCAATAATGCAGTACTACAGCAATCTAAATGACAAGTGAAAATTAAGCCGAGTGGCCTCGAAGCATAAATTATCGAAACGAACTATGACGTTACAAGGACTGTTAACTCCATTGTATCACATATAGCATGTGGATGCGACACTTTTTGGCGTTACAATGAAATTATCACTGTAATGGATTCCTAAACGATAGTTTAGCTGATAGACAGATTTCTAGACGAAAGAAAAAAAAAGCCCACGTAGAATGCGTAACGAGATCCAAAAATTAATTGCAAAAAAGTAAATAATCTAATATCGATATCGCTACTCTTTAATTTAGTAACGCGTAGTATCTGTTTTGCAGCCGCCTAATAAATAACTTTTACTCTCACGTTCCCTTAGTTTTCGATAACATTAGATACTGTGTTCGTTGTTATCCGTCATATAGATTAAAAATTAGATTGAGGAATAATTTCTACAGCGATAATAATTAATACTATTCATAATTGATGCGGCAAGGAATACAAGTTATTAAAATTGCATGCAATAATCACAGCCTGTTTGCATTTCACTTATATTCCATAGAATGGCAATACTAGCATTCATTTTAATATATCTTTGGTACGTTTCTTACATAATATATTTCAATATAAAAATTAAATTGCTAACAACGGGAACAGTTTCTACAGAATTTCGGATATTTACAGTGTTAAAGATTACAGTAGGCTTCGGTTACATATTATTAAAAACAGGCAAATCAGCTGTTTATTATAAAGGGTTGTTTTTCAATAAATAGGAATAATATTTTTTTTCTAATTTATGATTATGTTTTTTTTATTTTAATTAATGTTTTTCAATATTTTTTTTTTATTATATATAACCTTGTTTTAAGCTATATTTTTTTCCTATTCAATTAACTATTATCTAACATAAAGAAATAATACCTTTCGCCGGTATTTCTTTCTGTTGCGGATTTTTAATACATACAATTAATGTGCTACCCGGCTGCATCCCAGAGAGTCATTCTCAGTGTGCAATAGCAGTAGGGATGGCTGGCAAAAGTTATCCAGAGTGGTTTTGGAAAGCTTTACATAAAAGTTTGTATATGTACGTACCGAAACTATCTCAACTAAAATGATTAAAAACATATAAAAAACATGAAACACCTCACAACTTTCACTCTAATCTCCTTTACAATAATGCAATAAATAGCGCATATTTTAATTTTCAATGTTTGTAATATTTGAAACTATTCTTCTTAATTGTAGCTGTTACTGTAAAAATAAAATTTTTGTGACCTAAATAAAGTAAAGTATAGCTTTTATTTTATGAAAAAAGATATGTAACACGATGACCTATAGTCTAGTGTTCTTGACTGCCGAATCAAGGATCGCAGGTTTGATTCAAACATGAAAACATTCTCTGCCTGATCCATTGATTGTTCTACGTTGGGGTGTACTTTATATTTGTTACTTTTGTTTGTGAAAAGCATCGAAGCGAATCGAAATATTTGTTAATTATTTATTCATTTATCTTTTCAGAAATAAAGTAATAAATAATTAACAAATATTTTGACTTAAGCGATATGGAATTATATCAAAAATTTCAAAAAATGTTAACAAATATATGGTAATTATAACTATGTGGATCTTGTTATCATATATTTTTGCCTTTATTATTTAAATTGAGAATTGCTATTTCAAGAGGTTGTTAGCATCCTGCATTGCTCTTATGCATTGTTAGACTACATTAGTCTAGTACCGTTCACGGTAATTTAGCTGCGGATGAAATAGTATTTTCATGTTCTAACAACACGCTACCGCAGACTTTTCTTCAGCTCATGATCTTTTGTTCTTTTTATATGAACAAAATAATAATATATTGAACTCTTATATTTAATTTATCAATATGTTAAATTTCAATATTTTCTCTCTCGTAGGAACATAAAATAACTAGGGGCACCAACAAACTCTCAGTTTCGACTCGTTGCACTCGCAAAATCTCGGGTGCCGTTTGCATATTGAGCGAAGCGAGCCCAGTGTATTGACTCATCGTTTCCCATTGACTTCAATGGGATACGAGTATCAGCTTTTTGACATGATATTAGAAAAAAAAAATTTTTTTTTGAGGACATTTTTCAATTTTTTTTTTAAAACCCTTTAAAAACCTAGTAAGTAAGTAGTTTTCTAACCAATTCGTGACAAAGAACGTAAAAAGTCTCTAGTAAAACGCTCCGCTCACTTTGTTCGCTTCGCTCAATAAATATGAAAATAAAATCCAAAAATTGTAAGCTATTATCGAGAAGGCTTTTGTGCTAAATGACGTAAGGCGTAATAGGATGTTATTTATGACGTAATAACTGTTTACCCTGTACTTACTAAATTACCATTACACTAGCTTTGTCCACAGTCTTTGACGTTAAACAATTTATCTATAGTCCGCGCAACTATAAGTGTTTTTGCAGTTCTAATATTTGTAGAATGTCTCATGTTTGTAGATATTTATAAAGTACAATTATATTATATTACAGTTTTGATTAGTAAGGTCATTGCCGATTTTAATTTATTTAAGGTAAAGATTAATTATTATGTTTATCTTATATATTCAAATCGAATTTCTGTTTAACATGCAAGCAAAATGAGATAATGTTATAAAGTAATGCTGCTATTAACAAGTATAATAAAACATGGATATTTTATTTTAAAAAAATATCCAAATAATATAAAAAACAACTCTCAAAGTAATAGCTTTAATCATTTATTATTGTCTGTGAATACTCTTTTCATGTTCTCATATAGAACATTTTTATCGATATTAGCTTTTCATCCACTTTAAAAAAATAAGCAAAAGTGTATAAAGCTTTCATGTTCATACTATAAATTTTATTCTTGGTTCAAGGATCAAATATCCATCATTAGTTAAATATGTAAGTGCTATTTTTCAAATAGAAATCTATATTTACAAGCTATATTATTTTTTTTTCAATAAACTTCAAAACTATGTTGCATAAAGTATATGCACGTTACTTAATCGTAATTTTAGGGTTAAGGTTTTTTTGTTATTGTATATTTCAAGTTATGTTTTTAAAGGCATGGTAGTTGTAACATAATTAGAATATGCAACATTAATTACGTCTACTAACATAAAAAGTTAAAAAACATCTCAATACGAAATCGACATTGTTTATTCAGATTATAAACTTTATTTAGAATTAAGATTGACAAGTTTAAATAAAATTGATATTAATTATCTTATTTCATTTGTCCTTTTTTATAATTTAGTTTCTATTTCTTCATTTATTGGTCTTGTAAATGATGTTTTTTTGTGTTGAAAGTCATAATTCTCACATGGTATACTGACGCCTACTACATTCGTTTATTGAGTCTGTTTTCAATTTATTCATAAATTATAAATATAGTAAATTTGTTGTTACAATTTACAAACATTATTGTTTTTAATCAAATCTCAACATTCATGGAGTAAACACAATAGTCATACATCATTTTCGCAGTTCATCGTTCTTTACAATTAACTTCAATACATAAATTCTTTTCCCCTTAAGAAAATTTAATTTCGGAAATCAAAAACCCGCTAGATTAATAGCACATGAATAGGTGGTCAACAATATAAAGTTTTAAAATAATGAAACGAATTTCAAAAGATTTTACTTTCATTATTATTGGGATAGGTTTGTTTTAATATTAATAATAATTAGTTTATTGTAAAACAATATGTAAATCTATAGGTTGATGAAAATATTAAACAACAGTATAAATATTAATGTCATCTGAATATCGGAGGCGCGTGTTTCTTCAAGAGCACAAAAAGAAGACTATGTTATTTATTAGTAGTGTTTAAAGTAAAATGGTTAACTTATATCGAATTAAAAAAAATATTGAAGACTTACAATTCATATTCACAGTATCGGGATATTTATTTGAAGTTAAAGAAAATAAAACCTGAATCGAATTTGGAAATATAAAAAAGATATATCTTGATCCAAATAAAATAAAATTTTCTTCTGCCTTAAAATTGATATTATTATTATTTTTGTCTTTTATTTTGAGGTAAAAATTTTTATTATTTTTAAAACATAAAATCATATTCCCCTCCACACTTATCTGAGGGTTACGAGTAAACCCTTAACACTCCAAGTTTAACGATCACCAGTTTATGATTATCGTCTTCTATACAACGTAATGCTTTCAATTTCTTCAATTCAGGTAACAGTTCTTCCATTTACAATATTTCACTATGCGTTATTATATTATTAGTAAAACATAAATTAGAAACCTTTTTTCCTATAGTATACAATACTCAGTAAAGAGTCAAGTATCTCACAACAAAGATTATGTAGTAGACTTGTGTTGCATACAAAATGTATGTATGTTACACTCGTCTACGTTATAGATTATCCACGTGTTCAATTCCGTTGAAAACTAGTTCGCTGTTTCTATTATTTTTCGTTGCATTTACAATGAACCGGAACATTCCTCTTTTTCAGTGAACGCATACTATATTATGATGTATCAAAAAATGTGAGTTGTGAGTATTTTAAGTGTGTTTCGTGATTATTAAGAAAAAGTATTTTTTTAACAGCAATGTTAAAGTTGTTTAAAAATTGTTAATCTTATTTTATAAAATGGAAAATTTATCAACAAAAGCAAAACGTGATGTGAAACGTGACCTCTTGTGGGATGAGGGGTACAGAACGGTACTCCATTTAACATTATATTTTTATTTAAAAATTTAAGTTTATAAAGATTTCTCGTAAAAGACAGTATAAAGATTATTCAATTATTCAGAATTCATATTTCATTTCAACATTATGTAACATTACTCTTTCATTACATAGGAGCCTCCTCCGTAATCGTTTTGTTAATCGCTATTTTTGTCAGTTAATAAAACACAAACGTCTCGTTGCAGGCGATAACATTTAATGCCCACGCTTAGCACCAGTTTAAAATAGAACCAACTTAAAAAAAAATGGTTTAAAATCGTTCAAATCAACCTAAGGTTATATATATTTAGAATAAATATTTAATAAACCTATATGTTTATAATAATAATTGAATTTGATTTGGGCCATTTAGCGATTCACATTTCATATGTTTCTATCTCCGTAATATATATATTATATATATTATATTTATAATAACATGACACCATTACAATATATAAATAACATGAACATTTATATTATATTATGTTCATAAACATAAAATTCTTTTCATCGATCGCTGAACTATCTAATATTTGAAGATTACACGCACATATTTTACATTTATTTTTAGGGGTCAGTAAAACTTGAACGTGACCATGCGTTTTTATTTGTACTTATCATATTCTATATGTAAGATATAAGATAAAATCTAAAGTATGACCCTAAAATACACGATTTACCTATGTAAATACATAATACTATTATTATGATGCCTTTGTCATTATGGGACACACAGTTTGCATGTTACCGACATACCAAATTCGATTACTGACACAATTTTTGTTTTATTAATTCTTTGTTTAATTTTATTGACTGTTTCATGAATATTACAAAAAAATAAGTGAAGAAAAGTGAAGATTTCTTACTTTGACGACCGACCTTTGTATTGAATAAATAGCGTATAAACTGGAAAATATTTGCTGTCAAATTTTATGTATGAAAATATTCCAAATATGTTGGTTTTATTGTTGTTAAAGCGCAAACCATTTTTGTTTTTCGTCGTAAAAACGCGAGAATTTACGGGAGTGAATACCCTTCTTTATGTTAATTCAATTGATAATTTAAAATCACAAAATCCATTCAGCAGTTTTGCTGTAGTTCAATAATATTGCAAATGATTTTTGATGTAAGTACAATTAATTAAAAATATATCAAATATTCCGGTGTAAAAATTACGTATAAATTAAATATATTTACGCTATTGAGTCAAAATCAAACAAATTTCATTAAAATATGTTTGATAATTTTTCCGCGATGCAAAGATAAGGTATTATCATCATATTTTAATTTGGGCACTCTTACTCGTCCCGGGACTGTTAGTGAAA
The DNA here is from genome assembly GCA_918358695.1 of Melinaea menophilus ssp. n. AW-2005. Lineage (NCBI taxonomy): Eukaryota > Metazoa > Arthropoda > Insecta > Lepidoptera > Nymphalidae > Melinaea > Melinaea menophilus. The sequence continues at coordinate 8,182,060 of OU911054.1, read as the reverse complement.
TTAATCTGAAACGTCGATATTATGTATTTGAAAGGAAAAATTCCGTATTTGACAATTAACATTGAGGAATAAAACTGTCTTAGTATACGAGTATAACAATAAAAAATAGTCTAAAGTTGCATAAACATAAAAATACTAATTCATTCATAGCTAAAAGACCGTGAACACTATTGGACTAAGATAGTCTAACATCGCAAAGGTCAATACACTCTAACATCTTAGGATAAGAATTTTATATTTACATAACAATTTTTTTCTGCATTTGTTAAAATAATACAAAGATCCATGAAGTTGCATGTGACCAGATCAGTGACATTGAAATTGCTATATGACAAACATACTTTGTGAATATACATTACTCAATCAAAATGGTACACGGTAACTCACACACACACACACACACACACACACTCATACATAAATACTCATGCTCATACACACTCACACTCATACTAACAGATAAATATAAGAAGATATAGACTTATTATTATTTTTAATGAAAAGACAATTTTCAATACAACTAATCCTTTATATATATTTTTTTTTTTTATGTTAGAGGAGGGCAAACGAGCTTGCGGGTCACCGTTGGTATGTGATCACCGCCGCCCATGAACTCTTGCAACATCCGAGGATACACAAGAGCGTTGCCGGCCTTGGAGAAAGGAATATATGCCTTTTTTGAAGGTACCCATGTCGTATCGATCTGGAAATACCGCCGAAGGAAGTTCGTTCCACATTTGAGTGGTACGTGGGAAAAAAGTCCTTGAAAACCGCACAGTTGAAGATCGCCACGCGTCCAGGTGGTATGGATGATAAAGGAGGCGATGGCGAGCTGTGCGGTAGTGAAATTCGGCGGTAGGCATCAGATCGAATAGTTCTTCGGAACACTCCCCGTTGTAAATGCGGTAGAAGACGCACAAAGAAGCCACGTCTCTACGCAATGCCAAAGAGTTCAGCCGTTCACAGAGCACTGGGTTCCCGACAATCCGAACGGCTCTCCGTTGTACGCGGTCAAATGGTAGAAGCTGTTATTGGGGTGATCCGGACCAGAGATGCGAACAGTACTCCATGTGAGGCCGGACCTGCGCCTTATAGAGCGCAAGTCTTTGGCCAGGTTTGAAATACTGCCTCGCTCTATTGATCACTCCCAATTTCGTCGAGGCCAACTTGGCCTTGCTCTCCAGATGACCACGAAACTAACAGTCGCTCGAAATGTCGAGACCCAGTATTCTGATACTTGGCGAGGCAATAAGAGGAGTGCTCTCGAAGAGCAGTGATACGACAAATGGGGTTTTCTTAGTGGTAAACGCGCAAACCTGTGTCTTTAGGGGATTGAACTGAACGTGGTTCAGTTCGCCCCACTCAGAGACCATCCCCTGGGAGGTCTTTATTGAAGACACAAGTTTCTTTCGGCACTCGTCGACGTTTTCCCGAGACAGACCTGCACGACCGGAATATACCGCATCCCCAGTGCTGTCATCCGCATAACAGTGTATGTTGGAAATATCCAACATATCATTGATATGCAGGAGGAACAGAGTTGGGGATAGCACGCAGCCTTGGGGTACACCAGCATTCACGGGCTTGGGGTCCGAGCAAAAACCGTCGAGAACGACCTGTATGCTCCGCCCAGTGAGAAAACTGGTGATCCACTTGCATAAACCCTCGGGAAGCCCATAGGAAGGTAGCTTCGAAAGAAGCCCCTTGTGCCATACACGATCAAAGGCTTTTGCCATATCCAGACTAACTGCCAGACCTTCTCCCTTGCTTTCAATAACCGCTGCCCAACGGTGCGTAAGGTATAACAGAAGATCACCAGCTGATCGACCATGGCGAAAGCCATACTGCCGGTCATTGATCAACTGGTGATCCTCTAGGTACGTTAGGAGCTGTCGGTTTATGGTAATCTCCATTATTTTGGAGAGAAGGGAGGTAATGGCGATAGGTCTGTAGTTAGCTGGGTCCGAGCTATCACCTTTTTTAGGGATCGGTGGACAAGGGCACGCTTCCATGAGACCGGGACTACGCCTCTAAAGTAGGTAAGGTAAGTAACTGCCAGACTTTCTCCCTTGTTTTCAATAACAGTGCGTAAGATATAACAGAGGAGGAGGAGTACCAAAATAGACGCGTTAGCACTGGAGTCAACTCAGGGGCACACGTTCGTAGCACCAATGGAGAAATGCCATCCGGCCCAGTCGACTTATGAACGTCCAAGGAAAATAGAGACTGCCTGATAGTTTTTTGGCGAAAAACTATTTCCGGCATTGAACTCTGACACCGCGGGATGGTGGGCGGTGTCTTCCCTTGGTCGTCCAAAGTCGAGTTGGAGGCGAAAAGAGTGCCCAAGAGATCGGCTTTCTCTTTTGCCGTGTGGGCCAGAGACTCATTCCCCATGTGCAACGGCGGTAGGGAAGGCTGGCTAAAGTTGCCTAGAGTGGCCTTGGAAAGCGCCCAGAATTTGCGCGTGCCAGGCGGGTACTTTGCCAGCTGATCCCCAATTTTGACGACATGCTTAAACTTTGCTCTAGCGATTTGCCGTTTGAAGAATCTGGAGGCGCGGTTGTATTTCCTCTTCAGAACTCTAGAGTTCGGATCCTTAGTGACTAACGCATTAGCCCAAGCTTGATAAGCCTGCCGTTTGCCAGCTGCTGCAGCCCTGACAGACGCATCAAACCAAGGCCGCGATCTGCCGCCAAGCGGTACCACAGAGCTTGGTACAAATAGTTCCATGCCCTGAAGTATCACATCAGCTACAGCCGCAGCGCAGTCACTGGGATCATTGGAAGGGAAACAAATCGGCCCCCATGGGTAGGATGCAAAAAAGGACCGCATTCCATCCCAATCCGCCGACTTGTAGTGCCAAACGCGTCGAGTCGCAGGTCTTGTGCGATCAGGACGTCGAATGGGCACTACACTCCGTACCAGACAGTGATCAGAGGAACCTAAGGGAGCCTCGACAGTGATCTGGTACTTTTCTGGACGTGTAGTCAGCAGAAGATCCAACAAAGAGGGCGTGTGGCTGTCCACGTCCGGTAGACAAGTGTGCGTCTTTACCAGCTGCGACAGACCATTTGCCAGAGCAAAGTCGAACACAGATCTCCCCGCGTAGTCGGTGGCACGTGACCCTAGCCAATCGGCATGGTGCGCATTAAAGTCCCCGAGGACTACGACTTCGGCGGAGGGAGTCTGTGAAAGCAGATCGTCAATCTTCGCCTGAACATGGCCCAAGAGTTGATCCGTTTCTGCATTACCACTATGGGACCTGTAGAGGCACGCGTAGACTCTGACATGGTCGTCCATGTCCACGCGTAGCCAGAGTACAGACAGGTCCCGACCTTCAAAAACCTGAAGGCGACGGTAGCAGATATCCTCCCTTACGAACACAGATACCCCGGCGTGTGGTATAAAATGATGTTCTAGTTTATACCCGGGGTATGACAGGTACGCTGTGTCGTTAGGTTGAGATATCTGCGTCTCCGTCAAAAACAACAAGGCCGGCTGCGCCGTCTCAAGTTGGTAGTGGACGGCGTTTAGGTTCGAGTGAAACCCCCGGATGTTGCAAAAGTCCACATCTAGAGTGGAGCGGGGTGCCGCTGTTTGCCGTCGTTTGCCCTCAGAAAACACAAAAGGCGATACTTTGCCCGCCCCAGATACGACGGGCAGCCCGAGCAAAATCCGAGGATCATTCCCCCGATTTTGCTCGGGGAGGGGGTCCCCGGCTTCATCAAAGCCGGTACCCTCCTGGGGTATACTTTTTGGAGGCATCGCTATCATGTTTGGCAGGGGGGGGGGAGTTGGGCTTCCGGATTCTCTCACTCACCGACGGAACATAACCAAATGAATTTGGTTACTACACGTCGGTCTTCTGTGAGAGGGTGGTCCTTCCCCGGTCGAGCCAGCCCAATACGAGCTGCAGTCGGAAAACTACAGCTAGGCTCTACCACCCACATATTCAACAGTTCCTGTTAAAAAGTTTAGATATTATATTGTGCATTTCTATTTCTAGTTTTATTTGACACAAAGAGAATTATATCTTTGAACATGATATCGCTAAAGTATCTTTTATGATAATGGTCCCACATCGTTGAAATAATTTCGGTTAAAATAATTAATTTTGAATCACATTTAGTATAAAAGTTTATAAGTATATAGTTCTTTATTGTTATCTTTAATTTAATTTGAAATTCAGTATAAATATATATATATAATTTACCACTTACTGACTCATCACGAATTTTCCGTAACTATCTGCCCTCTGTCCGATTAACTTAAAATTAGATTAGATTAACTTAAAATTAGATAGTTAGTTCTTTTGTGGCTTAGACGTCCACTAAGAACGGATTTTACAGAATTCTTATTCCAACGGTTTCCACCTTTTTGCATTTCGACAAGTTTTTATCTTGTAAGAGCTGTACACTTAACGCGGGGGTAAGAGTTACCGTAGCAACGGTTACGATGACAACGGGTAATATGACGAAGGTTACCCTAGCAACCTAAGTTCACATCCAAATTAATAGTGTGACCACCGAAGCGGGAGGGAATAAGCTAATATATACATATAAGTGTCAGTCGCCATTCTATAATAAACCAACCCAAGTATATCTTATATAGTTAAGGATTGTTGGAAATTTGTTCATTACACAGAAATATACTAATGATTGACGTATTTCGCTTTGAATATAATATCTTTGAAAACTAAATCGTATAGCACTATTTAATTTAAAAAGCGTACACAAAGTGTACATTAACACGAAAAGTGCACTTCATATAAAAGAAAGAGCTTTGTGTTGTGGTTATCTTTGTTCTGCGGAAGCATAGACACCAGATTATATAATATTTTACTAACAAATTCTTTAGAGAATACTCTTTGTAGTAAAATAATTAAAGTAAAAAGCAATTTGGTATATGGGTTATTGTGAATAATAAGGAGGGACAGGGACAATGGTATATTTAATTAGTAAATATAATTAATTCTATTACGTATTTTTTTGGAAATATTTATTCTTATGTACATACGCTAGTTGTAGCTTGTTCAAATAAAACATTTATATAAAAATAATATAAGAATAATTGTTATTTGGTAAAAAATACATTATTAATGCAACTTCTAAACACGCAATGATAAGTTTTACATATTACATACATTTGTAAATTACGAATGCTCAAACCATTTAAATAATGATACATTTTATAAGCCGATAAAACAATAATTACTTATGAATTTAAATAAATTTATTTAACGCTTGGAAATTCTATTAAAAACATATGTTGTACATGAAAACGTTTTTAACACTTTTATAAGCTCAAGATATTAAAATAATTATTCATATTTTTTAACGTATTAACAAACATGAACATTGTTTTAACTGTATTCAGTATTTGAAGGTTATTAATCAGACACTGAATAGAATGAAAGTCTTATAATTCGTTGTATTTGATTTATGGCGTTCAAATTAAACTGATAGTTTAAAGAAATATTCGTATTTTATTGAACTTAACGAGACGAGACGTGATTTGTATCTCTCTAATTCTACAAACACACACACTTTGGTACACTTATTCACTTCCAAGTCCATTAGGTTCCAAGTACAAAAGTAAAACATAGTCATTTAATTACTTACTAACCACGCTTTACTTTTTTTTTGTAACATATAAATTATGACTATGTCAGAATATGTAATACTATGAAAAATTATACATAAATAAATAAGTTAGATAAATAGTGAAGTTTCTTTCCGGTTCTTCGTGGACCTTTTAGTACTGTTTCATTTATGCCGGTTTTTGCAAAAAATATTATTTTGTGTAAGTTAGTTATTAATGTTGTAATATTTTTTTTATAATAATGTGCTGTTTTTTGTCTATTTGCATGCTTAATATATTTTTTTATTTATAACTTTTTAATAATTTACTTTTTTTGAAAAGACTAACTTTTCAATGATATTTTTCTTTTAATGAATCCGATACTTATTTTACAATATTTTTAGATAAATAAAGTAAATATTTAATTAAATGTTTAAAAATTGTATTCTCATTTATGAATACTAAAGCATCATTGTAAGTTTTGATATCCTTAAAATTTATTAAATTGAAATAGTTGAATATATTATTATAATAAGTGGGTACTTATTATAATAATATAGAACTGTTTTGAATATAGATGGAATGGTTATAGCTGACACTTTGTTTATAAAATTTCTTAAAAAAACGTTCAATTCGTTTAAATGCCAATAAGGAGACAGTTTTATTGATGCCTCTTATTGAATATGGAAAACAGTTACATTGTATAGTATAATATAACTCATTCATTCTTCGTGCTTATTACAATTTTAAGAGTAAATTATACGTTGGTTATTCTGAGTAAACGGTTTCAATAAACTGTTGATCGTATCAAATATACTACGTCATAAATTTTTCTCTGCCAATTGCAGTACTCCAAATGAGCGACATGTATGTATATATTAACAATTATGCATTTAACATTTATGAGTACATTTTTTTTAAACCTATAAAATATAATACGATAATAGTGTTCACGGTAAAACAAAATTCATTATTTATTATTTAAAAAATTTATTGATTGAAAATAGATTACAATATTGATTTCCAAGAGCAATTATAGTAATAATAGGTAATATAACCACATTTAAATTTAAGGAAATTATGACACGATAAATCCTTCATGAAGATTAGTATACAATGTGATTTTGATTAATAATATCCAAATTGAGTTATAGATATTATTGATATTTTACAAAGGGTATTAAAGAAAAATGCACAAAATTGTTAAAACAAAAGTGATATTAATTTCAAAATAAATAAATGCTAATATCGAAATAGCATGTGTGTTAAATGGTGTAACGCGTATCAGGATGTTATTTATGAGGTAATAACTGCTTACCCGTCACTTAATAATTAACTTTTACACTCGCTTTATAACGTTAGTCTTTGATAACGTTAAATAATTTTTCCATTGCCCGCGCATCTATAAGTGTTTTTACAGTACCGATATTTTTCAGTCACAAACAATGGCCCGTTACACAAACATTTGACTAATACCAATAGTAAGGAGGATTTTAGAAATTGTATTTGGCTCTATACTTACTTAATGTAATGCAATCACAGCGATTCGGTTCATTTTATCACCCCATTCCGTTTTGATAGCACAAAATATATTAAAATATATTGTCACGAAAATAAGAAATCATTATGCCCAGTCATATAAAAATGTCATATTCCGACTTCAAAACTAATATTTTGTTTATTTTTAATTTAAACATGATTGAATTAAATTTAAACTAAATTGTAGCTTAGAGCGTTCTACTGTTATTGTCAGGCCTACTTACGTTACTTTGGAGGTAGTTGCTATTAATAATTCAATTTAATATAGTTATTAAGGATCCAATTAGGAAAATATATTTAATTTAGTTCTATGTTCCAATTCGACGAAAGAAAATTAATATACTCTGTTGATTAATAATTTTAACTAGAATTATTATTTTTTTTTAAATCAATACTTTTTAATAAACTGTACATTTTATATGAAGCTTTTTAAAACATTATTTACTTCGTAATCAATTGTTCACAATATCAGGTAATATTTTCACATCAATGTCGGTTATAATAGAATCAATAGAGGTATTAGACGTGCATTAAATTGTATCGCCGGCAGCGAAGTGTGTATGGCGTGTTAATTGGATAGTGTAGATGAAGGATATTATGAAAGTGATTGTAAACGTATGGAAAACTTATTAGTATTAAAATTTATTTGTATTAAAACGCTAAAATATTAATTATGCGTATTTTTCACAGCTTTTTTTATAGTATTAGAAAAAATACAAACAGAAATACGGGTATAATTTACATAGACTCTGAACAATCTGTAAATTACACTAAAAATTGTATTGTAACCAATTTTAAAGACTTATAAAAATAATTAATTATTAAAGTTGATTGTGCTAAAACCAAATGTTTTGTAAAGAAGGTTTTGAATAGATACGCTTAAAACCTACTAGAATATAATAAGTAAAAAGATATTAAATTATTTATTGCAATAGTATATATCTACAGAATACGTAAAGAGGCAAGAATAATATAAAAAAGGAAGAAATTATGTGGCCTAATTCCTAATTAAAATGTATAATAATTTCGTGACAAACTTTATTAAAGATAGTTTAATAAAACTATTTTACGGACTTCACTCGAGTATCATGAGAAAGGTTTTACAAAGATTCCAACTACTTTCTTTGTTATATTTACAAAGTTTTGTTAATTTGTCATGAAAATTATAACTACTGTTATCATATATTTTTGCCTTTATCATTTAAATTGAGAATTGCTATTTCAAGAGGTTGTTAGCATCCTGTATTGCTCTTATGCATTGTTAGACTACATTAGTCTAGTACCATTCACGGTAATTTAGCTGGGGATGAAACAGTATTTTCATGTTCTAACAACACGCTACCGCAGACTTTTCTTCAGCTCATGACCTTTTGTTCTTTTTATATGAACAAAATAATAATATATTGAACTCTTTTATTTAATTTATCAATATGTTAAATTTTAATATTTTCTCTCTAGTAGGAACATAAAATAACTAGGGGCGCCAACAAACTCTCAGTTTCAACTCGTTGCACTCGCAAAATCTTGGGTGCCGTTTGCATATTGAGCGAAGCGAGCCCAGTGTATTGGCTCATCGTTTCCCATTGACTTCAATGGGATATCAGCTTTTTGACATGATATTAGAAAAATTTTTTTTTTTTTTTGATGACATTTTTCAATTTTTTTTATACCATCGCCTAATGTGTGTCTTTTTAATTGCAAAATTTTATAATTCCGTCAAGTAGTTTTCTAACCAATTCGTGACAAAGAACGTAAAAAGTCTCCAGTAAAACGCTCCGCTCACTTTGTTCGCTTCGCTCAATAAATATGAAAATAAAATCCAAAAATTATAAGCTATTATCGAGAAGGCATCTGTGTTAAATGACGTAAAGCGTAATAGGATGCTATTTATGACGTAATAACTATTTACCCTGTACTTACTAAATTACCATTACACTTGCTTTGTCCACAGTCTTTGACGTTAAACAATTTATCCATAGTCCACGCATCTATAAGTGTTTTTACAGTTCTAATATTTGTAGAATGTCTCATGTTTGTAGATATTTATATAAAGCACTATTATATTACAGTTTTGATTAGTAATGTCATTGCCAATTTTAATTTATTTAAGGTTATAGATCTATGTTTATCTTATATATTCAAATCGAATTTCTGTTTAACATGCAAGCTAAATAAGATAATGTTATAAAGTAATGCTGCTATTAATAAGTATAATAAAACATGATATTTCATTTTAAAAATTATTGCAAATAACATGAAAAACTCTCAAAGTAATAGCTTTAATCATTTATTATTGTATGTGAATACTCTTTTCGTGTTCTCATATGGAACATTTTTATCGATATTAGCTTTTCATCCACTTTGAAAAAATAAGCAAAAGTGTATAAAGCTTTCATGTTCATACTATAAATTTTATTCTTGGTTCAAGGATCAAATATCTATCATTAGTTAAATATGTAAGTGTTATTTTCCAAATAGAAATCTATATTTACAAGCTATATTCATTTTTTTTCAATAAAGTTCAAAACTATGTTGCATAAAGTATATGCACGTTACTTTATCATAATTTTAATCTCAATACGAAATCGACATTGTTTATTCAGGTTATAAACCTTATTTAGAATTAAGATTAACTTAATTAAGATTAATTTAATTAAGTTTAAATAAAATTGATATTAATTATCATATTTCATTTGTCCTTTTTTATAATTTAGTTTCTATTTCTTCATTTATTGGTCTTGAAAATGATGTTTTTTTGTGTTGAAACTCATAATTCTCACATGGTCTACTGACGCCTACTACATTCGTTTTTTGAGTCTGTTTTCAATTTATTCATAAATTATAAATATAGTAAATTTGTTGTTACAATTTACAAACAATATTGTTTTTAATCAGATCTTAACATCCATAGAGTAAACACAAGAGTCATACATCATTTTTGCAGTACATAGTTCGCTACAATTAACTTCAATATATAAATTCTTTTCCCCTTAAAAAAATTTCAGAGATCAAAAATCCGCTAGACTGATAGCACATGAATAGGTGGTCAACAATATAAAGTTTTAAAATAATGAAACGAATTTCAAAAGATTTTACTTTCATTATTATTGGGATAGGTTTGTTTTAATATTAATAATAATTTGTTGTAATTTAATATGTTAATCTATAGGTTAATGAAAATATTAAAAAACAGTATAAATATTTATGCCATCTGAATATCGGAGGCGCGTGTTTCTTCAAGAGTACAAGAAGAAGACTTTGTAATTTATTAGTAGTGTTTAAAGTAAAAGTATTACCTTATATCGAACTGAAAAAAATATTGACTTACACTATCGCGATATTAATTTGAAGTTAAAGAAAATAAAACCTGAATCAAATTTGTAAATATAAATAAGATATATTATCTTAAACCCAATAAAGTAAAATTTTCTTCAGCCTTAAAATTGATATTATTATTATTTTTGTCTTTTATTTTTAGGTAAATATTTTTATTATTGAAAAACATTAAATCATATTCCCCTCCACACTTATCTCAGGGTTACGAGTAAACCCTTAACACTCCAAGTTTAACGATCACCAGTTTATGATTATCGTCGTCTGTACAACGTAATGCTTTCAATTTCTTCAATTCTGGTAACAGTTCTTCCATTTACAACATTTCACTATTCGTAATTATATTATTAGTAAAACATAAATTAGAAACCTTTTTTGCTATAGTATACAATAATCAGTAAAGAGTCAAGTATCTCACAACAAATATGTAGTAGACTTGTGATGCATACAAAATGTATGCATGTTACACTCGTCTACGTTATAGATTATCCACGTGTTCAATTCCGTTGAAAACTAGTTCGCTGTTTCTATTATTTTTCGTTGCATTTACAATGAACCGTAAAATTCCTCTTTTTCAGTGGACGCATACTATTGTATGTTGTATCCAAAAATGTGAGTTGTGAGTATTTTAAGTGTGTGTTTCGTGATTATTTAGAAAAAAGTATTTTTTTTTAACAGCAATGTTAAAGTTCTTTAAAAATTGTTAATCTTATCTTATAAAAAGGAAAATTTATCAACAAAAGCAAAACGTGATGTAAAAGGCGACCTCTTGTGGGAGATGAAGGATACAGGACGGTACTCCATTTAACATATACTTATATAAAAAAAATTGTTTATAAAGATTTGTCTTCAAAGACAGTATAAAGTTAAATAGTTGATAAAGATATAAATTATAATAATCATTGTGCATTTTTTGACAACTATATATTATGTAATGAGAATTTACTTACTTACTTACTTACTTACCTTCACGCCATATCCCTTGCGGGGTAGCCAGAGACGACGGAGAGCCAAAAAGCTACGGTCCCTGCATACCTCTTTCGCCTGGGCTACAGACATCAACCTCTTCATACATGCCCTCCGGGCGGTCCTCCTGCTTTTTACGTGATCTTCCTCCAGTATCATAGATACTGTTTTTTCGAAGGTCACTCGGGGAAAGGTCAATGAGAAAGGTCAAAGGGAAAGGAGATGTTATATTGCAAAACGGAGAGTCTTTTGAAAATATGCTACAAAAGTAGTGAGCAATACAATGCAATATATTTTCAGTACTTTTATGTGTACATTTTAAACCTATATTTTGCAAAACTTCTAAGCAACATCCAAAGCATTACAATTTCTGAAAATGAGTTTTCAAAATTTCGTACCCTGATAATTTTGTCTCCACAAACTTAAAATGCCATTTTATACAATTTTTGGCCAGAATAGCCTTTTGGAATTCATATTTCATTTCAAATGTATGTAACATCTTACTTTTTCATTACATAGGAGCCTCTTCCGTAATCGTTTTGTTAATCGCTATTTTTGTCAGTTAATAAGACACAAACGTCTCGTTGCAGGCGATAACATTTAATGCCCACGCTTAGCACCAGATTAAAATAGGACCAACTTAAAAAAATAGCTTAAAATGGTTGAAATCAACCTAAGGTTATATATATTTAGAATAAATATTTAATAAACCTATATGTTTATGATAATAATTGAATTTGATTTGGGCCATTTAGCGATTCACATTTCATATGTTTCTATCTCCGTAATATATATATTATATATATTATATTTATAATAACATGACACCATTACAATATATAAATAACATGAACATTTATATTATATTATGTTCATAAACATAAAATTCTTTTCATCGATCGCTGAACTATCTAATATTTGAAGATTACACGCACATATTTTACATTTATTTTTAGGGGTCAGTAAAACTTGAACGTGACCATGCGTTTTTATTTGTACTTATCATATTCTATATGTAAGATATAAGATAAAATCTTAAGTATGACCCTAAAATACACGATTTACCTATGTTAATACATAATACTATTATTGTGATGCCTTTGTCACTATGGGACACACAGTTTGCATGTTATACAACATACCGAATTCGAGTACTTATTTTTTTGTTTTATTAATTCTTTGTTTCATTTTATTGACTGTTTCATGAATATTACAAAAAATAAGTGCAGAAAAGTGAAAATTTCTTACTTTGACGACCGACCTTTGTATTGAATAAATAGCGTATAAACTGGAAAATATTTGCTAAATAATAATTGTCTTTTATGTATGAAACATTCCAAATATGTTGGTTTTATTGTTGTTGTTGTTAAAGCGCAAACCATTTTTGTTTTTCGTCGTAAAAACACGAGAATTTACGGGAGTGAATACCCTTCTTTATGTTGGTTTAATTGATAATTTAAAATCACAAAATCCATTCAGTAGTTTTGCTGTAGTGTTATAATATTACAAATGATTTTTGATGTAAGTGCAATTAATTAAAAATATATTAAATATTCCGGTTTAAACATTACGTATAAATTAAATATATCTACGCTATTGAGTCAAAATCAAACAAATTTCATTAAAATCTGTTTAATATTTTATCGACGATGCGATATCGTGTCAGTCGCCGTTCTATAATAAACCAACCCAAGTATATTTCATATAGTTAAGGATTATTTGAAATTTGATCATTACAAATATACTAATGATTGAGGTATTTCGCTTTGAATATAATATCTTTGAAAACTAAATCGCATAGCACTATTTAATTTAAAAAGCGTACACAAAGTGTACTTTAACACGAAAAGTGCACTTCATATAAAAGAAAGAGCTTTGTGTTGTGGTTATCTTTGTTCTGCGGAAGCATAGACACCGGATTATATAATATTTTACCAACAAATTCTTTAGAGAATATTCTTTGTAGTAAAATATTTAAAGTAAAAAGCAATTTGGTATATGGGTTATTGTGAATAATAAGGAGGGACAGGGACAATGGTGTATTTATTTATTAAATATAATCCTATTACGTATTTTTTTGGTAATATTTGTTCTTATGTACATACGCTAGTTGTAGCTTGTTCAAATAAAACATTTATATATAAATAATATAAGAATAATGGTTATTTAATAAATAAATACATTATAAATGTGACTTCCAAACTCGCAAGGATAAGTTTTACATATTACATACTTGTGCAAATTACGAATGCTCAAACCATTTAAATAATGATACATTTTAAAATCCGATAAAACGATAATTGTTTATAAATTTAAATAAATTTATTTAACACTTGGAAATTCTATTAAATATAAATGTTGTACATGAAAATGTTTTTAACACTTTTATAAGCTCAAGATATTAAAATAATTATTAATATTTTTTTAACTTATTAACAAACATTAACATTGTTTTAACTGTATTCAGTATTTGACGGTTATTAATCAGACACTGAATAGAATGAAAGTCTTATAATTCGTTATAATTGACTTGTAGCGTTCAAATTAAACTGATAGTTTAAAGAAATAATCGTATTTTATTGAACTTAACGAGAGGAGATGTTATATATATATATCTAATACTACAAATACACACACTTTGCTACACTTATTCACATCCAAGTCCATTACAGTCCAAGTACAAAAGTAAAATATAATCATTTAATTACTTACTAAACCAAAATTATGACTATGTCTGAATATGTAATACTATGAAAAATTATACATAAATAAATAAGTTAGTAATACGTGCAGTTTCTTTCCGGTTCTTCATGGAGCTTTTAGTAGCTTGCAAAAAATATTATTTTGAATAAGTTAGTTATTAACGTAGTAATATTTTTTTTACAATAATGTGCTTTTATATTTAATTACTTATTTAATATATTTTAAAAAGACTAACTTCTTAGTGATATTTTTATTTTAATGAAACCGAAACTTATTTTACAATATTTTTAGATAAATAAACTAAAGTAAATATTTAGTTAAATGTTTAAAAATTGTATTTTCATTTATGGATAATAAAGCATCATTGTAAGTTTTGATATCTTTAAAATTAATCAAATTGAAATAGTTTAATATATTATTATAATAAGTACCCTGTTTTGAATATAGATGGAATGGTTATAGATGACACTTTGATTATAAAATAAAATTTCTTAAAAAAACGTTCGATTCGTTTAAATGCCAATAAGGAAACAGTTTTATTTATGCCTCTTATTGAATATGGAAAACAGTTACATTGTATAGTATAATAACTCTTCATGCTTATTACAATTTTAGGAGTAAATTATACGTTGGTTATTCTGAATTAACGATTTCAATAAACTGTTGATCTTATCAGATATACTACGTCATAAATTTTTCTCTACCTCTTGCAGAAGTCCAAATGAGCGACATGTATTATATTAACAATTATGCATTTAACAAATATAAGTATATATATTTTTTAAACCTGTGAAATATTATATAATAATAGTGTTCACGGAAAAACAAGATTTATGAGTATCTTAAGATTTATTGATCAACATATAACACTACTGCACTGTAAACTACTGTTTTATAATATATTGAACATAAGTGAGTATATTTTTGTAATTCATTGTATTTTAATGTATTATTTTTATTTTTAATTCGGATATGTTCTTAGAATCTTCCTAATACATATTTCATTCACATATATGTGCTATATATTATATGTAAGTATATTTTATAGATAGAATATGTATATACCTATTATAGTTTATTTATTATTATTATTATTATATATACATGTGTATATATATATATATATATATATAGATTGATTGATTGGAAATAAATTACAGTATTGATTTCTAAGAACAATTATAGTAATAATGACTAATGTAACCACACTTAAATTTAAGGAAATTATGGTACTTCAAATCCTTCATCAAGATTAGTATACAATGTGATTTTGATTAATAATATCCAAATTGAGTTATAGATATTATTGATGTTTTACAAAGGGTATTAAAGAAAAATGCACAAAATTGTTAAACAAAAGTGTTATTAATTTCAAAATAAATAAATGCTAATATCGAAAGCGCATGTGTGTTAAATGGTGTAACTCGTATTAGGATGTTATTTATGAGGTAATAACTGTTTACCCGTCACTTAATAAATAACTTTTACACTCGCTTTATAACGTTAGTCTTTGATAACGTTAAATAATTTTTCCATTGCCCGCGCATCAATAAGTGTTTTTATAGTACCAAAATTTTTAAGTCACAAACAATGGCCCGTTACACAAACATTTGACTAATACCAAGCGTAAGGAGGATTTTAGAAATTGTATTTGGCTCTATACTGACTTAACGTAATGCAATCACAGCGATGCGGTTTTTTTATCACCCCACTCCGTTTTAATAGCACAAAATATATTACAACATATTGTCGCGAAAATACGAAAACACTATGTATAGTCATATAAAAACGACAGATTTCGAATTCAAAAGTAATATTTTGTTTATTTTTAATTTAAACATGATTGAATTAAATTTAAACTAAATTGTAGCTTAGAGCGTTCTACTGTTATTGTCAGCCTTACTTACGTTACTTTGGGAGGTAGTTGCTATTAATAATTCAATTTAATATAGTTATTAAGGATCCAATTAGGAAAATAGTATAGTTGATTTAGCTCTATGTGTTAATTTGACGAAAGAAAATTAATTTACTCTATCGATTAATAATTTCAACTAGAATTGGATAAATTCTTTTAAATAAATACTTTTTAATAAACTTCTTTACATTTTATATGAAGCTTTTTAAAACATTATTTACTTCGTAATCAATTGTTCATAATATTAGTTAATATTTTACCATCAATATCGGTTATAATAGAATCAATAGAGGTATTAACCGTGCATTAAATTGTATCGCCGGCAGCGAAGTGTGTATGGCGTGCTAATTGGATAGTGTAGATGAAGGATATTATGAAAGCGATTGTAAGCGTATGGAAAACTTATTAGTATTAAAACTTATTTGTATTAAAACGCTAAAATATTAATAATGCATTTTTCACAGCTTTTTTATAGGCAACTTCTGTATTAGAAAAAATACAAACGGAAATACCAGTATAATTTATGTAGACTATATAAAAATCTGTGAATTACACTAAAAATTGTCTTGTAACTAATTTTAAAGTCTAATAAAAAATAATAAATTATTAAAGTTGATTGTGCTAAAACCAAATGTTTTGTAAAGTTTTTGAATAGATACTCTTAAAACCTACTCGAATATAATAAGTAAAAAGATATCTAATTGTTTATTGTAAGAGTATATATCTACAGAATACGTAAAGAGGCAAGAATAATATAAAAAAGGAAAATATTATGCTGCCTAATTCCTAATTAGAACACATATATATAGATTCCAAATACTTTCTTCATTCTATTTAAAAAAGTTTTATTAATTTGTCATGAAAAATATAAAATACGTCAGTGAACGCAATCCAAGACCTAAAGATGGTAATAATGCGTTCTTGCATACGGAATTCTATATCTGAAATTTTAAACCTTTTTAGATAAATGAAAAAGTATGAAGAGGAATATATTTTCGCATTTGGACTGCAAAATATGGAGAGACTTAACTAAGGTGCATAAAGATAGGTAGGCAAGGCTCCAAAAAAATCTTACAAAATATTTTATCAACTGAATAATTTTGTTTTAGTAATGTCCGTTGATAATAATATATATATTATAAAGTAATTATTCAGAATAGAATTACTATAAAGAGCATGCAAATATAATGGTTATAATAGCTTCATGAGTAAAGTATTAAAATAAACATATTGTAATTAACATAACTGCTACTCAAAATTCAATTTTCGTAAGATTATATTCGACATTCATTCGTATGTGCAGCGATGTGCAGAACTAATTAGAGCAGAGTGCTATGATTTGTGTTTATCTAAAGTTAAATTTAAAGTTAAGTTGTCATAAATTATTCTTAATATCTAGTTTAAAAGTTTGATTTATTTAGATTATGTAAGGAACTTCCTGCTACGATCAAAACATATAATCGGAAAATATAATTTAAAATGCTGTTACAGAAAATGTATTGTATATACATGTCTGTTGGAATTTGTTATTAGTAAACACCAGTTTCAACTAAATGACATTATATTATTTATATCATATTTCTTTATTAAAAGTTGTTACATTCATATTGTATCACAGCTGTTGTCTGCGGATCCGTCTGCGTGGGCTAGTAATACTTTATATGTTTGAAACAATCATTCAAACTACTGATCCAATCCCTAACTTTAACAAGAGTAACCACAAGTAAATAAAAATGGTCACTGAGATTATAAAAAAAAATAAACACACATTTCAACTTTATTATATTAAAATTATAATTATAAGACTCGGTAAATAAAAAACTATCTGCAATGACAGGTTGCCTGAGCGTTTTATCAATATCACACCCGATGCCTTTGCAGTGTGCATTCTCGAGAAAATTATAGGTTAAAGTAATCCCCATTAACATATTAATGAAGTAAAAACAATGATATAATATATATAAATATATATCAATAATATGTCAATAATTATAACATCTTTGAAGTAGCAGTGTAATATAATATATAATTTAATTTGTAAAGAACCAATTTCACTATCGCATTCTGTGGTTATAAACGAAAGAAAATGACAAAATAAATTAAATTTACAGTACAATAAAAATTGCATCGAGAGCAATAAACAGTAAATTGGTAGTCTAATTGAAAGGAACAAAGCAATAAACGTCTTTATTGTCCTCCATGCAATATTGGATACTAGTTTCAAAATTTATTTTATGTGTAAAGGTAAAGTAATTAAATTTGGGACAGTTGAATGCATGCCGTTAAAAAATAAATGCACAATTGTAATAACAATATAATAGGAGCATATTTTAACGTGTAAATGTTTCATTCATTATTAGTTAAACGTGGTAGAACTTTCAGTATTTTAACCTTTTACTATTTTTATTCCTCGGTTAAGAGAATACTAGAGTACTCACTAAAAACTAATGTTTAACGTCACGGGTTATTTTTTACACTCAACCGTTATCTCCCGATACCATAAAAAAAACGTCTTTATAATTTTTTATATGGCTCATTTAGAAATGACAGACTTTTTGATTGCTATGATAAAACAACTATTTAACGCGTTTACTAATATCATTAACTTTTATTTAGTTTAAATATATGAAATATGTCATTGTAAAAATGCAGTTTCATCCTTTCAATTTCATTTATTTGGAGCTACATAAAATAGGTATTTTTTCGCAGGTAATCGAATATCTAAAAAATTCAACACTAAATTCCATCCAATCCCATAATAAATTGATTTCACAAACTAATTCCCAATATAAAAACAAAGGGTCCGTACCAAATCCTCTAATTCCGAGTTCTTGTTTGAGATGATTAATTACGTCTGATGTTGTAATGTGATCCCTGTAAGACTGGTAAAGCCAGCAAAAAACATTATTTTTTTCTTTAAAACATATTAATTACAATATTTTTTGATTGAAAATATTGAGAACATCATCAAAGATTTAAATAAATCATATATGAAATTTAAAATAAATTCAAAACTTATTTTGTATGTACAATATATAATGAAAGACGACCTAATTCCATTAAATCTTACTCCAGTAAACCCATTCATTCCTATTTACCTACTTTATGTATCGACGCGATGACCTCGGTCAATTGAATCTCAGTCCAGTGTATTTGATACTCTCATTACCCGAAATTGAATATGTCCGCAGGATTTGTGGAGCAAATAATACATGTACTATGATTTAGGATTACACATAGAAACAATGGATGTGTCATGTAAATATAATTTATAGCACACTATTATTTCGATATTTTACAAATCTACATACAAAATTTAATAACATTTTTAACGGTACAGACAGACTAGCGCTATCTCTGAATAGACTAACTCTAGCTGTAGATAGACTAGGTCTAGCTCTAGATAGACTAGCTCTAGCTCTAGATAGACTAGCTCTAGTCATAGCTCTACTCTAGCTATAGTCATTCATAGATTCTAAACAAAGTTTGTGGACACGACTAGAGTAGTACCTTCTCACACATCAGCTAAGGTAGCAAATATTTCTTATCTTATAGTAAGTGAGGTATATAGTCGGATAACCACACTTCCTCCTTTTCTCTCCATATATACTAGTTAATAAATCATGGCGAAGGAAAGAGGAGACTAGGTCTGACAGAACTTGCTTCACTTACCCTAAACTAGACAATCAGCTATAGAATCCCAAAAAATATAAAAAAATTAAACAGTATGTGTTGGTTTTACTGTTGTTTATGCCATAGAATAAGTGATTATATTTCAATTGGTATGATTTTTTTGTATCATTGTATGAAGTTCAGTAAATAACGGGCAGTTCCGCATTGCTATATCCTTGTTGTTTTTGGGAAAAAGTGATTTTGGGTTAGAGCATGTGCCGTTACACATTCATCATCTCCATCTCATGTCACTCTAAACGGACTTAACGACCAACATCACTCCGTAAAATTTATCTTAAACTCATATAAATATGGTTCATTTTACAAATTCCGTCATTTTAGATACTTAAAATCCACTAAAATGGCTCTGTAATGTTGACGTATTTATATTACAAAAAATATTGTATCGAAACAGATTAGTTGATTTGCGGACACTAATTATATTTCAGTGCTTATAAATACAAAATATTAAGTAATATTAAGTTGTATTATTAAATTATTTGGGATATTAAAACTATTTCTATTTTTGGACCTTTTCGAATGAACCTGCTATAAAAGTCTTAGAGTAATATTAGGGATATTATTTTAATGCGTGGAGCATCTTTTTTACAAAAAGAAATATTAAGTGTTTTAATTTTTTTTTTTAATTCGACCGTTTTTTTTTACATATCTTCGCACGGAGAAACTTTTCTATCTTATTATGTTAATATATATTAGTAAATTCTTCCTCTTATTTTAACTTAAGCTTTAGAAATCAATAAAGAACCCATTTGTAAAGATTAGAGGAAAATAATAATAAATAAGTAAGTACTACCATAATTAAAAAAATTACAACTAAAAACATAAACTTTGAAATCTAACGTATATTATAAACAAATATATAAATTTAAAAGAGAACGAACAATGGTTTAACAATGTATACAATTTTATAGTTTCATGAAAGTCATTAACAATCCACTAGAAATAATGGTTCTGGTAATTCAAAATAAAAAAAATATTATAAAGGCGCACGAGACATAGTTTCAGAGAAAAAAATCTAGTTAGATTGCCTAATTTGAAGCACCAAAAGCTATTTTTGTATTAGCTTTTGGAAACTACATAGCATTTATACCTGAATTGCATAAGCAATTCGTTTTGACATGTTTACTTATTTTGCAATTCATTCAAATTATATTTCGAGAAAAAGTTACGCCACCTTTTCCACAAGTTTAAGTATTATGTTAATTCTACGAAAGCTTCGAAACCCTAGTAAGAAAATATATATATATATTATATAGTTCAGAAGCAATTTGCCGCCATGTTAAGCATACGTCGGGTTCTGCTAGTCACGTGTCGATCTAAATATAAAATAAATCTTTCTACTTTCACTCTAAATTAATTTAGTGGGTATACATTATAATTCAGATACGTTTATGTTCTTTGAATTTTCTTTTAAATGATTGTTATTTTATTATAATTTAATTGAAACGACAATATGGATTTATCGTAGTCTATTTTTTAATTAATATTTATTTGAAAAAACGCCAACACAAACTCAAACCTTTGAACTCTAATATTCCATCGTCCACACTCTGCCATCTGAAGTGCTATGTTATTATACGACCTGATGAGATTTAGATTCGCCTTTGTCGAAATCTATTGCCAAAATATAAAGATAAAAATTTACAGAAACTAACATTTCACAAAATATAATGAATTGAAAACATATCAAGCCTTTACTAAAATAATAAAAATGTAAGTCTTATAATTTTATTTATAATATAGCTGTTTCTTTTGTATAGATTAAAGTGATATTAATAATTTCGAACATTTTTTTTATACTGATGGAACGTAATAAAAAAAATCGTCATCAAGTGTTCATAACATTTACAAATTTTATTTAAATATATTGGAAATTGTCGACTAAAGTTAGTTTTAGAATAGATTGAGTTAAAGAGACAAAAATACAAATAAAAAGAGGAAAGGTTAGGTATGAAGTGGTGGACTATATGAGCTTTTCTATAAAATCAAACATCAAATATTGTTTATTTTATTCAAAAAATTCTTAAGCTTTAATTTTAAATAATATATTTTTAGGCTTGATTACCTGTAAGACGTCATAAGTCATCTCAAGGCAGAATTATTATCAATTAATTCGCATATTTTTAAGGGGATAGGTTTATCTATTGATTTGTTCTAGTCTTATTGGAAGATTTAAGAACATAAATTTAAAAGATAATAAATAATCTTATATAATGAGGGGCGCATACAAGCGTCACGTGGGAAGTGTTTACAACCTCACTCCCGGTTCTTACAACATTACGGAAGCGGCTCCCTAAATACCGGTAACACATAATGACGACGCTTTGTTGTTAGTTAATAATGTAATATCCAATCACATAAATGAACGAGTGTGATTGTTATACACATTTGAAATAAAATTGGTGTATAAATTAAATCTTAATACATAAAACACAAAGACACTCACTGACTGACTCACTGACCCATCCATCGCTCTACAGCCCAAACCCTAATACCTAGAAAGCTGAAATTTGGACACAAGACTCCTGACATATTGAATAAGTGCAATAAGAAAGGATTTTGCAAAGGTCCAAATCGTTCCAAAGTTACAGCTAAAAAACTGCAAAAAATATAACGCGCCTGTTAGATACCTCCTAGGTGGTGTGGCAATTCAAACGAAATGTTTGATCACTTTCGCCGTCCGTCGCGAAGCACGGGTAACCTGCTAGTTTTTTATAAGATAAAATATTAAATTACTGTAATTATTAATATACCAGCTTATTCCCTCGCGCTTCGCTGGGCACACTCTTAATTTGAATGTGAACTTGGGTTGCTATGGTAACCTTTGTCATATTATCCGTTGTCATCGTAGCCTTTGCTATAGTACTTTTACTCCCGCGTTAAGTGTATGGCTCCTACAGGTTTAAAACTTGGCAAAATGTTGAAATCCGTTGGGATAGGAATTCCATAAAATCCATTCTTAGTGGACGTCTACGTCACAAATGAAGTAACTACGTAAAATTTTAAGTTAAGCGCACAGATAGTTTTGGAGATTTCATGATGAATCCACTGAGATAAATCGCTTATATATGTAATATAGATTAGAGCAAATTATAATTTAAGTAAGGTCTGGAAAAAGCAAGTAACTAACCGCGCTAATAATAAAATTATTATAATTTACTTTTGTACTTAGACTGCTAATGGGCTTGGATGTGAATATTGTGTACCAACATTTGGAGAATTAGGCCCCCGTAGAGAGCATTAAGCAATCACGTCTCGTCTCATCTCGTCTCGTCTCGTCTCGTCTGGACAAGTTCAATAAATACGAGTATTTCTTTAAACTAATAGTTTAGTTTTGCGTCAAATAAGTCTTAGGTTTCATTTTAAACAAATATTTATTTCATATATTTATATAATACTAGACTTTGATATAAATATAACATCAAAAATAATAATTGTTTAAATAATAGGTATAAATATAAGTATGCACATATCTACCACTTTATCCTTTATTTTACGAGTTACGAGAATTTTATTTTTTCAGTACGATTTACGAAATTAATCTTAAAATACTGAATACAGTTGAAAGAGTATTCATATCGTTCGTGTAAAAATGTTTAAAAATATTTTATATATATTTATGTATATTTACAAAATATGTTTGTCTAATTACAGCGAATCAAAATGTCACTGATCTGATCACATGAACAATTTCATTTAATTAATAACATTTTACTTTATAAGTGACAACAGTTCATTTTTTTTTAATAAATTTTGCAATAATAATAATATTACTAAATATACTCAAATTTATAGAAAATGTGAATATTACGTATATTATAAATAGCTTTGTATGTCAAGAAAAACAGATAATTTACGTTTCAGAAGCCAGTGTAACAACTAGAGCGAATACCTTGATGACTCTCACTCTGACCTGCTTTACAATCATGTGATAAATAATTGCACGTTTTCATTTTAACTAGATATTTAAAATCAGAGATACAGAGATCTGTAATATTTGAAATTTTATCTCTCTGTTGTAGGCGTTATTGTAAAAATATATTTTTTCGACCTAAATAAGGCTAAATATAGCTTTTTTTACCTTCTTCTTTATTTTATTGGAAGATTAGATATAAATATGATTAAAACATTAAAAGTAATCGTATATAATGAGGATAGCGAACAAGCATTACGTAGTGGAATGATGTTACAACCCTATTCCCGGTTCTTACAACATTACGGAAGCGGCTCCCTAAAGACCGGCAACACATTATGACGACGCCTTGTTAAGTCAGTTAATAATGTTGTAATATCCTAACACATTAATAAACGAGTGAGATGGCTATACATACTTGAAATGACATTGGTGTATGAATTATAAAAAAATCCAATTTTAGCACAAAAATATTTAGAAATAGCATATTACGTTTGTCAAGAACTTGCCTTGCTAAAAAACAATTCAGAAGCCAAATTTTCTAGTAACGAAAATATAAAAACTCATTCGCCAAATTACTAACACTTCGTATGTTACTTAGGGATGTTGCAAATATAGGTTATATATTTCAGAATGTGCACATATAAAAGTACTAAAAAGATATTGCGATATGCATTGTTACCTACTTCTGTAAAATTTTTCAAAAACGGTTAATATTTTGTTTATTTTTAATGCAACTGCTATAAAACTTACGATCTCAAATTATTAACCTATTAGACATTGTTTATAGACGATTTCAATAGAGATTTTTTAAGATTCCTTTACGAAAATCACATACTTACGTACAACAAAGATACACATACGTAAAACGTGCAGTTTTGTGCGTATGTCCCTGAAATACGAGATAGTTTCAGTTTATTGTAAATGCAACAAAAAATAATAAAAATAGCGAACTAGTTTTCAACGGAATTGAACAATTCGATAATCTGTAACGTAATAAGAAAATTATTTAAAAATGTGCATTTATAATCTTTATCATATAACAGTTAAATAGTAAAATATGTTTTACTAATAAAATATTTACGCCTGTTTAGATATTGTGAGTGGAAGTACTGTTACCTGAATTAAAGGTTGAATTGAAAGCATTACACAGTATAGCCAAAGATAACCATAAACTGGCGATCGTTAAACTTAGAGTGTTCAGAGTTTACTCAAAACCCTGCAATAATTGTGAAGAGCAATATAATTTTATGTTTTAGCAACAAAATAAAAACGGTCATACGAAAACGTACCATGGAATAAAATATTTAATGAATTGAAAACGATTTCTTTGGGATTAAGATATTTTCTTTCGTATTTTGAAATTTGGCTCATAGTTCGTAAACCGTATGTTCGAGTATGTATATAAATCGATTCTTCGACATCTTAGCTTTTAGATTTAAAATCTCCCATTGATGGTCCTATGATTATCGAAGAAAAAATACTTATTTAATGTTTTTCCCAATAAATAAAATTGTAAGGATGAAACTGCATGTTTAGAAATATTGATATATTTCTTTTCTTTTGTCAAATTAGCACATAGAGCTATATCAACTATACTATTTTCCTAATTGGATCCTTAATAATTATATTAAGTTGAATTATTAATAGCAACTACCTACCAAAGTGACGTAAATAAGACTGATAATAACAGAAGAACGCTTTAAGCTACAATCCGAAAACGAATTCTGTCTGTCTGTCTGTTGGAATTTGTTATTAGTAAACACCAGTTTCAACTGAATAACATTATGTTATTTATATCATATTTCTTTATTAAAAGATGTTACATTCATATTGTATCACAGCTGTTGTCTGCGGATCCATCAGCGTGGGTTAGAAATACTTTATATGTTTGAAACAATCAATCAAACTACTGATCGAATCCCTAACTTTAACAACAGTAATAACATCATGTTAATATAAATGGTCACTGAGATTATATAAAAAATTAAATAAATACACACTTCACCTTTCTTATATTAGAACTATAATTATAAGACTAGGTTAATAAAAAACTAACTACAATGACAGGTTGCCTGAGCGTTTTATCAGTATCACACCCGATGCTTTTGCAGTGTGCATTCTCGTTAAAGATAGGTTAAAGTAATCTCCATTAACATATTAATGAAGTAAAAACAATGAACATATTTATCAATAATATTTAAATAATTATAACATCTTTGAAGTAGCAGTATAATATAATATATAATATAATTTGTAAAGAATCAATTTCCTTATTGCAGTCTATGATTATAAGCGAAAGCAAACGACAAAATAAATTAACTTTACAGTACAATAAAAATTGCATCGAGAGGAAGTAAACACTAAAATGGTATTCTTATTGAAAGAAACAAAGCAATAAACGTCTTTATTATACTCAATACAATATTGGATACTAGTTTCAAAATTTACTTTATGTGAACAGGTAATGGAATGAAATTTGGGAAAATTGAATACATGCCTTTAAAAAATAAATGCAAAACTGTAATATAAATATAATCTTTTACCGTGTATACGTTTCATTATTTATTAGTTAAACGTGGTAGAACTATCAGTATTTTAACCTTTTACTATTTTTAGTCCTCGGTTAAGAGAATGCTAGCATTCTCTTAACCGAGGACTAAAAATAGTACTTACTAAAACCTAACGTGTAACGTCACCGGTTCTATTTTACACTAAACCGTTATCTCCCGATAGCATAAAAAAAACTTCTTTATAAATTCTATATGGTCCATTTAGAAATGACAGATTTTTTTATTGCTATGATAAAACAACTATTTAAGGCGTTTCCTGATATCTTTAACTTTTATTTAGTTTAAATATATGAAATATGTCAATACTTGTAAAAATGCAGTTTCATCCTTTTAATTCATTCATTTATTTGGAGTAACATATAGGTATTTTTTCGCAGGTAATCTCTAAGATTACCTATATCAATAGGATTTTTTAAATCTAAAAGCTAAGACGTCCGAAAAATCGATTTACGAGTATATAAATACAGTTCACGAACTATGAGCCGAATTTCAAAATACGAAAGAAAATATCTTTATCCCTAAGAAATTGCTTGGAATTCATCAAATATTTTTATTCGAGGTACGTTTTTGTGTGAGCGTTTTTATTTTGTTGCTAAATCATAAAATTATATTGCTCTTCACAATTATTGCAGGCTTTTGAGTAAACTCTGAACACTCCAAGTTTAACGATCGCCAGTTTATGGTTATCTTTGGCTATACTGTGTAATGCTTTCAATTCAACCTTTTATTCAGGTAACAGTTCTTCCACTCACAATATCTAAATAGGCGTTAATATATTATTAGAAGAATAAATTTCACTTTTGAACTATTTTATTATAAAGATTATAAATGCACACTTTTAAATAATTTTCTTATTACGTTACAGATTATCGAATTGTTCAATTCCGTTGAAAACTAGTTCACTCTTGCAATTATTTTTCGTTGCATTTACAATGAACTGAAACGATCTCGTTTTAGTGACATATGCACAAAACTGCACGTCATACGTGTGTTTATCTTAAGTGAGTGCTTTTCGTATACGCATCTTAGAAATTGTCTATTGAAATAGTCTATAAACGATGTCTAACACGTGAAAGAATCTGAGATCGAAAGTTTTATAGCAGTTGCATTAAAAATAACCAAAACGTTAGACGCTTTTGAAAAAAAAAATACAGAATTAGTGAACAATGCATTATCGTAATATCTTTTTAGTACTTTTATTGTACACATTCTAAAATATATAACCTATATTTACAAAACTCCTAAGCAATATACAAAGCGTTAGTAATTTGGCGAATGCGTTTTTAAATTTTCGTTCCCCGTAAAATTTTCCTCGGAATGGACTTTTAGCAAGGCAAGTTCTCGAAAAATCCAAAATGCCATTTCATACAATTTTTGTACCGAATTTAGCTTTTGTAATTTTGTATTTTACTTTACTAATTACTAAATGTTTTTTATTATGTAAAAGTTTTTTCGGTCGTTTACTTTCGATCTATACTTTTATTTTTTGACTAGTATATTTGTTTCTAACTTAAGTTGTAATAGTTTATTTCTACATTGATGTTTAATACTACTGACCTCGGACTTCAATTATGTGCCTCACATTCTCGAAGCCAATGTCGATATTAATGCAGATTGTTATATTTATTCTAAACCCAGATTTGTTGAAAAGTTTATTCAATTAATTTAGATTCGATATATTTAAATAAATTTTATAAAATAAGCCTTACTTTGATGTTTTGGTTTATTAAGTTTAGTACTCGTAGTGCAGAAATAAATTATAGAAATTTTAATTCTACTTTATAAAATTATAAAAAGGTTTTATTTATCGATAATTTATAAAAGAAAATATTTTTAAACTATATATACGAGTAGCTTTTGGTTTGGTCATTCTCGGAACACTGCTAGCTAGTAATTTCCAAAAGATATTTTATACAATGTAAACGAAAAAAAAAGAAACGTCAGCTTAAAAGTTATTTATTAGGCGAAGAAAAAACTGTTAATACATCATAAATGACATCATACTACGCGTTACGCCGTCTAACACAGACGCGCTTTCGATATTAGCGAGTAATTTTTGGATATCTGTTTATTATTTTATACTCCTATCAGACAGAATATAAAAACTTTAACATAATTATTAATTTAGCTTCGATGTTATCCAGTTATGCCAGGTTGAAATAATATTTCTGTATCATGCAGATTAATATAGTATAGCCAGTTCGACTTATAATTATTTTAATTATATAATAACATCATAATAATAAGCTGAAAAAAAGGCTGTAGGGGTATGTTGTCGAGATATAAATATACTAACTCTTTTGCGGCTAAAAGATCTTGAACATGTTACTACACTAACACAGTCTAACCTCGCATAGGACCACTACACTCTTTAACAACCTCTTCAGCTAGAATTTTTCTGTTTTAATTACAAGATCCATATCGTCTAAATAAGTGTTTATTAGATTACATTTTTTTGTTATTATTCTATTACATATCATATCGATTACTTTAAAAACTTTGTTTATTATTTATTCATTTTTGCTTTGAAAAATCGCAATCTCTCCCGAAGCATAGCGATTTTACAAAACAAAAGTTATAAACCCACGGATATTTCAAATAATTAAGGCTTGTTTGTGTGTTGTGTTGTTCATAATAGAGAAATAACTTGGTGATTGAGGTATTTTGCTTTGAGCATAATACATCTTTGAAAACTAAATAGCACTATTTAATTTTATAAAGCATACACAAATTGCACTTTCACATGAAAAATGCGCTTTATATAAAAGCGAGGGCTTTGTCTTGTGGTTGTCTTTGTTCTGTGTAAGAGTAGACACCGGATTATATAATATTTTACTAACAAATTGTTTAAAGAATATTCTTTTGTAGTAAAATAATTACTTAAGGTTTAAAGTAATGCTATATTTGAGATATTGTGAACCACAAATGTAATCGTATTATGTATTTTTTTTGAGAAATATTTGTTTTAATATATGTATGCTAGTTGTAAATTGATCAAATAAAGCATTTCTATTATTTTATAGAACAATTGTTATTTAGCAAAAAATATTTATTTAAATTAATATCGTTTCAATCGCAATGATAAGTTCTACATATTACATATCTGCATATTACAAATTATCAAACCATTTAAATTAATTATGCATTTTAAAACAATAATAGGGTATGAAACACTTTTTTTATCGCTTGGAAATTCTGTTAAAAACAAATATTATGCAAGTTTGTATGAAAATGTTTTTAACACTTTTACAAGCTATTACTGGCTGTGACCGTCGTGGTAAGTCAATATTGTAAAATATTTTTAACCACTTTTATAGATTCACATACGAATTTTATATACTATAAAAATGCATTTCTCGTAAATTGTGAAAAAACGAATACCGTTGTAGACGTGTGAATAACGAAACGATGAGTATTGGTACTACGCTACTACGGGGGTCTAATTCTAATTCTTCTTTCCAAGCTTTACTTAAATTCTTATTTGTTGTAACTAAATAGTTTATCTTATGAAAACTTTTATAGTAGTTAATAAGTTATATACAATTTCTGCCGGTTTTTTGACAAACTAATTTTTTTACGATACTACTTAATTCTGGCATTATAGAAAAAACATGTCACAAACATTGCCTTCCTTTAACCTCTTTTTGGAAATAATATTGTTACGAGTGATTTGTCAAAAAAGTAGCAATTTGTTTTATATTAATAATGAACTTTACTACAATTCGTTATTTGCCTAATATATATAACAAATATATAAATAAATCTTATAAATACTTTATTTATAAGATTTCTTTTCGCCCATTTTTCTTTTAATAAAATCAATTTTAGAAAATCTTATTCTATAATAATTTTTGTAATCAAACTTAATTTAAATTATTTTGTTAGATATTCAATTTCTTATTATCATTTGTTGATGCTAAAGAATCATTTTAAATTTTGATGTCTTTAAAATAACACAAATTAAAATGTCTAAATATATTATAATTAAATCTTTTCATCTGACACATTTAAGGAAATATATAAAATTAATTTTTTTAACAATATCGCGAGATCTCATTAAAAATTTTAATTTCTTGTTTACTTTATTTATGTGTCGTATTGAACACAGAAAACAGCTTAATTATAATTTTCATTAAACTAAACCTTGGACTAATATAATATAATATTAAAAAATGTGATTAATCTTTGTAAAGTAAATAAAGTTATTTGAAATCAAGACTGTATAAATTATTACCATGACAAGGGTTTTAAGAGAGTAAATATGGAATTTAAAATACTTGTCTGTAAAACGAAAGCACTCCTTTAATTTTTTTCTCGATTTTGGATATAGTCTATTCTTGTACATTGAAATACAATTTAATATGGCCAGGCTTATTGCAATTTTAAGAGTAAATTGAATGTTAGTGACTTTATGTTGACGATGTCAATAAACTGTTGATCTTATCAAGTATACTATGTACTAGTTCCAATTTGTTTTACTTTGCAGGATTGTAGTAGTTGAAATGAGCAACATATATATTATATAACAATAACTTTTAATTTAAAGGATATCAGTACAAATTTATTTTAAACCAACAATAATCAAGTTCACGGAAAAACACAAAATATGACTGTTTTTGGATTAATCGATCAACATTCAACATATAATATTATTAAACTGT
This sequence comes from Melinaea menophilus ssp. n. AW-2005, assembly GCA_918358695.1. Classification (NCBI taxonomy): domain Eukaryota; kingdom Metazoa; phylum Arthropoda; class Insecta; order Lepidoptera; family Nymphalidae; genus Melinaea; species Melinaea menophilus. Next base: position 8,151,184 of record OU911054.1, on the reverse strand, counting down.
TTTCAATTATTATATCGAAGAACTTAATGTAGTATATTTTTATAATTTATTGTATTTTAGTCTCTTATTAACTGTAATCTTTTATAATTTCTTTAAAGAAATTATGTGATAGTAATTGAGTGTGTATATAAATATATTTTTAATATTTTTCAATAATATCCTTGGAGTAAATTAAATTGATTGGAATACATTACAACATTGACTTCTCAGAACAATTAATAATTAATAACGACTAATGTGGTTACTATTATGATCACATAATTGCCAATATTCCTAATATTCATCAATTATGAAGCCACAAATCCTTCATCAACATTAGTATACAAAACTAAATTAATAATTTGTATTTGAACTGAGTGTTATATTAATTATAAGAGTAAATCAATCAGTATAAAGAAAACCTGCATATTTTATTAAAAACGTTCAAATTTATTTTCAAATAAACAAATGGTAATATCGAAAGCGCATCTGTGTTAAATGGCGTAACGCGTAATGGGATTTAATTTATGACGTAATAACCGTTTACCCGTTACTTAATAAATAACTTTTACGCTCACTTTGTCCATTGTGACCTTCACATATAAGTGTTTTACAATCCTTATATTTGTAGTAATGATCATGTGTGTACACATTCATATAATGGACAATTTTATTATATTAAAGTATCTAGACTAGTAATGCCCTCGTCAATTAAAACAAACAAACTGACAAACAAGGGGACTGTGTATATGTCACTTGTCCATTGTCAGAGGCACATAGGAATTTCATTTGAGAGATCATAATATTTGAGGATCTTATTCAATATAAGTATTTGAGTTATTTATCTCAAGTCACCGTTGAATCTGGCTAGAATATTATCTATTGTATTCATTTAAATTTAAATGTTAATAAATTGAGTCCTAATATTAAATTGGATATTTGATTTAAAGCCATCCACTGGTTACACAATACACTAAATTAGTAAGGTTAGAAATATGTATGTAATTAATGTAGAATAAATGAAAGACGTCTTTGGATCGCAGCTTATAGCATTCCATTGTCGCCCTTAATTAAAGAAAGTGTGTCCTGTATTATTAAATAAATTTATTTTATTATTTCAAACAAAAAAATCATTTACCGGTATAAGCACATGTTTAATATTTTGACATACTTTTTAAAGAAATAATTGCTATAAATAAATGTAATTAAATATAAAAATAAAGGGTCAAATTAAGTGAGTACGTGTCAAATTCACAAAATATAATTATTATGTTGAATAAATCAAATTTAAGTTATTAATATTTATTTACTCAGCTTCACGCCATATCCCTTGCGGGGTAGCCAGAGATGACGGAGCGCCAAACGCTACGGTCCCTGCATACCTCTTTCGCCTCGGCCACAGACATCAACCTCTTCATACATGCCCTCCGGGGGGTCCTCATGCTTTTTACGTGACCTTCCTCCAGTATCATAGATACTGTGTTTTCGAAGGTCACTCGAGGCCTCCCCCTGTCTCTCTACCGCTCACTTTTCCTATATAAATCTTTTTTACCATTCTTTCATCACTCATTCGTTCGACGTGCCCAAACCACCTGAGCACGTTCTTCTACATTCTCACCGTGACATCTTCGCTAGTATCTGCCATTCTGTGGATCTCTTCATTGCGGATTCGATCAGCTAGACTGACTCCGCATATTCTGCGAAGAGATCGCATCTCCACAGCATTCATCTTTCTTACATTCTTCTTCTGTGTTACCCACGTTTGGCTGTCGTATAACAGCGTCACTTTCACTCCCATGTCACTGTCTTTCACGCCTTGGAGACAACTACTATTCCTACTCGCACACAGGCTGGGTGATCTCGGTAAAGAGACTTTACCGCCTGTAGCAAGGGTCTGTTCACATTGTATCGGGGCAGTATCTCCCATAACTTCTTTCTCATAACCCTGTCAAACGCCTTTTCCAAATCCACAAAAGCACAGAAAACCTTTTGGTTTAGGGCCAAAAACTTTTCCATGATCATGCGGAGGGAAAAGATCTGTTCTATACACCCTCTTCCAGGTCTAAAACCTCCTTGGGCCTCCCACAACAGCCTTTCAGATCTCTCTTGCATTCTTCTCGCTAATATTTTAGGATAAACTTTCCCGCTCAAGCTACTGCAAACTGATAGCCCTATAGCTTGTACAGTCTATCTGTGAACCTTTATACAAAGGTACGATGACTGCACTTTGCCAATCGTCTAGGACCTCCCCCGATTTCCAGCATAAATTGCACAAAAACCAGAAAAAGTCCCAGACGCGTGGCCCACCATATTTGATCATCTCGGCAGTAACTTCATCTGCTCCTGCAGCCTTACCACATTTCAGACTTCGAATTGCGCTCTCCACTTCTTCCAAACTGATTTCACCATCGGCTACATCTTGACTCAGCATTACGCTGGTAGTCAAGATACACACACACATACACCTTGGCAACCTCGCTCACCTTTGCCTTTTCGCTTGGTCTCAGACACACAAATAACATCCAGATCTTTGCCATCCATCACATCTAATAATTCATTCATCTTCTGTTCCATTCCTCCTCTTACATTCCACGTAGCTATTTGTAGCTCCGTCCTCCACCTCCCGCCGGGAGATGGCGTGTTGGTTGGCGGTTCCCAACGCCGCATTTGTTCATTCTATAATATAATCATATTTTATATTGGTTTTTATATAATTACAACATATTAAAAAATATAATACTAAATTAAAATCAACATAAATTATAATTAAACAATAACACAAAAACAAATACAATAATATTAAGACAAGAAAAAAAAAAAATAATAGTAATAATAAAAATATTATAATAATATCGTAGCTAAAATTTTTTAGTTCTCATGTAAGTCTTTCGGAAAGCTTCTAACTTGCATCAGGACCAGGACTTAATGATTAAGCACTTGACACATGTTCAAGCACAGATTGCGGTGACTGCACTTGCTGAGATTTACTTATAATTTATAGGAACGGATGTTGTATGAATTAGTCTGTTAGAAGTCTGGAATACGGATCATTTAAGCTTTTCTTTGTCACTCCACCACAGGGTCTTTGATGCTGAACTAAATTGTCTCATCAAAAGTCTTTTCGCTTTGTTTACTTTTCGAATAAGACTTAATATTATTTTTGTATTGTAGAACAAAGGAACACAGGAACACAGAACACAGAATTTTAGATTATTATGAAATAATAAATGATAAATTATTCAAAATATTTCGTTCATAAATTTTAATAATATTTTACCATCAATGTTGGTTACAATAGGATTGGATGTTAATCGTGCGTTAAATTGTATCAACCGAAGTGTGTATGACCTGTTAATTGGATAGTGTAGATGAAGAATATTATATAAGCGGTTGTAAATATAAAGTCATATTATAGTTAGTCAATAGAAAATTTAATAATGTGCATTTTATCGAAGATTGTTTAAAGGCAACACAATATGACATAGAACAATGTACCGCCTTTCACTAAGTATCTAAACTCAAATGAAAAAAATATTAAGTTTACTGTGATATAGAAAAAATATATTTGTATATGCCCATAAATAGTAACCTATATCATATATCATAATAAGGTTCACCTCTTAAAATATTTCTCTTATGGGCAGTCTAAAAGCTTTGTAATACGTGTTTTTTATTACTTAAACGAAACCTGTGAAACAAAATAAATTGAAACTACATGTTTTAACTACTAACTAACTTGTTATAGTTATTGAAATCTAAGCTTAGTTATATGAATCTTCATTGTTTCTTACTTCATTAACATTTATCACTCTCACGTGAATGCACACTGAATAAGCAACCGTGTGATACTAAGGCAGCTTGGCATTGTTTTTTTTAATCTAGTCTATACTAATATAATTAAGTTGAACTTTGAAGCTCGATATTTGTTTTTTTTATTTTTATTTTAATTCAATATCAGTGATTATTTCATTATAATCATTAATGACCCTTAGATTTAATATAAGGAAGAGCTTTTTATTTTATCGTTTGGTTATTTTTCTTAGCATTCCTGATTCAATCAGTTGTTCTGAGTGATTGTTTCAAAGACATAAACTATTAGTAAACGATGTATATGGATTCGCAGACAATACAATATATTATTTTACTTTATTAATAGCTGTATATTCACAACTATTAAAAAAGTAAAATTACAGCTATTAATAAAGTAAAATAATATAAATAATACAATGTTATTCAGTTAAAACTGGTGTCTATTACTTATAATAAATTCCATTATCATATTACTCTGCTCTAATTACCAAAGCGAGCGAGCCTCATTTATCGTTCTCTCATCGCTGCACATACATCGGAGGTGGATATAGTCTTCCTAAAATAGAATTTTAGGTAGCAATAATGTTCATAATTTTATTTTAATATATGTTTGTTTATTTTATTATTTTACTCTTCAAGCTATTTAACCATAAATTTGCATGCTACTTCTAGTGATTGTAATAATTGTTTATATTAGTTTCAAAGATATTTAATATGAATTATACAATGTCAAACGATATCTACGAATGTTTTTTATTGTTAAAACATAAAATCATATTCTTCGTGACACCGATTGCAGGGTTATGCGCAAACTCTGAACATTCCAAGTTTAACGAACATCAGTTTATAGTTATCGTCGTCTATACTGTGTATTGCCTTCAATTAAACTCCTTCGATTCAGGTTACAGTTCCACTAACAATACCTCACTATGCGTATATTATTAGCAGAATATATTCGAATTTTTCACCATTATATAATTAGTTGAATTGTTAAGCCTTGATAAGATTATAAACGCAGAGTTTTAAAATACACCTTACATTCATATAATGTAAAATGTTTAATAATATGAATCTTATAGAAAAGATTAGGTAGTACGTTTATGATGCATATAAAATGTATGAATGTATATTATAGTCGTCCACGTTATAGATTATCCAAGTGTTCAATTTCGTTGAAAACTGGTTCGCTATTTCTAATATTTTTCTGTGCATTTACAATGAACCGAAATCATGCCACTTTTCAGTGAAATATCAATAAAACTGCACGTTATATGTGTGTGAGTTAAATGAGTGTGTTTCATAGAAGCATCTTAGAAATTATTTATGAAAATTATCTATAAACGCTGTCTAGATAGATCGTAAGTCTTATAGCAATTGTATTAAAAATAACCAAAACGTTAGATGTTTTAGAAAATAACTTACAGAAGTAGATAACAATGCATATCGTATAGTTTTACTTGTACACTTTCTACAATATAAAATCTATATTTGCAAGACGTAAAATGCTATTTCTAACTATTTTTGTGCTGAAATTGGGTTTTGTAATTCATACACAAATTTCATTTCAAGTATGTATAGCCGTCTCACTCGAACATTAATGTGTTAGGATATTACAATATTATTAACTTACTTAACAAAGCGTCGTCATAATGTATTGCCGGTCCTTAGAGAGCCGCTTCCTTAATGTTGTAAGAACCGGGTAAGGGGTTGTAACCACATTCCACTATGCAATGTTTGTTCGCCATATATAATTTTTTAAGTAAATATTAGTTCTTGGTGAATTAATTCAAAGTGTGTAAAACGATGTTTTTATTTTTCTTAATCTAAATTCCCGCAGAAAAACGTTGTATAAGTATGTACAAGGTTTTATAATGATCGGTTGATTAGTTTTCGCGTGAAAGCGTTACAAAGAAACTTATATTCGCATTTATAACATTAGTATAGATACATAAATGTCGATTCAATCATAATGGAACACGATATCTCACAAATGCTCTAACAAATAAATATGACATATACGAAAATATTTCCTTTAACGTTTATACATATGTTGGAACTCAGTATTTTATATAACTATCAGTTCCAGTTAAGGATAAAATAATTAAGGATTGTTGGTAATTTGTTCATTATATGTATTGGTGATAAAGAAATTTTGTTTTGAGTAAATACATCTTTGAACACTAAATCTCATAGATATAAATAGTATAAAGTTGAATATGGTTTTATTTTTCAGTAGTTGTATTTGGACTTTTTGGAAATTTGGAAAGACTCAACTAAGGTGCAAAAAGGCAGGTAGGTATGGTTAAAAAGAAATGTAGCAAAATATTTGATCCACTGAATAATTTTGTTATAGTAAAGCCTGTTGATAAAATTTCACAAAATACGAGGAATCTTTGTCAACTAATTTTAGTTAGTAACACGTTTAATTACTATAAGCAAAAGGACAGAAAACTACAGTTCATCTTTAGTATATTAAATTTTGCTAGTAATATAAATAATTGTATATAATTATGGTTGAATAGCTTGATGAGTAAAGTATTAAAATAAACACATAATCATGTTGAAACAATATCATTAACGTAACCGCTACTCAAAATTCTATTTTCGTAAGATTATATCGACATTCATTGTGATGTGAAGAACTAATTAGAGCAGAGTGCTATGATTTGTTTATCTAAAGTTTAATTTAAAGGTAAGTTGTCATAAATTATTCTTAATATTCAGTTTAAAAGTTTGATTTATTTAGAACATGTAAGGAACTTCCTGCTACGATCAAGACATATAATCGGAAAATATCATTTAAACAGAAAATGTGTTGCACATACATGAATTTGTTATTAGTAAACACCAGTTTCAACTGAATAACATTTATTATTATTTATATCATATTTCTTTATTAAAAGCTGTTACATTCATATTGTATCACAGCTGTTGTCTGCGGATCCGTCAGCTTGGGTTAGAAATACTTTATATGTTTGAAACAATCATTCAAACTACTGATCGTATCCCTAACTTTAAAAACAGTAACCACATCATATAAATATAAATGGTCACTGAGATTATAAAAAAAAATAAACAGACACTTCATATTAGTACTATAATTATAAGACTAGTTTGATAAAAAAATAATTAAAATGACAGGTTGCCGGAACATTTTATCAGTATCCGGTAGTATCAGACCAGGTTCTTTTGCAGTGTGCATTCTCGTTAGGTATAGGTCGAAGTGATAGGTCGAAGTAATCGCTATTAACATATAAATGAAGAAAGAAACAAGGAAGATCAATAAGATTTAAATAATAGGAACATCCTAGAGGTAGCAGGTTCGCATAACAATAAGTATATATTATAATTTCTGGAGAACCAATTTCACTCTTGCATTCTATGGTTATAAACGAAAACAAATGACATTATAAATTAAATTTACAACACAATAAAAATTGCATCGAGAGCAATAAACACTAAAATGGTAGACTTATTGAAAGAAACAAAGCAATAAACGTCTTTATTATCCTCAATACAATATTAGATACTAGTTTCAAAATATATTTTATGTGTACAGGTAAAGGAATAAAATTTGGGAAAATGTTATACATGCCGGTAAAAAATATATGCAAAATTGTAATAATAATATCATAGGTGCGTCTTTTAACATGTAAATGTTTCATTCATTAATAAAAAAAAAGTTAATCGTGGTAGAACTTCCAGTATTTTAGCCTTTTACTATTTTTAGTCCTCGGTTAAGAGAATACTAGAGTACTCACTAAAAAGTAATGTTTAACGTCACGGGTTCTGATTTACACTTAATTGTTATCTCCTGATACCATAAAAAAAAGTTTTTGTATTTTTTATACGGCTCATTGAGATTTTAAAGACTTGTATGATATGATAATACAAGTATTTAATACGTTTCCTGATATATTTTTATTTCGTTTAAATATACGAAATTTATCAATATTCATTAAAGATGCAGTTTCATCCTTTTATTTTTTTTATTGGTAGTTACATTAAATAGGTATTTTTTCTATAGGGACATCAAAGGGAATTTTTAAATCTAAAAGCTAAGATGTCCAAAAATCGATTTATATACATACAGTTCACGTACTATGAGCCGAACTTCAAAATACGAAGAAAATATCTTAATCCTAAAGAAATTGCTTAGAATTCATCAAATATTTTTGTTTATGGCACGTTTTTGTGTGAGCGTTTTTATTTTGTTGCTGAATCATAAAATTATATTGCTCTTCACAATTATTGCAGGCTTTTGAGTAAACTCTGAATACTCCAAGTTTAACGATCGCCAGTTTATGGTTATCTTTGGCTATACTGTGTAATGCTTTCAATTCAACCTTTAATTCAATTAACAGTTCTTTCACTCACAATATCTCACTAGGCGTTAATATATTATTAGTAAAATATTTAACTATTATATTATAAAGATTATAAATGCACACTTTTAAAATAATTTTCTTTTTACGTTATAAATTATCGTTCAATTCCGTTGAAAACTAGTTCACTCTTTCTATTATTTTTCGTTACATTTGCAATGAATTGAAACGATCTCGTGACAGTGACATATGCACGAAACTGGACGTCATACGTATGTGTATCTTAAGTGAGTGCTTTTTGTAAACGCATCTTAGAAATAGTCTATAAACGATGTCTAAACGTGAATGAATCTGAGATCGTAGGTTTTATACCAGTTGCATTAAAAATAACCAAAACGTTAGACGCTTTTGAAAAAACCTTACAGAAGTAGTGAACAATGCATATCACAATATCTTTTTAGTGCTTTTATATGTGCACATTCTAAAATATATAACCTATATTTACAAAACCCCTAAGCAACAAACGAAGCGTTAGTAATTTGGCGAATGAGTTTTTAAAATTCCGTTCCCCGAAATTGACTTTTAGCAAGGAAAGTTCTCGGCAAATCTAAAATGCCATTTCATACAATTTTGTACCGAATTTAGCTTTTGTAATTTATACTTTAACTTTACTAATTACCTAATATTTTATATAATGCAAAATATATTTTAGTCGATTACTTTAGATCTATCCTTTTATCATTTATCTTGTATTTTTGTTTTAACTCAATTTGTAATGGTTTATTACCAATTTAATGTATTGAAACTGATTTCGGATTACAACTATGTGTCTCACATTTTTGAAGATAATGTCGATATTAATGCCGAATGTTATATTTATTTTAAACAATTTTATTCAAGTAATTTAGAATCAATATATCTTAAAAAATTCTATAAAAATAAGCCAAGCTTGGTTTTTTTTATTAGGTTATATTTTTTATTAGGTTACGTGGTGCAGAAATAATCTATAGAAATTTTAATTCTACTTCTTCTTCTTTTCAAACTGAGTATAAAGAAACAAATAAATTACAAATAAAATTATGAAATAGTTTTAGTTATCGATAATTTATTAAAGAAAATATTTTTAAAATATATATAGCTTTAGGTTTCTCATCTTGGGAAATTCGGTCGAAACGTCAATACTATGTATTTTACTACAGGAAAAATTCCAGATTATCACAATTACCACCATAAAATATAAAAATAATAAAAATAGACTAAAGAAGCAGGTTCTATAGGTTTAAGTTTTAGCACAAAAAATCAAGAATTGCGTTAAAAAATTACGAATTTTTTAAGTCATTTTATCCAATTTAATCGAAAACAAAATAAACGTCAGCGTAAAAGTTATTTATTAGGCAGCGGGAAAACAGTTACTACGTCATAAATTACATCATATTACGCGTTACGTTGTAGAATCTTGTTGAAATATAAATAAACTAATACTTTCGCAGCTAAAAAACCTTGAACACGTTACTAGAGTAACGCAGTCTATCAAAGCATAGTAGCAATACACATTCTAACAACCTCTTTAGCTAGAAATTTTCTGTTTAATTTTTAAAAAAAGAATATCGTTACAATTACAAGATCCATATCGTCTGAATTACTGTTTATTTGATTACATTGTAGTGGTTATTATTTTATATAATACCATATCGATTACTTTATTAAATTTGTATATTATTCATTATTTTTTGTAAATGTACAATAATAGCTCTGCTTCGGGGATTTTTTATTAACAAAAATAAAGTTATAAACCCACGTATATTTCAAATAATAAAGGCTTGTCTGTGTGTTGTGTTGTTCATAGTAGAGAAATATCTTGGTGATTGAGGTATTTTGCTTTGAGTATAATACATCTTTGAAAACTAAATAGCACAATTTAATTTTATAAAGCATACACAAATTGCACTTTCACATGAAAAATGCGCTTTATATAAAAGCGAGGGCTTTGTCTTGTGGTTGTCTTTGTTCTGTGTAAGAGTAGACACTGGATTATATAATATTTTACTAACAAATTGTTTAAAGAATATTCTTTTGTAGTAAAATAATTACTTAAGAATTAAAGTAATGTTATATTTGAGATACTGTGAACCACAAATGATCGTATTATGTATTTTTTTTGAGAAATATTTTGTTTTTATATATTGTTGTTATTGTTGCTAGTTGTAAATTGATCAAATAAAGCATTTCTATAAAATAATAAGAATAATTGTTATTTAGCAAAAAATCATTATTTAAATTAATATTACATATTACATATCTGCATATTACAAATTTTCAAACCATTTAAATTAATTATGCATTTTGAAACAATAATTGAGTATGAAACTATTTTTTTATCGCTTGGAAATTCTGTTAAAAACATTCTGTGCATGTTTTTATGAAAATATTTTTAACACTTATACAAGCTATTACTGTTTATGACCGTCGTGGTAAGTCAATATTGTAAAATATTTTTAACCACTTTTATACATTCACATACGACATGGAATTCTTTTCAATTTGAATTTCATATACAAAAAAAATAATTTCTCGTAAATTTAAAAATAAAGAATAACGTAGACGTGTGAATAAATAGCCATATTTTCAACTATTATTTTACCTATTTTTATTTCCGTTGTTTTACTCATATCAAACTTTTCGTATCAAACTTTGCTATTATATAAAGTATGAAATAAATACTTGTTTCAATATATATTATTTTATTAGAATGAAACGTTTAAAGAAATACTCGTATTTTATTGAACTTAACAAGAGGAGACGAAAGGATGAGAATTGGTACTACACTGCTACGGGGGTCTAATTCTACAAATGGACCAAGTACAAAAGTAAACCATAATAATTTAGTTACTCGCGTGGTTAGTTACATGCTTCTTTCCAAACTTTACTTAAATTCTTATTTGTTGTAACTAAATAGTTTATCTTATGAAAACATATACTAGTTAAGTATAAACTTATAGTAGTTAATAAGTTATACAAAGTTTCTGCCGGTTTTTTGACAAACACGGTACTACTTAATTCTGGCATTATAGAAAAACTATGTGACAGACAGACAGACAGACATTGCCTTCCTTTATGTGTTTGTTTCTTTTTGGAAATAATATTGTTATGAGTGAGTTATCAAAAAAGTAGCAATTTGTTTTATATTAATAAAGAACTTTACTACATTTCGTTATTTGCCTAATATATATAAATTTAAATACTTTATTTATAAGATTTCTTTTTGGCCCATAAAATCAATTTTAGAAAAATATATTCTATAATAATTTTTGTAATTAAACTTAATTTAATTTTTTTGTGGATGTTTGTTTTTTTATTATCATTTTAGATTCTAACGAATCATTTTAAGTTTGGATATCTTTTACATTACTCAAATGTCTATATTATAATTAAATCTTTTCATCTGACATATTTGAGGGAATATTAATATAAAATTAAATTTCTGAAAAATATTGGAGATCTCATTAAAAAGTTTCAAAACGTCTTGTTCTCTTCATTTAAATGCCAATAACTAGCTATTTATTTATGTTTCTTATTGAACACAGAAAACAGCTTAATTATAATTTTCATTAAACTAAACCTTTGACTAATATAATATTATATTAAATAATGTGATTCGTCTTTTTAAAGTAATGAAAGTTATTTGAAATTAAAACTGTATAAGTTATTACCATGACAAAGGCTTTACGATAATAATTATGCAATTTAAAGTACTTTTGTGTAAAACGAAAGCATTCCTATTATTTTTTTTCTCGATTTTGGTTATAGTCTATTCTTATACATTGAAATACAAGAAGACCAGGTTCATTTCAATTTTAAGAGTAAATTGAATGTTAGTGACTTTAAGTTGACGACGTCACTGTTGATCTCATCAGATACACTATGTTATAGTTTCAATTTATTTTACTTTGCAGGTTTGCAGTAGTTCAAATGAGCGACATGTATAATAATTTTGCATTTGAAGGATATCAGTATACATTTTATTTTAAGCAAACAATAATCGTGTTCACGGAAAAACGAGATCTACGACTGTCTTAAGATTTACTGATCAACGTATAATATCTTTTTTAATTTATTTATTATATCGAAAAACTTAAATTAGTACCTATACTTTAGTAATTAATTGTGTTTTACTCTCTTTTTAACCGTAATATTTTAGAATTTCTTTAAAGAAATTATGTGATAGTAATTGAGGTTTTGTATATAAATATATTTTAATATTTTTTAATAATATCCTTGGAATAAATTAAATTGATTGGAATACATTACAACATTGACTTCTGAGAATAATTAATAACGACTAATGTGGTTAGTATTACGATTACACACTTTCCTATATGCATAATTTTCAATCAATTATGAAGTCAATTATGAAGCCACAAATCCTTCATCAACATTAGTGTACAATGCTAAATTAATAATTTGTATCTGAATTGAGTGTTATATTAATTATAATTGTTATTCAATTAGTATAAAGGAAACATGAATATTTTATTATAAACATTCAAATTTAATTTTCAAATAAAGAAATGGTAATATCGAAAGCGCGTCTGTGTTAAATGGTGTAACGCGTAATGGGATTTAATTTATGACGTAATAACCGTTTACCCGTTACTTAATAAATAACTTTTACGCTCACTTTGTCCATTGACCTCCACATATATGTGTTTTACAATCCTTATATTTGTAGTAATGATCATGTGTGTATTAATAAATATAATTAAATATAAATATAATTAAATATAAACGCTCTTGCGTTATGCTCGTGAACGGGTGCTGCTTGCGGTGACTGGTTGTGTAGCAGGCCTATTTTTATTTTTATTTTTATTTTTTATTATTATTACCATTATTTTTTTTTCTATTATTGTTATTATTATTATTTTTTTCATTTAATTGTGACGGTTCTAGTTGTTCCAAAATAGCTTTTAAGATTGACATTTGTGAGACAGTGATCACAATATAAAAAAAATATATCCGGCTGAGTTTGTTGTGTGGTTCTTCTCAGACTAGGACGCGTTTGGAACCTTCATAGCTTTAACATTAAGTTGGAAAGTGCTTTTACAGAAGGGCTTATTACGATAAATCTGGTATCGAAATAGGCCCTCCTGACACTTCCATTTTGACGTACCCAAGTGACCACTGATAATGATTCAAGGTGGAAAAGATATAAATAAATAAATAAATAAAAGTAAAGGGTCTGATTAAGGGAGTAAGTGTAAAATTTACAACAGAAAATTATTACGTTGATAATAATAATAATAATCAAGATATTAATATGTATTTCGTAGTAATTGATTCATAAATTTAAATAACATTTTACCATCAATATAGGGTCGGGTATTAAATGTGTATTAAATTGTATCGAAGTGTATATGGCGTGTTAATTGGATAGTGTAGATGAAGGAAATGTAAGGGGTTATAAATATAAGATTATATTATAGTTAGTCGGAAAATTGAATAAAGTGTATTTCATCATTCATTAGTTATATGAATCTTCATTGTTTCTTACTTCATTACAATATAACACTCTCACGTGAATGCACACTGCTTAAGCACTGGTGTGATACTAAGGCAGCTTGGCATTGTTTTTTTTAATCTAGTCTATACTAATATTATTAAGCCGAACTTTGAAGTTCGAAATTTGTTTATTTTTAATTTTCTATTAATCTAGTTTCAATTTCAATTTGAATATACAGCTATTAATAAAGTAAAATAATATAAATAATACAATGTTATTCAGTTAAAACTGTTGTCTATTACTTATAATAAATTCCATTATCATATTACTCTGCTCTAATTACCAAAGCGAGCAAGCCTCATTTATCGTTCTCTCATCGCTGCACATACATCGGAGGTCGATATAGTCTTCCTAAAATAGAATTTTAGGTAGCAATAATGTTCATAATTTTATTTTAATATATGTTTGTTTATTTTAATATTTTACTCTTCAAGCTATTTAACCATAAATTTGCATGCTACTTCTAGTGATTGTAATAATTGTTTATATTAGTGGCAAAGTTGTATTTAATATGAATTATACAATGTGAAACGATATCTACAAACATTTCTTTTGTTATTAAAACATAAAATCATATTGTCTTTTACATTTATTGCAGGCTTATGAGTAAACTTTGAACACTTCAAGTTTAACGAACACCAGTTTATTGTTATCGTTGGCTATATTGTGACCTTCAATGAAACTCCTTCAATTCATGATACAGTTCCACTAACAATATATGCGTTAATTAGTAGAATATATTAGATGTTTTCACTATTATATTATATTATATTATTAGTTGAATCGTTAAGCTTTGATAAGATTATAAACGCACATATATTGTAAACGTTTAGTAATCAGTTTCTTATAGGAAAGATTAAGTAGTACAGTTATGATGCATATAAAATGTATGAATGTATGTTATATTCGTCCACGTTATAGATTATCCAAGTGTTCAATTTCATTGAAAACTGGTTCGCTATTTTAGATATTTTTCTTTGCATTTACAATGAACCGAATTGATCCCGCTTTTCAGTAAAAGATCAATAAAACTGGACGTTATATGTGTGTATATTTTAAGTGAATGTGTTTCGTAAACGCATCTTAGAAGTTGTTTATGAAAATTGTTTATAAACGATGTCTAGATAGATCGTAAGAATAATAGCAATTGTATTAAAAATAAACAAAACGTTAGATGTTTCTGAAAGTAACTTACAGAAGTAGTTAACAATGCATATCGCTATATTATTTCAGTACTTTTATTTGTAAACTTTTTACAACATAAAATCTATGTTTGCAAAATCCCTAAGCAATATACGAATAATAGTAATTTGGCGAGTGAGTTTTTAAAATTTTGTTCATCGAAAATTTGGCCTCGGAATTGACTTTTAGCAAGCCAAGGTATCGCAAACGTAAAATTCTATTTCTAACTATTTTTGTGCTGAAATTGGCTTTTGTAATTCATACACCAATTTCATTTCAAGTAAGTATAACCATCTCTCTCGTTCAATAATATCTTAGGATGTTACAACATTATTATAACTTTACAAAGCGTCGTCATAATGCTGGTCGTTGCCGTCGTTGCCGGTCTTTAGGGAGCTGCTTCCGTAATGTTGTAAGAACCGGCAATGGGGCTGTAACCATATTCCACTGTGTAATGCTTGTTCACCATCCTCATTATTTACGATTATTTATAATTTTTAAACATTTACTTTAATCTTCCAATAAATCCAAAACAATCCCAAATGAATTCAAAGAGCCACTACGATGATTACGTCTGATAGGATGCTGTGTAAGAAAAAAGTATAGTTTAAGAATCGAATTACTTTTGAATAAATAAATAAAAAAGCTCATATGGTCGACCACTTCGGACACTTTCCCTTTTGATTTGTATTTTTGTATCTTTAACTCAATTTGAAAAGGTTTATTCCGAATCTGCTGTATAGAAACTGTCTTTAGACTACAACTACGAGTATAGTATCCAGTAGTTTCGGAAATAATGTCATATTAATGCCGAATGTAAGATCTATTCTGAAATTAGCATTTGTCACAAATTTCCAATATACTAAAAAAAAATATTTGAAAAATGTATGATGTTTTTTTATTAGGTTCCATCAGTAGTGCTGAAAAAATATTTACTTACTTACTTACTTATCTTCACGCCATATCCCTTGCGGGGTAGCCAGAGATGACGGAGCGCGAAACGCTACGGTCCCTGAATACCTCTTTCGCCTATATAAAATATTTAAAATTATTAATATTATTCTTTAGTGTATACAACAAGAAACAGTTAATTTATGAATAAAAAGTATGAAAGACTTACATTTTTGTCATTTTAATAAAGGGTTGATATGTTATTACATCGCTGAGTCATAATATTAGTACAGAAAAGTGATATGAAGTAAAAATTAAATGATTTATTTTATACTAAGATCGTGACGACACGTAACTAGAACCCGAAGTATGCTTAACACGGCGGTATATTGCTTTCGTAAAATATTAGATACATATTTTTTTCTTCCACCGGCTTTGAAATTTTTGTAGAACATTAACATAATACTTAAACTTGTGAGAAAGGTGATGTGAAAGTTTTTCTAAAAACATTTTATATTTCCTAATGCAAAAGAAATATATACAATCAAAACTTCGTTCTTGCTATTGTGTTATAAAATTTAACCTAAAAGCTAGTTTGAAAATTAAAACCAACAAAACGTCTAAAACTGTTATGCACGGAAAATATTCCGTGCTTATAAATTAAAATATTTTTTAAAAACAACTTTATATAATTATAAATAAACAATATAAAAAATCGGCAAGTTCTTTGTGGGCCACGCACAGTGTATGGTAACATAACTATGTTATTAGTTAAGGGCAACTGCCCTTGATGGATAAATAGACAGGTATATATTTGTAGATCTCATTAAAATAAACAATACTAAAGTACATTATTTAGATTTATCTTCCAAGACCAGCTTTTACAATATAAGCGCATAAAATTATATATTTTAAGTTGGGCAACTATTAATCGTAAACCTGTAAAATTGTTTGTAGTATAAGTTTTAAATTTTAAGTGTCCTATTATCATATTTTTTCTTAAATACCTCCAAAGTCTATCATTTGACTGGCTTAGAGGGGGAGGGGACATTTGATTCTAAGAAGGATGTGCAATTTAGAGTTTAATATTTACAACGGACACCTTAATTAAAAAGTAGTTATAGCAAACTCATCATATATTTTAAAGACCTATATATCCCATATAATGGGACAGTCAAAAAAAAAAATACAACCCCACAATACGTGTACCGGAGCTACCCGTAACAAAAATATTTTCATAATTATATTCTACCACTTTATTGGTGTGGTAGTGAATACGACACCACTTTTAATAAAAAATCATCCACTACTTTTGCCAGTAGCTATTGTAATATTACAAAGTTTTGATGATTTTTTGCATATCTATAATTAATTCAAAAATAACGAAATGGCAAATATGTTGACTTAATGTACAAAATTTTTATTGTATTGTTAGTATAGTCCAAACTAGTTTTATATTTTCTTAGGGAAAGGAGAAAAAATTCGTAATTAATAATAAAGTTTATATTTAGTATGGCAAAACAAATAGTATCAAAACCTGTTTTATAAATTTTTGCATGCTACGAAAACAAAATAAAGATACAAACTGATAAATTGATAATTGACATTAAATAAAGAGCTTGAAATAAAGAACCATAAAAAAATTCAAACTAAAAGATAACAGTGGAGGAGAAGATAATAATAAAAAAAATATAGCGTTAGCTTAAAATCATTTATCTTTAAAAGCGCGAATTACAGTAAAAATTATGGATATTTTATCCTGTGTTATCAAAAACAAAAAAAACGTTAGCATAAAAGTTACAAGTCGACGAGAAAACAGTTACAACGTCATAAATTGTATCATATTACGCGTTTGACCATTTAACACAGGCGCGCTTTCGATATTAGCTTATTTTTAGATATTAATTCCAGATTTATTATTTTATACCAGACAGACTGTATTTTTTTAATGTTTATAAGTTAATCTGCTAAATTTTCAGCCAGTTATACTAAGGCAACTTGATATTATTTTCAATTATGAAAATTGATACATTATAAAACAATGATTATTATTTTATTTATCTAAAAACTTCAGGTAATTTATCTAAGAACTAGAGAAAATTCTGCGATGCCATGTCGTTCCGATATTAAAACACTAATGCACTTGCAGCTAAAAGACCGAAAACACTTTAATAGACTAACGTAGTCTTACAATGCATGGAATCAATGCACTCTCTAACAACCTCATGAGACAGGTATTTTCTGTTTAAATTATGAAGGAGAGAAACGTTATAGTAACAAGATCAATATAGTCTTAATAAAAGTATATTTGAACACGTTTTTTTTTGTTATTTGTAATATAATAACATATCGTTTAATACCAAATATTTATTACACCCCAAAGTACCGACTCGGCGCAATTCATCGATCAGACAAAGATTGTTTTCATGTTTGAATGAATCCTATAATTTTCAACTCGTCAGTCATGAACATTAGACTATAGGTCGTCGTGTTTACAAATCTGTTTTGTATTACTAACTAAAACAATAAGAAGAAGGTGAAAAAAGTTATATTTAGCCTTATTTAGGTCGAAAAATTATATTTTTACAATAACACCTACAACAGAGAGATAAAATTTCAAATATTAAAGATCTCTGTATCTCTGATTTTAAATATCTAGTTCAAATGAAAATATGCAATTATTTTTTACATTATTGTAAAGCAGGTTAGAGTGAGAGTCATCAAGGTATTCGCTCTAGTTCTTACACTGGCGTCTGAAATATAAATTATCTGTTTTTCTTGACATACAAAGCTATTTATAATATACGTAATATTCAGATGTTCTATATATTTGAATATATTTTGCAATATTATTAATATTGCAAAATTTATTTTAAACAAATATTAACAGTTGTCATTTATAAAGTAAAATGTTATTCATTAAATGAAATTTTTCATGTGATCAGATCAGCGACATTCGTTAATTCGTTGTAATTAGACAAACATATTTTGTAAATATACATAAATATTGAGTCAATAAAAAAACACTAACAGATAAATATGAGATGTTCGAAAGAGATGCTTTCTTTAACGTTATTTATCTAATGAAATTCAGTATTTTATATAAGTATCAGTTCCAGTTCACATGTATTTCAAATAATTAATTATTTGTTCATTATATATGATGGTAATTTTGTTCTTAGTAAATACATCTTTGAAAACTAAATCTCATAGAACTATTTAATTTAAAAAGCATACACAAAGTGTTCTTTAACACGAAAAGTGCACTTTATATAAAAGGAAGAGCTTTGTGTTGTGGTTATCTTTGTTCTGATTACGAGTAGAAACCGGATTATATAATATTTTACTAACAAATTTGTTTAAAGAAGATTCTTTTGTAGTACAATAATTACTTAAGGTTTAAATAATGTTGCATTTTGGGATATTGTAAATAATAAGCAGGGACAAGAACACTGGTATACTTGATTATGAAACCAAATTAATAGTATTATGTATTTTTGTCTGTATATTAGTTGGAGCTTGTTCAAATAAAGCATTTTTACAGGTTATTACAAAAACATTTACTAGGATCTGCCAGCCGTGCGCGGCGGGAGTTGAGCTGAGTTCCTCTCCTTTCTTCTTTTCTTGATAACTTTTAAATGGCTAAACAATTTTTCAATCAGTTTTCGCTATAACATCCGCGTTTGTCTCAAATACGCATGACAAAAATTTTAGCTAATTATCTCGTCGCATTCTTGAGACAACTAAACACAAAAAAGGTCTCCCAAACGGTTAAGAGCTTGGCTTACGCTCAGCTCAATAAATTAATATCCCTTCTAAACTAGCCATGATAAGTTTTACACATTACATATATCTGCAAATTACGTATGCTCCAAACATTTAAATATATAAGTACATCTTGAAAATTGTTTCAATTGTTTCATTTCCAATTACTACTGTTTACGACCGTCGTGGAAACTCAATATTATAAAATATTTTTTAAACATTTTTACACGAACGATATGAATACTCTTTCAATTGTATTCAGTATTTTAAGATTATTTTCGTAACTCGTACTAAAAAAATGAAATTTTCGCGTCTCGTAAAATAAAGCATAAAGTGGTAGACATGTGCATACTTATATTTATACCTATTATTTAAACAATTATTATTTTTGATGTTATATTTATATCAAAGTCTAGTATTATATAAATATATGAAATAAATACTTGTTTAAAATGTAACATAAGACTTATTCGACGCAAAACTAAACTATTAGTTTAAAGAAATACTCGTATTTTATTGAACTTAACCAGACGAGACGAGACGAGACGAGATGAGACGAGACGTGATTGCTTAATGCCCTCTACGGGGGCCTAATTCTGCAAAAGTTGGTACACAATATTCACATCCAAGTCCATTAGCAGTCTAAGTACAAAAGTAAATTATAATAATTTTATTATTGGCGTGGTTAGTTACTTGTTTTTTCCAGACCTTACTTAAATTATAATTTGCTATAATCTATATTACATATATAAGCGATTTATCTCAGTGGATTCACCATGAAATCTCCGAAACTATCTGTCCGCTTAACTTAAAATTTGACGTAGTTACTTCATTTGTGACGTAGACGTCCACTAAGAATGGATTTTATGGAATTCCTATCCCAACGGATTTCAACATTTTGCCAAGTTTTAAACCTGTAGGAGCCATACACTTAACGCGGGGGTAAAAGTTACTATAGCAAAGGCTACGATGACAACGGATAATATGACAAAGGTTTACCATAGCAACCCAAGTTCACATTCAAATTAAGAGTGTGCCCAGAGAAGCGCGAGGGAATAAGCTGGTATATTAATAACTACAGTAATTTAATAGTTTATTTATCTTAGGAAAAACTAGCAGATTACCCGTGCTTTGCGACGGATGGCGAAAGTGATCAAACATTTCGTTTGAATTTCCACACCACCTAGGAGGTATCTAACAGGCACGTTATAGTTTTTGCAGTTTTTTAGCTGGAACTTTGGAACGGTCTGGACCTTTGCAAAATCCTTTCTTATTGCACCTATTCAATATGTCAGGAGCCTTGTGTCCAAATTTCAGCTTTCTAGGTATTACGGTTTGGGCTGTAGAGCGATGAATGAGTCAGTGAGTCAGTCAGTGAGTGTCTTTGTGTTTTATGTATTAAGATTTAATTCATACACGAATTTTATTTCAAATGTGTATAACAATCACACTCGTTCATTTATATGAAAGGATATTACGTTATTAACTAACTAGCTTTTGCCCGCGACTTCGTCCGCGTTTCCGTCGTTTTTCGAAAAAAAAATTAGCAGATGTCCTCCCTCATAGTTTTGACGTAACAGGCAGATTCACTTTCGTATTTTAGAAGGGCAATAGTAATATAATATGCCAATCCACAAAACTGTTGAAAAATATAAGTAACCGCAGAATATTATAATATACCCACGCTATACCCACGACTCGGTCAGCGTGTAACTCCTTGTTTTTTATTAAGATAATATATTGCTAATATTTTTAGATCAAATTAAAATGTTTCAGCGCAAAGCTTCTGGGTAGACTATGTTAAGAGTCGACCCGTCCGGCACGTGAACGTAAAGATTCCTAGAATTGCTAACCCGGGAAAGAGCGACGTATAATTGACCATGCGAGAAACAGCTAACACCGAGATCTACTCCAGCAACACGAAAAGTCTGCCCTTGAGCTTTATTGATAGTCATGGCATAGCACACCGATACTGGGAATTGCGTTCTTTTAAATTGGAATGGAAAATTATTTGGTATTATGGGAATTCTGGGAATAAAGACAGTTTCTCCTGCACCGCAACCTGTTAAAATTTGAGCCTCGATTACATTTTGTTGCAACTGGGTTACTTTTAGCCGAGTTCCATTGCAAAGTTGAGGTGGTCTTAAATTTCGGAGCAGAATTATCGGTATGCCAATTTTTAAACAAATTATATGAGAAGGTAGTCCAGGCATACTTAAAGAATTTAAAAATTCTATCGGGTAATTAGTGGCTTCTTGTTCATCAACCATTCTATTTATTGAACTATAAACTTTGCTTTCTCCCTGTATATTAGACAGTATTTTATTATTAATTTCAGATGCCTGGTCATTGCGAGGAGTCAAAATGGACCTTTCGCAAAGCCAAGAATTGTCCCTATTTAATATAATTGTTATGTCACCGTAAACCGAAGATATAAGATGTTGTTGGGATTGCACTATACAACATAACTCAGGTGTCAGAATAAGTTTTCCTTGGTGTAGTTGTGGATAGGTACCTTCACCAATCTTCAATAATGTATCAGAAAATTCACGATTATCTGCGTTGTCTCCAGTTCTCACTCGCATATTTATAGTCAAATGCACCGATTGTATATCACGCCACAAATAAGAGCTTTTCAGGCAAGCCCTAATCTCATCAGCTCGGGTTCCCCGTGGTATTACCGGTAAGGTTTGTCGGAAATCACCACAAAATAAAACCGTAATACCGCCCATTGGTCGATCATTTTGTCTTATGTCCCTTAGAGTTCTGTCTACTGCTTCTACTCCTTTTCGATGGGCCATCGTACATTCATCCCATACGATTAAATTACACTCACGCAATACCTTAGCTTTGTCGCTATTTCTTGAAATACTACAGGTTGGACTTTCCGTGCGATCTAAATTAATTGGTATTTTAAACATAGTGTGAGCAGTCTTACCTCCTGGTAGCAATGTTGCAGCTATACCTGATGAAGCCACGGCAAGAGCGATTTTACGCTGATTTCGAACATAAGCTAATATTAATTTAGTCAAAAAAGTTTTCCCAGTTCCTCCAGGTGCATCTAAAAACCATATTGTTCCTAAATTATTCTGCACACTCTCGCACACGCGATCATAGACTAAGCGTTGTTCTGCAGTCATCATTGGGACACCGTTTTCTAATGTTACCAGCAGTTCCATTGGGTTGTAACCAATCTCTGCGGAATATTCCCTATTGGTAACCTCTCCGACTGAGGTTGGCGTTGGCAAACCATATTCACAAAGTGATTTACCGCCTACTGCTGTTAAGTCTTCCTGAAGAGCTAATAAGCACTGATTTATAGCCAGATCTCGAAAATTATCATTAGTTGCGCCTTCATTATTGTGAGATAAATTCCGAAGAAAGTCTTCTGCAAATTTTTCTTTATATTTTTCCCATAATTGGACAGGATCAGATAAATTACAAAATGTGAGTAATGTTACAAATAAATGGCGTAACCGTCGTGGATTATCACTAACACAGGATTCTGCTAAAGCGTCATCCCAATGTTGATCATTTTCAAGCAAATGACGCGCTTGGCAAGCTGCATGATAAGTTGGATAAACAACATCGTCTACTTTTCTCAAATCTATAAATGATGTTGGTCCTCGCACTGTATGTAATAATAATCTCAAATAAAAACACTCTGCGTTGTTAGGATGAACAGTATACACTCTACCAAGAACATGTTCTTTGAAAATACCTGTCTCGCCATCTACAGGCCTGCCTCGGCGTCTACGGTTAAAGACACCTCGTTGTTTATCGTAGGTATAATACGATGGAACTTCTTCATACAAAAGAGACTTTGCGAAATTATCAGTTTGGCAAAGTCGAAAGAATGCCAATAAAGTTGTTTGTCTAGGGTTCTCTAATCGTTCTGTAACATTTTCGGCGTTAAAATATATACGTTGACCGCCTTCCAGATGAACATCCAGATGGGTCACAGGTGGATATCTTTCGTGAATATTAAAACTTAAGATCCGCCACACAGCTTCTGAAGAGCTGATATATCTGCCTGACTGAAATCTAGTAACTTCATCATGTTCATTTCTTAACGCAAACGTAGCTTGGTCACTGCCCTTGTTAATGTACTTACAAATATATTTAATTGACTCTACACTATTACACATTTCTACATTTATGTGAGCTTGAAATGCTCTGGACAATACAGGCGAATACGGAACGACCCACCTATTATCTAAAGTAACCTGTTGTCCAGACATTCGCTTTTCAACAGTAAAACCACCATTGTCTCTTGAACGGCGACGATATAATGGGTATCCATCATGTCCTGTTACAGTTTCATCCACTAATGCTTTTGGATACCTTTTAGTGCAACGACCGTCTTGCATGCAAGGAGCATTTGCGTTAAATGCACCACATGGACCATGTATCATATGAGTTTTAACAATGTCGTATAACAGGGGATCTGCAGTCGGATCTGGAATTTCAGCACTGATTAATCTGTCTACATCATTAGGTCGAACCTTATCTTTTAACCAAAGCAAGATATGTGCGTGAGGTAAGCCGCGTTTTTGCCACTCAACACTATACATATAACACAATACTTCTCCAAAAATGTTATCTTTGGTAAGAAGATCTATCATTGATTTTAATTTTAAATGAAACACTCTTGCAATAATATCATGGCGGTCATGCGGTGCCTGACCCTCAAGAAGCTCCCGAGTGATTTCATCCCACTTGGGATTGGTAGTTACAGTAACAAATAAGTCGGGACGTCCATATTTTCTTACGTAACAAAAAGCGTCTTGAGTACGTTCATGCATGTAGCGTGGACCACCAGTAAAAGAAGAGGGTAAAATAACTAAACGACCCATATTCACAGTATCGTTATCTTGCTGCATGGCATCGCGAAGGTGCACGTATTCTTCAGCGCGCAGCTGCCTTTGATTAGATCGTATATAAACTAATCTTTCGGTTTCAATTTTTGCGTACATGTCAACAATAAACTGATTAAATAAGCCACGAAAACGTTGAAAGTATACCAATCTATTCCGTCTCACTTGCAGGTGGTAACAATAAAATTGAAGGCATGACACCTTTTTATTATAATTAGGTGCGCCTGTGCGCGGATCGGTTTGGTATACAGCGAAATTATAACCATCTTCCCCTCGACAGTATATCATAGGATATTGCAAACTGTCGTAAGCCCTGTGGGTTTCGAAAATACGTTGCAAACGATTGTCTCTGGAACGTTATCACGAATATCACGAATAACGATATCACGCCTATCACATTCCTGGTCGACCAGTACTACAGCAACTTCATTCGTGGATGGAACGTTATGACGTCCAGGATGTTCCTGAGTTGGACGCTTATCGGCATTTATAACAATTTTATAATTGTTATTACCATCTTGAGAAAGGGCTTCTAATGCCGATTTAAAACTGCATACGTACGAATTAACCTGATGTAACATGTTCTGAAGTTGTGAAATGAGTTCAGTATTTAAATTCGGAAAATATTGATTTCTTATATTCGACTGTTCGTTGTAATCGGATACAAAATATATTTGAAGAAATTTAGGTTGTTCTTCAGGCAAAAGGGACCCTATCAAATGGTAAACCTGACCTTGTACCTTAAAAGTAGGCATGAAAGGGCCTTCTGAGATTTGTTTAGCACCAAAGGATGTCATTTGGAATGCACTATTATAAGTGCGAATATTATCTAAAAACTGTTTGGATTGCAAATGTTCCCCTAAAAGTAGTGATTTTAAAGGTTCCGGTGGGTCTTCGAACGAAGGCAAATTTATTTTACCTCCAGAACAACAGAAACCAGCAGACTCCTTCCTCCACTTCGAAGCATTACAAAAGGAACATACTACGTTCATATCGCCTATTTCAGAAGATGATCTGTAATCAATTGTGAGGTTATAAGCAAACCCACTTTTATATTTATCGGACCACGCCACCGAATTTGTAGATTGATCTACCACGTGTATATCTAAGTCATTAAGACCATGTCGAAATCTATCTGCAGTAAGACGGGCCTCTCGCTGTTCTTCTGTTTCAAGCGACCGAATATTTTCAATTCTTAATCTTTCATTAGATAAAGTAATCAATTGTTCTTGTCTCAAAGAATTGTAATAATCGCGTCCCGACTCTAGTCGTTGTTCATGCTCATGTTCATCTTCAAGAGATCGAATCATGTTATGGTGCGCCCTATCATTTGTCAAACGGTCTTGATATTGAGTAAAAGTTTCAGATTCTCGAGACAAAATATGACGTTCGCGATCAGCTGTAAGCCGTAATTCCCTCTCAGTGAAGGTTTCGGACTCGCGAGATAAAATATGACGTTCGTGGTCAGCTGTAAGCCGTAATTCCCTCTCAGTGAAGGTTTCGGACTCGCGAGATAAAATATGACGTTCGCGGTCAGCTGTAAGCCGTAATTCCCTCTCAGTGAAGGTTTCAGACTCGCGAGATAATGTATGCCGTTCGCGGTCAGCTGTGAGTCGCAATTCTCGTTGTAAAGCAGTTTCAGCTTCTCGGGATAACGCATGTTGTTCCCGGTCAATGGAACGCCTTAGCTCTCGTTGAGAAGAGCTTTGAGAAGCCCGTGTTGTAGCTCGTCTCGCTCTTTCAGCTGCTAATCGCATCTCTCTTTCTGGAGAGCTTTCATTAGCTCGAGATGTTGAGGCACTAACTCTCATAGAGTTTAACCGATGTGCTCTTTCCTCTTCCGATTCTTGAGAACGCGTCATTCTCATTCTCCTAGCTTGACTCGAAGTTCGAGATAAAGATGGTCGTTTTTTAGGTGGCATCGTTTATTTTATTTTTAATCGACGGTAACTTAAATTCTATTTAGTTACCCAACAAAAAACTTACGTCAGAGGTCCTAACTATAGCTAAGTATATAATAAATAGAATATAAATCTAAGTGCCTATTAAAACTAAAATAATATTCTAATCGAATTATAAATATGTACGTAGGTACCTACAAATTACAAAAGAATAAAAAATGAAAATAAAGCTATACTTAATGCGTGTGCAATACTATCTACACTTACCTACTTCACTTAAAAATGAATAATAAGAAATACCTACAACTACTGTAATTAATCAAAGTACCTATGCTAATACAAAAAAAACCTTAGATGTTCTAAGTACAGCTGCTATATAATAAAAAAAATATAAATCTAAGTGCCTATTTAAACTTAAATACCTAATATTCTAATAGAATTAAACTAAGAAATATGTACCTACCTACCTACAACTTAGGTACAAAAAAAAAAGAAATGAAAATAAAGCTAAAACACGTGTGCAGTATAGGTAGATAGTAGGCAATATCTACCTATACCTACTTCACTTAAAAATAAATAAAAAATACCTATGAATACTATAATTAATAAAAGTACCTACCTACGCTTTTATCTACTCAATACAAAAAAAACTAAACATAAAATGCCCAAAACTAACCTATCAGTAACTAAAAATCTAACAATAATCTAATCTATCTATCTATTATCTAATCTAAAAATCGAATCTAAATCTACTTAAAAAGAAATAAAATAGGAACTATTAATAGTTAAGAATTTAAACAAAACTAAAACTAATTTAGAAAATAACAACAAAAGAAATTAAAATAAACTATTTAAAGACAAAAAGTCGCGCTGATAAGCACGGTTTATAAAATAACAATTATTGTCTGTCAATAAAGTTCAACACTCTGAACGCATCAACAGCCAAACATTGAATGATGCTTGCGCTCGCCTCCCGCCCCTTTTATACTCTGCCGCCGCGAGCCCCGTCGAGCGCGGCAACCGTTACGCAAAAATAATCCTTATAGCTTGATTCACTATTCACGCGCGATGTCTTGTTGGCGTATTTCATGTAAGTAAGTATAAGTTTGGTGTTTCTATACCGATTTCAATGATTCTTTTTTTATTGAATTGGTGCTAATGTTTATTTTTTTTTTTAATTAGGAATGATGGTGAGCATTATTGGTTTTATAAACGTAAAAGTAAACAAATATAATAAGAAATCTCCGAACTGCTAAGCTATCGAGAGTTATGCGTGTTATTGTGAGTTAACTATAAAAGGTAGATATATGCTGTCTTGGAATATTTTTCGTGTATTTTTATGTAGAATATTTCCGTTATACATAGTTTCTATGTAGCTCTAACCATTAAGGCTGCACACGCGACGGAAGCTTAAAAAATCAAGCAACTTCTCCCATTTTCTCAACATTTCCTTTCACTGCTCTGCTCCTATTCATTGTAGTGTGATGAAAAGTATACTATTACCTGCCCAGGAGTATAAAGAATAATTGTACTAAGTTTCGTTAAAATCCGTCGAGTAGTTTTTTTTTCTATAAATAACATACAAACAGACAGACAGACAGACAAAAATTTTTTTAACTGCATTTTTGGCATCAGTATCGAACACTAATCAACCCCTGCTACTTATTTTGTAAATATATTTCATGTACAGAATTGACCTCTCTACAGATTTATTATAAGTATAGACAACAATGCGTCGTCATTGTGTGTTACCGGTCTTTAGGGAGCCGCTTCCGTAATGTTGTAAGAACCGGGAGTGAGGTTATAAACACTTCCCACGTGACGCTTGTATGCGCCCCTCATTATATAAGATTATTTATTATCTTTTAAATTTATGTTCTTAAATCTTCTTAATAACACTAGAACAAATCAATACATAAACCTATCCCCTTAAAAATATGCGAATTAATCGATAATAATTCTGCCTTGAGATGGCTTATGACGTCTTACAGGTAATCAAGCTTAAAAATATATTATTTAAAATAAAGCTTACGAATTTTTTGAATAAAATAAACAATATTTGATGTTTAATTTTATAGAAAAGCTCATTTAGTCCACCACTTCATACCTAACCTTTTCTCTTTTTATTTGTATTTTTGTCTCTTTAACTCAATCTATTCTAAAATTAACTTTAGTCGACAATTTCCAATATATATAAATAAATATTGAAAATGTTATGAATACTTGACGTTTTTTTTAATAAGTTTCATCAGTGCTCAAAAACTGTTCGAAATTATTAACTATCACTTTTTAATGTATACAAAAAGAAACAGCTATTTTATAAATAAAATTATAAGACTTACATTTTTAGTATTTTAGTAAAGGCTTGATATGTTTTAAATTCATTATATTTTGTGAAAGGTTAGTTTATGTAAATTTTTATATTTATATTTTGGCAACAGATTTCGACAAAGGCGAATCTAAATCTCATCAGGTCGTGTAACAACACGCCAGTTCAGATAGCATGAATGTGAACGATGGAATACTAGAGTTCATAGATTTGAGCTTGTGTTAAAGTTTTTTTCAATAAGTAATAATTAAAAAGTAAACTTCGATAAATCCATATTGTTGTTTCAATTAAATTATAAAAAAATAACAATCATTTAAAAGAAAATTCAGAGGACATAAACGTATCTGAATTATAATGTTTACCCAGTAAATTGATTTAGAGTAAAAGTAGAAAGATTTATTTTATATTTAGATCGACACGTGACTAGCAGAACCCGACGTATGCTTAACATGGCGGCAAATTGCTTCTGAACTATATAATATATATATTTTTTCTTACTAGGGTTTCGAAGCTTTCGTAGAATTAACATAATACTTAAACTTGTGGGAAAGGTGGCGTAACTTTTTCTCGAAATATAATTTGAATGAATTGCAAAGTAAGTAAACATGTCAAAACGAATTGCTTATGCAATTCAGGTATAAATGTGTAGTTTCCAAAAGCTAATACAAAAATAGCTTTTGGTGCTTAAAATTAGACAATCTAACTAGATTTTTTTCTCTGAAACTATGTCTCGTGCGCCTTTATAATATTTTTTTTATTTTGAATTACCAGAACCATTATTTTTAGTGGATCGTTAATGACTTTCATGAAACTATAAAATTGTATACATTGTTAAACCATTGTTCGTTCTCTTTTAAATTTATATATTTGTTTATAATATACGTTAGATTTCAAATTTTATGTTTTTAGTTATAATTTTTTAAATTATTGTAGTACTTACTTATTTATTATTATTTTCCTTTAATCTTTACAAATGGGTTCTTTATTGATTTCTAAAGTTTAAGTTATAATAAGAGGAAGAATTTACTAATATATATTAACATAATAAAAAGTTTCTCCGTGCGAAGATATGTTTTGTTTTTTTAAAAATGAAAATGGTTGAATGAAAAAAATCTTAAAACATTTATTATATCTATTTGTAAAGAAAGATGTAGGGCATTAAAATAATATCCCTAATATTACTCTAAGGCTTTTATAGCAGGTTCATTCGAAAAGGTCCAAAAATAAAAATAGTTTTAATATCCCAAATAATTCAATAATACAACTTAATATTACTTAACATTTAGTATTTATAAGCAATGAAATATAATTAGTGTCTGCAAATCAACTAATCTGTTTCGATACAATATATTTTGTAAATACGTAAACATTACCGAGCCATATCAGTGGATTTTAAGTATCTAAAATTACGGAATTTGTAAAATGAACCATATTTATATGAGTTTAAGATAAATTTTACGAATGTTGGTCGTTAAGTCCCTTTAGAGTGGCATGAGATGGAGATGATGAATGTGTAACGGCACATGCTCTAACCCAAAATCACTTTTTCCCAAAAACAACAAGGATATAGAAATGCGGAACTGCCCGCTATTTATTGAACTTCATACAATGATAAAAAAAACATACCAATTGAAATATAATCACTTATACTATGGCATAAATAACAGTATAACCAAAACATACTCTTTCATTTTTTTTTTTGGGATTCTATAGCTGATTGTCAAGTAAGTGAAGCGAGTTCTGTCAGACCTAGTCTCCTCTTTCCTTCGCCATGATTTATAAACTAGTATATATGGAGAGAAAAGGAGGAAGTGTGGATATCCGACTGTATTCCTCACTTACTATAAGATAAAAAATATTTGCTACTTTAGCTGAAGTGTGAGAAGGTACTCTAGTCGTGTCTACAAGCTTTGTTTAGAATCTATGAATGACTATAGCTAGAGTAGAGCTATGGCTAGAGCTAGTTTATCTATAGCTACAGCTAGTCTATCTATAGCTACAGGTAGTCTATCTAGAGCTAGACCTAGTCTGTCTAGAACTAGTCTATCTACAGCTAGAGTTAGTCTATTTAGAGCTGGCGCTAGTCTGTCTGTACCGTTAAAAAATGTTATTAAATATTATATGTAGATTTATAAAATCTCGAAATAATAATGTGCTATAAATTATATTTACATGACACATCCATAGTTTCTATGTGTAATCCTAAATCATAGTACATGTATTATTTGCTCCACAAATCCTGCGGACATATTCAATTTCGGGTAATGAGAGTATCAACTGGACTGAGATTCAATTGACCGAGGTCATCGCCTCGATACATAAAGTAGGTAAATAGGAATGAATGGGTTTACTGGAGTAAGATTTAATGGAATTAGGTCGTCTTTCATTATATATTATACATACAAAATAAGTTTTGAATTTATTTTAAATTTCATACATGATTTATTTAAATCTTTGATGATGTTCTCAATATATTCAATAAAAAAATATTGTAATTATTTAAAAAAAAATAATATTTTTTGCTGGCTTTACCAGTCTTACAGGGATCACATTACAACATCAGACGTAATTAATCATCTCAAACAAGAACTCGGTATTAGAGGATTTGGTACGGACCCTTTGTTTTTATATTGGGAATTAGTTTGTGAAATCAATTTATTGTGGGAATGGATGAAATTTAGTGTTGAATTTTTTTTTAAATTATTCAATGTATAGTAAATTTAGCGCAGAAAGATTAAAGATTATTTGATATAATTAGCTGCTACAATTTCTGTGAAGCGAGTGCTTTGTTTGGATAATGTTTAACATATTATAAAGATATTAACAATAATAACATATATAAGTATCTAAATCTACTTTTATGTTAAACATATTTTTATATATTAGTAGAGTAGATTTGTTTCAAGAGTTTTAATTTGTTTGTAAGCATTGAATGAACAAAATTTTTCTATTGTTGATAACAGTAAATTAAGACTGCAGTTGGATTCGAACTTTTAGATTTACATTTTGTTCGGTTATAAAGCAGACATGGAAAAAAAATCAATCCTATTTCTTAAAATGTAAAGTTTTCGTTAACTGCTAAGAGAATTTTATTCTAACTTTCAGTGTTTTTATTACTAGTACGTTTTATACCATTTATATAAATAAGTTAGTCTAAACTTTATACGGGAGGTAATGGATTCAAAAGTTTGGTTGTAAACGATCTTATTTTTATAACCAAAGTTTTCTTAATGGATTTTGGAGGCGAAATAGTGTGTTTAATTGAAAAAAGAGCATCTACATCATACTATCATCCCAAGTTTGGGATCAATAACCGAAAGCTTGTAGCTTTATTTTAAGTTGGAGAGTGTTTTTACAGAAGGGCTTATTTTGATACGTACGATATCAAAATAAGGCTGACACATCCATTTGATACACAAGTGATCACTGGTATGGATTCAAAGTGGAAAAGATATAAATAAATAACTAAAAATATAAACTGAAATAACATGCTAATCCATTATGGAAAATGTAAAAGTTTTTAAGTACCTACTTCATAATATATGCTAATAAATTAAATAAAACTTAACATACTAAAGATGAGCGTTAACTTAAATCCGAGAAAATTATTTCTGTTTTGCAATTTTATGTCATTATAAAAGCCATATTCACTCAGAGACTCGTAAAACTGCTATATCGAACTTAAGAAGTCGTAAAAAGCTGACAAACATCGGAAGTTGGGACATAAAACGCCGAAATCATCAAGCAGAGCCAAAGTTCACTTGTTCAGTTTATGCCTATAGATATAACTATATTAAATATAACATACCAATTTTGTTTGTAATGAAAATAATAAAGAAAGGCTTACATTGTATTTATGGAAAGGAAGATTTTAGTTGCACAGTTCTATGGAGAAGAGCCTTATTATATATTTATTTTATACTAATGACTTCAAGAGGCATGACTGATATGCGAAATCAAATTAAAGTGGTGGTATTAAAAGAATACTAAAAAACCAACCAACCCACAACTAGTTACATTATTACATTTATAATTTTAAACTATTAATTAATAATAATTACATGATCTTATGAGTAAGCATGAAAATCACAGTACACTATTAAGTATGATCTGGAAACATCGTTCCCAGTTGTTAATAGCAAAATAAGGTGTTTATATTTTATAAATAATTTTCAATAGTTAAGTTCATGATATTTATTAAACCTCAAAAGATTCAAAGGAAAATCTCAGTGATAAGTAAGGGATGTCGATACCAACTTTCATAAAACTTTAAAGTAAATACACAGTAAAGTGCAAACGCTGAAAATCCTAAAGAAAATGTCACAGGATTTTGTGGTAAAATATAAAGCTGGAGCATGTTGTGAAGCGTATTGTTTTAAACAATATTTGAAATATTAAATTTGAACTTTATGCGCACGTATTAAGATATAAATTCCAATGCTGTAATTCCAAAGGCATTATTAAATATTGACAAGAAAAGTCTTCGCTTTTAACTTTACTAATTAGTCCTGAAGAAAGTACAACGTTTTTAATTTAAAACAACTGTTTATAAAAGCGGTTTGCTTTAATATTTCAGTGAATGATTGCTTAAAAAAACTTAATACAGAGATCCAAGTTTCGGAGTTTAGCTTGAATAATATATATAAAGAAGAATATAGTCAAAATTGAAATCTGTTAGTTCAAGTAAGTTAAGAAATATATATTACTGTAATAATATATATCTGAAATAATTTTTGTATAACAAAATAAGGAATAATATACCAAAAGGTTCTGACTAAAATAATAGTATATTTTTATGAGCACAATAATAGGTTGACATTTATGAAACTCGTCATTCGTAAAAGCGTTTTCCTTATTGTTTTGTTAAAAATAGTATTCGTGTATAAGTTTTTCATTATATTTATAAAAAAAAAAACAATAAAAATTACAAAATGTTGTATATTTTGCATAATCCAGACAATAGCAGTCGGGGACAAAAAATGGGGTTGTTTGATAGCAACGTTCGCTCAATACAACCGGGTCGACCTTTATCAAGCTGACGAATCACCCGTCAACATTTTCTTCTCACTACTACAAGTTTGGCTAACTTTTAAACTATATTATAGTTTATATATGTGATATCTTGTGAGACTTATAGTATAATATGATATTAAATAAGGTTTTTTGTTAATGTTGTTACATATCTTTAAATAAAATAAAAGTTTTTATTTAATACACTTAAAATATTTTTTACATCTTACTATTTTTAATGCTATTAATGTTTAAAATGTAGAAATTAAGTACTATTGAAAAAAAAAAAATCATATATCTCAAAACATTGCCAATCAACGAAGAGATAATGTTTAATAATAACATGAATATAGTTTCAAATTTATAATAAAATAATGCTCAAAGTAAAACCCTTATAACAATATATATTCAGAACCTTATAACCCGGATAAAATAAAATAACCGGGTCATATATAACGTCATACAACCGGTTACCCGGCTTCATACCAAGTGACGAATCACCCGTCACTGCTTCCTTGTCAATAGGTTTTGACGCGTTGAGCTTTGTCATACTGATTTTATCATTGTCAGCGTGATATATGTGCTCTAATGCCTATTGCAATTTGGTATTCGGGTGAAGGTAACATATGTGTAATGTATTGTAAAGTATATTATGTTTATAGTTTAATAAGGTATTATAGAAGTTATATTATGGTCCGGTCAAAACAAAAGTATTTTTTTTTTTTTTTTTTTTTTTTTTTTTTATGTTATAGGAGGGCAAACGAGCGTGCGGGTCACCGTTAATATGTGATCACCGCCGCCCATGAACTCTTGCAACATCCGAAGATACACAAGAGCGTTGCCGGCCTTGGAGAAAGGAATATATGCCTTTTTTGAAGGTACCCATGTCGTATCGATCTGGAAATACCGCCGAAGGAAGTTCGTTCCACATTTGAGTGGTACGTGGGAAGAAAGTCCTTGAAAACCGCACAGTTGAAGATCGCCACGCATCCAGGTGGTATGGATGGTAAAGGAGGCGATGGCGAGCTGTGCGGTGGTGAAATTCGGCGGTAGGCATCAGATCGAATAGTTCTTCGGAACACTCCCCGTTGTAAATGCGGTAGAAGACGCACAAAGCAGCCACGTCTCTACGCAATGCCAAAGAGTCCAGCCGTTCGCAGAGCACCGGGTCCCCGACAATCCGAACGGCTCTCCGTTGTACGCGGTCAAATGGTAGAAGCTGATATTGGGGTGATCCGGACCAGAGATGAGAACAGTACTCCATGTGTGGCCGGACCTGCGCCTTGTAGAGCGCAAGTCTTTGGCCAGGTTTGAAATACTGCCTCGCTCTATTGATCACTCCCAATTTCGTCGAGGCCAACTTGGCCTTGCTCTCCAGATGACCACGAAACTGACAGTCGCTCGAAATGTCGAGACCAAGTATTCTGATACTTGGCGAGGCAATAAGAGGAGTGCTCTCGAAGAGCGGTGATACGACAAATGGGGTTTTTTTAGTGGTAAACGCGCAAACCTGTGTCTTGTCGGGATTGAACTGAACGTGGTTCAGTTCACCCCACTCAGAGATCATTCCCAGGGAAGTCTCTATTGAAGACACAAGTTTCTTTCGGCACTCATCGACGTTTTCCCAAGAGAGACCTGCACGACCGGAATATACCGCATCCCCAGTGCTGTCATCCGCATAACAATGTATGTTGGAAATATCCAACATATCATTGATGTGCAGGAGGAACAGAGTTGGGGATAGCACGCAGCCTTGGGGTACACCAGCGTTCACGGGCTTGGGGTCCGAGCAAAAACCGTCGAGAACGACCTGTATGCTCCGCCCAGTGAGGAAGCTGGTGATCCACTTGCATAAACTCTCGGGAAGCCCATAGGAAGGTAGCTTCGAAAGAAGCCCCTTGTGCCATACACGATCGAAGGCTTTTGCCATATCCAGACTAACTGCCAGACCCTCTCCCTTGCTTTCAATAACCGTTGCCCAACGGTGAGTGAGGTATAACAGAAGATCACCAGCTGATCGACCATGGCGAAAGCCATACTGCCGGTCATTGATCAACTGGTGATCCTCGAGGTACGTTAGGACCTGTCGGTTTATGATGATCTCCATTATTTTGGAGAGAAGGGAGGTAATGGCGATAGGTCTGTAGTTAGCTGGGTCCGAGCGATCACCTTTTTTAGGGATCGGATGGACAAGGGCACACTTCCATGAGACCGGGACTACGCCTTTAAGGTAGGAGTGCCGAAATAGACGCGTTAGCACTGGAGTCAACTCAGGGGCACACGTTCGTAGCACCAGTGGAGAAATGCCATCCGGCCCACTCGACTTATGAACGTCCAAGGAAAATAGAGTCTGCCTGATAGTTTTTTGCCGAAAAACTATTTCCGGCATTGAGCTCTGACACCGCGGGATGACAGGCGGTGTCTTCCCGTGGTCGTCCAAAGTCGAGTTGGAGGCGAAAAGAGTGCCCAAGAGATCGGCTTTCTCTTTTGCCGTGTGGGCCAGAGAGTCATTCCCCATGTGCAACGGCGGTAGGGACGGCTGGCTAAAGTTGCCCAGACTGGCCTTTGAAAGCGCCCAGAATTTGCGCGTGCCAGGCGGGTACTTTGCCAGCTGATCCCCAATTTTGACGACATGCTTGAACTTTGCTCTAGCGATTTGCCGTTTGAAGAATCTGGAGGCACGGTTGTATTTCCTCTTCAGAACTCTAGAGTTCGGATCCTTAGTGACTAACGCATTGGCCCAAGCTTGATAAGCCTGCCGTTTGCCAGCTGATGCAGCCCTGACAGACGCATCAAACCAAGGCCGCGATCTGCCACCAAGTGGTACCACAGAGCTTGGTACAAAAAGTTCCATGCCCTGAAGTATCACATCAGCTACAGCCGCAGCGCAGTCACTAGGATCGTTGGAAGGGAAACAAATCGGCCCCCATGGGTAGGATGCAAAAAAAGACCGCATTCCATCCCAATCCGCTGACTTGTAGTGCCAAACGCGTCGAGTCGCAGGTCTTGTGCGAGCTGGACGTTGAATGGGCACTACACTCCGTACCAGACAGTGATCAGAGGACCCTAAAGGAGCCTCGACAGCGACCTGGTACTTTTCTGGATGTGTAGTCAGCAGAAGATCCAACAAAGAGGGCGTGTGGCTGTCCACATCCGGTAGACGAGTGTGCGTCTGTACCAGCTGGGACAGACCATTTGCCAGAGCAAAGTTAAACACAGATCTCCCCGCGTAGTCGGTTGCACGTGACCCTAACCATTCGGTATTGTGCGCGTTAAAGTCCCCGAGGACTACGACTTCGGCGGAGGGAGTCTGAGATAGCAGGTCGTCAATCTTCGCTTGAACGTGGCCCAACAGTTGATCTGTTTGTGCATTACCACTATGGGACCTGTAGAGGCACGCGTAGAATCTGACGTGATCGTCCATGTCCACGCGCAGCCAGAGCACGGACAGGTCCCACCTTCAAAAATCTGAAGGCGACGGTAGCAGATATCCTCCCTTACGAACACAGATACCCCGGCGTGTGGTATAAAATGATGTTCTAGTTTATACCCGGGGTATGATAGGTACGCTGTGTCGCTAGGTTGTGATATCTGCGTCTCCGTCAAAAACAACAAGGCCGGCTGCGCCGTCTCAAGGTGGTAGTGGACGGCGTTTAGGTTCGAATGAAACCCCCGGATGTTACAAAAGTCAACATCTAGAGTGGAACGGGGTGCCGCTGTTTGCCGTCGTTTGCCCTCAGGAAACACTAAGTGCGATACTTTGCCCGCCCCAGATACGACGGGCAGCCCGAGCAAAATCCGAGGATCATTCCCCCGATTTTGCTCGGGGAGGGGGTCCCCGGCTTCATCAAAGCCGGTACCCTCCTGGGGTATTTTTCTTTTATGCATCGCGTTCATGTTTGGCGGGGGGGGGGGGGGGGGGGGGGTTTGGGCTTCCGGATTCTCTCACTCACCGACGGAACATAACCAAATGAATTTGGTTACTACACGTCGGTCTTCTGTGAGAGGGTGGTCCTTCCCCGGTCGAGCCAGCCCAATACGAGCTGCAGTCAGATAACTACAGCTAGGCTCTACCACCTAAAAAAAATTTTTATCTTCATTACAATACAAAGTATAACTGAATAATTTATTAAAATCTTATTAACCCTTATATGTATGTACTCATTGAGTATTTCCATTGAAAAACCGCGTCGTTTCAAGTAAAATCACAATATAAGTAATAGCTCACATTATATGCAGTCGCATTTTCACAACGCTTTACTTAATTACACTGCCGTAAACAGGAGCGAGCGTTGTAGACCAGGAGATGGCTTTCAAAATATATTCAAATTCATTTATCAAAAACGGTAACATTTCTTCATATTCAACATTATGTTAAAGATTTGTGAAATAGTCGTTACAAATTCAAAAAATATTTTTATTCAAAAAGGCATTTACACGCACTTTTAAATCAATTATTACAATAAAAAAGGTAAGTGTAGTCAGTTCGTCAGTAAGCTACTACCAACTCGAAATGCTGCTCTGTTGAGAATAGCCTGCTAGAAACAACAGTAACTCTTTTTAAAAGAAATTTAACATTCTTAGATGATGTACATTATAATACCCTGCAAATGAGTCAACAACTTAAGTTCACTAAAAACTCTGATCGTTATAATAAGATTTATTTCACATCAAACTTTTGATTTTATATTTAAAACTAAGAAAAGGTACTCTTGTGGAACTTTATTATATATGCTCATAAAGGATTTGTTAACTATACACAATAAATAAAACATTAATTAGCTTGTAACTATAAACATAAAAAACGCCATATTTTTATATGGTTTAAAATGCTTGATAAGTTTCTAGTCAGTCTCTCAGATCATACGGGCGCGGCAATCAAGTATACGATGGCAACATTTCAGGCGAGCGTACTTTAGATTCATGTTCGACCTTTACTTAAATAGGTAAAAGCATCGTGCAATTAAATTAATTATGCAAATGGTCCTGAAATATACTTTAAGATAAATATGTTTTTAGGATTATAGTTCAGGTGGATTTTTTAGTAATGGATGCGAATGTGTTTGAAAAAAGTAGTGGTAAATGTTAAAAACTATGAATATTTTTTCTTATAAGCGATACTATTTCTAATAAATATTATGTAAGTAAAAAGTTAATGTTGAAAGGAGCAAAAATCTATGATTAATAAATTTTAAAATTTTATGCTGGGTGTAATTCTTACACTCGAAGAATCAAGTTACAAATAGGCATACACATATGATTTTTTTTTTTTGAGTTATCACTTACAATATTCGAATTATTACAATTTAAAAATATTTATACACACTGCTGATATTATTATTACACGTACAGATTGTACATACGGATGTATTGATGGTAAAACAAAAAAAATGTTTTTCTATTTATATTGTATTCAATCTGGTAACTATACTGAGATCAAATTAATTCGAAAAATGGTTGGATGTTTACAAGAGAATGTTTACTAAAAAAATATATGTTTACATTCATTTAAGTTTTCTTTACTGGTACATAAAACAATTATATATATATATAAATATATATAATTTTACAATTTCTTGTGTCATATTTTACCCAAGCCAATAAAACCTTTATGAACAAAGTATTAATAGGTTATTGTGCAAAATATATAGTTAATACGTATTATTTTTAATAAATTGTATTAAATTTATTTAAAATCATTTTATTGTACCATGAATTGAAATAATTATAACTCTTTGTAAAACGATTTAATTAAATATTCTAATTTTAAGATCCCTTGACAAAACTTAATTTCGCAGAATTTAATAAATTTTGTTTGAAATGAGCAGCCATGCCTACCAGCTTATTATTAGAATTTTATTTAAAAACTGATTATAATGAAGTCGTTTTTTGAGGAAAATATATTATACCTAAAATTTCGAAGACGAGAGAGAGAATATCTCATATTTCAGTTTTATAAATTTTATATGTTTTATTAATCAGATGATATCAGATACAGGAAAAATTAAATCAAAAGATTGGAAAAGTGAGTATTTGTTGTTGTCTTATTTATGATATAATTTTTTTTCTTTACAACTTGATACTGTTAGTATGTTGTAATAAATACTGCAATGCATTATTTTTATATTTGTAAGAAATTTACAAAGCATGTATATAAGTATGTTAAAAAATATTTTCTCTAAAAAAAAACATTTTCAAACTAAATTTTGATTGATAAAACTTAATAATCAAGAATTTACGAAGTTGCTATTATAAAAAGTACGCACAATTGACAAACACAAATCTGTTACATGTTATTCATAATTTCAGAATCGCCTTATCATTGAAAAGATATACCAAAGTGGAAACTCTTTACTTGGTCGTAATGTAGTTACATATACATATTTTTTTTCTTTTTTACAAACAAAAATGACGCAATTCATGATAAATAATAAATATTTCAGGCCTTATCACCAGAAAGGGTTTTTATTTAAAATTAAAATTTTCCATAATTACAAATGAAAATCATTCCAAACCATTAAATTACAACATAGGTTTATTTCAAGGTTGTTGTATTTCTCCAATTATATTTAACATAGTGATCAATATTTTAATAGATAAATTAATTAAAAACGAAAAGAAATGGGGTTATCGGTTTAAGTTTAACAATAAATACACAGAATCTTAAAAAGGTAGACAATCAGCCAATAAGTAACATCAAAAAGACTTGGATATATGATAATAATAAAAATTATTTAACATCACGTTTAAATTGGCCTTTCCTCGTTTACGATATTAAAAAGACCCTTTTGTTAAAGTTAGATGCAAGCGTCATAAGGACATTGAAGTCATGGCTCGGGTTAGCGCATCCAGCGGACTCTTCTACCTTATTTAGAGACCGACACAATTTTGGGTTAAAATTAAAGAAACCATCGGAACTCTATAAACACCTAAGAGTGACCAAGAGACATATCATCTCAAAGTCGAATGATGATACTATAACATCTCTCCCAAAAGATAAAATTGTCACGACTTCAATTCCATGAACAATTTATGATAGGTACTCAAACAAATAAAGC
The DNA here is from genome assembly GCA_918358695.1 of Melinaea menophilus ssp. n. AW-2005. Classification (NCBI taxonomy): domain Eukaryota; kingdom Metazoa; phylum Arthropoda; class Insecta; order Lepidoptera; family Nymphalidae; genus Melinaea; species Melinaea menophilus. The sequence continues at coordinate 8,110,500 of OU911054.1, read as the reverse complement.
AGGGCTAGGATCAAGTAGGAAAGAACCAGACATAGAAATAATAAAATCCTTTATTCGGCACGATGAAAATGATAATTACCGGTTGCACGCGATGAGCCTCGAATTGCAAAACGAATGGGTGACCATAGGAGATTTTTGTATTCCATTAGCTTTACGATGGCGCACCCTGCTTCATGATTGGTCCCCAGCATTATTAAAATTTTATCTTAATGCATTCCAAATGACTCTCCCAGATCAAAGTAACTTTTTTTTTTTTATTTTTTTTTTATTTTAGAGGAGGGCAAACGAGCTTGCGGGTCACCGTTGGTATGTGATCACCGCCGCCCATGAACTCTTGCAACATCCGAGGATACACAAGAGCGTTGCCGGCCTTGGAGAAAGGAATATATGCCTTTTTTGAAGGTACCCATGTCGTATCGATCTGGAAATACCGCCAAAGGAAGTTCGTTCCACATTTGAGTGGTACGTGGGAAAAAAGTCCTTGAAAACCGCACAGTTGAAGATCGCCACGCGTCCAGGTGGTATGGATGATAAAGGAGGCGATGGCGAGCTGTGCGGTAGTGAAATTCGGCGGTAGGCATCAGATCGAATAGTTCTTCGGAACACTCCCCGTTGTAAATGCGGTAGAAGACGCACAAAGAAGCCACGTCTCTACGCAATGCCAAAGAGTCCAGCCGTTCACAGAGCACTGGGTTCCCGACAATCCGAACGGCTCTCCGTTGTACGCGGTCAAATGGTAGAAGCTGATATTGGGGTGATCCGGACCAGAGATGAGAACAGTACTCCATGTGAGGCCGGACCTGCGCCTTATAGAGCGCAAGTCTTTGGCCAGGTTTGAAATACTGCCTCGCTCTATTGATCACTCCCAATTTCATCGAGGCCAACTTGGCCTTGCTCTCCAGATGACCACGAAACTGACAATCGTTCGAAATTTCGAGACCCAGTATTCTGATACTTGGCGAGGCAATAAGAGGAGTGCTCTCGAAGAGCGATGATACGACAAATGGGGTTTTCTTAGTGGTAAACGCGCAAACCTGTGTCTTTAGGGGATTGAACTGAACGTGGTTCAGTTCACCCCACTCAGAGACCATCCCCAGGGAGGTCTCTATTGAAGACACAAGTTTCTTTCGGCACTCGTCGACGTTTTCCCGAGAGAGACCTGCACGACCGGAATATACCGCATCCCCAGTGCTGTCATCCGCATAACAATGTATGTTGGAAATATCCAACATATCATTGATATGCAGGAGGAACAGAGTTGGGGATAGCACCCAGCCTTGGGGTACACCAGCATTCACGGGCTTGGGGTCCGAGCAAAAACCGTCAAGAACGACCTGTATGCTCCGCCCAGTGAGAAAACTCGTGATCCACTTGCATAAACCCTCGGGAAGCCCATAGGAAGGTAGCTTCGAAAGAAGCCCATTGTGCCATACACGATCAAAGGCTTTTGCCATATCCAGACTAACTGCCAGACCTTCTCCCTTGCTTTCAATAACCGCTGCCCAACGGTGCGTAAGGTATAACAGAAGATCACCAGCTGATCGACCATGGCGAAAGCCATACTGCCGGTCATTGATCAACTGGTGATCCTCTAGGTACGTTAGGAGCTGTCGGTTTATGATAATCTCCATTATTTTGGAGAGAAGGGAGGTAATGGCGATAGGTCTGTAGTTAGCTGGGTCCGAGCGATCACCTTTTTTAGGGATCGGATGGCCAAGGGCACGCTTCCATGTGACCGGGACTACGCCTCTAAGGTAGGAGTACCGAAATAGACGCGTTAGCACTGGAGTCAACTCAGGGGCACACGTTCGTAGCACTAATGGAGAAATGCCATCCGGCCCACTCGACTTATGAACGTCGAAGCAAAATGGAGACTGCCTGATAGTTTTTTGGCGAAAAACTATTTCCGGCATTGAACTCTGACACCGCCGGATGGTAGGCGGTGTCTTCCCCTGGTCGTCCAAAGTCGAGTTGGAGGCGAAAAGAGTGCCCAAGAGATCGGCTTTCTCTTTTGCCGTGTGGGCCAGAGAGTCATTCCCCATGTGCAACGGCGGTAGGGAAGGCTGGCTAAAGTTGCCCAGAGTGGCCTTGGAAAGCGCCCAGAATTTGCGCGTGCCAGGCGGGTACTTTGCCAGCTAATCCCCAATTTTGACGACATGCTTAAACTTTGCTCTAGCGATTTGCCGTTTGAAGAATCTGGAGGCGCGGTTGTATTTCCTCTTCAGAATTCTAGAGTTCGGATCCTTAGTGACTAACGCATTAGCCCAAGCTTGATAAGCCTGCCGTTTGCCAGCTGCTGCAGCCCTGACAGACGCATCAAACCAAGGCCGCGATCTGCCGCCAAGCGGTACCACAGAGCTTGGTACAAATAGTTCCATGCCCTGAAGTATCACATCAGCTACAGCCGCAGCGCAGTCACTAGGATCATTGGAAGGGAAACAAATCGGCCCCCATGGGTAGGATGCAAAAAAGGACCGCATTCCATTCCAATCCGCTGACTTGTAGTGCCAAACGCGTCGAGTCGCAGGTCTTGTGCGATCAGGACGTCGAATGGGCACTACACTCCGTACCAGACAGTGATCAGAGGAACCTAAGGGAGCCTCGACAGTGATCTGGTACTTTTCTGGACGTGTAGTCAGCAGAAGATCCAACAAAGAGGGCGTGTGGCTGTCCACGTCCGGTAGACGAGTGTGCGTCTTTAATAGCTGGGACAGACCATTTGCCAGAGCAAAGTCAAACAGATCTCCCCGCGTAGTCGGTGGCACGTGACCCTAGCCAATCGGCATGGTGCGCATTAAAGTCCCCGAGGACTACGACTTCGGCGGAGGGAGTCTGTGAAAGCAGATCGTCAATCTTCGCCTGAACATGGCCCAAGAGTTGATCCGTTTCTGCATTACCACTATGGGACCTGTAGAGGCACGCGTAGACTCTGACATGGTCGTCCATGTCCACGCGTAGCCAGAGTACAGATAGGTCCCGACCTTCAAAAACCTGAAGGCGACGGTAGCAGATATCCTCCCTTACGAACACAGATACCCCGGCGTGTGGTATAAAATGATGTTCTAGTTTATACCCGGGGTATGACAGGTACGCTGTGTCGCTAGGTTGAGATATCTGCGTCTCCGTCAAAAACAACAAGGCCGGCTGCGCCGTCTCAAGGTGGTAGTGGACGGCGTTTAGGTTCGAGTGAAACCCCCGGATGTTGCAAAAGTCCACATCTAGAGTGGAGCGGGGTGCCGCTGTTTGCCGTCGTTTGGCCTCAGAAAACACAAAAGGCGATACTTTGCCCGCCCCAGATACCCCGTCGTATCCCGAGCCCGAGCAAAATCCGAGGATCATTCCCCCGATTTTGCTCGGGGAGGGGGTCCCCGGCTTCATCAAAGCCGGTACCCTCCTGGGGTATACTTTTTGGAGGCATCGCTATCATGTTTGGCAGGGGGGGGGGGAGTTGGGCTTCCGGATTCTCTCACGCACCGACGGAACATAACCAAATGAATTTGGTTACTACACGTCGGTCTTCTGTGAGAGGGTGGTCCTTCCCCGGTCGAGCCAGCCCAATACGAGCTGCCGTCAGAAAACTACAGCTAGGCTCTACCACCTAAAACTTAGTGAGATGGGGCAAAGCCACCGAAAAATCTTGCAACATCTGTGGGGAGGCAGTAGGAACCGCGAAACACTTACTAGTAGGGTGTAGAGTATTTCTTAATAGAGGTAAATACTCGCGTCGCTACGATAAAGTATTAGAAATCGTACGAGAAGCGGTTAGTCTCTCTGTAGCAAGAGCGCAGAATGGTATAACAACCACCAAAATATCAGTAGAGTTTGTAAAGGCAGGTTCGTCCAAAAAACGAAAACTAAAACCTTATTCCATTTTGGACGCGTCTCCTGATTGGACTCTCATGATGGACACGTATGAAAGGCAATACAAAATCCCCGGGGATGTTTGTGTTTCGTCATCTAGGCCGGACTTATTCCTGTACTCAAAATAACTAAGGCGCGTTATACTTGTGGAGCTTACTGTACCCTGGGAAACAAACATACCCAAAGATCATACATTTAAGCTTAACAAGTATTACGAACTATGTAACGAACTGATCAGGAATAAATTTATAGTTAATTTGTACGCTGTAGAAGTAGGAGCGAGAGGTATAACAGCAAAATCTGCTACAACTTATTTAAGGATCTCGGCCTTTCTAGAACGATCATCAGTTCATTTCTGGAACGTATTTCAAAGGCGGCTTTAGTAGGTTCTTACGATATTTGGTTAGGTAGGGAGAGGAGCGTAAACAGTGAAGGTGAGCGTGTATGCGCATAGTAAAGGGGCCCCTTAAACCTACATCTGGGTCGCAAGTCCCAGGCATTGTTTGCGCTCCTCTTCTTGCAACGCGATGGGCCCGGCACCCGCACGGTGAATCCATGGAATGCTAAAAACCTCCTCTCTCAATATCATATACTATATAGGACTTTAAGTACTAGTAAGCGAGAAAATCACTTCAGCTTTGAATATTTTAAAGAGTTTTAAAGATCTTTCTTGTGGCTTTACTTACTGTCTCCTTGTGTGTTGTACTTTTATTACAAAAAAAAAAAAATATATAAGTATCGTAAAAAACTTTCTACTTTATAATATTATTACGACACTTAAATACAGTGGAAAGTAGCTTCATTTTCTTATTAACATTATTTAAAATAAAGCTTTTAAGATTGGAAAATAAAAAATTAAATAAGCAATTAAAATTATATGAGTAATAATAATGATTATTATTGATTTCTATATCAAACTATACAATAAATTTACCTCAAATCCTTTTTTTATCTTGTTATATTTTTTATATACTAAATATAATTAAGAATCTTAATTAAATTGTCAACTAAACTAAAAACCTCCACAACTCCAGAAATTGCCACTTTATCAGTAAAAAAGCCGATATCATCTTACTCGTTACTATGACATATTGAGATTAGAATCATCTCTATATTCCTACGGAACAAGAGGGTGAGAAACAGAACAGAGATTACAAATCGGAATCTGCCAAAATCTCTTCAAGCCATCCTGGATTTATATAGAGACAGTTTACGTCATATTTTTCATTATGTAATCGAATTTAATATTCATTTTCTGTGTAATTTAAACATACTAAATACATTAATGTCTGAATCAGAAGTTTATTTTCATATAATATAAAAAAAAATATCATACTAAAAATAATAAAAAAATAAAAAATAAATTATAAGATATTGCGTGCTTATACGTGCTTTTTGCTTTTTTTAAATATACGAAAGCAAAAATATATAACTATAATTAATTATAGCAATAATTATAAACACTACAACACTCTAACAATTAACAAAGTTTTACATCGAAAAGCGAAACAGGAAACTGCACAACAAACTGCAAATGCTACGTAGTTTGCTCTTCAAATCTGCATTTCTGAAAATTATCATACTTCTACAATTAGGATGAGATTGTAAACTTATTCAATTGTTATAAGAAAAAAGATTTTATTAATAATATTAATATCATTTGATCATGTGCAATATGTCAATGAAGAAAATGAAAAATTTGTTATTCTATAGTTAATACATACATATGAGTCATTCTTTTTCAACAAACGACTCCATGCTTACCAAAAATCTGTTTGGTCCATTAGAAGTAGTCGTTGGACCATTCCAATTTTAAATTAAGTTTAAGACCATTCTTAAACTCTGTTTTAGGAATTTTAGTGTCATATTCATCGAAACGTCATGACTGATTAAATATGGCATTTTTTAAAACTAATTTCATTACAAAACCGGCATCAAGAACTCGATTGAGGTCCTTCAATGAGTGGCATTGTACTTTCAAAACCCATGCGCTAAAACTTTTTAATCATATAATTAATATAAATTATATAACTAAAAATCTGTATTCAACAGAATATGTATAACCTCCATCCATTTGTCAGAGAAAAATATTAATTACAATATAAAATACAATAATTATTCTTATACTCGTATGTCTTAATTGTAAATGGAATATAATTGAAACAGCTAGTCTAGTAGTAGTACAAAAGAAAACATAAAAGAAATACTCTTATAAGTATAAGTATATATTTTTAACTATTTGAAAAATAATAACATACATTCCTCTTTTTTTACTTTTTTCCGAATTTTGGTACTTGTCCATAAAAAGAAGGAAATCATACAAATTTTAGTTTTTGCGTATTGCGAGAACATATTAACTGTTAAAGAGTTAAAAATAAAGAAAGTGTTAAGAGTTTTTCTAAAAATCTTTTCTCTTTGCTGAAAGATAAAAAAATAACTTTATTTCAATAAAGAGGTATACTAATAAAGATTATTTGAAAGCAAATTAAATAAAAGGGAACGAGTGTGTATAAATTTCTTAAACACATATAAAATCTTTTATTTGGTATGTCTAAATGTTGGGAAACATATTGATTTCAATGAAAATTATTGTTGTTAAACTCAACAATGACCATTTTTATTTATTATACGTTAAACATTTCTTTTGTTCATAGAAATCTTCTCCCTGATACCCAGAAATAAACCCTTAAATCTTGAAAATAAGGGTCACATTATGGTATAAAAATAAAAATATGACTTTTGTATGTTTCACTTTCGAAAGCTTGTAACTTTCATGTCTTTAATATGTTAGAAACTTCCTTAAAATATTTAGTATCTTCCTATGTATCTCAAGTAAATTAAGCAGTATTTTTGTAAAGTTAGGAATTACGTTACAAAATTTGCAAAACTCAAGATGGTTAAAGAAATGACTCATTAATATTTATTCTCATTGAAATCAGATTTTGTATTATTTCTTTTAGGTAGATTCCATAGATGAATCTACCTATTGCAATCGATGCCATGACGGGACCCAGACCCCAGAGTAGGGGCGCTACGTCGTTTATGAACTGGAGATTGAGAATCCTTAGAAAAAAAAAATATATATCCCTCTACGAGTATATATATATATGTATATATGATCCATCAGTCCAAATTTATCGTAGGCAAAATCTGATTTCACAGGTCGATAGGATAAATTGGTAGGACAAACGTAGCATGTCGTTTTATTGGAAAAAGTGAAAGGGAGGGCTGGAAGGGGGGGTGAAAATGCAAACCTTTGGGACACGCTACAGGTCGCAAATATTGACGGAGGATTTTCAAACTTGGTATACACATTCTTAAGGACAAAGTGAAGGTTAAGTTCTTGAACTGGGGAAATCGGTCGGGGGGTTGGAGGGCTGGGGGGGTTGAAAGTTAAAAACCGAAAAAAGTCACAGAAGAAGGCAAAATTTTGCTGTCGGAAAAATCTTAGAAAATTAACAAATTAAAAGAGGAAACTTTTTTGTTCGAAAAGTTTTTTGATGCGATCCCCCGTTTAGGAAATAGGGGTGGGGGGTAGTTCCCCGCTCACCCAATATATGCAGAGTGACCCGTCATAAGACTCGTAATGACCAGTAGAATACTGCTGGCTAGTTTTTCTTTATCGATCCGACCGACGGGAATCTACCTTACACGATCGACCCTGTCGAACGAGGTATTTTAAATTAAAATCTGTTTTCGTTAAATCTCCTGAAACTAAAATTTATTTAACAAACTTAGTAAATTGAAATTCAACTTTCATGTCATAATATTGGACAATATATATGTTTAATCTAAATTTAAATTATCGTAAAATGATTAAGAATACGATTTTTATGTCTACAAATTTAAATATATTACGAATCATATTAACCTTATTCCAAATATGATCTGACATGACATGACATGACATGACATGACATGACATGACATGATATTCTTTATTGTACAAATACAAGATATAGAAAAAAAAGGAACAAAAAAAAAACAATACAAATGTAAAAAGTATAAATGCGGCCTTATTACTAAAGAACAATCACTTCCAAGTAATCTTTGAGTACAAGATATAAAGTATAAGCGAGGATACAGGTACTGTACTAGTACATACGTACATACATATACAGTACAACATACATAATATATTTATAAATATATGTAATATGATGGATGATACCGGAGTAAAAAAATCACACAATTGCATTTATTTAAAACAGAAATTTAATAGTATTATAAAATTAAACATTAAAATTAATTAAAAACAAATATTATCTACTAACCTAAAACAGAAAAATCGACAATTAAAGGTTTTTACTTCCAAGATTGTCCAGGCAATGAGAGATAACAATTATATTACTTGATAAGCAGGATTAAAATCTCCATGTGAAGTCCGCTGTCATTGTCATTCCTTAATTGCCATATCATAGATATTAGGCAGCGTTCAGATACTTGTACATTAGTCCATGTACACAACATACAATATACAAAGCTTACATATATATTCATTAGTATTACAAACACGAGTAGAATACAGGTAGTAATAATATACTAATAAAATTATATATATATATTTCAATCAATATTACGAATCAAAACCTAGTTGACTAGGCATAAATTAAAGACGTTTATTTGAATATTCATAACAATCTAATTTGCAAATTTAATTTCCAAGTTTCGAATTCAATGTTTAAACAGACAATTTATTTTGACGCCTTGAGTTGGATATTTTATAAAATTTTACTCAAGTTTTGATTTCTTATAAACAACTTAAATAATTTATATTCAGAAGTTCTATTGCGATAATTATTTATTACGTTTAAGTCGTTTCAAAATTATATTATTCTCTAAAGACATTTGAAAGTTCCTTTTTAGTTATTTATAATATAATAATCACAATTCAAAGTTGAGTGCATAAAGTGAACTTGCATATGCATGTGAAATAGTTCGTTGCAGCTCGATATCTATATCTTAACATTGTAGTAGATTTTTAATAATAAGGACAAGAAGTAAAATAACATTTTTAGTATAATAAGTATTATAATATTTTTTATTATATAGTTACTATGTTATCAAAAAGTAATTAATTCAGAACAAAGTAACTTTTAATTGCTGGGATTAACATTTAAAACAAATACAAAATGAGAAATAGTTATAAGAATCGATGCAACCTATTTATAAAATAACCTACATGTAGAGAAAAGCACATTTATTTTGATTTCTTACTTTTATAAAGATAATTTTTATGTCCTAACTTGTATCAGTGAACTGTGACAGTAATTGATAAGCAACGAATGGTAGTTTTTGACTTAATCAGATTTTACATATATATATATATATATATATATATATATATATATATATATATAGGCGATTTACCACTCACTGATTACGAATTTGATTTTGGGATATTTAAAAAATAAATAGTTTTTATTTAAAAAAAAAACAATATTTGTCCTTAGTTATATGCTGGCAATTTTTTCGTGGTGTAAGCCTACTGGGGATGCCGCCACATTACATAACAGGAACGCATCCCAATTATTGTGTAATGGGATGCGTTTCCGTTATCCTCCTTTTAGGAGATGTGGAGATATGTGTATTCATGGACTGGCATTATATTTCTCTATTTAATATTTCAAAAATTTACATCAAATATAAAATAGAAATTAAACATTTTGTCAATACAAGAAGTCTAAGCTCACATCCAAATTAAAAGTGTGCCCAGCGAAGCGGACGGGAATCAGCTAGTTATACAATACTAGTTGATTCTCGCCCACTTTAAATAAACATATGGCCATGGACAGATAATTTCGGAGATTTCGTGATGAGTTAGTGATTGGTAAAGTGCTTATATATATATGCATATATATATATATATATATATATATGCTACATAATTGCTACATAAGACATTCTGAACTTTGTCAATAGCTTGCAGCGTTAATTACAATTAAATGCGACGGAAACACATTTGGTGTATATCGCTTCAGAATATTGTGGTAAATTATATCTGTATTTAAACATTAATTGTATGTGGTTCATGAAACATTAAAATTAGTTTTATTTAATTTAGTAACAATTATATTGAATTTCAATTCGATATTACATTACATAACATTTCAGTTATTATTTTTATTTTTACATGAATTACCAACAATCTACATTGTAAGACCTGTCCAAAAGCAATTAATATTATGAATATGTAAAATTCTTATTTTTTAATTCTTAATGACAACGTAAAAATATCTATATAACATCATAGAAAAGGAAAATACAGCAAAATTGTCGACATTCCAAGACTGCTATTTTCAAGTTGTATTACAAGCTGTTACTCGGTATTAAACAGGATGAACACTAAACATACCCAGTTATCTTGACATTATTTACTCAGGAACATTATTTAACTTGTAATTTCGTGTTTCATTACGTGATATTTTTTGTGTCATATTTATTTGAATAATTCTGTCAGATTTGTTGCTTATCAATGTTAATTTCTGAGAATACAACGCAATTGGAATTCTTTTTTTTTTGTCGTTTTTACTATTTCTATTTTATTAAGGTCTAAATTCCGTTTAGAAATAGAGTCCATATTAGCTATCTATTGCTAGAAGACATTTTAGTTAATTATCGAGGATAATTAACTAAAATTTTTCTAATTAATTGTATATACTCGTATATGTTAATAAAAAAAAATAACAAATCTATACTACTTCTTGAGCTTTTAAAACATTAATTAATTTATTAACATTAAAGTTTGCTAGTCTTACAAGACGTATCTCTATCTACCGAAACTATATGATAAACATCTATTTGACAGTTAATACATTTTGTTAATAACATCGGAATGGTTGGCGTGATGAAACGCCATTTCCATAGAATTAGTTTGCTATTGAGGTTACCTGAATAGGGATTCGAACTATAAATAGCCAATCGAATAGTTTGACTACTGCATTTCATGTTATTCATAAAGGCAAATAAATGTAGATGGATTTTTGCTAACATTATTAAGATAAGGATTTGATAAAAGAAGTATTCTGAACGGTCATTAAGCGATAGAGATAACTGTTGGTCTTTAGTGGCTTTTAAATGATAACATCCTTGTCCAGAATATATCATAATTATACTTAATCGGGAGATATTTATAAATGTTAGGACAAAAAGGAAAAAAGTTTCCTAATAATAAAATATCTTCATAAATGTATAAAATTAGTGAGGATATACATAAGTACTTAATATAATCCATATTATATCGAAATACTAATAATTTTATTGTTACTCAGCATTTAATTGAAAATCAAATGACTAGGTAACAAACATTACAACCTATTTGACCCCAAACTATGTAGTTTGTGTCGCAATAACTGACATACGTCCATACGGTGATTATCGTAAGACGTTTTTCATACACATACTGCTTAAATATGTATTCAATATATATGTACAATCCTCAGTAAATAGTAATTAATGAGATCTTTTAGATACGTTACTTATTTCCGAAACTGGTTACAATTAAGACATATTATTAAACGTTACATAAAATTAACTGTTAAAAAAATGAGAAAGAGCAGAGTACGGATGAAAAGATGAAAAGCTCGAAACATGTCAGATTATTGTACTCTAATGCTCGGAGGAGTTAAACATTTATTTCAGTATCTACGACCAAGTGCAGTTAAGATAATATAGTTATTATTATTACTTTATATGTTTATAGGAATTATAATTCTTTTACCATAAATCTTTCTGTAAAACTGTAAAAAATTAACATCTAAACTTAGTACATTACTGTTCATCATTTATTTATAATTTTACTGACTTATAATTAATAAAAATAATAATTAAGTACAATAATATATTCTGAATTATACTCACTTTTATTCACATCAATATTATTTGTAATTAAAAATATAAATATTACCTCCGAACTTATTTTTACCACGATGACAATCATTGTATAAACAACAAACAAAATAATATTAAGTTGTACCTTTTTAGTACTGTCATTGTATTTGGTTGAACCACGCATGAGAAAAACAAATTATTTATTTATAAAAGTGGGCGATATAAGAAATAATAATATAATTGATTAGACATAAAATGTATTATGCGATAGCGTGTATGATTCAATTTGGGTTACGACTAAGGTAGTTAACTATTTCCCTATCTAGATCTAGATCTCTCTATCTATCGTTCACATTACTTACCTTTTTCTCCAAAAGGTTGTCGGTAATATAGATTGCTTTAGTCTTAAGATCAACTTTCAACATTCGTGTATGGATTTTTATCCCCCAACTCTGATATTTTTCTACATATAGATTTAAATCTATTACATATTTCAGTGTCTATATCTACATAATTTATTGTATTTCTATATCCTGTATGGAAATATTGGCACATTTGATTATTTTCTACTACATAATACACTATATTCATGGATGATGATTGCTGGCTCGGTTGTATAACAGTCACTTAAATGGATATGAAAAAGAAAAACTGAATTTTCGTATAAAAATAAATAAATAAATAAACCTTTATATATATATAACTTAAAAATATACAGCGAAAAAATTATAAAGTATCAACTGATTTTTAACATCTCTCACATGGTATGAAGCAATTTTAATATACACATGTTATATTTATATGTTGTGTGTTTAATTATTAATGTTAATGTTACATAGAAATTTTATTTCCAAACAGTTTAGATATACGATTATAAACACTCATTTTTATAAATATTTTGTTCGTCAAGAAAGTAAAGATTAGGTTTATTAATTGTCTGTGACACTTCGTTAATGAGGCATATTCTAATATTTTATGAGTTGAATGTTAATTTGAAATGCAAAGAAAAATTAAGTATTTTATTATCTTTATTCAGTAATGGTAAAAGTTATAGATTATTTATTACATTGCTTTACTCACTGTTGTATATTATTTAATAGTAGTTTTGTAGAATATTACGTAAACATTTTTAATTTCTAGTTTATTAATATATATGATAATACATGAAAACTAAAAAGATGTGTAATGCTTAGGACAGATGTTTGAATTTACCTTCGCTTACTTCCGATGGCTTTCATCAACTTACATAGTTAAATAATAACTTCGAACGGTATATAAACTTTAGTTAACTCGTAAAGAAACGTCTTCCAAATATAACCCCTTTAGGAATATAACATTTTATATATATAATCGTTTATTTATCTTTATCGGAATGAAGAGACTGCAAGAAGTTCAATTTCCAATAGTGGGTTTCATTACCATAAGGTACAGTGGTCTGTGATCTTCAGATTGCTGTTTCGGGTACTTTTGTACTTTTTGTCCCTTATTATTGTTTTTATAATCTCCCCGACATAAGAATTATTTCTCTAGTACATTTTTTCACGCATTATCCATTTTATTCCTATTAACCATTTAATATCACGTTTATATTATAGATCGTTCAAACAACTGTCATTTAAAATATTAATATGAACACGGATGTTTCGTGGAACATGGAAAATATATTTTTATTATAATTAAATTACTATTATTAAAGTTTATAATTAAGTATATTTTGAATTAACTTAATAAAATAAAATATGATTGATTAACAACATTTATGGATGAAGTTGAGCTACAATGATGACGCATGTTATAACAAGAGATATAAAATTAAGAATTAAAGACATGTCGAACGGCAGAGCGCTGTAGATGCGATGCTCCAAAGGTCTTAGATTAATATACTCTAGAGCATTACGTATTTCCTGGATCAAGTCTTTATCTAAAATGAAAAGTTATATGTATATAAAAGTAATACAAATTAAGAATAAATAGGTAAAACAAACTTTTACCAGTTTCTTCGAGGATGCATTTTGTTAAGATATTCTTTATATTATCCACTTCGTATCTTGCTGATTCAAAAATGACAATTGGTGCAGACACAAATATTAATGAATAAGTAAAGATGCTTATTGGAATGAAAACTTTAGTACTCAACATGTTCTGTAATCATTTGAAGTTTTAAGTACATAGAAAGTAATTCAGATTTGATATAACAATAATAATTATCTTACTCCCTTATAATCTTAATAAAGACACGAAAAATATATATATTCACTCACATTTTCTAATATAGCGCTCATAGTGTCATGCAAAAATAAGATACATTTACCAAAATATATCAAAAGCATTAAAAGGTTCTGAAAAAAAAAGTGTATTATATTTAATGTTAAACAAACATACGTCCTTTTCATTTTAATTTCAAAAGGGAATAAAGTTGTCAGAAACATTAACATGTCAAAATTTTTAGATTTAATTAATAAAAAATATAAGGATAAAGTATATTAAATGTAACTCATATAAAAACATTTATGATATAGTATCAGAGAAATTAATTCATAATACTTCTTTCAACATAATTTTAACTAGGGGCGCCAACAGACCCTCAATTTCGACTTTTACGTATTGAGCGAAGCGAGCCCAGTGTAATGACTCATTGTTTCCCAATGACTTCAATGGGATATCAGTTTTAGGACATGACATTTTCCAAATTTTTTTTTTGACATTTTTCAAATATTTTTTTTTAACCATCACCTAATATGTGTGTCTTTTTGATTGCGAAAATTCATTATTTTCCGTCAAGTAATTTTCGAGCCTATTCGTGACAAAGAATGTGAAAAGTCTAAAGTAGAACGCTCCGCTCGCTACGCTCGCTTCGCTCAATAAAATGTGTAATACTTTATAATTACCCCAATGTCTAGTTCATGATCCATTTCATCGACAAATGTAACCACACTGTCGTAAACAAGCAGACAATTTTCAAGATTTTTTTTATTTTTATACTTATTGCATTTAGTTTCCTCGCTTGAGACGACACTCACTGAAACGAATCCCTGTTCGAGACGCCTCCTCACGAGTTTGATGCGATCATACAAAACATCAAAAATCAACATTTTTAAAAAATGTGTCGTAAAGAATGAAAATGATATTATAGCATACAACCATATAAACACACTTTCAAACATTTGAATAACTGTTGTTAGACACAAAACGATCCTATACAAACACACGACACATATAAATAAATAAACATTTTTAGACACACTTAGACATTTTACCCCTAATATATCATCAGTTAACTTTATAAGGGACAATAACTTATTTATGTATGCTCCTTTAAACAAGATCGCGTTCATACAATAAAATATATATTCGATTGCATTTATTTGGAGTGGACTGAAGGGTATCGAAGATACAACATGGTCTGGTGAAAACATATGAAACGAATACACTAAAAAAATTAGCCACATTACACAATATAAATGTAGAGCACATTTAATAAATTTCGACTCCCCAGTATAAAAATAAAAACCGAATATGAGTCGAATTTTCATAAAATTATTTACATATTTCATAAAAATAGATGATAACATTATAACCATTTGAGGTATACTAACAGGTGTAATTTCAAATGGATTCAAAATGTAATAAAAACACAGGCTTTCGCTTGATATTAATATATTAAGTTAATATTCTCTTTATATTTCTGTCTCTTTCTAATTTAATACTGTCATTAGTCTTGACCTTTTCATAAGGAATTCAATGTCACATACCTTATTATACTGATGTAATATAAAATTATTATATACATTAAATAATACACATCTAATATTGTCGTCGTTAGTACGAATAATATTATTTGTATTATTTAGGCTTATAGTTTATGTAAAACAAAGTTGTGTAACAGGCTGAGGGCTTTTTCAATATCTTATTAATTTCTAATAATGTTAATAGATAATAATATTATAAAATCTGCAAAACTTTTAAAACGTAATACGTTCTTTGTGGTATATTTTACATTTTGTTTTCATTTTGACTTAACCATGACAATAATCTTGTATATCGTTGAATAATGTTTATAATGATTGAAGTATTGAAGAACAATTACTTAACTATGAATATTGATTTTGAGTTGTATATTATAATACGTTGGAAATACAAATGTAAATACACATTTTATGTCCGCATCAATCCTTGAGATCGTAATACAAATACCTAGAAATCATTTTATAAGTTTCATTCTTCATATTCTTTTAAACACATGCACAAGATTTTATCATACCATAGTATATTACGACATGGACATTTTTTACACATTATTAATTTCTTACATACTACATTATACTTATACTTAAATAATAACAAATATTCTCTACATAATTAAGTTATAAAAGCCCTAAGATACATATAAAAATAACTTGAATTCAAACGAAGATGTATATATATACTATTGGAGATGTAAAAGTAATATTCCTGTTTAAAAAATGCGGAAACAGCACCTGACTTCTTTATCGTCGGAAAAAATTACTTCCCCGTAGGTTTTTCTCCAAAAGTAGAAGTCGCTGGGGTCAGGTCTAGACTATAAAGGAGGGGGGGGGGGGTGTTCAATTCCTGAAATCTCAACTCACGCAGAGCAGCTGATGTCAAGGCAGACCCCGCGACTGCACTTTCCTCATCGCTCCTCCATTATCGCTGTCTTTAAGTTTTTCAAAACCTCAGCATAATAATTCCTCAGCATAATAAAGAAGAAGAGAGTAATCTATTGATAGCACATCTTCCATATCCCAGAAAATTATCGCCATAGTCTTTAAATACAACAAAGAGATTAAAGTTAAGTAATAGGGTACGAAAGAAAGAAGATGCGGTTTCAAGAACAAAACTATCTATAATAGTTACTTAAGATCCTGGGATAAGTAACTATCAACCGATTTAGTTCTTGTTTGAATTGTCTTAATAAGAGAGGTCAGCAACGTGATGAAATTTCATTTAGAAAACCATTTACTTAGTCATTTACAAAAGCGCCGTTTCACATTACATAAACATTATATGCTTTCAATTCGCACCCTTCAATCATAACAAGTAAACAAGTAAAATGCATGAACTCAAAACACTCGTAAAATAAAGTACTAATCCCTTCTAAATTACCTAAACCCCTATAAAGTGTAAACCCCTCTCGCGGTGATAAAATATACCTTTGAACCGCTTTCATATTCTCAGGATCATATTTATAATAACTTTGTGTAGGTGAGAGAAAAAAATGGTTTGGTCTTCGAAATAATATTTATTATTAATGGTTGGTAGTAACTTTATCTCCTTTAAGTCACACTGCAAAACTACATTAAAATGTGGAAAACTTCCTAGACGCCGCTTAAGTTCATAACGTTGACTGCTACGACCGAACACACAACAACGGGAGAAACCCTAGGTTAGGTTTAGACATAGGCTTTGGGTTGCCTTTTCCTCCACCCTCCCCCCTCCCCCCTCCCGCTACACAGAAGAAGCCCTTAGCTCTTTCTGAGATTAACCATTGAACATGAAGACAGACCGCGTGAGGATCGAGTCGATCCTCTAAAGTCAGGCACCCTTGGTCACTAGGCCAATCTAACAGGATCGCTCGGCTCAACTCGACTATCAGGATGCTCGGGAACCTTGCATGGATCTGTCTCCACTGTTAAAATTCTTGAATCAGACTCTGACTCCAATGAGCAGATATTCAAATGTGTCCCAGGGGAAGTCAGATTCGACTGTAATTAATATTGGGAAGACATAGAGGAGGTTTGCAACGATTTGGTTCCCTTTCAGTTACAGATAAGAGGTTAATCCTGGAATCTTCGTAATTATTTGTTTGTATATATTTCTCGCTTACATAGAATAGTCATCCATTACGATATTTTTAGGACAATACCTTTGTTCAAGTATAATATACATTTGTACTGAAAGTCACATAATTAAATGAAAGATTGTTTGACACAATATACCTCAAGAAAGAAATTTGGGTTAGTGCCAAATCTATTATTACAGCTGCTTTACGTTTTGCTTGATTGTCAAGAACATGAAACTGGGTACTGGAAAAATAGTTATATAAGATTTAGTCAATAATATTGTAGCTTTAAACTAACAAAATCTCTATTATATTTCGTTTTTATTATAATCAGTATTTTTGCTACTGTGAATTTAAATTGGTTTATAAAATCACTATGTTTTTTTTGTTTAATGATATATGTAAAAAAAAGTAAACGGATTTTTATGTATACAAGTCAAAATAACGTGTTTAATGTGAATCCATAATTTGTTATAAGCCAAAGAGGGAAACGTAATAGAAAATTGGCAAATTACGGATAAGGCTACGTTGCCTCTTTGAACGTGGATTAGGCTTAGATTTTGAAAGGATTAAGTATGTATGAAAGAGAAAAAGGAAAAGGAAGAGAATGAGACCATATTAACCTACTTGTATTAATGTTATAATAACCGCACAATAACAATCAGGACAAGTAATTATGAAGGAAACATTACAACCTCGAGGGCAATTGGGTCGGATTTTTGTATAATCCTGATCTCATGGCTGGCTGATGTTGTGAATGTACACACTTTAGTTAATACTATATAATCTATTTAACTATTGGTAAGAAGTAGTATGGGTGATTTAGATTACATTTTATCACCATATACTTATGAATAAAATTGCAGTGTCTGTTTTAAATTCTAAATTAATTGTTTTTACTTAACTCATATAAAAGTATATAAGGTACTTAAAAAATAACTTTTAAAATTGTCTTCCTATCTGTCTTTTTGTTCTGGATAAGGTCTGAAATTGTTGGATCGATTTTAACAGGACAATCACTGGCGGGTGGTTCATGTTATCAGGAGTAACTGAAGATATTTTTGATGTAAATTATATATTCTGCACCAATGAAATTGTGGGCATGTTAGTCAATTAGTCAATTAGTCAATTATTAAACAAGACATATTTGAACATTGTGATAAAATATATTTACTTTGACAATGCCTGCTTTAACTTACGCTGCTTTTTTACTTGTTGAGATTATTATACTGGCGATATCTAATATACTTGGGAAACATGACCACCATAACTATATATTTCAACCACTTGAGGCTCACACTAATAATAATTCATGAAGTTTTTTTATTACAGGAATAAAATAGTATTTTGTATTAATTAAATAGAAAAAAAAATATTCACTGATATTTTATTGAAAAAAAAATACCTGAGTATAAGGTGGCCTAAAACGTACATACATAATATAATAGACTAATCGTAATGGGATCGCAGAATGTCGTTATCTTTTAGAATTACTCTCAAAATATTCAAATCTAACCAGGTAAGAAATATAATTTATATCTTAATGTTATTTTTATTATTATACAAATTTTAGAATCATAGAATTAAATTAACGTCTAAAATAAACAAAATATAAAATTTGGGATTTTTTTTTCACATCTCTTGCAAGTGTTATTTATAATACCACTACTAGAACTTCGATTAACAGTAAAAAATTGACAGGTACAAAACAAAACAAATTTAGTTACATAAATAAAAAAAGAAATAAAAATTCATTTTGTTATATTCTTTTTCCTTTCCTGCCAGCACTGGGGCACATTCGATTATTCATACATATCACAAATTTTGTAACTTAATAATAGTTTATAAATTCTGTAATTTCGTGTAACAACTAAAAATAAAATTTCAGTAAAACAATATTCCAATAAAAAGAAAACGTATTTTTAAAAGCAAATTAGCTCTCAGATAACATATAACACGAATTGAGTAAATTTATGTGAGGTCTGATCACTTATTTAATATCGATTATACTGGCGCCGTGGAGTTAAATTTGGAAATAAATTATAGAAATATGAATGTAATTTCATATTCCTATTGTAACTTGTTATATTTATATAACTTTCTTAACAAAGAACGTATAAGTTTAAAAGACAAAAAAAAATTGTAGAGCATAATTTACTACACCACTCTTATCTATTTGTTTTTTATTATTCTCAAATTATGTTTTTGTGGCAGCGAAGGTTGCCATTAAAATCAATTTATTTTATAAAATTGTATTACAAATAAAACTTATAATTAATGAACACTAAGGAAAAGTGGTTGCTGGTCGGTGATTGACCCAAGAACGTATTTAGTGCCAGTAGTTTCTAACTCGTTTCCCACCGAACGCGGCCACGCGGGCGATGTTTTATAACATTAGACACTGCGTCAGTAATTAATAATCGGTACTTTTAAGGTGGGAATTGACCTGATTCTTATTATATGGATTTGTTTTATGTGGGAGCTGGGAGGGGGGGGGGGGGTGAGAGTGCCAACTTTTGGGACACGCTACGGGTTGCAAATATTGACGGAGGATTTTCATACTCGGTATACATATTCTTAAGGACAAAATAAAGATTAAGTTCTTGAACGGGGGAAATCGGTCAGGGGGTTGGGGGGCTGGGGGGGGGTTGAAAGTTAAAAACCAAAAAAAATCACAGAAGGAGGCATAATTTTGGAGTCGGAAAAATCTTAGAAAATTAACAAATTAAAAGAGGAAACTTTTTTGTCCGAAAAGTTTTTTGATCAGAGTCCCCGTTTATGAGATAGGGGTAGGGGGCGGTTCCCCCCTCACCCAATATATGGAGAGTGACTCGTCATAAGACTCGTAATGACCAGTAGAATACTGCTGGCTAGTTTTTCTTTGTCGATCCGACAATACCCCCCCCCCACAACTAAAGTAAATCATTCAATCAATACATGTTTATCGCATTCTCGGTTTCATTGTTACCTTCCCATATAGCATATCGAGAATCGCGTGACGGGAATTTACCTAACACGATCGACCCTATCGAACGAGCTATTTTAATTATTATGCTTGATTCTACGTAATAACTAAGCAATCTTCTTAGTCATTAGACTTCTTGGTATAAATAATAATAAATAATTATAATTGCAGTTGGGTTATAGTTTCTAGAATGTCCTAATAAATAGCTGAGCATCAATATAGTTAAGTAATTGCTTTTCGGAGCCTCACTTATTATAAACATTATTCTATGACATACTTAATAGATTGTTGTCATGGTTAAGTCCATATGAAAACAAAATAATCAGAAAGTACAGATACACTTTTTAACAACTTCATTTACTAGGTAAATATTAATGTAATCACAAAATAAATATATATACCACTTGTAGGAACCTAACATTAGCAGGCAATCTTTAAATATAATTTAAATTTTTAGTTTGCCATTCTGTCACAAATAATTTAATATAATAATTTAAAGAAAAAAGAAATGTGTTGTTGTAAAAGGGAAAAATTTGTATAAGGGAAGTTAAAAAAAATATAATTTGTAACACGTAAAGTCAAGAGGCAAGCCATCCTTAAAATGTAATTTAAATATTAGAGACTCGCATATTACTGTCAGTACACCTGCATCTTCAACCAAATACAGTTTGATATGGATACAAAATGTTATCTTCTACTTTTGTTAGATATGTGACAGTTATCACGAAAATACGTACGATTTTTGGTGTCTATTCGTATTCCGGAGGATCAAAAACTATTGGTTTACTTTTAAAAGGATATTGTGTATTTTGTTTGTTACTTGTAGGGAATATTTTTCGTTAATTTTTTTTTGATCAGACATCTTTATCGCAATTTAATGATTTATATAATTCATTTTATACGAATGCTCTCGAGTATATGATTAATTGTGTCATAGCACTTATTTTTAAAGGAGAATTTATACATAAATTATTGTCCTTAATAAGTCTAACTGAAAGCATATTAAATGTAAAACATCTTAGTGTGTCTAAAAAAGTGTATATATTTATAGTTTTCTTAACCCTTTATAGGTTAACTACACTTACGTTTATATTTTTAACCATTAAACATTCTCATAATAAGATAATACTTTATTTAAATTTATTAATAACTACTTCGTTAAATATCATGTATATTTCAACAATCTTGGTTTTCGATATCTTATACGATCGTATGAAACTTTTAAGAAAGAATTTAGAAAGAAAATTTACTTTGGTAAATGTAATTTCTAAGAATGAAATAAGATACAATAGACAAAAGAAAATCAAGAATATTTTGGCTGCTTACCTTAGAATTACCTTTGTTGAAGACATCGATCACGAATTACAGATTGGGGTAAAATATTTTTAACATGTGGTTAATTTATATTAAACCAAGCAGGTATACTTTAAAATAAGATTAAACTTGTCCAAGGAATAATATTTAATTAAAGTTGTTTATACTCAAGAAACGCTAAGAAACGTACTAAGTTCAGTTCTCATCTCTGGTCTGGATGACCCCAATATCAGCTTCTACCATTTGATCGCGTACAACGGCGAGCGGTTCGGATTGTTGGGGACCCACTGCTCTGCGAACGGCTAGACTCTTTGGCATTGCGTAGAGACGTGGCTTCTTTGTGCGTCTTCTACCGCATTTACAACGGGGCGTGTTCCGAAGAATGTTCGTTCGTTATTTTTATTCGTTCTGATTCCTACCGCCAAATTTCACCACCGCACAGTTTGCCAGCGTGTCGTTTACCATCCATACCACTTGGATGCGTGGCGATCTTCCACTGTGCGATTTTCAAGGACTTTTTTTCCACGTACCACTCGAATGTGGAACGAACTTCCTTCGGCGGTATTTCTAGATCGATACGATGGGTACCTTCAAAAAAGGCATATATACCTATTTCCAAGGCCGGCAATGCTCTTGTGCATCGGATGTTGCAAGAGTTCATGGGCGGCGGTGATCACATGTCAACGGTGACCCGCAAGCTTGTTTGGGCTCCTCTAACATAAAAAAAATCTTGTAAAATATTTAATTGCATTTATAATAAAATATAAAAATGTGTATTCTATTTCAGATCGCCACAGTAGTTTTCATACACTTTATAAAATGCATTTTACATTTTCACAACACATTACTGTGTATATTGCAAAAGGTATCTTTTATTTTTTTTTAAATTTCTATAGAATTTTTAAGTTTAAATTATTTGACGCCGACAACAAAATAATAATTTTCGTAATTTTTATAATCATTTAATTTTGATTTGCAATTTTTTTACAGAAAGCTTTAAATGTTGAAGTATTGGTTCCAATAAACATACTTGTTTATTCCCTTGTATTTGTGTCTTTGCCGATAATATTATTTGAATTTGCGAGAAATGAAGTTGAAAATATTAAAGATTTTTTATCAAAGTCAGCTCTTGTGGATATTGGTAATATATTTTTTATACCTAGTTAACTTGTTGTGTGTGTTAGCATTAAAATATATCAACTAATTTGTTTACTTTAGATGAGGAATGGACCGTGGAAGCGCATCGCGGATTACAGTACATTAAGTTGAGACCTTTTCAACTTTGCATCTACCGAGCTCTGCCTTTTAATATGTCTTTAATTCTTAATTTCATGTCCCTGATTGTAACGTATGTAATACTTATAGCCCAGATTAAAATTTAAATAAGCTACCGTTCTGTTTGTTAATGTTTTAACATTGAACTGTTTCAAATTTAATAGTGTGTTGTTTTCTAACTTGTATCAATATTTATCACACTTTTGAAATTACTTGTCTTGAAAAACACATCGCACCAGTTTCGGCACTAGCACGTGTTAGTTATTAAGATTAGTATAACAAGTTCAGGACTTTTGAAAATTGTTTTGTTGTATGTTTTTCATCAAATTATTAAAGATCTATAAAAATTATTGTTTTATTCTAACATAAATCAATCTGTAATCCTGAATTACTGTTACGAAATTCTAGAGCGCTCTTTTTGTCCATACGGATGTACGTACGTAAATTGCAACAGCTAATTAAATATAAATAAAAGACAATATATTCAAACAATCTATTTATTGAAAACATTGTCTAGTTTAAAAATTCGTATTAAAAAAATATATGTTAGTTTATTAATTAAAAAATCTAAAACTGCCTGTTAAATAGCGTTGTAGTCGAGAAATGTCGAAAATAAGGAAAACATTGAACCTATATAGAATCTTATTTTTCATCTGATTCTGCACAACATTACCCAAATAAAAAAATCTATGTACTGCAAAATCAGATAAGAAATACTAAAAAATATATCATTCATGACTTTTTTTAATACCTTCATCGTGAAAATCGTTCTATATTGCTGATACATTAATATTTATTGATTAGGCAGAGTTATTAAAAAATTGAGAAAAAACGTAGCAGTTGCATGCGTAAAAACCCTTTAATACTAGCGAAGGGCTTAAAATTGATTTAAAATTATTTTACAAATCTTAAAAAAATTGCAAAATCATTGTGTGTAAGTATAATTATACAAAATGGCAATAATACAATAAAAACAATTAAGAAAATAGAAGGAAATTGGAAGATCTAATTCTCAGAGGGAACAAATTAAAATTAAACAAATAATAAATATGTGGCTTCTGACATTGAGGTTGAAACTGCATTAAAAACTTTTTTCTAATACCACTACGATATCTTTAACACTAAACCTACCGGCAATTCTTGTATACCTGTTCGTACCGCACGCGGTCGAATTGAACGGTAATTAAAGTTATTTTGTTATATAACGCAGGTAATAATGAAAATAACTAAAGAAAATATTATATGCATATTCTAAGAATTATCATGTAGTTTGATAACGATATTATAACGTTTGAAAATGTGTAAGTTTTACAAAAGTTTAAGAACGGTCAATTTGACCGGTACTTGGTAGGTTTATTGTTAAACTCGTCAAACGCTAACTTGCAGGCAATGTAAGTGTACGTTGTATTAATATTAATAAATAGAGGTATTTTCCGAAAAATAATAAAGCTTTTTAAATTAATTAGTGTTAAAAAGATAAGTAATCTATGAGAAATATCCTTTACATAGATAACGGCTAGATAGTAGATCCAACTACTTAATGACCTATTTCAGAATTACCCCAATATAAGTATTTAAAGGAAATATTGTGAGCAACCCTATAAAGATATCTTTCGATATTACCACTACATTCATTAACTTTACCACAGACAGGGTTAAGATTGATAATTATCCAATATTAAATACAATTGTGCGTCCTTCACCAATGGATAAAGAGATTCATATTTTATCATATATTATATTTTATCATAAGATATGAATAAAATATTTTCAATATTTACTGTTAAAATAAAATGTCTATAAGCAATTAGACAAACTTCTGTTATACAATAATCTTAATATAATGCGTAACAGCGAAACATCTACTTAAATATAGATAAAGTAATGAACAGTCACAGTTTAGAGCAAATAAATAGGAATAAATCAAAATTTTCTCGTTACGATATAAAATTAATTTTCTTTACTTTTTTAATAAGACCCTCAGACGACAGGTGGTGATTTAAGTAGATTTATTGAGTTTTCCGATTTGGCGAAATGTTGCGCTGTCGGAAGTTGAATAAATTAATACATTATACCAGGGTTCTCGAATGCGGGATATTAAATGAAAATTTATTTGAGAAATTTCACTAAGTTAAAGAAAATTGTAAAATTCTTGGTTTGCTATTTCCTATTTACTTTCTTTCATCGTGATATAAATATCAATTATTTTTGTAGTTCTCAGACTAACGTTTATGAAAATGATATTGAAGTGTCTGTTTGTAATTAAAAATTACCAGCTTTCACTAAATGCATATGAAAGTAAATACGGCTACCTTATGTATTTCTCTCTTTGGCTGTTCGTTCCGCCAAATCTTTGAAACGGCTTGACCAATTTTAATAGGACTTCCATTGAGGGATAGCTGATGTTATCTGCTGTAACTTAGGCTACTTATATTTTGAAAAACATATTCCTCGCGTTCAAGTCCGTGGGCAGCGTTTGAGAAGAAGTAAGGAGGGTTTCAAAAATATTAATACTATTTCAGAATTCCCTTTATCTTCATAATTGCCGTTTTCAAACAGTACACTAAGGTTTAGTTGCAGTTTCCAGCGTTGTTTTTCTTACTTCAAGCTCTGCGCTTCAACAACTGCTCCATAAATGTTTGTCAGTTCCACTTAGACAAGAATATTACAATATTGGATATACTTTATATTTTGGTAAAAATATTCGACATTTTGCAAAAATACTACGGAACAGTAAAATAATAACAACTATCTTTATAATTTTTATAATTTTTAAACTAAAAAGGTCCTTAACGCCATTTTATTACTAAAATAGTCGATATTGGAATCATTTTTATATTCCCAGGGAACAAAAGGATAAGAATCACAGAAGGGATATTACAAATCGGAATCTGCCGAAATATCCGTCTCTTCAAGCCATCTTTCATTTAAATAGAGACAGTTGACGTCATATTTTAAGTGATCAAATTAAATATTAATTCTTTGTGTAATTTAAACTTACAAAATACAAAATATCAGTTTATTTTAATATAAAAATGCAAAAAAAATATCATATTAAAGCAATAATAAATAAAATAAAAAATTGACCAAAAAATAATAATAATCAACTGCATATTTTCAATTGTATTAACAACAACAACAATCAGAAAAATAAATAATATTCAGAAATAAAGCACCTTAATACATTTTTTAATCCATTTCGTCTGACGGTTTTTATTTAATGGATTATATTATAGGTTACATACATACCTCTTTGTTTAATAAATTCCTTTAAAGAATTTTACTGATAAAATTATTTGTTATAGAGGGTGCATAGTTGATAGAAAAATATATATTGATTTCAAATATATAATAAATATATATTATGTAAACTAATTTGGAAATAAAAACTATATAACTTTAAAATTAATGGTTTTCCTCTCTCTCTTACTTTATCTCTTTCTAAGACAAAAACACAAAATTCTAGAATACTGTTATTTCTTATAAATTTGCAGGTGAATTACAATTGTCACGAAAGTAACAACAGTGGCTCTAATCGCAGTAATAGGATCAAACACGTCAAAAATTATCCAGGCTTATAAGCAATATCTTTTAGCGTACGTTAAACACAAAAAATTAGTATATATTACAAAATATTTATATATTTTAAAAGTATATATAACTATAAATAATTATAGCAATAATAATAAACACTATAATACTCTAACAATTAACGAAGTTGAACATCGAAAAGCGAAACAGCAAACTGCACAACAAACTGCAAATGCTACGTAGTTTCTCTCTTGAAATCTGCATTTATGAAAATTATCATACTTCCACAATTGGGATGAGTTTGTGAACGTAAAACTTATTTTATTGTTGTAAGAAAAACGATTTAATTAATAATAATAAAAATGTAATTTGATCAGGTGCAATATGTCAATGATGAAAATAAGAAATGCGTTATTCAATGATGAAAATAAAAAAATGCCTTATTACATATATAAGTCATTCCTTTTTCAACATTCCTATTATTACTTACCAAAATTATTCTAGTATAAGTAGTCGTTAGGAATTTAAGTGTCATTTCATCGAAACGACTGATCAAATATGGTATTTTTTAATAATTTTATTACTAAACCGGCATCATGAACTAGATTGAGATCCTTAAATGAGAGATATTGAACTTTTAAAACCCATGTGCTAAAACTTTTTAATCATATGATTAATATACATTATATAATAGAAAATCTGTATTCAACAGAATATGTATAACCTCCACCCATTAATGTATCCATCCTACAAGTCACGTTTGTAAGAGAAAATGTTAATTACAATACAAAATTCAATTATTCTTCTTATATCAAATAATTGTAAATGGAATAAAACTGAAACAGCTAGTCCAGTTGTAGAAAAGAAGACATAAAAGAAAAAATAAAAAATAATATCTTTATTTAATATATATAATAGATATATTTCAAAATATTTAAAAAACTTTAACAAACATTCTACACAATAACCTAATAAACATTTATATAAGGAAATGTTACAAAAAAAAATCTGTTGATCAGGGTAGATTAGTTATATCGATGTCTTTTTTTTTATTTAAAGGATAAATAGTAAAGTAGTAGTTTTTGAGAAGTGCGAGAACATATAAACAAATAAAGGGTTAAAAAAATATGTCTATATGATTTCAGTTATGTGGTTAAAATACAAATTAAGGTTTTTTTTTCATACAATAAATAGGTATATTAATAAATTTGAAAGAAAATTATTTGAAAGCAAATTAAATAAAAAGCAATTGGGAACGAGTAGATATAATGTGTATAAATTTCCTTAACACATATACTCGTAGATTTCACAAGTCATTATTTGGTATGTCTAAATGTTGGGAAACATTTTCATTTCAATCCAGCTTATCGTTGTTAAACTTAATACTCACCATTTTTATTTATTATACATTAAACATTACCCTGTTACTTTTATTTATAGAAATTTTCACACTGATACACGGATATAAACCCTTTCATCTTGAAAATAAGGATCACATTATGGTGTAAAAATAAAATTATAACTTTTGTATGTTTCACTTTGGAAAGTAGAAAGAAACCACGTTCATATTTATATGTTAGAAAGTTTTTTAAAATATATAGTATCTTCATAAATCTCCAGTCAATTAAGCTGTATTTTTGTAAAGTTAGGAATTTCGTTACAAAATTCGCAAAACTCAAGATGGTATTAAAGAAATGACTCATTAATATTTATTCTCATTGAAATCAGATTTTGTAGGATTCTTTTTTTAAATTAAAATCTGTTTCCGTTCAATCTCCTGAAACTAAAATTTATTTAACAAACTTAGTAAATTGAAATTCAACTTTCATTTCATAATATTGGACAATATATATGTTTAATCTAAATTTGAAATTATCGTAAAATGATACGATTAAGAAGACGATATAATTAAGAATACGATTTTTATGTCTACAAATTTAATAATATTACGAATCATATTAACCTTATTCCAAATATGATCTGACATGACATGACATGACATGACATGACATGATATTCTTTATTGTACAAATACAAGATATAGAAAAAAAAGGAACAAAAAAAAACAATACAAATGTAAAAAGTATAAATGCGGCCTTATTACTAAAGAACAATCACTTCCAAGTAATCTTTGAGTACAAGATATAAAGTATAAACGAGGATACAGGTACTGTACTAGTACATACGTACATACATATACAGTACAACATACATAATATATTTATAAATATATGTAATATGATGGATGACACCGGAGTAAAAAAACACACAATTGCATTTATTTAAAACAGAAATTTAATAGTATTATAAAATTAAACATTAAAATTAATTAAAAACAAATATTATCTACTAACCTAAAACAGAAAAATCGACAATTAAAGGTTTTTACTTCCAAGATTGTCCAGGCAATGAGAGATAACAATTATATTACTTGATAAGCAGGATTAAAATCTCCATGTGAAGTCCGCTGTCATTGTCATTCCTTAATTGCCATATCATAGATATTAGGCAGCGTTCAGATACTTGTACATTAGTCCATGTACACAACATACAATATACAAAGCTTACATATATATTCATTAGTATTACAAACACGAGTAGAATACAGGTAGTAATAATATACTAATAAAATTATATATATATATTTCAATCAATATTACAAATCAAAACCTAGTTGACTAGGCATAAATTAAAGACGTTTATTTGAATATTCATAACAATCTAATTTGCAAATTTAATTTCCAAGTTTCGAATTCAATGTTTAAACAGACAATTTATTTTGACGCCTTGAGTTGAATATTTTATAAAATTTTACTCAAGTTTTGATTTCTTATAAACAACTTAAATAATTTATATTCAGAAGTTCTATTGCGATAATTATTTATTACGTTTAAGTCGTTTCAAAATTTTATTATTCTCTAAAGACAGACAGTTCCTTTTTAGTTATTTATAATATAATAATCACAATTCAATGTAAGCCTACTGGGGATGCCGCCACATTACATAACAGGAGCGCATCCCAATTATTGTGTAATGGGATGCGTTTCCGTTATCCTCCTTTTAGGAGATGTGGAGATATGTGTATTCATGGACTGGCATTATATTTCTCTATTTAATATTTCAAAAATTTACATCAAATATAAAATAGAAATTAAACATTTTGTCAATACAAGAAGTCTAACACATCCAAATTAATAGTGTGCCTAGCGAAGCGGACGGGAATCAGCTAGTTATACTATTGTATAACTAGTATTCTAGTTGATTCTCGCCCACTTTAATTAGACATATGGCCATGGACAAATAGTTTCGGAGATTTCGTGATGAGTCAGTGAGTGGTAAATTTATTTATTTATTTATTTATTTACCTTCACGCCATATCCCTTGCGGGGTAGCCAGAGACGACGGAGCGCCAAACGCTACGGTCTCTGCATACCTCTTTCGCCTCGGCCACAGACATCAACCTCTTCATACATGCCCTCCGGGGGGTCCTTATGCTTTTTACGTGACCTTCCTCCAGTATCGTAGCTACTGTGTTTTCGAAGGTCACTCGAGGCATCCCCCTGTCTCTCTTACCGCTCACTTTTCAGTGGTAAATTGCTTGTACATATATATATATTGATAATGCATTGCTACATAAGACATTCTGAACTTTGTCAATAGCATGCAGCGTTAATTACAATTAAATGCGACGGAAACACATTTGTTGTATATCGCTTCAGAATATTGTGGTAAGTTATATCTGTATTTAAACATTAATTGTATGTGGTTCATGAAACATTAAAATTAGTTTTATTTAATTTAGTAACAATTATATTGAATTTCAATTCGATATTACATTACATAACATTTCAGTTATTATTTTTATTTTCACATAAATTACCAACGATCAACATTGTATGACCTTTCCAAACGCAATTAATATAATGAAAAAGTAAAATTGTTATTTTTTATTATTAATGACAACGTAAAAATATCTATATAACATCATAGAAAAGGAAAATACAGCAAAGTTGTCGAAATTCCAAGAATGCTATTTTCAAGTTGTATTAAAAGCTGTTACTCGGTATTAAACAGGATGAACACTAAGCACACCCAGTTATCTTTACATTATTTACTCAGGAACATTATTTATCTTGTAATTTCATGTTTCATTACGTAATATTTTTTATGTCATATTTATTTTAATTATCCTGTCATGTCAGTTTCGTTACTTATCAATGTTAATTTCTGAGAATACAACGCAATTGGAATTCTTTTTTTTTTTGTCGTTTTTACTATTTCTATTTTATGAAGGTCTAAATTCCGTTTATAAATAGAGTCCATATTAGCTATCTATTGCTAGAAGACGTTTTAGTTAATTATCGAGGATAATTAACTAAAATTTTCCTTATTAATTGTATATACTCGTATATGTTAATAAAAAAAAATAACAAATCTATACTACTTCTTGAGCTTTTAAAACATTAATTAATTTATTAACATTAAAGTTTGCTAGTCTTACAAGACGTATCTCTATCTACCGAAACTATATGATAAACATCTATTTGACAGTTAATACATTTTGTTAATAACATCGGAATGGTTGGCGTGATGAAACGCCATTTCCATAGAATTAGTTTGCTATTGAGGTTACCTGAATAGGGATTCGAACTATAAATAGCCAATCGAATAGTTTGACTACTGCATTTCATGTTATTCATAAAGGCAAATAAATGTAGATGGATTTTTGCTAACATTATTAAGATAAGGATTTGATAAAAGAAGTATTCTGAACGGTCATTAAGCGATAGAGATAACTGTTGGTCTTTAGTGGCTTTTAAATGACAACATCCTCGTCCAGAATATATCATAATTATACTTAATCGGGAGATATTTATAAATGTTAGGACAAAAAGGAAAAAAGTGTCCTAATAATAAAATATCTCATAAATGTATAAAATTAGTGAGGTACATAAGTACTTAATATGGATTATCGAAATACTAAAAATTTTATTGTTACTCAGCATTTAATTAAAAATCAAATGACTAGGTAACAAACGTTACAACCTATTTGACCCCAAACCATGTAGTTTGTGCCGCAATAACTGACATACGTCACGGTGATTATTGTAAGACGTTTTTCATGCACATACTGCTTAAATATGTCTTCTATATATATGTACAATCCCCAGTAAATAGTAATTAATGAGATATTTTAGATATGTTACTTATTTCTGAAACTGGTTACAATTAAGACATATTATTAAACGTTACATGAAATTAACTGTTAAAAAAATGAGAAAGAGCAGAGTACGGATGAAAAGATGAAAAGCTCGAAAGATGTCAGATTATTGTACTCTAATGCTCAGAGGAGTTAAACAGTTATTTCAGTATCTACGACAAAGTGCAGATAAGATAATATAGTTATTATTATTACGTTATATGTTTATAGGAATTATAATTTTATTACCATAAGTCATTCTGTAAATCTGTAAAAATGTAACATATGAACTTAGTAAATTACTATTTATCATTTATTTATAATTTTACTGACTTATAATTAATAAAAATAATAATTAAGTACAATAATATTTTCTGAATTATACTCACTTTTATTCACATCAATATTATTTGTAATTAAAAATATAAATATTACCTCCGAACTTATTTTTACCACGATGACAATCATTGTATAAACAACAAACAAAATAATATTAAGATGTACCTTTTTAGTACTGTTATTGTATTTGGTTGAACCACGCATGAGAAAAACAAATTATTTATTTATAAAAGTGGGCGATATAAGAAATAATAATATAATTGATTAGACATAAAATGTATTATGCGATAGCGTGTATGATTCAATTTGGGTTACGACTAAGGTAGTTAACTATTTTCCTATCTAGATCTAGATCTCTCTATCTATCATTCACATTACTTACCTTTTTCTCCAAAAGGTTGTCCGTAATATAGATTGCTTTAGTCTTAAGATCAACTTTCAACATTCGTGTATGGATTTTTATCCCCCAACTCTGATATTTTTCTACATATAGATTTAAATCTATTACATATTTCAGTGTCTATATCTACATAATTTATTGTATTTCTATATCCTGTATGGAAATATTGGCACATTTGATTATTTTCTACTACATAATACACTATATTCATGGATGATGATTGCTGGCTCGGTTGTATAACAGTCACTTAAATGGATATGAAAAAGAAAAACTGAATTTTCGTATAAAAATAAATAAATAAATAAACCTTTATATATATAACTTAAAAATATACAGCGAAAAAATTATAAAGAATCAACTGAACTTTAACATCTCTCACATGGTATGAGGCAATTCTAATATATATATATATATATGTTATATTTATATGTTGTGTGTTTAATTATTAATAATAATATTACATAGAAACTTCATTTCTGAAGTACTTTAGATTTACGATCATAAACACTCATTTTTATAAATGTATCGATCGTCAAGATTATAAACATTAGGTTGATTAATTGTCTGTGACACTTCTTTAATGAGGCATTTTCTAATCTTTTAGAAACTGAATGCTACCTTGAAATGTAAAGAAAAATTAAGTATTTTATTATCTTTATTCAGTATAAGTAAAAGTTATAGATTGTTACATTAATAAGCATATTTTTGTACATTATTTAATAGTAATTTAGTAGAATATTTCAGATGCTAGATACACCCTACATAAACTTATTTAATTTATAGTTTATTAATATATTAAATAATACATGAAAATGAAAAAGATAGTGTCATGTTCAGGACAGCTGTTTGAATTTACCTTGGCTTTCATCAAATTACATAGTTAACTAATATCTTCGAAATCTATATAATTATCAATAAACCTTATTTAACTCGTAAACAAACGTCTTCTAAGTATAACCAAATGTCGTAAAGTCTGACGTTCTGCAAATGAACAACCCTGTAGTTACCCTTTAGGAATATAACATTTTATATAAATAATCTTTTATTTATCTTTATCGGAATGAAGAGACTGCAGAAAGTTCAGTTTTCAATCGTGGGATTCATTACCATAAGGTACAGTGGTCTGTGATCTTCAGATTGCTGTTTCGGGTAATTTTGTACTTTTTGTCCATTATTATTGTTTTTATAATCTCCCCGACATAAGAATTATTTCTCTAGTACATTTTTTTCCCGCATTATCCATTTTATTGCTGTTTATTATTAAATATCATTTTTTTATTATACATCGTTCAAAAAACTGCCATTTAAAATATTTTTATGAACACGGTTGTTTCGTGGAATATTTTTTTATAATAATTAAATTACTATTATTAAAGTTTATAATAAGTTTATTTTGAATTATCTTAATAAAATAAAATATGATTGATTAACAACATTTATGGATGAAGTTGAGCTACAATGATGACGCACGTTATAACGAGAGATATAAAATTAAGAATTAAAGACATGTCGAACGGCAGAGCGCTGTAGATGCGATGCTCCAAAGGTCTTAGATTAATATACTCTAGAGCATTACTTATTTCCCGGATCAAGTCTTTATCTAAAATGAAAAGTTATATGTATATAAAAGTAATAAAAATTAAGAATAAATAGGTAATACAAAATTTTACCAGTGTCCTCGAGGATGCATTTTGTTAAGATATTCTTTATATTATCCACTTCGTATCTTGCTGATTCAAAAATGACAATTGGTGCAGACACAAATATTAATGAATAAGTAAAGATGCTTATTGGAATGAAAACTTTACTACTCAGCATTTTCTGTAATCATATATAAAGTTTTGAGTATATTGAAAGTAATTCATATTTCAGATAATAACGATAGCAATAAATAATTAATATTTTAATAACTCTCTTATAATCTTAATAAAGGTATGAAAAATATATATATTTACTCACATTTTCTAATATGGCGCTCATAGTGTCATGCAAAAATAAAACACATTTACCAAAATATATCAAAAGCATTAAAAGGTTCTGAAAAAAATGTGTATATTATATTTAATGTTAAACAAACATACGTCCTTTTCATTTTATTTTCAAAAGGGAATAAAGTTGTCAGAAACATTAAATAACATGTCAAAATTTTTTACAATAGGAATTTAATTAATAAAAAATATAAGTATAAGGTATATTTAATATAACTCATATAAAAACATTTGTGATATAGTATCAGAGAAATTAATTTACTCGTATAATATTTCTTTCAACATAATTATAACTAGGGGCGCCAACAGACCCTCAATTTCGACTTTTACATATTAAGCGAAGCGAGCCCAGTGTAATGACTCATCGTTTCACAATGACTTCGATGGGATATCAGTTTTAGGACATGACATTTTTAATTTTTTTTTTGAACTTTTTCAAATATTTTTTTTAACCATCACCTAATGTGTGTCTTTTTTATTGCAAAATTTCATAATTTTCCGTCAAGTAGTTTTCGAGCCTATTCGTGACAAAGAATGTGAAAAAGTCTCCAGTAGAACGCTCTGCTCGCTACGCTCGCTTCGCTCAATAAAATGTGTAATACTTTATAATTACCCCAATGTCTAGTTCATGATCCATTTCATCCACAAATGTAACCACACTGTCGTAAACAAGAAGACAACTTTCAATATTTTTTTTATTTTTATACTTATTGCATTTAGTTTCCTCGCTTGAGACGACACTCACTGAAACGGGATTCGTTTCAAGACGCCTCCTCACTATTTTGATACGATCATACAAAACACCAAAAATCATCAGTTTTAAAAAATGTGTCGTAAAGAATGAAAATGATATTATAGCATACAACCATATAAACACACTTTCAAACATTTGAATAACTGTTGTTATACACAAAACGATCCTATACAAACACACGACACATAAAAATAAATAAACATTTTTAGACAGACTTAGACAATTTACCCCTAATATATCATCAGTTAACTTTATAAGGGACAATAACTTATTAATATATGCTCCTTTAAACAAGATCGCGTTCATACAATAAAATATATATTCGATTGCATTTATTTGAAGAGGACTGAAGGGTATCGAAGATACAACATGGTCTGGTGGAAACATATGAAACGAATACACTAAAAAAACTAACCACATTACACAATATAAATGTAGAGCACATTTAATAAATTTCGACTCCCCAGTATAAAAATAAAAACCGAATATGAGTCGAATTTTCATAAAATTATTTACATATTTCATAAAAATAGATGATAACATTATAACCATTTGAGGTATACTAACAGGTGTAATTTCAAATGGATTCAAAATGTAATAAAAACACAGGCTTTCGCTTGATATTAATGTATTAAGTTAATATTCTCTTTATATTTCTGTCTCTTTCTAATTTAATACTCTCATTAGTCTTGACATTTTCATAAGGAATTCAATGTCACATACTTTATTATACTGATGTAATATAAAATTATTATATACATTAAATAATACACATCTTATATTGTCGTCGTTAGTACGAATAATATTATTTGTATTATTTAGGCTTATAGTTTATGTAAAACAAAGTTGTATAACAGTCTGAGGGCTTTTTCAATATCTTATTAATTTCTAATAATGTTAATAGATAATAATATTATAAAATCTGCAAAACTTTTAAAACGTAATACGTTCTTTGTGGTATATTTTACATTTTGTTTTCATTTTGACTTAACCATGACAATAATCTTGTATATCGTTGAATAATGTTTATAGTGATTGAAGTATTGAAGAACAATTACTTAACTATGGATATTGATTTTCAGTTGTATATTATATTACATTGGAAATACAAATGTAAATACACATTTTATGTCCGCATCAATCCTTGAGATCGTAATACAAATACCTAGAAATCATTTTATAAGTTTCATTCTTCATATTCTTTTAAACACATGCACAAGATTTTATCATACCATAGTATATTACGACATGGGCATTTTTTACACATTATTAATTTCTTACATACTACATTATACTTAAATAATAAGAAATGTTCTCTACATAATTAAGTTTTAAAAGCCCTAAGAAACATATAAAAGTTACTTGAATTTAAACGAGTATATATATACTATTGGAGATCTAAAGGTAATATTCCTGTTCAAAATATGCGGACACAGCACCTGACTTCTTTATCGTCGGAAAAAGTACTTCTCCGTAGGTTTTTCTCCAAAAGTAGAAACAGGTAGAAGTCGCTGGGGGTCAGGTCTAGGCTATAAAGGAGGGGGGGGGGTTCAATTCCTGAAATCTCAACTCACGCAGAACAGCTGATGTCAAGGCAGACCCCGCGACTGCACTTTCCTCATCGCTCCTCCATTATCGCTGTCTTTAAGTTTTTCAAAACCTCAGCATAATAAGTCCTCAGCATAATAAAGAAGAAGAGAGTAATCTATTGATAGCATACCTTCCATATCCCAGAAAATTATCGCCATAGTCTTTAAATACAACAAAGATATTAAAGTTAAGTAATAGGGTACGAAAGAAAGAAGATGCGGTTTCAAGAACAAAACTATGTATAACAGTTACTTAAGATCCTGGGATAAGTATCTATTAACCGATTTAGCTAGTTCTTGTATGAATTGTTTTAATAAGAGAGGTCAGCAACGTGATGAAATTTCATTTAGAAAACCATTTACTTACTCATTTACAAACGCGCCGTTTCACATTACATAAACATTATATGCTTTCAATTCGCACCCTTCAATCATAACAAGTAAACAAGTAAAATGCATTAACTCAAAACACTCGTAAAATAAAGTACTAATCCCTTCTAAATTACCTAAACCCCTATAAAGTGTAAACCCCTCTCGCGGTGATAAAATATACCTTTGAACCGCTTTCATATTCTCAGGATCATATTTATAGTAGGTGAGAGGAAAGAATGATTTGGTCTTCGAAGTAATATTTATTATTAGTGTTTGGTAGTAACTTTATCTCCTTTAAATCACACTGCAAAACTACATTCAAATGTGGAAAACTTCCTAGACGCCGCTTAAGTTTATAACGCTGGCTGCTACGACTGAACACAGAGCAACGGGAGAAACCCTAGCTTAGGTTTAGACATAGGCCTTGGGTTGCCTTTTTCTCCACCCTCCCCCCTCCCGCTACACAGAACAAGCCCTAAGCTCTTTCTTAGATTAACCATTGAACATGAAGACAGACCGCGTGAGGATCGAGTCGATCCTCTAAAGTCAGGCACCCTTGGTCACTAGGCCAATCTAACAGGATCGCTCGGCTCAACTCGACTATCAGGATGCTCGGGAACCTTGCATGGATCTGTCTCCACTGTTAAAATTCTCGAATCAGACTCTGACTCCAATGAGCAGATATTCAAATGTGTCCCAGGGGAAGGCAGATTCGACTGTAATTAATATTGGGAAGACATAGAGGAGGCTTGCAACGATTTGGTTCCCTTTCAGTTACAGATAAGAGGTTAATCCTGGAATCTTCGTAATTATTTGTTTGTATATATTTATTGCTTACATAGAATAGTCATCCATTACGATATTTTTAGGACAATACCTTTGTTCAAATGTAATATACTTTTGTACTGAAAATCACATAATTAAATGAAAGATTGTTTGACACAATATACCTCAAGAAAGAAATTCGGGTTAGTGCCCAATCTATTATTACAGCTGCTTTACGTTTTGCTTGATTGTCAAGAACAGGGGCGGCAACCTTTTGAGTCGGAAGACCCAAAAATTACAATTTACAGAATTTCAAAGTTTTTAAAGGGCCACCAATTTTTTTTTCCATTAATAAACAGTACTACATAAATAAAGTTTTTTGATAAATAAAAACAAATCTATTTATTAATTACACAAATATCTATTTATTCATATATTTTCATAACAAATTAAATTATAGTTTTAATATGACGTTAAAGGTCGTGTTTAAAACTTAAAACTAGTTAACGCAGTATTGTTCACATACATAGCTTTTGACGTCATATTTTGTTCCAACCATTGCGTTGCATATCTCTATTTTTAATTTTCCGCTTCTAATTTGCACTTTTCGTTCATTTAATTTAAGAAATCTAATATAATAAACAGATAAATAGTAGCACAAACATAACTGTTGTGTGTTGAAGAATTGATAAATAACAATTTGAATCAAATCTATGCTACACGCATATATATATTGAGTAAAAAAATTCAATGAGAGCGTTGGCTTTGCATCGTTTTAGAAAGTTTGGATATATCTGGCTCATAACTTGTTGTTTTTTTTTTTAAGTTTTAAACACGACTCTAAATTTTCATTTGTTAATTGGCTTCTTATTTTACTTTTGATTATATTCATGCAAGAGAAGGCTTGTTCGCATAAATATGTTGATCCGAAGATGGTCAGTACTCCAAATGTCAACTTCTTCACCTCACTGTAGCAATCTGGAAGACTATTCCATGTATCGAATATAAGTGCTTCAACTCGCGGCATTTCTTTTAAAGCTGTCCACTTTTGTTTCACACATTTCTGCATCTCCAACTCTTCCATTTTGCTTTTCAACTCTGTAAATTTTCAACTCCATAAAGCTTTACATTTTAAATCTATCAATTCTATTTCTAGACATGCAGTATCAATTCCAAATGGCTTACTGTGGATGTCGTTACTATTTGTGTTGAGAGGATTAACTATAAATGCTAGAGTGGTTTTGTTGGCTTTGAATTGCTCAAATTTGTCATTAAATTCATCTTTAATTTTTTTTATAACTGTGCTAAAGTAATTTATGTCAACAGTTGCACTGGTTTTATCGCGATATTGCTTTAGAAATTGAAAATGAAGTAATTTACCGCTCTGAATATCTTCTGCAAAAAGAATTAATTTTTCTTCAAAACAGACCACTTCTTCTACCCAAACACATACTGGGTTTCCTTTCCTTGTAGTTTTAAATTCAGTTCATTTAATTCAGCTGTGATATCCACCATAAAGTAAAATTTTTGCAACCATTTGTTGTTCTCTAATTCAGGGTGATTAATGCCTTTTTCATTTAGGAATGTACTTATTTCATTCAAACACAAAGCAAAACGTTTCAACACCTTACCTTTGGAAAGCCATCGCACTTTATTGTGAAGAAGGAGGTCGGAATACTGAGTTTCCATTTCGTTTAAAAATTCTTTAAACTGACGATGGTAGAGTGCTTTTGACAAGATACTGTTAACAATTTTGATTACCAAATTCACGACCTCAACTATTTCGGCCGGAAAAGATTGGGCACAAAGCACTTCTTTTTGTATTATGCATTGAAACGTAAGAATTTCGTGGTCTATTTTGCTCTGAAGAATCGTTGTTGCACCTTTATTTTTTCCTGTCATACTTTTGGCTCTATCAGTTGCTATTGAAACTATTTTATTTAAATCAATCCTATTGTCTATATCTTCCCCTCTGCTTTGCCCCGAGAGCGGCAGCAATCCTAAAAGCTTTTCTTTTGGACCTTACAAAGACATATACCTGACAAAAAGGGCAATTTGTGTCGTGTCTTTTATGTCGTAAGACTCATCGATAACAAGTGATAAGGCAGAAGAAAGTTGAATATCTTCCACCTACAAATATGTTACATTTGAAGACATTTTTGCTATTCTATTTTGTACTGTTTTAGCGGATAGAGGCATATCTTTGATTTTCTTCAAGATTTCTGGTTTGTTTTTGAAATCACGGAACAGTTCTTCTGATGCACGTATGAAGCAATCTTTGACATACTCACCATCTGTGAATGGATTGCCTTTTTTTGCAATTTCTAGTGATACCGTGAAACTTGCCAGATTAACATTACTTGTAGATTGCGTCCAGTTACTTAACATAGAGCTTGATTGCTGTTTTTGTTTTTGGAACTCGTCGACAGCTTTTTCAGTGCCTCTCCGGCGGGATATTTACTAGCAAACTCAGTATGTTTTTTTAGTGAAATGTCTCTCTAAATTTGATTTCTTATTGTGTGCGAGTTTGTCGTGGCAAATGAGACATGTTGGAAGGCCATCTGAGTTGCATATAAAAGCGAACGTCTCCGTCCAATCTCGATTGAATTCACGATGGTCTTCTTCAGTTCTTCTCTTTTTTTTTTGTAGATGCCATGCTTGCGCTGAAGCGATAAAAAAAATATTAAAAATACTATTTAGGTAGGTACTTATCCAAAACAGCAGAAGATAAGTTTTGCAATTATTTACTATTATGTCAACATATACCTAAGTAAATACATACGAGAAAGCATAATCAAATATGAGATATTTCCCAATTAAAAATACTTACCTAAACAAAATAAGCAATTCTTTAATAATTTAATTATTAAAATAAAAAAATTAGAAACGAAACACTGTTTGTTTACTTAGTTCCGTCGCATTCGCCTCCCGTGCGTGGTGATCGCCGACTGGCACGACCGGAGATGTCAAAACGGGTTTATCACGTCGCACGGGCGCGGCGCAGTCTCGGCAATGGACAACATTTTAAAAAATAACGACGGACTGACGACAGCGACGACATGTGTCGCAGGGGAGGGGTGCGGTGAAAGCGAATACAAGTGGCTGAGAGATAGAATCGGTGCCTGATCCTTGTTAATCGATTCAAAACGATTCTTAAACGATTTTTTTTTGATAAAATAAATGATATAAATCCGTGTATGGGATGAGCCGCAGGTTTACATCCAAAGAGCCGCATGTGGCTCGCGAGTCGCAGGTTGCCGACCCCTGGTCAAGAACATGAAACTGGGTACTGGAAAAATAGTTATATAAGATTTAGTCAAATATATTGTAGCTTTAAACTAACAAAATCTCTATTATATTTTGTTTTTATTATAATCAGTATTTTTGCTACTGTAAATTTAAATTGGTTTATAAAATCACTATGTTTTTTTTGTTTAATGATATATGTAAAAAAAATAAACGGATTTTTATGTATACAAGTCAAAATAACGTGTTTAATGTGAATCCATAATTTGTTTAAAGCCAAAGAGGGAAACGTAATAGAAAATTACCAAATTATGGGTAAGGCTACGTTATCTCTTTATTTGAACGTGGATTAGGCTTAGATTTTGAAAGGAATAAGTATGTATGAAAGAGAAAGAGGGAAAGGAAGGGAATGTGATTATATTAACTTACTTGTATTAATGTTATAATAACCGCACAATAACAATCAGGGCATGTAATTATGAAGGAAACGTTACAACCTCGAGGGCAATTGGGTCGGCTTTTTGTATAATCCTTATGTTATGGCTGGCTGATGTTGTGAATGTATACACTTTAGATATTAATATCTAAACTATTTAACTATTGGTAAGTATTAGTATGGATGATTTAGATTACATTTTATAAGCATATGAATAAAATTGCAGAGTCTGTGTTTAATTCTAAATTAATAGATTTTACTTAACTCACATGAAAGTATATACGGTACATAAAAAACAACTTTTAAAATTGTCTTCCTATCTGTCTTTTTGTTCTGGATAAGCTCTGAAACTGTTAGACCGATTTTAACAGGACAATCACTGGCGGGTGGTTCATGTTATCAGGAGTAGGCCATGTTAGTCAATTAATCAATTATTAAACAAGACAACCATAACGCGTGCATAATGTTACAGTATTTGAACATTGTGATAAAATATATTTACTTTGACAATGCCTGCTTTAACTTACTCTGCTTTTTTACTTGTTTATTATTATACTGGCGATATCTAATATACTTGGGAAACATGTCCACCATAGTTATGGTGTAATATATAGTTATATATTTCAACCACTTGAGGCTCACACTAATAATATTTCTTGAAGTTTTTTTTATTACAGGAATATAATAGTAGTTTGTATTAATTAAATAGAAAAAAAAATATTCACTGATATTTTATTGAAACAAAAAATACCTGAGTATAAGGTGGCCTAAAACGTACATACATAATATAATAGACTAATCGTAAAGGGATCGCAGAATGTCGTTATCTTTTAGAATTACTGTCAAAATATCCAAATCTAACCAGGTAAGAAATATAATTTATATCTTAATGTTATATTTTAATATACAAATTTTAGAATCATAGAATTAAATTAACGTCTAAAATAAACAAAATATAAAATTTTGGGATTTTTTTTTCACATCTCTTGCAAATGTATTTATAATACCACTGCTAGAACTTCGATTAACAGTAAAAATAGATAAATTCAAAACAAAACAAATTTAGTTACATAAATAAAAAAAAGAAATAAAAATTCATTTTCTTATATTCTTTTTTCTTTCCTGCCAACACTGGGGCACATTCGGTAATTCATACATATCACAAATATTGTAACTTAATAATAGTTTATAAATTCTGTATTTTCCTCTAACAGCTAAAAATAATATTTCAGTAAAAAGAATATTCCAATAAAAAGAAAACGTATTTTTAAAAGTGAATTAGGTCTCAGATAACATATAACAGGAATTGAGTAAATTTATGTGAGGTCTAATCACTTATTTAATATCGATTTTACTGG
Organism: Melinaea menophilus ssp. n. AW-2005; assembly: GCA_918358695.1. Classification (NCBI taxonomy): domain Eukaryota; kingdom Metazoa; phylum Arthropoda; class Insecta; order Lepidoptera; family Nymphalidae; genus Melinaea; species Melinaea menophilus. The sequence goes on along the minus strand of OU911054.1, from coordinate 8,067,477 downwards.
CGCTGTGGAGTTAAATCTGGAAATAAATTATAAAATATGAAAGTAATTTCATATTGTAACTTATTATATTTATATTATTATCTTAATAAAGAACGTATTAGTTCAAAAGACTAAATAAAATATCATATTTTGCAAAAACTGATTTTAAAGAATTTTTTTATAATTTACTGGTATAGTAAATTATAAAGTCTTATCTATTTATTTTTTATTGTTCTCAAATTATGTTTTTGTGGCAGCGAAGGTTGCAATTAAAATCAATTTATTTTATAAAATTATATTACAAATAAAACTTATAATTAATGAACACTAAGGAGAAGTGGTTGCAGGTCGGTGATTGACCCAAGAACGTATTTAGTGCCAGTAGTTTCTAACTCGTTTCCAACCGAACGCGGTCACGCGGACGATGTTTTATAACATTAGGCACTGCGTCATTAATTAATATTCGGTACTTTTAAGGTGGGAATTGACTTGATTCTTATTATATCGATTTGCCCTATGCTTGCGTAACACTTATACAAATATTTTGTTATCCATTTAGTAAATGAAGGAAAATAATAATATATTTATTATATTTGTAGTACAAGTAAACGTAATTGTAACAGGAGATAAAAGTATATGCTTTTTGTATACAGCATCTAAGAACTTTGTAATAACAAAATTAAGGAATATTGTAAGAGATATGGCGAGGCTATAAAATGAAAATATAACGAAAAATTAAAAGGAACTATGAAATAAAAGTTAATATACAATGTTTTTATGTAAGAGGAGGGCACATGAGCGTGAGGGTCACCGATTACAATTATTTTTCCACCTCCCACAATATCTTGCAACATCCGGCGAATCGCAAGAGCGTTGCCGGCCTTGGAGGAAGGAATATACGCCTTTCTTGAAGGTACCCATATCGGAGCGATCCGGAAATATCACCATAGGAAGTTCGTTCCACATACTTCATTCGTGCCTATAGATTACTTCCGCAAATAATTTTTGAGTTATACATTAAGATATAACTTCATAACTGCAAAAGATACTTACTTTTTATTGTTAGAGCATCTCTAAAATATCAGCAATAACGAATATAATTTTTTTAGTTAAAAAATAATAATTTACTAAATTAGAAACAAAAAATGTTTCATTTTAGTTAAAACCTGTGGTGATTTATTTATATATGTGTCAAGCTAGTAGTAGTCAAGTATAAATCACATATTAATATTCAACACAAATATATGTATGTAAATAACATTATCTCTGCTAAACCAACCACATTCGTTTTTGGTACCACAAATATAGTATATGAACTATAAACTATATTACCAATAACTACAATACTTTCCCTAGCCAATACTCTTCTGATCTGATCATTATAAAAAACGATTTAACATGATTGAATTTTTACGAAATTTCTGAACAAGTTTTACCTTCGGTTTGCGGAAATTCACCAATGTATCGGAATACCGTACAGGAATACCAGACATGACAAGACATGATTTGACATGAGACGACACGACACGACACATTACAACACGACAAAACAAAAGAGGACATGATAAAACATGACAAGGTACGACACGACACGATATGTGTCACGACAAGAGTAAGTGTGCTCGTTATAGAATAAGAATATTCAAAGCCCTGTTCTTTTAATAGAAAATTTAACTACTAAAATTTTTGGAAAAATACACGAGTTTAAGTACATTTCAAATTGATATGATTGCACTAGTTGTATGAATTGTATAAATAAATTTAGAAATAAATATCTACATAACAATAGTTCCTAATGACGATAAGAAGTAACGACGGTGTTAAGTGTAAGTTATTGAGCTGAGCGAAGCGGCTCTTACTGGTCAAAAGTGTGTTTCGATGTTCGCCTACTCCTCCTAAGCCATTTGAGCTAGAGCTTTAAAATTTTGCTTATGCATTCAAGAAAGTGTCTCACTCGTTTAGCAGTTCTTTGGTGACATTCGTGATTGTATATATTGATTAAATGGTTAAAAAGTGTCCCACAGATCAATATATACTTTTTTAACTTAGCACTTCATTATAACATAACTTTGCTACAATAATTGTGACAGGCGTCAAAATATAATAAATAGATATTGCACAGGACCACTCCCAAGGGCATTCTTTTGTACGTTTTAGTGACGTGTTTGACTGCTACTCGTAATTCTAGTAACTTCTACGGTTATTTGTAATTGTTATACAAGTTCCACTTTCACTTATTACAGATAATCTGATTCAGAATTCCCCCAATTGTGTGTTTGACCAACAAATTAAGGAAAACCTGTACGTCATTATTATTATCTTTCAGTAAAGTTATCTTTTCATTTTAACATTCATAAATGAGTCAGTGCGGTTTCGTAACTGTTGAGCTCCGCAGTAGTTAAATTTGATGTACTATAAAATTATACAAATTACGGCTTGCAATAAAACAAAAGGTGTTTTAAAGGATTAATACATTAATGTATTAATTATACCATTTATGTATAAATTATATAATAAAAGATTTTTATTACTTTCCTGTCCACTTACAGTACTTTCAGATTATTACATTACATACAGGACAGACCTTCTACGTCATTACTAGAACTTTGAATTTGATAGAATATAAAATATTATATGCAAAGAAGCCTAAATTTAATATACATAACATATTATTAAATATCTAAATATATTTGTTTATATATTTATATTAGAATTTTTTCAGTTCATTTTATTGGGCATAAATATTGGTAAAATTATGAACTTAATTATAAAAATATTTATAGTGTAAGAATTTTATTTACTTATGTAAAAAATCTCGATCGATTTCTCGACATTTCACATTTCTTTATGATCCATAAATTTTTACAAGTTGAAAAATAGGCAGGATTGATCTGCAGAAATTAGACCGGTCAAACATTTTCAAGACTTCAAAAGCCCTAAGATTCATCCAGATACATCAACAACACCTCTTCTTTTAACATTTTTCAAAGCTTGACATCAGCCGTAAGTTCCACCATTAGATACAACAACAGCGCTTCCTCTATCAGAGATATTAAAACTGATTTAATGTGAGAAATAAAGATCAAGGATTCTGTCGCATCTCGCGTACAATAAAACAAGAATTGAACCTCTATGCTCATCAAAGGATGTGCGTTTGAAAGGCAGAGAAAGATTCTTTTTGCTGATGAAAAATTAAGGTCTAAAGTAATACATTTTCATTTGTAATAGAACTTATTCGGGCCCTGGAGCTAGACGTACAATAATGAGCACGGGGCGGACTTTACAAGCACCAAATTTTAGAGAGACATTTGAATTAAAATTTGGTTAAGACGTTAATTGAGCTGAGCGTAAGCAAAGCTGTTAACCGTTTGGGAGACCTTTTTTTGTGCTTAGTTGTCTTCAAAATACGACGCGATAATTAGCTAAAATTTGACTCATGTATGTTGGAGCCGAACGCGGAGGTTATAGCGATAGCAAATTGAAAAAATGTTTAGCAATTCAAAAGTTACAAAAAAAAAAATCACTCCTGCCATAGACAAAGTATTAGACCTGCCCTGCGCGTGCGAGCAATGGGCTGAGCTAGAAGGTGACAATTAGTCCTAATAAATCGATATTTCCTGTAGCTATTCAGATGAAAGGAGAGGGGCTCAGCTCAACACCCGCCGCGCAAGGTTGGCGGATCCTAGTTTTAGAGAAAGGTAATAATGTTTAGGAGGGTAGGAGTAAAATTAACACGTATTTTATGTGTGTGATTTCAATTTCTCATATTTATTATATTTTCATCCAGTTTTTATAGATAATTTTAATGAATGAATTAATTTGCCAAACCCACCTTTCAATCAGAGTAATTTTCTTTCCTACATATAATAATCATGAAGCCATCAAGTAACACGGAAGAATTATAAAAACTTTTCACTGTACGAATGTGTGGCTTTGAAGATCAACTGCAGAAAACTACTGGTTCTGCAATTAGACATCCCGTTGAAGTATTACCTTCCACAGTTTGAATACCTGCAACGCGAAGTCACACGGATTTTAAAATTTCCATTGCTTTATAAAAGACCTGATTCTCCTGGCTTTGCATCTTTGTGTTTAATCTAGTTTAGGTTAGGTTAGGTTATCAAGACTTCCAGCCTACTTATTGCTCAAAGACCAGCAATATTTTTGTTATTCCTTTGTTCTTGTTAAAGACCGTTGTGGACTATCATCATCAGGTGACCCATACATTCCTTTTGTTCTGTTATGAAATAAAAAAAAATATTAATTTGCTGGAATAAATAAAATCTTTGTTTAGTCACCGGGAAAGTAGCATTTCCTCATACAAAATTAAGGGAACTGGATACCTAGATCCCCTTCTTCCTCTTCGATTATGCTAGTATTCACCATCATTCCATAGACCTCATGGATATCAAAAGCAAATTCAAAACAGCATGTTTGTAAATATCCACCATCATGGCTTACCATTAAATTCACAATTTGGTAGTTATGCTACTTCATCACATAAAAAAAACATTAAATGTTTGTATTAAAAAACAACAGTCAACTTCAATTATTTTCAATCTTATTAAAAGCCTTTCTTCTAGGAAGGCTTTTAATAAAATTTAAAGATTTAAGTAAAACAAAACATTTATAAAGCTATAATTTAACAAATTTGCTAGAACATTATTTATATTGAAAAAGTATAAAGTGAGCGGTCTATTAAAATATGCAAATTTATCAGAAAAATAAATTGTTGCTAAACTAGTTTATGCTATCTTAGAACAAAATACTGAATACTGAAATTTAATTCAATAATTAACAAAAATATGTTTGAGGTTTTATATATATATATTCATGTTAACGTCGGTTACTTGGTAATATTTGTAGTTTACAAAGTTCTTAACAGTATTTCCAAAAATATAAATTTGCCGGTTACGTCATCCCGAATCTTTATTAAAAAAATACTTTTTACTTTATTTCATAAATTAGCAATCATAAAATAAAATACAATATCATTTAAAATACAATTAAATCATTCTAATATAACTTCATAAACCACTACTCCTGTATAATATTAACGATTGCCAGTTAATCATTGATATCCACATTCAAAACACAATATAATTAGATTGATTTTATATCTACAATACATAAGCGTTTTACCCCTCACTGACGCATCACGAAATCTCCGAAACTATTTGTCCGATTGACTTCAAATTTTACATAGTTACTTCTTTTGTGACGTGACGTAGACGTCCACTAAGAAAGATTTCAACTTTTTGCATTTCGACAAGTTTTAAACCTGTAGGAGCTATAATACTTAACGCCTCCGGGTACCATAGCAATGGTTACCATACCATTGTTTAACATAGCCACAGTTACCATGACATTAGTAACATTGAAAACGGATACTATGTAAACGGTTGGTATTGCGACAATTACCTTGGCAACCGGAGTTTAGATGAGGTTAGGGGGTTCAAAAATTTGAAAGTAAATTAAAAATTTTCATAAAATTAAAATCAAGGACGTACGAATATAATCGATTACGAAATTGAATGAATTTGATATATTTGAAAAATAGATAAATATTATCAAAAATAAATTTTCTAAATTTGTCCTTAGTTATATGCTGGCAATTTTTTCTTGGTGTAGGAATACTGGGGATCCTGCAACATTACATAACAGGAACACCTCCCAATACTCAGTACCTCATAGGACATGTGGAAATCCGTGTATTCACTGACTGGCATTACATTTTTCTATTTAAAATTTTAAAAAAAAATACTAAATATAAAATAGAAATTAAACATTTTGCCAATACAAGATGTCTAAGTTCACATCCAAATTAATAGTGTGTCCAGCGAAGCAGGCGGGAATCAGCTAGTATTAAAATAAACGACTAACTTATTAAGTCGAGATATCGTCCGACTCTAAGTAATTATGATAAGGATAGAAAGTTATTCTGAATCATACATAACACTTAATTTAAATAATAATGAATTAAAAATGACAAATGTGATATATACGCTATACGGCTTTATGTAACGATGTTAGTAATTTTACTAATGTATCAATAACATATAAAGGTAATCCATAAATTTGTTACTTTTTTATATTATTTGCAGAGTGCATTTATTGACACAATTAATTTAATCAAAAAATTATCAAACATTCCAGAATAAAAAAAAATACTGTATCCTAGGTTAGATGAACTTTAAATTTTAAAAACAAATATGAGTTTTCAAGGCGTAATATTGATTATTCTAACACGTAATGTCACGAGGTAGTGCTAACAGTCTAACTTTCATTTAAAATATTGAAGATTGTTTAGTTTGTTATTTCTTGTTAGCGAGATCTATATTCCCTAATATAATATATTAATATAATAGAATATATTTTTTATTGATTATGTGGACTAATTTTTAAAGGTTTTTGCTGAGAATCGTAATTTTCGTATATACCTCTACTGGAAACTATATTAAATAAATAAAACATGTTTCTAAAAATACATTTGTCAATTAATATTGATTCTATAAGTATCTTTTTCAATTCAAGTATTTTTTCAATTCCGTACTGTTTCTTTAATTTTACTTTACATATGCTTTAACATTGGTGGTATTCCATATTTTATTTCATTGTCTTATACATCTGTGAATGTATTTCCGAAGGACGAAAATAGAAGTAGAAAGAAATGTATCAAAAACAGTCTAATGGCTTACAAGTATTACGGTATATTCGTTGAAGATTTGGACCCCAAATTACATATTTAGGTACAATAATAATTTTGAAAGATATTGAAACATACTCTTAACAATTAGACTATTTAACGTTTATACTAGAATGGAGAAGAGCAAATCCGATTTAAATATTAAAAATAACTTTATTGTTTTCGTACACATTGGCTGTTTTTTCATTTCTGTCATTTTTAAATTTTGTGAGTGTTTATGTAATAACATATTCACACAAAATATTACAAAAAAAATTGCAAAATGTAATTCTTTGTACCCGTAAGGTGCAAATTGTTCACATATACTAAAAAAAAAAAAAATCTTGAAAAGAAATTTTAAACTTAAAATTGATTATTACCATAAGTATTTTTCTTACCTCGTCCATATTAATAGCGATGATTAATAACAAAAATATTTCTTGAGTTAGCTCAACATAAAGCGAATAACATTAAGAATAGATTAACAGCTTCAGCACTTAAAGAATCTGGTAAAGTATTTTGATTTATAAAGTAGTAGGTCCAAGAGACTATTAAAGAAATAAAATTAAGTTTAGGTGAGGTGTTAGCTGTAAAACTTTGTCAAGTTTTGGAGTAGATCAATCTAAGGCTACTATTTACTACTTCCTTCCTTTTAACATGTCTCTAATCATTAAGTTCATGTTTCTTGTAATAACGTATGTCATCATATTACTTTAAACCTCAAATAGTATAATGATTATATTCAACATATATAATTATTATATTTTTCTCGTGACTGCCTGCATTTATTACCGAAGGCTTCTGCCATATTTTTGTATAATTTCCTTCTACTACTTTCACATTGTCAAATACAAATACAATTTTGCATTTAAACAAACAAACATATTTTAAACAAACGAAGAAAGAATTTCCGTAACTATTATATACGTAAGTATTTATCGAATAAAAGTATTTCTTCTTGTTATTATTTTGTTTTATACTTATTATAGTTATTATACTAAATGTAAATAATATGTTGACTTATTCGAGTTATAAGACAGTTATTATTACAAACAAATTTTGTCACAATCGATATATTATTTGTTTTAAATTCCCAAGTCTTTAATCATATCAATTTGCTATTAACTCCAAATGAAGTTTAAGTATTTTAAAAACAGCATTTATTATTTTTCTCTTGAGAATAAATAAGATATAAAATCTGGATAATCACAGATTTTTTTTTACGCTTAGTTCTGCTTAATAAGCAATCTTCTTAAGTGATTTCACTTCTAGGTATGTATAATTATAGAAAATTATAATAGCAGTTAAATTATAGTTTCTAGAATGTCCTAATAAATAGCTAAGCATCAATATAGTTAAGTAATTGCTTTTCGGTATTCACTTATTATAAACATTATTCTATGATAAACTTAATAGATTGTTGTCATGGTTAAGTCCATATAAAAACAAAATAATCAGAAAGTACAGATATACTTTTTAACAACATCATTTACTAAGTAAATATTAATGTAATCACAAAAAATATTTATATACCACTTGTAGGAAACTAACAATAGCAGACAATCTTTAAAAATAATTTAAAATTTTGGGTTGCCAAATAAGTTTGAGAAAAAAGAAATTTAATAACATAAAAATATTTAAAAAAATTGTATAAAGCAAATCAAAATCAAATCAAAATTGTGGAAAGGAAATAAAAGAAATATGTTTCGTAACATGTAAAGTCAAGAGGCAAGCCATCCTTAAAATGTAATTTAAATATTAGAGACTCGCATGTTACTGTCAGTACACCTGCATCTTTAACCAAATACAGTTTGATATGGATATAAAATGTTATCTTCTACTTTTGTTAGATATGTGACAGTTATCACGAAAATACGTACGATTTTTGGTGTCTATTCGTATTCCGGAGGATCAAAAACTATTGGTTTACTTTTAAAAGGATATTGTGTATTTTGTTTGTTATTTGTAGGGAATATTTTTCGTTTATTTTTTTTTGATCAGACATCTTTATCGCAATTTAATGATTTATATAATTCATTTTATACGAATGCTCTCGAGTATATGATTAATTGTGTCATAGCACTTATTTTTAAAGGAGAATTTAAACATAAATTATTGTCCTTAATAAGTCTAACTGAAAGCATATTAAATGTAAGACATCTTAGTGTGTCTAAAAAAGTGTATATATTTTTAGTTTTCTTAACCCTTTATAGGTTAACTACACTTACGTTTATATTTTTAACCATTAAACATTCTCATAATAAGATAATACTTTATTTAAATTTATTAATAACTACTTCGTTAAATATCATGTATATTTCAACAATCTTGGCTTTCGATATCTTATTCGATCGTATGAAACTTTTAAGAAAGAATTTAGAAAGAAAATTTACTCTAGTAAATGTAATTTCTAAGAATGAAATAAGGTACAATAGACAGAAGAATATCAAGAACATTTTGGCTGCTTACGAATGTTTAATTACCTTTGTTGAAGACATTGATCACGAATTACAGATTGGGGTAAAATATTTTTAACATGTAGTTAATTTATATTAAACCAAGCAGGTCTACTTTAAAATAAGATTAAACTTGTCCTAGGAATAATATTTAATTAAAGTTGTTTATACTCAAGAAACGCTAAGAAACGTACTAAGTTCAGTTCTCATCTCTGGTCTGGATCACCCCAATATCAGCTTCTACCATTTGATCGCGTACAACGGAGAGCGGTTCGGAATGTTGGGGACCCACTGCTCTGCGAACGGCTAGACTCTTTGGCATTGCGTAGAGACGTGGCTTCTTTGTGCGTCTTCTACCGCATTTACAACGGGGCGTGTTCCGAAGAATGTTCGTTCGTTATTTTTATTCGTTCTGATTCCTACCGCCGAATTTCACCACCGCACAGTTCGCCAGCGCCTCGTTTACCATCCATACCACTTGGATGCGTGGCGATCTTCCACTGTGCGATTTTCAAGGACTTTTTTTCCACGTACCACTCGAATGTGGAACGAACTTCCTTCGACGGTATTTCCAGATCGATACGATGGGTACCTTCAAAAAAGGCATATATACCTATTTCCAAGGCCGGCAACGCTCTTGTGCATACTCGGATGTTGCAAGAGTTCATGGACGGCGGTGATCACATGTCAACGGTGACCCGCAAGCTTGTTTGGGCTCCTCTAACATAAAAAAAATCTTGTAAAATATTTAATTGCATTTATAATAAAACATAAAAATGTGTATTCTATTTCAGATCGTCACAGTAGTTTTCATACACTTTATAAAATGCATTTTACATTTTCACAAAACATTACTGTGTATATTGCAAAAGGTATCTATTATTTTTTTTTAATTTCTATAGAATTTTTAAGTTTAAATTTTTTTGACGCCGACAACAAAATAATAATTTTCGTAATTTTTATAATCATTTAATTTTGATTTGCAATTTTTTTACAGAAAGCTTTAAATGTTGAAGTATTGGTTCCAATAAACATACTTGTTTATTCCATTGTATTTGTGTCTTTGCCGATAATATTATTTGAATTTGCGAGAAATGAAGTTGAAAATATTAAAGATTTTTTATCAAAGTCAGCTCTTGTGGATATTGGTAATATATTTTTAATACCTAGTTGATTTGTTGTGTGTGTGTTATCATTAAAATATATCAACTAATTTGTTTACTTTAGATAAGGAATGGACCGTGGAAGTGCATCACGGATTACAGTACATTAAGTTGAGACCTTTTCAACTTTGCATCTACCGAGCTCTGCCTTTTAATATGTCTTTAATTCTTAATTTCATGTCCCTGATTGTAACGTATGTAATACTTATAGCCCAGATTAAAATTTAAATAAGCTACCGTTCTGTTTGTTAATATTTTAACATTGAACCGTTTCAAATTTAATCATGTGTTGTTTACTAACTTGTATCAATATTTATCACACGTTTGAAATTACATGTCTTGAAAAACACATCGCACCAGTTCCGGCACTAGCACGTGTTAGTTATTAAGATTAGTATAACAAGTTCAGGACTTTTGAAAATTGTTTTGTTGTATGTTTTTCATCAAATGATTAAAGATCTAAAAAAAATATTGTTTTATTCTAACATAAATCAATCTGTAATCCTGAATTACTGTTAAAAAATTGTAATTCTCTCTTGTTGTCTATACAAAGGGAGTGGCAGGCAACAGCTAATCAAATATTAATAGAAGACAATATATCAAAACAATTTATTTGTTGAAAACATTGTCTTGCTTAAAAATTCATATAAAAATATATGTTAGCTAATTAATTAAAAAACCCAAACTGCCGGTTCAGTAGCGTTGTGGTCGAGAAATGTTGAAAATAAGAAAAACATGGAACAATATTGAACCAAGCAGTTAACTGCAATATCAGGTAAGAAATATAAAAAATAAAGCATTCATATTTTTTTATACTTTTATTTAATATATTATAAGATTATTATTATTCAATATTATATACAATTGTGAGTTCTTCACCAATCGATAAACAAATTCATATTTTATCATATATTCTATTTATAAACATCCTACTATTACAACTATTTAGAAACATCCATTTATAAATATATATATAGATAAATTAATGTACAGTCACAGTTTAGAGCCAATAAATAGGAATAAATCAAAATTTACTTTTTACAATATAAAATTAATTTTCTTTACTTTTTTAATAAGACCCTCAGACCACAGGTGGTGATTTAAGTAGATTTATTGAGTTTTCCGATTTGGCGAAATGTTGCGATGTCGGAAGTTGAATAAATTAATACATTATACCAGAGTTCTCGAATGCGGGATATTAAATGAAAATTTATTTGAGAAATTTCACTAAGTTAAAGAAAATTGTAAAATTCTTGGTTTGCTATTTCCTATTTACTTTCTTTCATCGTGATATAAATATCAATTATTTCTGTAGTTCTCAGACTTAACGTGTATTAAAAGAAAATTGAAGTGTCTGTTTGTAATTACAAATAAACAGCTTTCTCTAAATGCATATGAAATAATATACGATTACCTATTTACATAAGTATATATTTTTTAATGAATGTATTTTTCTCTCTGTCTGCTCGTTCCGGCAAATCTTTGAAACGGCTTGACCGATGTTAATAGTACTTTCCCTAGGGGATAGTTGATATTATGTGACGTAACTTAGTCTACTTATATTTTGAAAAAAATATTCTTTGCGAACAAGTTTGTGGGCACCGTTGGCATCAGTTTGCGAAGAAGTAAGAAGGACTTCAAAGATATTAATACTATTTCAGAATTCCTTTTATCTTCATAATTGCAGTTTTCAAACAGTACACTAAGGTTTAGTTGCAGTTTCCAGCGTTGTTTTTCTTACTTCAAGCTCTGCGCTTCAACAACTGCTCCATTAATGTTTGTCAGTTCCACTTAGACAAGAATATTACTATATTGGATATACTTTATATTTTGGTAAGAATATTCGACTTTTGTAAAAATACTACGGGACAGTCAAAAAATAACAACTTACTTTATAATTTTTATAATTTATAAACTAAAAAGTCCACAACGCCATATTATTACTAAAATAGTCGATATTGGAATCATTTTTATATTCCCAGGGAACAAGAGGATAAGAATCACAGAAGGGACATTACAAATCGGAATCTGCCGAAATATCCGTCTCTTCAAGCCATCTTTCATTTAAATAGAGACAGTTGACGTCATATTTTAAGTGATCAAATTAAATATTAATTCTTTGTGTAATTTAAACTTACAAAATACAAAATATCAGTTTATTTTAATATAAAAATACAAAAAAAATATCATATTAAAGCAATAATAAATAAAATAAAAAATTGACCAAAAAATAATAATAATCAACTGCATATTTTCAATTGTATTAACAACAACAACAATCAGAAAAATAAATAATATTCAGAAATAAAGCACCTTAATACATTTTTTAATCCATTTCGTCTGACGGTTTTTATTTAATGGATTATATTATAGGTTACATACATACCTCTTTGTTTAATAAATTCCTTTAAAGAATTTTACTGATAAAATTATTTGTTATAGAGGGTGCATAGTTGATAGAAAAATATATATTGATTTCAAATACATAATAAATATATATTATGTAAACTAATTTGGAAATAAAAACTATATAACTTTAAAATTAATGGTTTTCCTCTCTCTCTTACTTTATCTCTTTCTAAGACAAAAACACAAAATTCTAGAATACTGTTATTTCTTATAAATTTGCAGGTGAATTACAATTGTCACGAAAGTAACAACAGTGGCTCTAATCGCAGTAATAGGATCAAACACGTCAAAAATTATCCAGGCTTATAAGCAATATCTTTTAGCGTACGTTAAACACAAAAAATTAGTATTTATTACAAAATATTTATATATTTTAAAAGTATATATAACTATAAATAATTATAGCAATAATAATAAACACTATAATACTCTAACAATTAACGAAGTTGAACATCGAAAAGCGAAACAGCAAACTGCACAACAAACTGCAAATGCTACGTAGTTTCTCTCTTGAAATCTGCATTTATGAAAATTATCATACTTCCACAATTGGGATGAGTTTGTGAACGTAAAACTTATTTTATTGTTGTAAGAAAAACGATTTAATTAATAATAATAAAAATGTAATTTGATCAGGTGCAATATGTCAATGATGAAAATAAGAAATGCGTTATTCAATGATGAAAATAAAAAAATGCCTTATTACATATATAAGTCATTCCTTTTTCAACATTCCTATTATTACTTACCAAAATTATTCTAGTATAAGTAGTCGTTAGGAATTTAAGTGTCATTTCATCGAAACGACTGATCAAATATGGTATTTTTTAATAATTTTATTACTAAACCGGCATCATGAACTAGATTGAGATCCTTAAATGAGAGATATTGAACTTTTAAAACCCATGTGCTAAAACTTTTTAATCATATGATTAATATACATTATATAATAGAAAATCTGTATTCAACAGAATATGTATAACCTCCACCCATTAATGTATCCATCCTACAAGTCACGTTTGTAAGAGAAAAATGTTAATTACAATATTAAATTCAATTATTCTTCTTATATCTAATAATTATAAATAGAATAAAACTGAAACATCTAATAATAAGGACATATTTAAAAATATTTAAAAAACTTTAACAAACATTCTTATTTTTTATATAAGGAAATGTTACACAAAAAAATCTGTTTGTTGATCACAGTAGATTAGTTATACCGACGTCATTTTTTTTTATTAAAGGATAAATAATAAAATAGTAGTTTTTGAGTAGTGCGAGAACATATAAACAAATAAAGGGTTAACGAAATATGTCTATATGATTTCTGTTATGTGGTTAAAATACAAATTAAGGTTTTTTATCATACTACAAATAGGTATATTAATAAAGACAATTTGAAAGCAATTTAAATAAAAGACAATTGGGAACGAGTAGATATAATGTGTATAAATTTTGCGAAACACAAATAGACCTTAAAAGTCACTACTTGCTATGTCTAAATGTTGAAAAACATATTCATTTCAATCTAGATTATCGTTGTTAGACTCAACACTCACCATTTTGATTTATTATACATTAAACATTACTCTGTTACTTTTATTTATATAAATTTTCTCACTGATACACAGATATAAACGCTTTCATCTTGAAAATAAGGGTCACATTATGGTATAAAAATAAAATTAAGAATTTTGTATGTTTTACTTTCGAAAGCTTGTAACGTTGTATAATATGTGAGAAAACTCAAGATGGTATTAAAGAAATGACTCATTAATATTTATTCTCACTGATTTCAGATTTTGTAGTATTTAAAAAAAATAAAAATCTGTTTGCGTTAAATCTCCTGAGACTACCATTTTATTTAACAAGTTAGAACGTTCAAATTCAAAATGTCATATCATAATATTAGACAATATATATGTTACATAATGTAAATTTTATTTATCGTGAAAAGATACAGAGTAGGTTTATCTACAAATTTAATTATATTAAGAGTCATATTAACCAAATTTTAAATATGATAATGACATGACATGGCATGTCATGTCATTATCACATGACATAACATATTTACACATATTCTTTATCGTACAAAAATAAAATACTGAAAAAAAAGGAATAAAAAGCACAAATGTAAAAAGTACAAAAGGCAGCCTTATTGCTAAAGAGCAATCTCTTCCAGGCAACCTTTGGGTAGATGACATAAAGTATAAGCGTATATAAGCTTACTCGTACTATAAGGTACTGTACCAGAGAGAATACACACGTACATACATATATACATTACAACATACATAATATGTATAAATATATATTCATATATATATATATATATATATATATATATATATATATATATTTTTTTTTTTTTTTCTTTTTTCAACCAATATTACGAATCAAAACCTAGTTAACTAGGCATAAATTAAGGACGTTTATTTGAATATTCATAACAATCTAATTTGCAAATTTAATTTCCAAGTTTCGAATTCAATGTTTAAAAAGACAATTTATTTTGACGCCTTGAGTTGGATATTTTATAAAATTTTACTCAAGTTTTGATTTCTTACAAACAGCTTAAACAATTTATTTTCAGAAATTCTATTGCGATAATTATATATTACATTTAAATCGTTTCAAAATTATTTTATTCTCTAAAGATATTTAAAAGTTTCCATTTAGTTGTTTATAGTATAATAATTACAATTCAAATTAAGTGCATAAAGTGAATGTGCAAGTACATGTAAAATAGTTCGATGCAGCTTGATTTCTATATCTTAACATAGTAGAAGTTTTTAATAATAAGGACAAGAAGTTAAATAACATTTTTAGCATAATAAGTACTAAAGTACGGTGAAAATGAAGAAGAACGTGCTCAGGTGGTTTGGGCACGTCGCACGAATGAGTGATTAAAGAATGGTAAAAAAGATTTATACAGGAAAAGTGAGCGGTAAGAGAGAAAGGGGGAGGCCTCGAGTGACCTTCGAAAACACTGTATCCGTGATACTGGAGGAAGGTCACGTAAAAAGCATGAGGACCCCCCGGAGGGCATGTATGAAGAGGTTGATGTCTGTGGCCGAGGCGAAAGAGGTATGCAGGGACCGTAGCGTTTGGCGCTCCGTCGTCTCTGGCTACCCCGCAAGGGGCCATATCCCTTGAAGGTAAGTGAAGTAAAGTAAGTACTATAATATTTTTTATTATAAAGTTACTAAGTTATCAAGAATTAATTCAGAACAAAGTAATTTTTAATTGCTGAGGTTAACATTTAAAACAAATATATAAATGACAAGTTATAAAAATCAAAGCGATCTATTTATAAAATAACTTACATATGTAGAAAAGCACATTGATTTTGATTTCTTACTGTTATAAATATAATTTTTATTTCATAACTGTGACACTAATTTACAAGAAACCAATACTAATTTTTGACTTAACCAGCCCATATTACGGATGTCACTAATGTTAGATGAGTTATCAATATATATATAAGCGATTTACCATTCGCTGATTACGATCTTGAGATATTTGAAAAATAAATAAATATTAATTTTTTCGTGGTGTAAGCGCACTGGGGATCCCGCCACGTTGCATAACGGGGACGCATCCCGATACCTCCCAGTACCTCATAGGAGATGTGGAAATCTGTGTATTCACTGACTGGCATTATATTTCTCTATTTAATATTTCAAAACTTTATTTTAAGTGATTCATTTTCTCCTCTGTACTTGAAGTCCAAATTTCAACTACTGAGTACAACTCATGACTTTCATCTCCGTTCATCATCGAACTTAAGCTTATGTATCCCTTCGCACCATACTGGTTTTATGTCTAATTCCTTCACAGTACACGCCATTAACCTGTGGAATAGACTTCCTGATACACTGCGTCGTATTCCCAATCGACAAATATTTAAGAAGCGCTTTTGTGAATATCTTCATGAGAGAACGCAGTGAATATTTATTGTTCATTTACCACCAAACTCTTAAATTTGAGTGTTGTATTTATTTACACTTTCGTATTTAGTTTATTTTATAACGATAAGATAATTATGTTGTATTTATTATTCTTTATTTAAGTATAGTATAGTATATTATTATTTTAGTGTAGAATAGTATATTTCATTTATAAGTTATTTTCTTTCAATCTTTTTTTTTGTTTACTTGTTACCCTCATTGTTTTTATTTTTTCTGTTAATATTGTTGATTGACTGGTAGATAATGCCTAGATAGCATTAAGTCCGCCAATTGTACCATTGTGTTTGTGCAATGAAGTTTTAATAAATAAATAAAAAAAAAACAGAAATTGTGTCAATGCAAGAATTCTAAATTCACATCCAAATTAATAGTGTGCTAAGCGAAGCGGGCGGGAATCACCTAGTTGTACAATACTAGCTGATTCTCGTCCACTTTAAATAGACATATGACCATGGACAGATAGTTTCGGAGATTTCGTGATAAGTCAGTGATTGGTAAATTGCTTACATATATGCATATATACATATATATATATATATATATATATATATATATATATATATATATATATATAATGCATTGCTACATAAGACATTCTGAACTTTGTCAATAGCTTGCAGCGTTAATTACAATTAAATGCGACGGAAACACAGTGTATATGGCTTCAGAATATTGTGGTAAATTATATCTGTATTTAAACATCAATTATATTTGGTTCATAAAATATTAAAATTAGTTTATATAACGATTATATTGAATTTTAATTCGATATTACATTACATTACAGTTATTATTTTTATTTTTACATGAATATCAACAATCAACATTGTAAGACCTGTCCAAACGCAATTAATATAATGAAAAAGTAAAATTATTATTTTTACGTAAAGATATCTATTATTATTTTTACGTAAAGATATCTATATAACGTCATAGAAAAGGAAAATACAGCAAAATTGTCGACATTCCAAGACTGCTATTTACAAGCTGTTACTCGGTATTAAACAGGATGAACACTAAGCACACCCAGTTATCTTGACATTATTTACTCAGGAACATTATTTAACTTGTAATTTCGTGTTTCATTACGTGATATTTTTTATGTCATATTTATTTGAATAATTCTGTCAGATTCGTTGCTTATCAATGTTAATTTCTGAGAATACAACGCAGTTGGAATTCTCTTTTTATTTGTAGTTAATAGAAATAGTAAACTATTTCTATTTTATTAAGGTCCAAATTCCGTTTAGAAATAGAGTCCATGTTAGCTATCTATGGCTAGAAGATATCTCGATATTTAAAAAGGTATTCCAAATTAATTATAAATACTCGTATATGTTAATTAAAAAAAATAACAAATCTATGCTACTTCTTGAGAATTAAGACATTAATTTACTTATTTATTAACATTAAAGTTTGTTAGTCTTACAAGTCTTCTCTCTATCTACCGAAACTATATGATAAACATCTATTTGACATCTAATACATTTTGTTAATAACATCGGAATGGTTGGGGTGATGAAACGCCATTTCCATAGAATTAGTTTGCTATTGAGGTTACCTGAATAGGGATTCGAACTATAAATAGCCAATCAAATAGTTTGACTACTGCATTTCATGTTATTCATAAGGGCAAATAAATGTAGATGGATTTTGCTAACATTATTAGGATAAGGATTTGATAAAAGGAATATTCTGAACGGTCATTAAGCGATAGAAATAACTGTTGGTCTTTAGTGGCTTTTAAATGATAACATCCTCGTCCAGAATATATCATAATTATACTTAGTACATTACTGTTTATCATTTATTTACAAATTTACTGACTTATATTTAAAAAAAAAAATTAAGTGTAGTAATATATTCTGAATTATACTCAATTTTATTCAAATCAATATTATTTGTAATTAAAAATATAAATATAACCTCAGAACTTATTTTTTTCCGCCATGACAAACATTTTATAAACAACAAACAAAATAACATTATCATGTACCTTTTTGATACTGGCATTATATTTAGTTGAACTAATCATGAAAAAGAAAACCAAATTATTTATTGAAAAATGTGGGCGATATAGATAGCCGTACTTTACTGTTATTTTCCGTGTATATGCCTTTTGATAATGGAAAAAGTGATAATTTAATAGAATTTAGTAAATGTCTGAGTGAAATTTCCACAATAATTGACAGTGAGAACGTGGAATCGGCTATATTAGTTGGTGACTTCAACGCGCATCCTGGTGAAAGGTTTTCGAAGGAGCTGCTGAGTACTTGTGATGAGCAATCATGGTATTGTATGGACTCTGAACTTTTACCTTGTGATACACACACATTCGTTTGTCAAGCTAGTGGTTCTCAGCGGTGGTTAGATCATTGTATAGTAACGAGTGCGGCGAAAAATCTGTTTTTAAAAGCATATGTTTCGTACGGAGTTTACGCATCAGATCACTACCCTGTAATTTTTGAATGTGACGTCAATATTGCTAGTCCGAAATTATTTTCCTGTGATGTCCTTTGTAATAAGGTGAAATGGGGTGAAAGAGACAACTTTCAGAAAAATAATTACCTAGAATTTTGTAATTCAAAATTAAAAAATATCGACTTTCCCTCTGAATGTATAGAATGTTCTTGTAAAGTGTGTGAAAATCCTAGTCATCATAAACTGTTGGATGATATGTATAACAATATAGTGTGGATTCTGAGTGAGGGTGCATATTGTACATATGTAGGTAGGGAAAAAGTAGGAAAACATAAGCGTGTGGTAGGCTGGAACAGGTATGTGCAGACAGCTCACAGGGAGGCTCGATTGTGTTATCACGAATGGCTTCTATACGGCAAACCTACAAACGGACATGTATATAATAGAATGTGTGAATCTAGGAAAATATTTAAGGCTAAACTAAAATATTGTTTAAACAATGAACAACAAATAAAGATGGATATACTAGCACAAAGTCATACTGAGAAACATTTCGGTAAATTCTGGAAATCTACTAATAGACTCAATGTGAAGTCGAGCTTACCTGTGAGTGTTGGGGGTTTCAATGAGCCTAAAGACATTGCCCACCTATTCCAGCGGCATTTTAAAGTTGAGTCACCATTACCAAGTGTGCAGCGGGTGCTCGACTCTGATATCAGTGCTGCGAGAGTCCCTAACATATTCACTGTTGAGAATGTGGCCACCGTTATTAGAAATATGGTAAGAGGAAAATCTCCGGGGCACGATGGGCTCAGCGTCGAGCACCTTAAGTACGCTGGCCCTCATTTGCCGAGGGTCCTCGCTTTATTTTTTAATTTATGTGTGGGTCATAGATACCTGCCGCAGGATTTAATGCATACTGTTATTATACCTATTGTTAAAAATAAGACTGGGGATGCCTCTGACATGTCCAATTACAGGCCCATATCTTTGGCTACTATTGTGGCTAAGGTGCTGGACAGTTTGCTTGACAAACAGCTGGCTGAGCACTTTGAACCTCATGACGCTCAGTTTGGGTTCAGGCCCGGAATGTCAACGGAGAGCGCCATACTGTGTCTCAAGCAAACTGTAGAGTACTACACGAGCAGAAAAACGCCGGTTTTTGCATGTTTTTTGGACCTGTCTAAGGCATTTGACCTCGTATCTTATGATATGTTATGGACCAAATTGTTTAATGATACTACGTTGCCCCCTGACATAATTTCGATTTTTTCATACTGGTATCAAAACCAAACAAATTCTGTGAGGTGGGGTGGAGCATTCTCGGACAAGTACAGGTTGAAGTGCGGAGTGCGACAGGGGGGTTTGAGCTCGCCCCGGCTCTTCAATCTCTACATGGACCGACTGATTGGTGAGCTCAGTAGCACCAATATCGGATGTCATGTTGACGGAGTTTGTATGAACAACATCAGCTATGCGGATGACATGGTGCTGCTGAGTCCATCCATTGGAGCTCTTCGTAAACTGTTGGCAATATGTGAATCATATGCAGTGGCTCACGGGCTCAGGTATAATGCTATAAAAAGTGAGCTTTTGGTTTTTAGATCCGGATCTAAGACCTATTTAGATATACCGGTAGTCTCGCTCTGTGGCACACCGCTGTGTCGGGTAGCAAAATTTAAATACCTGGGTCACTGGGTCACTGAGACCTTAAAAGACGACTGTGAGATCGAGAGGGCGCGTAGGTCGCTGTCTGTTCGGTGCAACATGTTAGCACGAAGATTTGCAAGGTGCACGAAGCCAGTTAAAATAACGCTCTTTAAAGCTTATTGTCAAACATTTTATACCTGCAGTCTTTGGGCTAATTATACGCGGCGGGCATACAGCGACCTTCGTGTCCAGTATAACGACGCATTCAGGGTTCTGATGGGGTTGCCGCGGCAGTGCAGTGCCTCAGGCATGTTTGCGGAGGCGCACATGGATGACTTTTATGCTATTATGAGAAAACGGTGTGTCTCCATGTTAACCCGACTCCGCAGTGCCTCCACCAGAATGCTGAGTGTTTTTGTTGATCGGTGGGATTCGCCCCTGATGCATCGGTGGATTCGGTTGCACAACGGACCAAACCGTGGTACGATGTTATACACAAGAAAATGATATTATAATTTGTAACTTTTGATTGTACTAACACTAGTTAATAAGAAATATTGTTACTAACACTAAATGGGCTGGTCCTGAAAATAAATAAATTATTATTATTATTATTATATGTAATCATAATACCATTTAATTGATGTAAAATGTATTATTTGAAAATAGCGTAGACTAATAGACCTCCGTATCTAGATCTTTCTATGTATCGTTCACATTAACTAACTTTTCTTCAAAACGAGGTAAGAGGGATTGCTTTAGTTTTAAGATCAACTTTCAACCATCGTGTATGGAATTTAACCCCCAACTCTGATATTTTTCTACCTATAAATTTAAATCTATTACATATATCCGTGTCCGTATCTACATAATTTATTGTATTTCTATACCATGTATGGAATTATTGGAATATTTAATTATTTTCTACTACATAATACACTATATTCATGGACGATGTTTACTGGCTCTGTTGTATATCAGTCACGTAAATGGATATGAAACCGAAAAACTGAATTTTCGTATAAAAATAAATAAATAAATAAACCTTTATATATATAACTTAAAATAAACACCGAAAAAATTATAAAGAATCAACTGATCTTTTTCATCTCTCCCATGGTATGAGGCAATTTTAAAATATATATGTTATATTTATATGTTGTGTTTAATAATTTATATTAATATTACATAGAAACTTTATTTCTGAAGTTTAGATTTACGATCACCAACACTCATTTTTATAAATGTATCGATCGTCAAGATTATAAACATTAGGTTGATTAATTATCTGTGACACTTCGTTAATGAGGCATTTTCTAGTCTTCTAGAAACTGAATGCTACCTTGAAATGTAAAGAAAAAATTAGTATTTTATTATCTTTATTCAGTATAAGTAAAAGTTATAGATTGTTACATTAATGAGCATATTTTTGTACATTATTTAATAGTAATTTAGTAGAATATTTCAGATACTAGATACACCCTACATAAACTTATTTAATTAATATTTTATAAATGTATTTAATAGTACATGAAAATGTAAAAGATAGAGTCATGTTCAGGACAGTTGTTTGAATTTGCCTTGGCTTACTAACGCTGGCTTTCATCAAATTACATAGTTAACTAATACCGTCGAAATTTATATAATTACCAATAAACCTAAGTTAAATCGTAAACAAACGTCTTCCAAGTATAACCAAATGTCGTTATGTCTGACGCTTTACAAATGAACAACCCTGTAGTTACCCCTTTAGGAATATATAATTTTATATAAATAATCTTTTATTTATCTTTATCGGAATAAAGAGACTGCAAGAAGTTCAGTTTTCAATCGTGAGTTTCATTACCATAAGGTACAGTGGTCTGTGATCTTCAGATTGCTGTTTCGGGTACTTTTGTACTTTTTGTCCCTTATTATAGTTTTTGTAATCTCCCCGACATAAGAATTATTTCTCTAGTACATTTTTTCACGCATTATCCATTTTATTCCTATTAACCATTTAATATCACGTTTATATTATAGATCGTTCAAACAACTGTCATTTAAAATATTAATATGAACACGGATGTTTCGTGGAACATGGAAAATATATTTTTATTATAATTAAATTACTATTATTAAAGTTTATACTTAAGTATATTTTTAATTATCTTAATAAAATAAAATATGATTGATTAACAACATTTATGGATGAAGTTGAGCTACAATGATGACGCATGTTATAACAAGAGATATAAAATTAAGAATTAAAGACATGTCGAAGGGCAGAGCGCTGTAGATGCGATGCTCCAAAGGTCTTAGATTAATATACTCTAGAGCATTACGTATTTCCTGGATCAAGTCTTTATCTAAAATGAAAAGTTATATGTATATAAAAGTAATACAAATTAAGAATAAATAGGTAAAACAAACTTTTACCAGTTTCTTCGAGGATGCATTTTGTTAAGATATACTTTATATTATCCACTTCGTATCTTGCTGATTCAAAAATGACAATTGGTGCAGACACAAATATTAATGAATAAGTAAAGATGCTTATTGGAATGAAAACTTTACTACTCAACATGTTCTGTAATCATATGAAGTTTTAAGTACATAGAAAGTAATTCAGATTTGATATAACAATAATAATTATCTTACTCCCTTATAATCTTAATAAAGACACGAAAAATATATATATTCACTCACATTTTCTAATATAGCGCTCATAGTGTCATGCAAAAATAAGATACATTTACCAAAATATATCAAAAGCATTAAAAGGTTCTGAAAAAAAATGTGTATGTTATATTTAATGTTAAACAAACATACGTCCTTTTCATTTTAATTTCAAAAGGGAATAAAGTTGTCAGAAACATTAACATGTCAAAATTTTTAGATTTAATTAATAAAAAATATAAGGATAAAGTATATTAAATCTAACTCATATAAAAACATTTATGATATAGTATCAGAAAAATTAATTTATAATACTTCTTTCACCATAATTTTAACTAAGGGCGCCAACAGACCCTCAATTTCGACTTTTACGTATTGAGCGAAGCGAGCCCAGTGTAATGACTCATTGTTTCCCTATGACTTCAATGGGATATCAGTTTTAGGACATGACATTTTCCAAATTTTTTTTTTTACATTTTTCAAATATTTTTTTTTAACCATCACCTAATATGTGTGTCTTTTTGATTGCGAAAATTCATTATTTTCCATCAAGTAATTTTCGAGCCTATTCGTGACAAAGAATGTGAAAAGTCTAAAGTAGAACGCTCCGCTCGCTACGCTCGCTTCGCTCAATAAAATGTGTAATACTTTATAATTACCCCAATGTCTAGTTCATGATCCATTTCATCGACAAATGTAACCACACTGTCGTAAACAAGCAGACAATTTTCAATATTTTTTTTATTTTTATACTTATTGCATTTAGTTTCCTCGCTTGAGACGACACTCACTGAAACGAATCCCTGTTCGAGACGCCTCCTCACGAGTTTGATGCGATCATACAAAACATCAAAAATCAACATTTTTAAAAAATGTGTCGTAAAGAATGAAAATGATATTATAGCATACAACCATATAAACACACTTTCAAACATTTGAATAACTGTTGTTAGACACAAAACGATCCTATATAAAAACACGACACATAAAAATAAATAAACATTTTTAGACACACTTAGACATTTTACCCCTAATATATCATCAGTTAACTTTATAAGGGACAATAAATTATTTATGTATGCTCCTTTAAACAAGATCGCGTTCATACAATAAAATATATATTCGATTGCATTTATTTGGAGTGGACTGAAGGGTATCGAAGATACAACATGGTCTGGTGAAAACATATGAAACGAATACACTAAAAAAATTAGCCACATTACACAATATAAATGTAGAGCACATTTAATAAATTTCGACTCCCCAGTATAAAAATAAAAACCGAATATGAGTCGAATTTTCATAAAATTATTTACATATTTCATAAAAATAGATGATAACATTATAACCATTTGAGGTATACTAACAGGTGTAATTTCAAATGGATTCAAAATGTAATAAAAACACAAGCTTTCGCTTGATATTAATATATTAAGTCAATATTCTCTTTATATTTCTGTCTCTTTCTAATTTAATACTCTCATTAGTCTTGACCTTTTCATAAGGAATTCAATGTCACATACCTTATTATACTGATGTAATATAAAATTATTATATACATTAAATAATACACATCTAATATTGTCGTCGTTAGTACGAATAATATTATTTGTTTTATTTAGGCTTATAGTTTATGTAAAACAAAGTTGTATAACAGGCTGAGGGCTTTTTCAATATCTTATTAATTTCTAATAATGTTAATAGATAATAATATTATAAAATCTGCAAAACTTTTAAAACGTAATACGTTCTTTGTGGTACATTTTACATTTTGTTTTCATTTTGACTTAACCATGACAATAATCTTGTATATCGTTGAATAATGTTTATAATGATTGAAGTATTGAAGAACAATTACTTAACTATGGATATTGATTTTCAGTTGTATATTATATTACGTTGGAAATACAAATGTAAATACACATTTTATGTCCGCATCAATCCTTGAGATCGTAATACAAATACCTAGAAATCATTTTATTAGTTTCATTCTTCATATTCTTTTAAACACATGCACAAGATTTTATCATACCATAGTATATTACGACATGGACATTTTTTACACATAATTAATTTCTTACATACTATATTATACTACATTATTTAAGTATAAATAATAACAAATATTCTCTACATAATTAAGTTATAAAAGCCCTAAGATACATATAAAAATAACTTGAATTCAAACGAAGATGTATATATATATATATACTATTGGAGATGTAAAAGTAATATTCCTGTTTAAAAAATGCGGAAACAGCACCTGACTTCTTTATCGTCGGAAAAAATTACTTCCCCGTAGGTTTTTCTCCAAAAGTAGAAACAGGTAGAAGTCGCTAGGGTCAGGTCTAGACTATAAAGTGGGGTTCAATTCCTGAAATTTCAACTCACGCAGAGCAGCTGATGTCAAGGCAGACCCCGCGACTGCACTTTCCTCATCGCTCCTCCATTATCGCTGTCTTTAAGTTTTTCAAAACCTCAGCATAATAAAGAAGAAGAGAGTAATCTATTGATAGCACATCTTCCATATCCCAGAAAATTATCGCCATAGTCTTTAAATACAACAAAGAGATTAAAGTTAAGTAATAGGGTACGAAAGAAAGAAGATGCGGTTTCAAGAACAAAACTATCTATAATAGTTACTTAAGATCCTGGGATAAGTAACTATCAACCGATTTAGTTCTTGTTTGAATTGTCTTAATAAGAGAGGTCAGCAACGTGATGAAATTTCATTTAGAAAACCATATACTTACTCATTTACAAACGCGCCGTTTCACATTACATAAACATTATATGCTTTCAATTCGCACCCTTCAATCATAACAAGTAAACAAGTAAAATGCATTAACTCAAAACACTCGTAAAATAAAGTACTAATCCCTTCTAAATTACCTAAACCCCTATAAAGTGTAAACCCCTCTCGCGGTGATAAAATATACCTTTGAACCGCTTTCATATTCTCAGGATCATATTTATAGTAGGTGAGAGGAAAGAATGATTTGGTCTTCGAAATAATATTTATTATTAGTGTTTGGTAGTAACTTTATCTCCTTTAAATCACACTGCAAAACTACATTCAAATGTGGAAAACTTCCTAGACGCCGCTTAAGTTTATAACGCTGGCTGCTACGACTGAACACAGAGCAACGGGAGAAACCCTAGCTTAGGTTTAGACATAGGCCTTGGGTTGCCTTTTCCTCCACCCTCCCCCCTCCCGCCACACAGAACAAGCCCTAAGCTCTTTCTTAGATTAACCATTGAACATGAAGACAGGCCGCGTGAGGATCGAGTCGATCCTCTAAAGTCAGGCACCCTTGGTCACTAGGCCAATCTAACAGGATCGCTCGGCTCAACTCGACTATCAGGATGCTCGGGAACCTTGCATGGATCTGTCTCCACTGTTAAAATTCTCGAATCAGACTCTGACTCCAATGAGCAGATATTCAAATGTGTCCCAGGGGAAGTCAGATTCGACTGTAATTAATATTGGGAAGACATAGAGGAGGTTTGCAACGATTTGGTTCCCTTTCAGTTACCGATAAGAGGTTAATCCTGGAATCTTCGTAATTATTTGTTTGTATATATTTCTTGCTTACATAGAATAGTCATCCATTACGATATTTTTAGGACAATACCTTTGTTCAAATGTAATATACTTTTGTACTGAAAATCACATAATTAAATGAAAGATTGTTTGACACAATATACCTCAAGAAAGAAATTCGGGTTAGTGCCCAATCTATTATTACAGCTGCTTTACGTTTTGCTTGATTGTCAAGAACATGAAACTGGGTACTGGAAAAATAGTTATATAAGATTTAGTCAAATATATTGTAGCTTTAAACTAACAAAATCTCTATTATATTTTGTTTTTATTATAATCAGTATTTTTGCTACTGTGAATTTAAATTGGTTTATAAAATCACTATGTTTTTTTTGTTTAATGATATATGTAAAAAAAATAAACGGATTTTTATGTATACAAGTCAAAATAACGTGTTTAATGTGAATCCATAATTTGTTCAAAGCCAAAGAGGGAAACGTAATAGAAAATTACTAAATTATGGGTAAGGCTACGTTATCTCTTTATTTGAACGTGGATTAGGCTTAGATTTTGAAAGGAATAAGTATGTATGAAAGAGAAAGAGGGAAAGGAAAGGAATGTGATTATATTAACCTACTTGTATTAATGTTATAATAACCGCACAATAACAATCAGGGCATGTAATTATGAAGGAAACGTTACAACCTCGAGGGCAATTGAGTCAGCTTTTTGTATAATCCTTATGTTATGGCTGGCTGATGTTGTGAATGTATACACTTTAGATATTAATATCTAAACTATTTAACTATTGGTAAGTATTAGTATGGATGATTTAGATTACATTTTATAAGCATATGAATAAAATTGCAGTGTCTGTGTTTAATTCTAAATTAATAGCTTTTACTTAACTCATATGAAAGTATATACGGTACATAAAAAACAACTTTTAAAATTGTCTTCCTATCTGTCTTTTTGTTCTGGATAAGCTCTGAAACTGTTGGACCGATTTTAACAGGACAATCACTGGCGGGTGGTTCATGTTATCAGGAGTAGGCCATGTTAGTCAATTAATCAATTATTAAACAAGACAACCATAATGCGTGCATTATGTTACGGTATTTGAACATTGTGATAAAATATATTTACTTTGACACTCCTTGCTTTAACTTACTCTGCTTTTTTACTTGTTTATTATTATACTGGCGATATCTAATATACTTGGGTAACATGACCACCATAACTATATATTTCAACCACTTGAGGCTCACACTAATAATAATTCATGAAGTTTTTTTTATTACAGGAATAAAACAATATTTTGTATTAATTAAATTGAAAAAAAAAATTCACTGATTCATATTTTATTGAAAAAAAAAATACCTGAGTATAAGGTGGCCCAAAACGTACATACATAATATAATAGACTAATCGTAAAGGGATCGCAGAATGTCGTTATCTTTTAGAATTACTCTCAAAATATCCAAATCTAACCAGGTAAGAAATATAATTTATATCTTAATATTATATTTTAATATACAAATTTTAGAATCATAGAATTAAATTAACGTCTAAAATAAACAAAATATAAAATTTTGGGATTTTTTTTTCACATCTCTTGCAAATGTATTTATAATACCACTGCTAGAACTTCGATTAACAGTAAAAATAGATAAGTTCAAAACAAAACAAATTTAGTTACATAAATAAAAAAAAGAAATAAAAATTCATTTTCTTATATTCTTTTTTTTTTCCTGCCAACACTGGGGCACATTCGGTAATTCATACATATCACAAATATTGTAACTTAATAAAAGTTTATAAATTCTGTATTTTCGTCTAACAGCTAAAAATAATATTTCAGTAAAAAGAATATTCCAATAAAAAGAAAACGTATTTTTAAAAGTGAATTAGGTCTCAGATAACATATAACAGGAATTGAGTAAATTTATGTGAGGTCTAATCACTTATTTAATATCGATTTTACTGGCGCTGTGGAGTTAAATCTGGAAATAAATTATAAAATATGAAAGTAATTTCATATTGTAACTTATTATATTTATATTATTATCTTAATAAAGAACGTATTAGTTCAAAAGACTAAATAAAATATCATATTTTGCAAAAACTGATTTTAAAGAATTTTTTTATAATTTACTGGTATAGTAAATTATAAAGTCTTATCTATTTATTTTTTATTGTTCTCAAATTATGTTTTTGTGGCAGCGAAGGTTGCAATTAAAATCAATTTATTTTATAAAATTATATTACAAATAAAACTTATAATTAATGAACACTAAGGAGAAGTGGTTGCAGGTCGGTGATTGACCCAAGAACGTATTTAGTGCCAGTAGTTTCTAACTCGTTTCCAACCGAACGCGGTCACGCGGACGATGTTTTATAACATTAGGCACTGCGTCATTAATTAATATTCGGTACTTTTAAGGTGGGAATTGACTTGATTCTTATTATATCGATTTGCCCTATGCTTGCGTAACACTTATACAAATATTTTGTTATCCATTTAGTAAATGAAGGAAAATAATAATATATTTATTATATTTGTAGTACAAGTAAACGTAATTGTAACAGAAGATAAAAATATGTTTTTTGTTTTTTGTATACAGCATCTAAGAACATTGTAATAACTAAATTAAGGACTATTGTAAGAGATATGGCGAGGCTATAAAATGAAAATATAACGAAAAATTTAAAGGGACTATGAAATAAAAGTTAATATACAATTTTTTTTATGTTAGAGGAGGGCACATGAGCCTGCGGGTCACCGATTACAAGTATTTTACGCCTCCCACAATCTCTTGCAACATCCAGAACATCGAAAGAGCGTTGCCCGCCTTGGAGGTAGGAATAATACGCCTTTCTTGAAGGTACCCATATCGGATCGATCCGGAAATATCACCATAAGATGTTCGTTCCACATACTTTGTTCGTGCCAATAGATTATTTCCGCAAATAAGTTTTGAGTTATACAATAAGATATAACTCCATAACTGCAAAAGATACTTACTTTTTATTGTTAGAGCGTCTCTAAAATATCAGCAATAACGAATATGTTTTTTTTAGTTAACCTTTCTATACCCGCGCGTTTGTCTGAGAGACCGACAGAATGATTTTTCGTTTTTAAATAAAGAACAAATAATGCTAGTTTAATGAACTTTCTAGTACTTGCCTAATTTGATACGACCTTGAAATTGACGTGACGTGTGACCTTGAGTGGGGGCCACATTTGGGTGAACTGAGCGTCATTCTGTGCCAGAGACCGGCGCGGGTACACGTGTTATTATTTTTGGTGAGTAATATTTTTTATTTTTCATGATTTTCGTAGATTTATTTTATAGTTTGCATATTTTTTGTAAAGAAGTTTACTCGTATACATTTTTACCATAGTTTTACCTTAATTTTATTATGATATTTCAGAGTATTTATGCTATATATGAAATAAAAAAATATATTTTTGTTTTAGAGCTTCGCTTTCCCAAAAAAGAATAAAAACGTTTTACTCTTGTCCAGTATGCATGATGGTGAAAAAATCAACGAAATGACTGGTAAGCCTGAAATTATCATGGATTATAACAAAACAAAGGGAGGCGTTGATACCGTTGACAAAATGTGTGAAACCTATAATGTCGCTAGAGGTACTAATAGGTGGCATATAGTGGTTTTTTATAGCTTGATGGATGTTGCAGGAATTAATACATATATTATATTTTTACAAAATAATCCTAACAAAAAAATTTAAAGAAGAATTTTTCTGGAAAAGCTGTCGTATGAAATCATTGACGCGCAGTTGAGGAGACTTGCGGGAACTACTTCTTTACCGAGAATGATACGACAAAGGTGTGCTAAAATCTGCAAACTAGATGGACCAGAATCATCACGTACCGCTAACAACTTAGGCCAAGGTCGTTGTAGCTTTTGTAGTTCGAAAAAAAAAACCGTAAAACGCGTTACAACTGCCTTACTTGCAAAAAATATTTTTGTTTGGAACACGCGGTTATGGTTTGCTCTTATTGCTATAGTAATGAATCTCAAGAGGATTAGATTTTATTTTATTATTTCTAGTTCTGTTATCTAGAATATTTACGAAGATCTTTATGTTATGTTGAAGAAGAATTTTAATTTTGGTTCATTTTATCTTAGTTTGTAAGAATAACTAATGTTTTTCAATGGCTGTTTCTGAAGACTGTGCAACAATAATAAATCCAAATAATTGTAAAAAAAATATTTTAATTTATTAAACATATCCCTAACTTTAAATACAATATAAGTTTTCAATAGATTTTCCCAAAAAAATCAAAGTTACGGATTTTAAGGTTTCGGTCCGTTACACCGTGCGCGGGTACAGGTGTTACACTATTTAGCGTGGGTACAAGGTTAAAAAAAAATTACTAAATTAGTAACAAAAAAAATGTTTCATTTTAATTAAAACCATATCCGTTCTTCTTTCCTTCTCTTACTATATCTACGGTGGTGATTTATTTATATATGTGTCAAGCTAGTAGTAGTCAAGTATAAATCACACATTAATATTCAACACAAATATATGTATGTAAATAAAAATATCTCTGTTAAATAAAACACATTCGTTTTTGGTACCACAGAT
The DNA here is from genome assembly GCA_918358695.1 of Melinaea menophilus ssp. n. AW-2005. Lineage (NCBI taxonomy): Eukaryota > Metazoa > Arthropoda > Insecta > Lepidoptera > Nymphalidae > Melinaea > Melinaea menophilus. Next base: position 8,035,911 of record OU911054.1, on the reverse strand, counting down.
ATGAACAGTATGACAGAATATGTACTAAAAACTATATTATCAATAACTGCAATACTTTCCCTAGCCAATACTCTTCTGATCTGATCATTATAAAAAACGATTTAACGATTGAGTATATTTTATTTCATTTGTAGAAAAACATATTTATAAAATAATGACAAAAATGTCGAATATGGCACAAAAAATGTTTGCGGGCGACACTCGTCATTTCCACTTGAGGGGTTAATAGAAAATTTAACTACTAAAATTTTTGGAAAAGTAGACAAGTTTGAGTACATTTCAAATTGATACGATTGCACTAGTTTTATGAATTGCATAAATTACTTTAGAATTTTTTTCTTGTTACTTTTTTATTTTACACTCAATCATAACAATTTTCTATTAACTCCAAATAAAGTTTAATTATTTTAAAATCAGCATTTATTATTTTTCGAATTAATAAAATATAAAATCTAATCACAGTTGCTTTTTTAATTATTATGCTTGATTCTACCTAATAACTAAGCAATCTTCTTAAGTCATTGGACTTCTTGGCATAAATAATTATAAATAATTATAATTGCAGTTGGGTTATAGTATCTAGAATGTCCTAATAAATAGCTGAGCATCAATATAGTTAAGTAATTGCTTTTCGGAGCCTCACTTATTATAAACATTATTCTATGACATACTTAATAGATTGTTGTCATGGTTAAGTCCATATGAAAACAAAATAATCAGAAAGTACAGATATACTTTTTAACAACATCATTTACTAGGTAAATATTAATGTAATCACAAAATAAATATATATACCACTTGTAGGAACCTGACAATAGCAGGCAATCCTTAAATATAATTAAAATTGTTGGGTTGCCAAATAAGTTTGAGAAAAAAGAAATTTAATAACATAAAAATATTAAAATAATTGTATAAAGCAAATAAAAAAAACATTGTGTAAAGGAACTAAAAAAAATATGTTTCGTAACACGTAAAGTCAAGAGGCAAGCCATCCTTAAAATGTAATTTAAATATTAGAGACTCGCATGTTACAGTCAGTACACCTGCATCTTTAACCAAATACAGTTTGATATGGATATAAAATGTTATCCTCTACTTTTGTTAGATATGTGACAGTTATCACGAAAATACGTACGATTTTTGGTGTCTATTCGTATTCCGGAGGATCAAAAGCTATTGGTTTACTTTTAAAAGGATATTGTGTATTTTGTTTGTTATTTGTAGGGAATATTTTTCGTTTATTTTTTTTTGATCAGACATCTTTATCGCAATTTAATGATTTATATAATTCATTTTATACGAATGCTCTCGAGTATATGATTAATTGTGTCATAGCACTTATTTTTAAAGGAGAATTTATACATAAATTATTGTCCTTAATAAGTCTAACTGAAAGCATATTAAATGTAAGACATCTTAGTGTGTCTAAAAAAGTGTACATATTTTTAGTTTTCTTAACCCTTTATAGGTTAACTACACTTACGTTTATATTTTTAACCATTAAACATTCTCATAATAAGATAATACTTTATTTAAATTTATTAATAACTACTGCGTTAAATATCATGTATATTTCAACAATCTTGGCTTTCGATATCTTATTCGATCGTATGAAACTTTTAAGAAAGAATTTAGAAAGAAAATTTACTCTAGTAAATGTAATTTCTAAGAATGAAATAAGGTACAATAGACAGAAGAATATCAAGAACATTTTGGCTGCTTACGAATGTTTAATTACCTTTGTTGAAGACATCGATCACGAATTACAGATTGGGGTAAAATATTTTTAACATGTAGTTAATTTATATTAAACCAAGCAGGTCTACTTTAAAATAAGATTAAACTTGTCCTAGGAATAATATTTAATTAAAGTTGTTTATACTCAAGAAACGCTAAGAAACGTACTAAGTTCAGTTCTCATTTCTGGTCTGGATCACCCCAATATCAGCTTCTACCATTTGATCGCGTACAACGGAGAGCGGTTCGGAATGTTGGGGACCCACTGCTCTGCGAACGGCTAGACTCTTTGGCATTGCGTAGAGACGTGGCTTCTTTGTGCGTCTTCTACCGCATTTACAACGGGGCGTGTTCCGAAGAATGTTCGTTCGTTATTTTTATTCGTTCTGATTCCTACCGCCGAATTTCACCACCGCACAGTTCGCCAGCGCCTCGTTTACCATCCATACCACTTGGATGCGTGGCGATCTTCCACTGTGCGATTTTCAAGGACTTTTTTTCCACGTACCACTCGAATGTGGAACGAACTTCCTTCGACGGTATTTCCAGATCGATACGATGGGTACCTTCAAAAAAGGCATACCTATTTCCAAGGCCGGCAACGCTCTTGTGCATACTCGGATGTTGCAAGAGTTCATGGACGGCGGTGATCACATGTCAACGGTGACCCGCAAGCTTGTTTGGGCTCCTCTAACATAAAAAAAATCTTGTAAAATATTTAATTGCATTTATAATAAAACATAAAAATGTGTATTCTATTTCAGATCGTCACAGTAGTTTTCATACACTTTATAAAATGCATTTTACATTTTCACAAAACATTACTGTGTATATTGCAAAAGGTATCTATTATTTTTTTTAAATTTCTATAGAATTTTTAAGTTTAAATTTTTTTGACGCCGACAACAAAATAATAATTTTCGTAATTTTTATAATCATTTAATTTTGATTTGCAATTTTTTTACAGAAAGCTTTAAATGTTGAAGTATTGGTTCCAATAAACATACTTGTTTATTCCATTGTATTTGTGTCTTTGCCGATAATATTATTTGAATTTGCGAGAAATGAAGTTGAAAATATTAAAGATTTTTTATCAAAGTCAGCTCTTGTGGATATTGGTAATATATTTTTAATACCTAGTTGATTTGTTGTGTGTGTGTTATCATTAAAATATATCAACTAATTTGTTTACTTTAGATAAGGAATGGACCGTGGAAGTGCATCACGGATTACAGTACATTAAGTTGAGACCTTTTCAACTTTGCATCTACCGAGCTCTGCCTTTTAATATGTCTTTAATTCTTAATTTCATGTCCCTGATTGTAACGTATGTAATACTTATAGCCCAGATTAAAATTTAAATAAGCTACCGTTCTGTTTGTTAATGTTTTAACATTGAACCGTTTCAAATTTAATCGTGTGTTGTTTACTAACTTGTATCAATATTTATCACACGTTTGAAATTACATGTCTTGAAAAACACATCGCACCAGTTCCGGCACTAGCACGTGTTAGTTATTAAGATTAGTATAACAAGTTCAGGACTCTTGAAAATTGTTTTGTTGTATGTTTTTCATCAAATGATTAAAGATCTAAAAAAAATATTGTTTTATTCTAACATAAATCAATCTGTAATCCTGAATTACTGTTAAAAAATTGTAATTCTCTCTTGTTGTCTATACAAAGGGAGTGGCAGGCAACAGCTAATCAAATATTAATAGAAGACAATATATCAAAACAATTTATTTGTTGAAAACATTGTCTTGCTTAAAAATTCATATAAAAATATATGTTAGCTAATTAATTAAAAAACCCAAACTGCCGGTTCAGTAGCGTTGTGGTCGAGAAATGTTGAAAATAAGAAAAACATGGAACAATATTGAACCAAGCAGTTAACTGCAATATCAGGTAAGAAATATAAAAAATAAAGCATTCATATTTTTTTATACTTTTATTTAATATATTATAAGATTATTATTATTCAATATTATATACAATTGTGAGTTCTTCACCAATCGATAAACAAATTCATATTTTATCATATATTCTATTTATAAACATCCTACTATTACAACTATTTAGAAACATCCATTTATAAATATATATATATATATATATATATATATATAGATAAATTAATGTACAGTCACAGTTTAGAGCCAATAAATAGGAATAAATCAAAATTTACTTTTTACAATATAAAATTAATTTTCTTTACTTTTTTAATAAGACCCTCAGACCACAGGTGGTGATTTAAGTAGATTTATTGAGTTTTACGATTTGGCGAAATGTTGCGATGTCGGAAGTTGAATAAATTAATACATTATACCAGGGTTCTCGAATGCGGGATATTTAATGAAAATTTATTTGAGAAATTTCACTAAGTTAAAGAAAATTGTAAAATTATTGGTTTGCTATTTTCTGTTTACTTTCTTTCATCGTGATATAAATATCAATTATTTCTGTAGTTCTCAGACTTAACGTGTATTAAAAGAAAATTGAAGTGTCTGTTTGTAATTACAAATTAGCAGCTTTCACTATTTAGCCGTATATACTTTCATATGCATTTGCATATGAAAGTATATACGGCTACCTATTTACATAAATATATATATATTATTAATGTATGTACTTTTCTCTCTGTCTGTTCGTTCCGCCAAATTTTTGAAAAGGCTTGACCGATTTTAATAGGACCTCCATTGAGGGGTAGCTGATGTTATCTGGTCTTAGGCTACTTATATTTCGAAAAATACATTCCTGGCGTTCAAGTCCGTGGGCAGCGTTTGAGAAGAAGTAAGGAGGGTTTCAAAAATATTAATACTATTTCAGAATTCCTTTTATCTTCATAATTGCAGTTTTCAAACAGTAAACTACGGTTTAGTTGCAGTTTCTAGCGTTATTTTTCTTACTTCAAGCTCTCTAGTTTTAAATTATGGAAGTAATTTTCCAAACGGTTTTAAAATAATCATATGTCTAAATTTGCTTCATTTTTATTGATTATCACCATTTCAGATACAACGTTAGACAATGGAAGGGTATCGTAATCTGAAAAGCTGAGGGACTCAGTATGGAAATTGTATCGACGGTTCTAAGATTATTTGGTCATTATGATATTTTACACAGAAAGGTTTAAACTTTTTTTCTTGAAGAATTATGTAGATTTTATCCTAATTGTCATAATGTTACCAAAATAACATAGTACAGTATTTCAAATAATGTCATGTACTTTCATTAATTCTTAAATAACAACTGCTCCATAAATCTTTGTCAGTTCCACTTAGACAAGAATATTACAATATTGGATATACTTTATATTTAGGTAAGAATATTCGACATTTTGTAAAAATATTATGGAGCAGTAAAAAAATAACAACCAAATTTATAATATTAATATCGAAACACAGTATACATTAGTATACAGTATCGATGTAATAATAATAAAGTAGGTAAATGTATCAAACTATTATTTTATTGTATCCATACGATTATCTATAGTTCTCAACAGTGTCGTATGACTTTGCTTATTCGAATAATATTTTTCTGAATACTTTGATACATAAAAATTTTATATATGTTCTCTCTGATATATATGAAATTTATGTAATGTCTATCAAAAGATTTATCTTTTACATTCCGGTTATTAAAAGTTATTATTTTCGATTTTCTTCTAAAATTAGAATGAAAAGATGTCCTCGTAGTACATAAAAATATTACAAAGTAATACATAGAAGTAGTAATCCCGATAGATAATTTAGGAACTAAACATGATTAAACTAAAACTGCATAAAAATACATATAACTCAAGTTAATAAGCACATATAGCATTGATAAGCATTCAATTGCTTAAAATATTACTCAGTCAAATCAATATTAAATTAAAATCACCTGTATTCTACCTATAAAACTGTTCTTTAAAAAATATAATTAGAAGTATTCGACGTTCCAATAGTATCAAGCGCAAAAATATAAGAATTCTTGCCCTGATAATATCTTTCTAGGCGTCTATGGCAGACACTACCGATTATATTTGTAGTTAATATTGCATATTAAATATGGCCAATTATATAATAAAATATATCCACTGCCCAATATTTTATAATTTTATATTTTAAGATATCTAATTATTTTTGATTACCACCTTTCCTTTTGACTTACAAATAATTTTGTTCATATTTAATTTATCAACTTAATACCTTTATCAACTCATCGTATAATATAAAGAGTATACTGCGTTGTCTGAAGCCTTCACTCACAGAGGTAAATCTATATTAATAATTTCGATTAAAACTTCGGCTCAATAATAAAACATTAAAAAAAAAATCTAATCGCCAACATGTATCCGCAAAATACGGATTGTCGAGTATTTTGTTAAATTCTAATGACGATGACGAAACGTCACTCACACCAGAGGTCATCTTGATTTCATTAATCATAGCTATAACTACAATAATCAACCAACATTATGTAATATTGATGAGAAGAGTCACATTTAACCCGAGCGAAGACGAGTTACCATCTAGAATTAGAATAGAATTTAATAGATGAAATTTAGTTTATAACCGTCCTCTGCTCTAAATTCTCTTCTTCCAGGTGTTTGAAGCCACGGGCATAAGCTAAATAATTCATAACAACGCTATTTCGATAAAGTCTAAAATATTAATAATTTGATCTAATACATTTTTTAAGTGATAAGATGACTGATCGGTAATGGAGCAGGTAAAAAATGCTAGTAACACTAATACTAGGAATAAGTGATTTTAAGTACAACAAAAAGATTTAAGTGAAATAATGGCGAAGGGCAGAAAGAGAGAAAGTGCAGTTCCAGTTAAGAAAACTATAAAAACTATAACGTTTACTTAAGATTCTTGGATATAGTAACAAATATTAAACCCATCAAACCAGCCCTTGTATGAACTGTAAATAATATAATAGCTAAGTCAGTAAATAGGTAAAAAGACATTTAATTCAGAAAAGCATTTACTTACTGATTTATAAACGCAACGTATCACATAACATAAACATTATATGCTTTCAACTCGCAGCCCTCAATCGCAACAAGTAAACAAGTAAAGTGCGTAAACTCAAAACACTCATAAAATAAAATACTTATCCCTTCTAAATTACCTAAACACCTATAAATTGTAAACGCCCTTCGCGGTGATAAAATAAACCTTTAACCACTTTCATATCCACTGGATCATATTTAAGATAACTTTGTGGAGGTGAGTGGAAAGACTGATTTCGACTTCGAAGTATAATTTAAACGAGTATTAGCTGTTTCCAGTGACTTAACTGACAAACAAATAGAGTGTTAAAATTTAACGCTTACAAATTTAACGTTGACCAGCCCCATCCTTCTATATCAATCATGGGTCAGACGCGGACATCTCATAGGACCGAATTCACCGAATGCCCTGGTTGCGTCGCGAAGGAAATCGAATGAGATTAATGGCGGACAGGCACACAGAAAACTCTAGTTGTTTCAGAATTGGGATTATTATTAGAGACGTTGTTTAAGATTGAATGACATTTTCGCATTCATAGCCATAAAAAGTAAAATTATAATAATAAATTATTTTTGTATTATATTTTGAGTAAAAGTTAAAATAAACTTAACATGGTTTAACATGTTAAGAAAATCAAATCTCAACTTCGGTTATAGCATCGTCTATGATGCAAAATTAAAAACATTGGTTAGGATTTTCAACCTAAATGACGTCGCCTCATCCCAGACAAAAAAGAATATACATATATATAAAGTTAAATCTGTCGAGTCGGGTGTCGCTATAGCAGGCTAATTGGTAAAGCGATGGGACGGTTTCGCAAGTTTGAATTTTGCTCGTATCAATAAATTATACATTTTATATTTAGTATAAAAATTAAGATACATTTGTCTTAAAACATATTGGTTATAAAGTTCCATGTGTTATTAAAGTAATATATTTTCCACTACAAGTATGATTGTCATTTGCAGTGAATAGTTTCTACTATTATAATAAAAAAAAAATAGTATTGTTGTCTGTTGCATGCACGTCTTATAAAATGTTATTTAACACTGATGTGACAAAAATACAATAACTGTATACAAAGGCAATACTGTGTCAAAATTTCGAATTTACATTTCTATATATATCTACTCGTATTTATTTTTATGTACTGTATCAATTCAAATTTAGTGTATGTATAACCAGTGAGTCATTTTAAATCAAATATCCAATTTAATATTTAGAACACAATTTATTAATACTTAAATTTAATACTAATTTAATAATAATGAATACAATAGATACTATGTCAGCTAGACTCAGCGGTGGGTCACTTAAGGTCAACAACTCAAATACTTATATTGAAAATTATCTTTAACATTAGTATCTTAAATTAAATTCATGGGCGCCACTGACAATGACCATGTGAAGACATACACAGCCCCTTTATTTATCAGTATAAGAAGACTACAGTCTTGTTTATCAGTATAAGAACACTTTTTCTTCAAATATTAATTTATAACGTAGAACAATTATATATTAAGTAGTACATCACATGATAACTTCTTAATATTGTAATAACGGTAATTTAAAGGTCTACCTTTAGATGACCTTACATGCAGCTACAGCTACAGATCAAGAAGCAGGACATTCAGGCCGACGTCCTGAAGTAACACGTTTGTTTGTGGTAAAGATTTATTTCGGTGAAATATATCCCTTAATAAAAACCTTATGAAAGAAAAAGGCCTCATAAGCAATTTTATAGCTTATATCGATTCTAATTGTCCAATTGTAAAGAACACGTCCTAATTTATAATACTTAATCAGCCCTGCCATAATACACATGTATAATTAAAATAATCATCGCCTGATAAGCGATATTAAAATACTAATTACAACCACACTCACCGCATGCTAATCAAAAAAGGATTATTGAAAGTGCTTCCGATAAAAAGAACAAGCAAGGTCATGACATTGAATTCTAAAAAAAATAATATAATAAAGAACGAATTAGTCAACCTAATCACAGGAAAATAACATAAAGATTAGAATGTGTGACTAAGTATTACTACAGAAATATTTTTTTAATGTAATAGTATGTAATTATGGTTTTCATAGAACACCTATCCACTTTGATTTTTTTAGGTTAGTACATTTGTTCTAATGTAATATATTTGTACAGAATTTCTCAAAAATTAAAGAAACTACAGTTTGTTTGTCACAATACGCTTGAAGAAAAATCTGGATAAGTTTCTAGTGTATTATATTATAATAGATGGTTTACGCTTTTCTTGGCAATTAACATGACATGGGAAAATTAGTAATATAAGATTTTATTAAATATTGTAGCCTTAAACCAACAGAATCTCAATTATTTTTAGTTATTTTTTATAATTAATAATTTTTGCTAAATATTGTGAATATCAATTGATTTATCAAGTCACTATGATTTTTGTTTAATAATATATGTAAAGAAAAGTAATCAGATATATATGTAATAATATAACGTTTTTAATGAAAATCTATCATTTGTTAGAAGGCAAAGAGGGAGACATAAAAAAATCACAAATAAAAATAAGTTACCTCATTATTTGAATGTGAATTAGGCTTTCAGAGTTTGAAAGGAATACATTTGAATGAAAAAGAAAGAGGGAAATGAAGGAAATGTTTGAACCCATATTAACCTACTTGTATTAACGTTATATGTAATAACCGCACAATAACAATCAGGATATGTAATTATGAAGGAAACATTACAATCCCGAGGGCAATTGGGTCGGATTTTGTAATCGAGATCTTATGGCCGGCTGATGTTGTGAATGTACACACTTCAGTTATTAATATCTAAACTATTTAACTATTTGTAAGTATTACTGTGGATGAATTACATAAAATTTTATCAGAAAATGTCTGCTTGTAATTCCAAATTAAAAGCTCTTCACTATTTACATATAAGTGTATATACGGTACTTAACTTAAAATCTATATTTTAAATTGTTGTCAGTCTATTTGTTCCGTTCTCTTTGTTGTTGCTAATCTCTAAAACGGCTGGACTGAATATAAGTAGTACTTTCACTGGCGGATGGTGTATGTTATAAGGAGTAACTTAGGCTGCTTTTGTTATAAAATATATTTTCTGCGCCATCTTGCACCAACTTCTTACCCATAACTTCGGGCAAGGAAGTCAATCTTGAAACAAGACAACTAATAATAGTAATACTTGAACTTGTACAACTTATACTTATACATTCTGACAAAATATATTTACTTTGGCAATTCTTGCTTTATCTTATGGTATGTACTTATTGGTTATCATTACTATAATGGCGATATTTTATATACTTCGGACACATGACTACCATAACCATATATTTCAACCATTAGTGGCTCACACTAATAATATTTTCTGTAATTTTTTATTGCAGGAATAAAACAATAATTCCATTAATTAAATATGTAAAAAAAGTTCGTAATTTTTTTTTAAAAACAAAATGCCTGTGTAGATAAGGTGGCCTAAATCGTACATACATAATGTAATAGACTATTCGTAAAGGGATCGCTGAATGTCGTTATCTTTTAGAATTACCCTCAAAATATCCAAATCTAACCAGGTATAAAAATATATTATAACTTTATGTTATCTTATATTATTATGCAAATTTCAGATTCATAGAATTTAATAAGGATCTAAAAGACATAAAAGTTCTGGTAAGATAGTTTATTTAATTATTTATTCATTTATTTATTCTTAATTAAGCATAAGCCAATGGCATTCTCCACCAGCCAGCACTGATATAAACAAAAAAATATATACCGGTACAAACAAAATTAATCTAATTATATAAATCTTTTTCAATTCTTAGTAATATTACGACTTCTGTAATTAATTCCGCTCGCTAAATATTATAAATCAGCTAAAGGTGTAGTGTAGAGCGAGCTTTAGATAAGTCTAACAATTAGATGGGAGTTGAATTTTGTTGTTTTCCTTCACTTTTCATAATACGTCCGTTTCACTTTTTCGCGGTTAAAGTAAGACTACTTTAACAACTTAAGATATACGTATATAATGTAGTTGTATAAAATATAAATTAAAAGTACTAATACTGCAATTATTTTTCCCCACCCCGCGTTCACATTAAATACCCTTCTCTTCTAAAGATCGTCAAAAGAGAGATTGCTTTAGTATTATGACCAACTTTTCCACCAATTTGTATAGATTTTTATCTGTCACTTCTTTATGTTTTCTACAAATATCTAATATATAAATATCTCATATCGCAGTTTTAGTCACCATACTCTTTCTAAACGACTCGACCGATTTTGATAAAATGTTATATGTATGTTATGTACGAGGGGAGGTCCAAAAGTTCGTGGAATGGAGCGGATAGAGCGGGGATAGGGGCGTTCGCTTGGTGTCATACGAATCGGAGACTCATCATTAGTACAAATACCGAGTTTTAACCTGATTGCATCATTCGTTTACGAACAGTCACCTGCTGAACAAATCAATCCGGAAGAAAATGAAACTATGGAAAAAATTGAACACCGCGCTGTGATAAAATTCCTTACCAAGCTAGGAAAGAATGCTCAAACCATTTTGAATGAAATTGTTTATAGGGAACAGTGCCCTAGTAAATCAATGATTTACAAGTGGCATGGTCTTTATAAACATGGTCGAGAGTCAATTGACGACGACCCCCGCTCAGGAAGGCCAGTTGAGGCCACCACATCGTCGAAAAAGTGGCGAAAATTGTACTAGAGAATGCCCGTTTGAAGAAAAAACAATTATCTGCATTAGTTGGAGTATCATATACCACCATTTTGCGAATCCTACATGATCACCTGGGTATGACAAAAGTCAGTGTAAGATGGGTACCGAGAATGCTCACGCCGTTTCAGAAATAGCAGCGCGTCGATGCGTCAAAGCATTTTTTGGAGTTGTGTGGAGATAAACCTGCACAGATTTTGGACCGAATTGTTACAGGAGATGAAACATGGGTTTATCACTTTGAATCTGAGTCCAAATAAGAATCCATGCAACGACATAAAAAGGAGACACAACCGCCAAAGAAATTCAAGGTGACGGAGTCGGCTGGAAAGATGATGGCTACTGTTTTTTGGGATTGTGAGGGGATAATCTTGATTTGATGATTGACAAAGAAAAGGGAAGGACTATAACCGGAGAATACTACGCAACGATATTAGAAAAATTCAAGGATGCCATCTAGGAAAAGCGGCGAGGAAAATTGACGAAGGGTGTGTTGCTCTTGCAAGACAACGCGCCGGTTCACAAGAGCAGAATTGCAATGGCTGCTCTGCACACGCATGGGTTCGAATCCCTATTTCACCCACCTTACAACCCAGACCTGGCCCCAAGTGACTTTTTTTTATTCCCCTATTTAAAAAAAGATTTAATGGGAAGGAAATTTTCCGACGACAATGAGGTAAGGGAGGCAATTTCGGCTCATTTTGACGAAAAAGATAAAACATATTTTTATAGTGGTTTAGAAAAATTAATTCATAGCTCTAATAAATGTATCGAGCTTAAGGGTTATATTGAAAAGGAAAAATAGTTTTGTTGGTTTATTTTATTTAGATCCCTTTCATTCCACGAACTTTTTGACCTCTCCTCGGTAAGTCTGAGAATAGGTTGTTATCTATTTTTTATACCCCTAAATGTTTATTTATGATGGAGCATAAAAAATACATACAACCCTAAATTTTCACCCGTCTACCATCTACCCTTATTTTTAATAGCGATATTAGTAATTCAATAGTTTTCCATGTTCCAATATATACCGTATCCATTGTAATATTTTGAATTATAGTTGTTGTTATGATGTATAATATGAAACATTGCAATGATATTAGTTGACAAATAACAATAAAGTAAATGGCGCCAAAAAAATTAAGTACTAGAGAAACGATCCTTGGGTAGGGGAGGTTAAAGAAAAAGTACCAAATGACAAAAAGTATACATCGACCCGAAACAACAATCTGATGAATTCAGTGGTGGTTAGCGGAGTCAAATTCAAAAGCTGTTTTGAACATTTCACTATATTTACCATTTTCATATATTATTAAATACATTATTAGTAAACTATAAATTAAATATACTTATGTTGGGTGTATCTATGTATCTCAAACACTCTACTAAACTACTATTAAGTAATGTGCAACAGTGTGCTTATCAATGTAATAATCTATTACTTTTACTAATAATAAATATAGATAACAAAATAGTTTTTTTTTTACATTTCAAGGTAACATATAATTCCTAAAAGATTAGAGAATTTCTCATTAAGGAAGTGTCATAGATATTATAATTGATCAACCTAATGTTGACAATCTTGACGGTTGACAAAATCTATAAAAAAGAGCAATTGCAATCTTAAATTTTTAAACTACTTCAGAAATGAAAGTTCTATAAATAAATAATATTAACAATTAAACACACACAACATATATTAAAATTGACTAAACTAAATATATATATACCTTAAAGACCAGTTGATCCTTTGTATATATGTATTTTTTTTTCGGCATATATTATTATTTTTAAATTTTTAGCATTTTTTAAGCATATAAGTTTAGGATGACTATTTTTATTACAATTACTAGTTAAAAAGATATTTAAAAGTATTTAAGATTGAAGCTGGGCAACAATAATGACATAAGTTAGAACGAGAGAAATGAAATTAAGAATCAAAGACATGTTGAAAGGCAGTGCGCGGAAGATGCGAAGCTCCAAAGGCCTCATATTAATGTAGTGTAAAGCTTGAAGCAATTCCATTGTCAATTCTTCATCTAAAACAAAGTAATCATGACGTTATTATTTACGCAAAGAATTTAGTTTCTTAAAATTTTGTAAATATACAGATATAATGTAATATTTACCAGTTTCCTCAAGAGCTGACTCTGTTAACAAAGTCTTAATTTTTTCCACTTCATTTTTTGCCTTTTCAAAAAATATAATTGGCAATGATATTAGAATAACTACAAACGCCAAAATACTAATCGGATACAATTCAATACGCTGTAATAACATGATACAAAAAACATTAAACATCTGTAAACTCAGTATCTTCAATGATTTATTTTATACTTAAATTCATTGTAGGGGTTTATTTCCAAAATACAAACTTGCAAAAGTAATCAAAGTACGTACATTTAAAAATAAAACACGAATTGTATTGTGCATATACATAACGCATTTAAAAAAGTACACCATGAGCATTGCAACCACCTGAAATAAGAAATGCACATAATATCTTTACATAAATGTATTAGTAACAATTATTACATCCACAATTGTAGAAGAAATTAAAGATTCATTTCATAAAGTTAAAGTACAAAAAACTATACCCAAACATGTAACTCGTGGTTCATTTCCTCAACAAATGTAACTAAGCAGTCGTATACAGCTAAATATTTCTTAATATTCTTCTTTTTAATACTTCTCATTTCAAAGTTCAATATTACATTAATATAATAATTTTTCTGTTCCATAAGCACTCTCACAAGTTTCATGCGATCGTATAAAATATAAAATACTAACACTTTTGAAGTATATACTACGTAAAAGGATCCAAACGTAAAAACTATCAAGTAAATTGTGACATGACCATAACTTCCAGACCCCTTTAAAAATATAAACAAGCAAATTCTATAAATAACCAACAAACCTAAAAATATGTATATCTTTTTAGACACACCGAGGTGTTTTACATTTAATATTGTTCCAGTAACAGTTATCAGGGAAAATAATTTATTAAAAAACCTTTCTTTAAAAACTAGTGCGTTAAAACAATTCATAAAATATTCGATTGAATTCTGAAATAATGGGAGCTCGACTACAGTTGACGGCATCTGCTTAGGGAATGTATAAATAGAGATCTCTATAAATAATAGACATAGCAAACAGTAGACATGAAATAAGAAATTAAGAAATTTAGATTGACCAGTATAACTGTAGATACCCAAAAACAGTCCGAGTTTCTTAAGAATTTTCATATGTTTGATAATCACTGAGGACAACATTTTTTATTCAAATGCACTTGATAAGAGATACACGTGAGCTAATAGTTATCTTCAATTAGTAATGCCCAATGTATATTTCAAAGTATTGTCACATATGTGTGTTGTAATAATATTTTCACAAATAAACATCTCTATGAAAGCTACATAAATATCGACTTCAATCCATTACATTATCATTTTTGTAATTTACATCTGTTTATTAACATTTCATAAATAAAAATGATTTTCTTTTATATTACATGCTAAGTAATTACTTTCATAATATCAATTCATATATTTGTTTTCATTACATTATTCCTTCATTTACTGAAGATATTTTTGATTACGTACTGCACAAGTTTTAAAAATCACCGTTGCTATGGTAACCGCGTTAAGTGTGTAGGTTTTACAGGTTTAAAACTTTGCGAAATGCAAAAAGTTTAATTTCGTTGGGATAGGAATTTCGTAAAATTCCTTCTTAATGGACGTCTGTCAGTCTGTTTGATAGGAATAAAAAGTATAATCTATGTAAACTCAGATAAGAAGTTAACAACGCCAATGTTGTTAAAATTATGCCTTTTCAAATATTGAGAATTTGTTTAAAATTTGTTTTTTAATTCGATCGTTCTGCAATTAATCTTATATATTTATATTTTATTGGAGTGATTTGATGTATTTCCATAAAATAGATGAGGTCAAATATGCAATAAGTTTATTAGCTGAGAGTAATCGTGAATTCACTGATATATTTTTATATAAATAAATCACCTGCCAATACAATTATAGTATCACTTAACCCGCTATCGTTGTTTTGTAAATTAAAAAGGGTCCAATGCTTCAATTTGTGTGTGTGTCTATAGTGCATTTATACCAAATAATCAATTTGCTTCGCTGCAACATTTTGGCTATTACAGAATTCCTCGAATGTTTGCTGTTTAACCGCCTTCCAAAAGCGTAATTGCAATACCAGATGAGCTAACGTAAGTGTAATTCTATTTTGCGATCGAAATTTTGCCAATTTAAATTATGTTATAAGCGTTTTTCAGTACTCCAGCATCTAAAATATCTCTGAGCCACAGTGTAACTACTTTCATGAGCATATCTTAGGCATAATTCTGTTGCTGATTTAAAGTCAGGCGTTTTTTGGACTGTTTTTCTAACTCTCTTTATATGTTGGGTTTTGCTTCAAAATTCACGTTGCAATTGTATTGTGTCATTCTTAATTAAATTGTTAATAGTTAATGTTGCTAAGCATCAGCAAATTTATCAGCAACATGAACTGATCTGAACTGGTCGAAACTATATGAAAAAATTAAAGGTTTCATATTTCATATCCATTTAAGTAATAATTAACATAATACAGCTATCAATAATTGCCCTTGAATATAGATGTTTTAAATTAGATAAGTAAAAAGAAATGTATTTGCAGCTCCTTAGAAAAAGATTATATATTTATCTATATGGTGTTAAAGTAGAAAATAGGCTAAAGTGGCAACCACATATTCTATTGATATTATTGTTTTACTTTTGATTATTTATGTGAAAATTTATGACCTTTAAATTATATTGGCACGTCTGTGGGTATCATAGTGCTCCGTGGTATATATTTTCACCTCTAAATTTTTCATTGAAAATGATGGTTTTGACAACGTTTTTCATGATTTTTTTAAAAATTAATCGCGTCCCGTTGGAAAACCGTAATGGGTTCGTGGTCAAGTCCAACCTTCAGTAGTAAATTATGCGGCGGCATGCTTAGTAAATCTAATGAGCTTAAACAGCTTAGGTGATATCGCAAACTGTACGAATAGATTTGAATAACGTCAGGTCCTCTGGCAATAATTCTTGAGATTTAATTCGTAGACGTCCATATTTTTTGTTGCTAAAATTGTTCTTTTTACTAGCCACTCATGGTTAGTATATAGTATATATACATCGGAAAATATCTCGTAAATGAGAGCATATTGAAACTCAATGATTATACAGAATTCTCTGGTTAATTTTATGCATCTTATTTCATCTACAATAATTTTCCCATCGCCGATATCTAACAGTTTTGAGAATGTTTTATTGAGCGCATATTCAATTTTAGTTACTTACAACTTTTTCAAAATTATGCGACAATAGCGATGTTTTCAAGCAGGCGTTGATTTCATCAGCATACGTTGAACGTGGAATGGTGGGAAGTGTTTGTCTAAAATCTTCTGAAAGCAGTACCAGTGTGCCGCCAAATTTTTTTGTCGTTGTTTTTAAGATCTTTTAAGAAAGCTACAGTCAACTACCAGCTGAGCCGTAGCTTTTAAGGTTTTATTAATAATGCGTTTATGCAAGATCTTAACGACATTGACTGCGATAACATTTTCAATGTTGGGACGGTCGGTGAGAAGGTAGATATTTTCAACTCTGTCTTAACTGATCTTTTTGATAAATATGATCCGTTTCGACCCATCAAGTTTCAGCATTTACGTGCACCATGGCTAACCCAGGACATTAAAAATCTTATGGTGAAACGCAATAAAGCAAAATCTAAGTACATATTAAAACCGACAAACGACAACCTCTATAAATAAAAACAGATCCGTAACCGTTGCAATAAGGTATTCAGAGCTGGTCAACGGCAGTATAATTTGGAGTTTTTAAAATTTACTTGGTATTAGACGTCAATCATCTCACATTTCGACTAATTTTGAAATCGAAGCTTTTTCTTAACTACAGTACCATTGGACAGTAAGTTAAAACAAACCACTCTTGATTAACAGTTCTCTTTCCATACCTATTACCTTTTCCTTTACTCCAGTTACTAACAGTGACGTTAGGTCACATATCCACACAATTAAGTTACGTTACGTTACGTTACGTTTACTTCTATCTTCAAGGCCGGCAACACTCTTGTGAATCCTCGGATATTGCAGGAGTTCATGGACGGCGGTGATCACGTACCATCTGTGACCCGCCAGCTCGTTTGCTCTCCAGTTAAAAAAAATAAATAAAAAATCTGCTGCCACTGGCTGTGATGGACTCCACCGCCAAATGATTCTTTTCATAAAAGATTCCATTTTACCATCGCTAACATATATTTTAAAATTCTCACTCTCTTCTTGTCAATCCTCGAGTGCTTGGCGTCAAGCTCTTATCATTTCACTACCTAAAACATAACACACAAATATGTCAACAAACATTATATTCTTTTTAATTTCAGTCTGGTTTTCGAAGAGGATCTAGCACCATTACAGCACTTGTAAAAGTTTGTGATGACTTACAGCTTAACATGGACAATAAATAACTTAGCGTCTTGGCTTTGCTCGACTTCAACAAAGCAAAAAAATCGATTATTTATTTATAACCTTTAACATTTCTACATTATAATACTACATAATTAATAATACTATAGAGGAAGAAGAAGTGGACTACGTTTTTAACATTAACAACAATGCTAATATAGAATGTGATGTTGGAGGCGTAAAAAGAAAAATGTTTTTTGATTCTGGGTCAAAGTACAATTTAATTACGGATTAAACATGGGCAATGTTAAAAGAGAAAGGAGGACATACTTAAGCACAAATAAAAATACTGAATAAACTCTTTCTGCGTACGGCAGTAAAACTCGTCTAGATATTTTAGTGTCATTTGAGACAACGATTAAGGTAAATGACCGTGTGATGACAGCACTTCTACACGTTATCGCAAATCGATATTGAAACTTTCTAGATAAAGATAGTGCCATAAATCTGGGTGTCCTGAAACTAGGTATTAACACCAATCAAGTTCAAAATGATCCGTTTCAAAATTCAAGGATGTTTTTGTCCAAATATTTAATCCAACGCACGCACGGCAACGCACGGTCATATTTGCAAACATTATATGTTTAAGCGACGACAACCATTAAATCACTGTTTGTCAGTTAAATCAATAGAAACAGCTAAAATAAATAATACTTCGAGGGCGAAATTAGTCTTTCCACTCACCTTCACAAAGTTATCTTAAATATGATCCAGTGGATATGAAAGTTGTTAAAGGTATATTTTATCACCGCGAGGGGCGTTTACAATTTATAGGGATTTAGGTAATTTAGAAGGGATAAGCATTTTATTTTATGAGCGTTTTGAGTTTAGCCACTTTACTTGTTTATTTCTTGCGATTACGGGGTGCGAGTTGAAAGCATATAATGTTTATGTTATGTGATTACGTTGCGTTTATAAATCAGTAAGTAAATGCTTTTCTGAATTAAATCTCTTTTTAGATATTTGCTCACTTAGCTATTACCATATATTATTTACAGTTCGTACAAGGGCTGGCCTGATGGGCTTAGTGTTTGTTACTATATCCAAGAATCTTAAGTAAACGTTATAGTTTTCTTAACTGAAACTACACTGTCTTTCTTTCTACCCTTCGCCATGACTTTCCTTTAATCTTTTGGTTGTACTTAAAATCGCTTATTCCTAGTTTTCCTAATAATTTTTTATCTATTCCATTGCCCATTAGTCGAATTATCACTTAAAAAAATGTAATAGATCAAATTGTGTTTATCAAAATTAAATTAAATATAAATAAAATTATTTCTAAGTCAAAATGAAAGATAGTATTCTGAACAATGAGACATCTCATAATATAAAATTGTAAAATATTGAGCAGTGGATATATTGTATTATATAATTGTATATATAATACAATATATCCACTGCTTGCTATTGCATATATAATGTGCAATATTTACTACAAATTTAATCTGTATTGTCTGCCATAGACGTCTAGAAAGACGTTGTCTGGGCGATACATCTTATATTTTTTTCGCTTGATATTTCTAGTATTAATTTTTAAAGAATAGTTTGAATAGGTATGCGAGTGGTTTCAATTTAATATTGATTTTACTGAGTGATGTTTTAAATAATTGATCGCTTTTCAGTGCTACATGTGCTTATTAACATGAGTTATATGTAATTTAGTATAGTTTTAGTTTAATCATGTTTAGTTCCTAAATTATCTATTGAGATTACTACTTTTATGTATGCTATAACTATGCAATATTTTTATGTACTACAAGGACGTCTGTCCAATCTCAATTTTGAAGAAAATTCGAAAATATCTTTTATAAGCCAGTATGAGGTATGATGTAAAAGTAAATCAATTTGGTAGACATTAGAATATATAAAAATTTCAAATATATTAAAGAAAATATATATTAAAATTGTATGTTCTCAAAGTATTCAGAAAAAATATTATTCGAACAAGCAAAGTCATTCAGCATTGTAATATTTAAAAAATCCAATTTGACTAATAGAAGTTTAGAATAGATACTATGTTACTTCATCCGCTTTATCAAAAATCCAAGTAGACCTGATTCTAAAATGTTGTCCTCTGTTTTCATTAAACATTTGAAAGTTTTAAATACGATTCAGCAACTTTTTGGATTTTATTCTTATAATGGAGATTCGTTCATTGGGAAATTAGCATTACGTGTATATTGCGTTTTATGTCTAATATTTGTAGGGAGTTTATTCTACGAAAGTAATTCAGACCCAACATATTCAACATTATTTTCAAAGTTATTTTATATCAATTTAATCGAATACATTATGTATTGTGTGAACGCACTTGTTTTTAAAGGAAGATACTTAAATAAATTATTATCTCTGATAAATTTGACTGGCGATATATTAAATGTAAAATATGTTGGCGTGTCTTATAAGATATACATGTTTTTAGGTATTATGGTTGCTTATAGGTTTAGTATTGTTCTATATTCAGTGCCTGTTTTGTATCAGAATATATATTATTATTTGAACTTACTATTATTATTTTCATTTTCTGTATTATATACTACAAAAGTGTTGGTATTTTACGTTATATACGATCGTATGAAGCTTGTGGATGAACTTTTGGAAAAAAAAAATATCTCTGTGAATGTCATTTCGAATAACGTAACAGGAAACAATAGAAAGAAGAACATTGAAAAATGTATGATTGTTTACGAATGCTTGATTAGATTCGTTGAAGAATTAGACAATGAAGTACATATTTGGGTATGATATGTTTAAAAGTCTTTTAATTCCAGGCAGAGCATTAAACGTTTTGTTAGATATTTGAAAATTTATCTATCATTGCATTGTATTTATAATTACAGTTTCTAACAATACTCTCGATTTATTTTGTAAAAGGCGTGATATATTTGCACAGGACGTTGCGAAATGTATTAATCACGGTAAGTAAAGTTTATTTTTATTTCTATTTATATAATTATTTATTTATTTATCTTCACGCCATATCCCTTGCGGGGTAGCCAGAGACGACGGAGCCCTAAACGCTACGGTCCTTGCATACCTCTTTCGCCTCGACCACAGACATCAACCTCTTCATACATGCCCTCCAGGGGGTCCTCATACTTTTTACGTGACCTACGTCCAGTATCATAGATACTGTGTTCCGAAGATCACTCGAGGCCTCCCCCTGTCTCTCATACCGCTCACTTTTCCTATATAAATCTTTTTACCATTCTTTCATCACTCATTCTTTCGACGTGCCTAAACCACCTGAGCACGTTCTTCTTCATTCTCACCGTGACATCAAAGAAAGCTAAAGCTAAGCTTTATTTTTATTTCTCTCAAGAAAAAATATTACAAATGATTAAAAAGTAAAATAAAACATTAAAAAGTATTTTTATGCGCTTATTTAGAGTTACACACAATTTAATATTTTGTTACAGCAAATTATAAATTTAAAATCTTGGACGTCAATGGTTACATTTTTATTTATTGTTTTGTTTGTATCTTCTCCAATAGTACTCTTTGAATTGTCAAGATATGAAATGGACAATATTAAGAAATTTCTATTAAAATCAGTCCTAGGAGAAACTGGTAATTGATACCTGGTCTGAATTTGAATATTTTCATTTAATTTAAAATTTAAATAAATCAAGTAACATTTATTTTAGATGCGGAGTTGAGTACAGCATTACTTCAAGCTCTAGACTACGTTAATATGAAGCCTTTACAGCTACGCTTATTTCGAGCACTGCCTTTCAACATGTCTTTGATTCTTAGTTTAATGTTTCATATTATATCCTTTGTCACGATTTTAGCTCAGTTAGTACCTTATACAGGATAAAATTGTTCAGATAAGAATTTTTTTAACATTAGTTTTTTATAATATTGCATAATTATTATTATTACAATACATATTTA
Source organism: Melinaea menophilus ssp. n. AW-2005 (assembly GCA_918358695.1). Lineage (NCBI taxonomy): Eukaryota > Metazoa > Arthropoda > Insecta > Lepidoptera > Nymphalidae > Melinaea > Melinaea menophilus. The sequence continues at coordinate 8,013,995 of OU911054.1, read as the reverse complement.
CAGATCATTATTTCAGCTACTATATTTGAGAAATTTTAAAGATATTATGAAAAGTTTATGAAAGAAACTGAAAAAATTATGTTAGGTGTTTGTTCTTTAATAAAAGTCTTAGTTTTATTTCCAAAATGTTGTAGTGAGTATATGTAAAACTAGTCTTTTTTAAAAACTGTTTGATTTTGTAATATATATATATATATTCTGACATAAGTACATAAAGGACTAAAATAAGTATAAAAACCGATAAATGCTTGATAATTCATCTAAATCATTAGGTATTTATTTTATATAGGGTGGCAACCCTATATAAAACAAGTTTGCACTTGCACACAGTCTATCTGATGGTAAATGGTGTCGTCGACCATGAACAATTATAAATGTTAATGCGTTGCCACTTTAAGAAATGCACAGAGATCGAGCAAAATTGGTATACACGGTAGAAAAGGTGGGTGGGTGCTCGTAAAGTAAAAATATTAATTAAATAAATAAATCTAACAATTAAATAAATTTAAATGTTAGAGACTCTTTATTGTAACAAATGCATTATTACTTCAATAAAGTTTTGATGTGAGTATAAAATGTTGTTCTTTGTTTAATATGTGTATTAAAAGTTCTTATGCAGTTTATTATTTTATTCTATGGCCTCTATTGATATACGATATAGTGGTTATGTAGTACGACCACTACTCGTGACATGTTACATCTCAGCTTGCTTACCTAATTGGATATCATAAAGTAATACCTACAGATAATCGTATGGATACAATAAAATAATAGTTTGATATATTTAAGTATTTTATTTTTATTACATCAATACACCAAAAAGCACATTAGTGTACGGGATTCGATATTAAAATTATAAATTTTGTTCTTATGTTTTTACTATTCCGTAGTGTTTTTTTCAAAATGTCGAATATTTATACCAAAAGATAAAGTATATCCAATATTTTTTGTCTGTAATTCATAAATTTTCTTCCCCTATTCAGAAGTCTTTAAAATAATATTGTATTTATTAATTCTTCTCTTCTTTTCTCTAAGTAAAACCGACAGAGATTTATGGAACAACTGTTATTTTAGAATTAATGAAAGTACATGATATTACTTGATATACTGTACTATGTAATTTCGGTAACAATATAACAATTAGGTCAAAATCTACAAAATCTTTTAAGAAAAAAATTAAAACATTTTCTGTATCTTAAAAAATGTTCCTTGAACCTAATAATTTTGTAACCGTCGATACACATTCCATACTGAGTACCTCAGCTTTTCAGATTACGGTATCCTTTCAGTATTAAACGTTGTATCCGAAATCAAGTGATAATCAAAATAAAATAAAAATAACGCAAATTTAGACATAAGTTTAACCCTTTGGAAAGTTACTACCATAATTTTAATCTAGAAAGCTTGAAGGAAAAAAAATAATTCAAGAAACTGCAACTAAACCGTAGTTTGCTGTTTGAAAACTTCAATTATGAAGATTAAGGGAGTTCTGAAACAGTATTAATATCTTTGAAACCCTCCTTATTTCTTCGCAAACGGATGCCAACGGTGCCCTTGTTCGCGAGTAATATGTTTTTCAAAATATAAGTATAACATCAGCTATTCCCCAATAAAAGTTATATTAAAATCAGTTAAGCCGTTTCAAAGATTTGCCGGAACGACCAAACAGAGAGAAAAATACATGCATAAAAAAAAAGATTTATATAAATAGGTATATACTTTCATATGCATTTAGTGAAAGCTGTTAATTTGGAATTACATACATACACTTCAATTTTATTTTAATATACGTTAGTCTGAGAACTACAAAAATAATTGATATTTATATCACGAGGAAAGAAAGTAAACAGTAAATAGCAAACGAAGAAAATTACAATTTTCTCTATCTAAGTGAAATTTCGCAAATAAATTTTCATTAAATATCCAGCATTCGATAACTCTGGTATAATGTATTAATTTATTCAACTTCCGACACCGCAACATTTCGCCAAATCGGAAAACTCAATAAATCTACTTAAATCACCACCTGTCGTCTGAGGGTCTTATTAAAAAAGTAAAGAAAATTAATTTTATATTGTAACGAGTAAATTTTGATGTATTCCGTTTTATTTGCTTTAAACTGTGACTGTTAATTAGTTTAGCTTTATTTATAAGTAGATGTTTCTCCGCTAAGTATTATACTCGTATTAATATTATTGTATAACAGAAGTTTGTTGCTCATAGACGTTTAATTTTAAGAATAAATATTGAAAATATTTTATTCATATCTTATGATAACATATAATATATGACAAAAGTTGAATCTGTTTATCGATTGGTGAAGAACTTACAATATATATGTAAATAGTATTGGATAATTATTAACCCTGTCTGTGCTAAAATGATCGAATGTAGTGATTGCTTACAATATTTCCTCTAAATACTTTTTAAATGGGAGTAATACTGAAATAGGTCTATAAGTAGTTCGATCTAATGTACTGCCGGATTAAAAAAATGGTGTTAATTTATAAAATTTCATTAAATCAGGAAATATACCACAATCAATACAGTGATTGAGTATTAGTTCAAATCTTTGGCACAACAATGTCTATTATGAATACTTATCTTCTGAACACTAATTGATTTAAAAACCTTTACTATTTTTTGGATATTAACTTTTTTTTTATTAAAACTAATACAACATACACCTACATTGGCTACAAGTTATCTCAGAGCGTAAGCGGTTGAGGAGTTTAAAGATTTAGTAGTGGTAAAGGTAAAAAAAAATAAATGCAATTTCAACGTCAATGTCAGAAGCCACATATTTATTATTTGTTTAATTTTAAGTTGTTCCCTTTGAGAACGAGATCTTCCAATTTCCTTCTATTTTCTTAATTATTTTTATTTTATTATTGCTATTTTGCTTATTCATACTTACACACAATGATTTTGCAACTTTTTAAGATTTGTAAAATAATTTTAAATCAATTTTAAACTCTTCGCTAATATTAAATGGTTTTTGCGCATGCAACTGATATGTTTTTCTCAATTTATAAGTAACTCTGCTTATTCAATAAATACTAATGTATCAGCAACATAGAACAGTTTTGCGAAAAACACTGATATAATAAATTAATAAAAGTATTAAAATAATCAAGACTGCTTTTTTAAATATTTCTTACCAGATATTGCAGTTCATTGTATTCGAAAAATGTCAGAAATAAGAAAAACATTAAGCCTATAAGATTCTACATAGGTTTAATGTTTTTCTTATTTTTGACATTTTCCGATCACAATAATAATTAACAGGCAGTTTTGATTTTTTAATTAATTAGCTAACATATATTTTTTTAATATGAATTTTCATACTAGACAATGTTTTTAATAAATAGATTGTTTGAATATATTATTATTATTATTATATTAGCTGTTACCTACTACTCTCTCCGTATGGACAACAACAGAGCTTTTCGATTTCGTAACAGTAATTCAGGATTACAGATTGATTTATATTAGAATAAAACAATTATTATTTTAGATCTTTAATGATTTAATGAAAAACATAGAACAATTTTAAAAAGACCTGAAATTGTTATACTAATCTTAATAACTAACACGTGCTAGTGCCGGAACTGGTGCGATGTGTTTTTCAAGACAAGTAATTTCAAAAGTGTGATAAATATTAATACAAGTTAGAAAACAACACACGATTAAATTTGAAACAGATCAATGTTAAAACATTAACAAACAGAACGATAGCTTATTTAAATTTTAATCTGGGCTATAAGTATTACATACGTTACAATCAGGGACATGAAATTAAGAATTAAAGACATATTAAAAGGCAGAGCTCGGTAGATGCAAAATTGAAAAGGTCTCAACTTAATGTACTGTAATCCGCGATGCACTTCCACGGTCCATTCCTTATCTAAAGTAAACAAATTAGTTGATATATTTTAATGCTAACACACACAACAAGTTAACTAGGTATAAAAAATATATTACCAATATCCACAAGAGCTGACTTTGATAAAAAATCTTTAATATTTTCAACTTCATTTCTCGCAAATTCAAATAATATTATCGGCAAAGACACAAATACAAGGGAATAAACAAGTATGTTTATTGGAACCAATACTTCAACATTTAAAGCTTTCTGTAAAAAAATTGCAAATCAAAATTAAATGATTATAAAAATTACGAAAATTATTATTTTGTTGTCGGCGTCAAATAATTTAAACTTAAAAATTCTATAGAAATTTAAAAAAAAATAAAAGATACCTTTTGCAATATACACAGTAATGTGTTGTGAAAATGTAAAATGCATTTTATAAAGTGTATGAAAACTACTGTGGCGATCTGAAATAGAATACACATTTTTATATTTTATTATAAATGCAATTAAATATTTTACAAGATTTTTTTTATGTTAGAGGAGCCCAAACAAGCTTGCAGGTCACCGTTGACATGTGATCACCGCCGCCCATGAACTCTTGCAACATCCGAGGATTCACAAGAGCGTTGCCGGCCTTGGAAATAGGTATATATGCCTTTTTTGAAGGTACCCATCGTATCCATTTGGAAATACAGCCGAAGGAAGTTCATTCCACATTCGAGTGGTACGTAGGAAAAAAGTCCTTGAAAACCGCACAGTGGAAGATCGCCAAGCATCCAGGTGGTATGGATGGTAAACAAGGCGCTGGCGAGCTGTGCGGTAGTGAAATTCGGCGGTAGGAATCAGAACGAATAATTCTTCGGAACACGCCCCGTTGTAAATGCGGTAGAAGACGCACAAAGAAGCCACGTCTCTACGCAATACCAAAGAGTCCAGCCGTTCGCAGAGCAGTGGATCCCCGACAATCCGAACGGCTCTCCGTTGCACGCGATCAAATGGTAGAAGCTGATATTGGGGTGATCCAGATCAGAGATGAGAACAGTACTTAGTACACTTCTTAGCGTTTCTTGAGTATAAACAACTTTAATTTAATATTATTCTTTGGACAAGTTTAACCTTATGTTAAAGTAGATCTGCTTAGTTTAATATAAATTAACTACATGTTAAAAAATATTTTACCCCAATCTGTAATTCGTGATCGATGTCTTCAACAAAGGTAATTAAACATTCGTAAGCAGTCAAAATATTCTTGATTTTCTTCTGTCTATTGTATCTTATTTCATTTTTAGAAATTACATTTACCAAAGTAAATTTTCTTTCTAAATTGTTTCTTAAAAGTTTCATACGATCGTATAAGATATCGAAAACCAAGATTGTTGAAATATACATGGTATTTAACGCAGTAGTTATTAATAAATTTAAATAAAGTATTATCTTATTATGAGAATATTTAATGGTTACAAATATAAACGTATGTGTAATTAACCTATAAAGAGTTAAGAAAATTAAAAATATATATATTTTTTTAGACACACTGAGATGTTTTACATTTAATATACTTTCAGTTAGACTTATTAAGGACAATAATTTATGTATAAATTCTCCTTTAAAAATAAGTGCTATAACACAATTAATCATATACTCGAGAGCATTAGTATAAAATGAATTATATAAATCATCGAATTGCGATAAAAATGTCTGATCAAAAAAAAATAAACGAAAAATATTCCCTACAAATAATAAACAAAATAAACAATATCCTTTTAAAAGTAAACTAATAGTTTTTGATCCTCCAGTGTACGAATAGAACCCAAAAATCGTGCGTATTTTCGTGATAACTGTCACATATCTAACAAAAGTAGAGGATAACATTTTGTATCCATATCAAACTGTATCTGTTTGAAGATGCAGGTGTACTGACTGTAACATGCGAGTCTGTAATATTTAAATTACATTTTTAAGGATGGCTTGCCGCTTGACTTTACGTGTTACAAAGTATATTTTTTTGATATCTTATACAATTTTTCTAATATTTTTATCTTATTAAATTTATTTTTTCTCGGCACTATTTTTCACAGAATAGCTACACAAAAATTTAAATTATATTTAAAGGTTATGTGCTATTGTCAGTTTTCCACAAATGGTATATAAATTTATTTTGTGATTACATTAATATTTACTTAGTAAATGATGTTGTTACAGATTATTTTGTTTTCATATGAACTTAACCATGACAACAATCTATTAAGTATATCATAGAATAATGTTTATAATAGGTGAATTCCGAAAAACAATTACTTAACTGTATTGATGCTCACTTACTTATTAGGATATTCTCGAAACTATAATCCAACTACAATTATAATTATCTATAATTATACATACCTAGAAGTGAAATCATTTAAGAAGATTGGTTATTAAGTAGAATTAAGCTTAATAAATAAAAAAACACCTGTGGTTATCCAGATTTTATATCCCAAGAGAAAAATAATAAATGCTGCTTTTTAAGTCATTAATTTAATAGCAAATTGTGACGATTAAAGACGTGGGAAATTAAAACAAATAATATATCGATTGTGACTAAATGTTATTGTAATAATAGCTGAATTATAACTGTTACAATTTTATTTTATAATTATTAATAATAGACCACTCACTTTATAATTTATAATTTCTATTAAATTTCGTAAGTTGTAGCTGTGTAAATGTCTTGTTCTTTTTGAAGTTTCAATTTTATTTAAAGCCCTCCTTTTAAACTATTGTTGTTTAATACAACTATTTAATGTTTTTTTTCTATGTGATGAAACAAAGATGCAAAGCCCCTCTGGCTTTGCATCTTTCATCAGGTTTTTTACAAAGCAATGGACCTCTTACAATGCGTGTGACTTCGCGTTAGATGTATTCAAACGGTGAAAGCTGATAAATACTTCAACACGATCCAGACCCGAACTCAAATGTACAAATTGGTCTATCAAAACATAATGTCAATAATCTGTTATGCCTTAGAAATTTTAATTTTAATAAATTTCGCCAGCCGTCCTCAAAGTTCTGAATGTATAAATAAATCATTCATATTCATAGTATAGTTGCACGATACAACACGCATCAGTAAGACATCTAATTAGCTCTGGTTTCATGTTGAAAGCTACAGTTGTTAACTTGTCAAATAGTTTGTTGTGAATTGGTACAAGTTATAGGAGGAAATGTTTTTAATTGTATTTTTAATATATCAAATTATTTCAAACATCAAAAGGTGAAATGAAACAGATTTACTTTTATGCTTTGCTATTTAAGAGATAAGGGAAATTAGTGGCCTGTACGTAAATGGTAACCATTTTTGTTTTTTTTTTATAATAATTAAAGGATAAAAAAATAATAAAATAAATATTTTTTCTTATGACACGAACAGCACAACAAAATTGTGGTTGCATCGTATACGTCTCTCACACACATATTAACATGTTTGTTAAGATAGAGACACCGTTATTAGCCTAAAGTACGAGAAATATCTAGATCAAATTCTTGCACTGATTGAATAAATGAGCTCGCTTGTAAACTTATATTATGTAAACTTTAAGCCTAAAAAACAACAAGACTGAAAATTACGCTTTAGTTATTTCTTTCTAATGCAGTTATAGTGAATTTATATAAATAACATTACACACAACGTTTATATGAAAACTATATAATCAGGTCAAACATGAAAATGACATAAATATTTCATGCTTATCTTATATCTGCATTTTTATACGTATACTTACCTTCGTTTATGAACATTGTAAATAAGAAAAGACGGAGAAGCGTAACTGTCCGTGAGAACTGAAGAGAGATAAGGGAAGGTGATGAGGATAACTCTTTTTTTGGGGTACCAATTTATTCGAAATGTTAACGTACCTTCATCCACTACTTTATATATATACATATTTTTTCTAGTCCAAGACAAACAAGCGCACAGTCTACTAAGACACTGTTTACTGGGCGACAAATTTATAACTTTTTATTCAATAAAACTGTATTCTGCAACGATTGAAATTTAATTAACAATTATTTAGATAGAATTCTGAATAATAATCTCTTAAGTCGTTTAAAGGAAAGCCAAACTTGGGTAACAATATTTAATAAAATGTACAACTCGGGGCGTTAACACAAATCGACTGTTGAAACAATAAATTCAAAACTTTAGAATTAATTTTGCAAATGTCATGAATATTCAACTAATCAGTATACTAGGAGACGATTAAATGAAAACTGTCTAAATATATTTTTAATTAACCGCAAATAATCACTAACTTGAATTTAATCTCTTGTTTAAAGTAATTTTATTAAATAGAACTTGAAGTTCAGTATTAACACCATAACTTCATAAATTTAATTGAAAAGTGTCAAAAGATAAAAATGGATCAAATTTTATCTCGAATAATTAAATTGTTGCCAATCTGAGGTTAGTTAGAACAAAAATTATTCATGATTTATTCCAGGTTCTTGCATATTTTGAAAAGTTATCCTAATATTATCTGATATACAAAACATACAAGAATTCAAAATAAAGAAAGGTTGTTGTCATATGTATTTCAATTGTGATATATGTGAAATGCACAAGATATAAGATATATGTTAATGAAAATCAAGTATGACCTGAACAATCAATTATATCGAAAAATATTAATCCGGACATATTTTGTATATAAAATGCAAATTAACAATCAAGAAAATGGAATCAGAAAGTATTTGAGAAATAAATAATGTTCTTTGTTAATTTAACATCGAATTGTACAATGGATTGCGATACAATGAAAATAAATAAACATTCCGACAAATGATGGCTTTGCATTAACAATTCAAATTTTATCTATTTATACAACAACATGTAATTGAAGCAATTTATATTTACGTTTTTCTGATTGCCTGTGATTTTATTGACATCCTAACATTTTTTTATAGAACACTTTTTGTATGAGACTCAATAAAATATTTTATCCTTAAAAAAAGTCTAAAGAAAGAAAGCCAGATAGATGTGTTTCCTAATGCTGTAAGATCAGTTATAACTAATACATGAGAATATTATATATAAGAAAAGAGATATATAGTAAGACCATAAAGTTACTTTATTTATATTGTTATATTATTATACACAAACATCCAAAAGTCTTTTTAAAAAATTCTGCTGTGTTCATGATTCTATTCAAACGAAATTAGATTTTTTGGTATTCCACAAAATTGCAGTTTCTTAACAATATTTTTATCAAATGTAAAACAAGCGTATTCTTTTAAATTAACACATTTTTTTATTAACCGATTTAAATAAAACAAAAACTAAACTTTAAGAAAAGTTTATAATAATACATTCTCTAAAACCGCATCTAAATCTGTTAATGCATACTAGATATTAAAGCGCAAGAGATAACCAAACACAACATTTGTAACAATCGTCGTTTCGGATACCTTGTTTTCATTAATAACTCCAGCAATTATATCTTCTATGCACAGACAGCAATCAGTTACAAATTAATTGTGCAGATTTTATATACAGGTCAACAACAGATATTTTTTTTTAATACAATTAACTTTATCTATATCATTCATCTTTTTACATGGTAAGAGAATATTTAATATTATAATTTAGTATTATGATTTTGTTCTTCGGACAATGAAAACATTTTGATATTTTATCAAAGTAGTTATGTAGTATATAAACAGGTATGTAGCCATTTTCAACTTTCAAATTTTGATAGTAAATATTATTATATTGTAAGCAAAAATTTATAACTTTTGCATTTTCTGTTTTAACTTATATCTTGACACAACCTCCCATAACCTACATTACAGGAGAAGACTGGATTAAACTTCAAGTATCAGATACTAAGGCTTATACTAAATAGTTACTCATCAAATCTAACCCAATCCCTATTTTTCATTAGGATTAAGATGGAGAACATATTATGAAATCAGGTGGTCATGGTCATCATGAACAGGTGGTGGTGGTGGTGTTGGTGGAACAGGTAATAAAAAAGGATTCTTAACGCTTCCTAAGTTTGTCTGGAAGAGATCGCCGTTGAACGATAAAACCGCTGTTTTATATTTTACAATTAATTTTCTGTACATGTTACTGTCATTTTTATTTGTTATTTATTGTGGTGTCTAATAAATTGACACCACAATAAATAAATATAAATAAATAATTAAAAATACACTGGTTGTCGATTCAATACCGTCACTGCCCTATCGACATCACCGAAGTGTATATATTATGAAAACATTTTAATAAATCAAAGTACCCAAAATACAAAATTAATTTCCTTTACTTTTTAATAAAACCGTCAGTCGACAGGTGGGGATTTATGGAGTTTTCCGATCGGTGAAAATGTTGCGATGCCGTAATTTGAATAAATTAATACTTTACGAATATACTTGTGTCCTCGAATTGAGATATAATTTTATATCAAAACTTATCAGGGAAATATAGGAAGCATAAACAAAACTTATGATGTTTTTATATAACACGAGTTCAAAATGACATAAGGACAGAGTGCAAACCATATTTGTTAATTTTTGACTTTGTCGGTTTAGTATTGAACTTCCTGCAAAACAATCCTCCAAGTATGTTAGTCGTAGATCGTAACTAATATTTTATATTTATAACAGTATTTGTTCGTATCTTGATTACGCGTTTACGCTTTAGCGATTACTGTCAGGAATAGACAAAAAATATATTTCGTTTAGAAGTTATTCATTCTGGTTCACTTTAAGAAATAATTCCTTAATTGAAGCATTTTAAATTTAAAGCTGTTTAGTTATTTTATTAACTTTTAAGTCGTTTCAAATAAATATTCGACCATCGCTGTTTCAAAATAAGTGTAATAAAATTAAATATTATAATAGAGACGATTTGCCCTAATTTATAGAAAGTAGTGTTAGACAGACCATTTCTAATTCAGAAACGGATAAACCAATTTTTAATAAGTAATAAGATAATAAGAATTCATCTATAATAAAATATCGTGAAATATATTATCAAAATATTAGTCTAGCTGTTCATTTTATAACAAAACCCAACTGACAGATCGCGTTTGATTGACGTCTTATATTAAAGATGCCAAGAAGATCTACACTTTTCCGCAAAGCCGTTATGCAATTAGGCGTCAATCCATTGCGAATAAAACCACCAAATAAGAACAAGAAATTGCACATGAGGAATGCGTCGTTGTTTTGTATTTCTCAATAGACTTTGTTTACTACTATTGTGGTGCATTGAAGTTTTCCGAAGAAGCCTAACTCGGGGTGGAATTCTGATTTCTACTCGTCTCCTCAAACCCTACCGAGTAGTGAATTCCCTTATCCTTTACTTGTACAATCGCCCTAAGGTACCAGGAGGTATTCGGCAGCAATGAAACTGGTCCCCATCCTCCTCCTGTGCACAGGGACAGTGGTTTCATCCTTCTCCCTAATCCGATATGCCGCTTACTTCTGCGACATTATATCCCCGCAGAAGGAATGCACCGCACTCCCAGCCTCTGCTCTCCTGGCCATGGCCTTGACCACGGTATCATACCTCAAAATCTAAATCAACCAAACATAGGCGATGGAACGCACCTGATAACTAAACAGCAACAAGGATTTTGATGATCCTACTACATAGATATGACATTTGAGTTTACCTTCAATGTCCGATTCGTGTTGCATTAACAATAACGATTAACCAATCACTAAGTCAAACTTTGAATGAAGACATTGCATGTTTTTCACATGTTCAATTATACTTGGTATGTTCATAGATCGGAAAACCAACTACTTCATTTGTTAAAACAAAAAATGACATACATCACAAGGTAGTGAAGTGTACAGTAGCAATAAAAAATGAATTAAACAAATTTCTATTCATTTTAAACTCCTAACATATTTTGTATTCTTATTCATCGATTGGTAGGTAACACGAAGTTTGCCGGGTCAACCAGTTTATAAAAAAAGCATTGGGTCTGAGCTTTGTAAAATTAGGCAAAAGTTGTAGAATATGTTAAAATGTACACATGTTTTTGAATAATATTTATCAAATTATACAATATACCGTATAATAAGTTTATAAGTTTGGGAATAGCGAAGTTCCAAATAAAGATTCTTATCTATTACTTAAGTTATTCATGAAAATAATATAGTTTTAAAAATAAAATAAAAAGAATATTATGATTTGATATAACTATTCTGCCCGTAGTATTCTATTTAAAAAGTTTGCTCAGAAAGGGAACAAAGTAACATCGTGGAAATTTTAAATTCATAATTTACATTTAATTTAGAATTGTGGTCCATTTTGAATAACAAAGACGTAGAAAATTAGAGTACCTTGAGCAGGTTCATTTAAATTTCATATCAAAGTTGCATCTCGCCTTTATTCTACTAACTTTAGCTTACGTTAGAATGAACTAACTTTATAATGTTCTATAGAGAAATGGCTTCTGGCCCTCAGTCGTTCTAGACGCGAATTTAGTGTGTGCTATTGACAGAAGTCTCGAGCTTAAAATATAAACTCGGTAGCGCTATTGTAAAGATTCCTTCTATGTATATAATTGACATTCTTTGATTATTATTATAGAAATTGTTTTAAGTTGATAAAATTCAAGTTTAGAAAATAATTTAATGTTTATCTTTAGTAAATACTATGCTTTCGATAAAATAAATTTATTTCTGATAAAATCTTACACCAGTTCGTTTCTTTCAGTTTTGTCTTTAAATGCCCATTGCGACAAGTTCTTGCCGTTTATATAATGATTTTCATTATAAGAAAAAAGGATTTCAATTCAAAGGATTACGTTAATGAGATATACTAATAGATAAATATTTTATTTAACTAAAAATAAAAATACTTTTGTTATTTAAATTTCTCATTTACTTTCTGCATTAAGTATTAAAACATTTATCTACTGAAAAACATATTTAAAAGGAAGATTATTATAGAATATATTTATGATACTCTTATATATTACGATCTCTATTCTTGATGAAAGTTTTAATATTTCCGTGGTATATTGTTTTGCAAGGTTTAAATTACTTGTCGCGGAGTGCATGAGTCTTATATGTTGTGAGTAGTAGGGACGAAAGTTATGTGATGTAAGTTGTAAGATAATTACTATTTGTTAATTATATCAAGTAACTTAAATATAACCATAATAAAAAAATTACTTATTTGTTTTCTATTTTTTTTTTGTGGTTTTGTTTAACAAGCAGTTTATTTTGGAAATTCATTAGCAAGTCATTATATTAAATTTAAAATTAAAAATGACTATCGTATAATAGAATTATAATTTATTGCAATATAAGAAGCGCTCTCATATATTTCTAGTTTTATTTTTGATAAAACTTACTTTGATAAGCAAGATCTTATTATGGCTTCGCTTTGGTCACTTAGCACTAAAATAAATTTGCATATATAATGAATAAAGTTTTATAATGTAGTAATGATCTCCTTTATGCATTAAATGTGACAAGGTTGAGAATATATATCATGTAATAGTGCTATGTGTCAGGAACAAGGCAAAAGAATACAATAAAAGAAAATTCAATATATGAAAAGTATTTGTTAGACCTGGTGGTAGTGGTAGTGGTTATAACTTTGGTTCATCCATTAGCAAATAATGCTAAAATTGTACATAAATTAGTAAAATAAAAATTAGTTAATTAGTAGAAGTAAAAGTAAGATAATTTTGCATGTTATGTAATCTTTTCTTTATATTTTTTGCTTACTGACTCAGTTCCTTAAAAAAAAATTAAAAAAGACACAAAATACTATTACTTTGAACAACAGATTACTAACAATTAATTAATAATAATTGACATTGTAACAGATACGAAAATACCCAAGGTAAGCAAGTGGATAGTCGTAGGCTAGGTAATGAAGAATTTATTAATATTTACGTGCTCAACTTTTAGCGTGTTTTGAATGTCCCATACAATGTGGGTTAAAATTGGCACAATATGTAAATTTTTAAAATAACATTTTGTGCAGATAATTACTCTTACATTTAAATTTAATTTATTAATATCAAATTTATTGATACGGGAAGGGCTGTAACCGGTGATGTGGGCGACCTTCTCTGTCGTTCTGAAATTGTAGTTGGCATGACCATGTCGCTTCAATGTATCTAGCAATCTACATATAATGGACGAAGGCAGTTACCCAAAGATATATTTAAAACATAAAAACTATCCCGTAACTTACAAAATTAAAAACCTTTACGAATTAATAGTCTTTTTTATCAATATCGACAAGGTTTCCGTATATATTCGTCTTTAATAAAATCGGATGCACGTTCTGCTATAGTTACTATGGGTATATTTGTATTTCCCCTCACTATAAATGGCATTACAGATCCATCAACAACTCTCAAATTCTTGACTCCATAAACTCGCAATCTTTGATCAACAACTGCCTCTTTATCTGATGGTGGTCCCATTTTACAGGTTCCAGAAGGATGAAAAATTGTACCAGTGTACTCAACTAGTAAACACGAGAAATAATTATACGATCCCCAAATATGACTTTCACAATTTTTTACCGGAGTTCTAGAAAAACGTGCACCATTTCTTTTAAAAATTATTGTATCTTCTAAATGGAGAGCATACTGATATGCCTCGACTAATGTGTCCATATCTTCCTTATGTGTAAAGAATCCGGGATAAATTAAAGGTGGTCCATAAACGGGATCAGTCTTGTTTAATAAAATTATACCCCTGCTTTTTGGAGTTAATAAAATCGCCTTAACTGACAAACCGTTGTAAAATGACACAGGAAATATTCCGGTTTCTGTATAAGTTTGAGGATCTGAATTAAATTCTTCAATATTTATGCCATCAAAATGGAATTGGATGTCTGGTGCATCTTCGGAAGCATATTTTGTTTTTATAAAAGCAATACTATTCACAGTAGACGATGTAGACATCGGACCACTTTTCTTGGAGGACTGCTTATAATATTTTTTTACTTCTTCGAATAATTCTGACGCAGTTACCATTGTTGAAGTTTTATTTGATAAAAACATAGTTACAGCGTGTGTAGTTACATGATCCTGCAAATTGCGTCCTACTTGTAAGTCGACTATTACAGGTATATGTAAGCTCTCTAGATGATCTTTAGGACCAATGCCGGATAACATTAGTAACTTGGGAGAATTTACAGCACCACTACTAACTATTACTTCTTTTCTTGCGAAAACATTGTAGGTAGTACCATTTTTAATATAAGAAACGCCTACAGCCGTTTTAGTTTTAGGATCTATTATTAATTTTGTTGCAAAAGCGTTTAATATAATATCAAGATTTGACCTTTCATCCCGTATGGGTTTGATATAGGCTTGATTTACAGATACTCTTCTTCCATCCTTAGAAGTTGATAAAGCTATATTTGTACCAAAATTATTTTCATTACTCAAATCACTTAGCGGGAGACCAGTTTCTTTTAAAGCTTCCACTAACATAACAGTAGTAGCATCAAGATAAGGAAATCTCTCTACGGTAATGGGGCCACCTACTCCATGATAACGTGTATTATATGCCTCAATATCACGATTGTCCTCAGACTTTTTGAAATAGGGCAACAGCTAAAATAAAATTAAATGTAATAATTTATAATATTGATAGAATAAGAAATTTACTCACTTCACCTCATTATAACTCCAACCATTGTTTCCTAATTCTGCCCAGTGATCATAATCTCGTCTATTTCCTCTCATGTAGACTAAGTAGTTTACTGCACTTGAGCCCCCTAAAGTTTTGCCTCTGTTTTTCATTTTTAAAGATTATATGGTCATATATAAATGATATTGTCAGTAAAGATTGTAGATTTTTTTTTACTTACCGAGTCCATTTACAAATTTGTCCACTCATAGACCTACAAGAGTAAGGTTCTGGCTGTGTTTTATAATCCCAGTCGATAGAGGAACTCTTTAGACTTCTTATAATAGATGGTATCATCGTCACGTCTGGTTCCTCACCTCCGGCTTCTATTAGGAGTATCTAAGAAGTAAATTATATAATATGGGCCGGCTTTAATACATGATATCTATATTATAAATAAAAAAATAAAAAAAATTGTTAACTCATGAAGTTAAGTTAAAATCCGAACTTGGGACATCTTGGATAGTTCACATGACTATGCCAACTAATTTTATTAATTGAGATATCTCTAGTTTAGTGTCATATCTATAAAAATGAGTGTGAGAATTTTACTTAAATTATGAAATAATTAATAACAAAATCACTGATTTTTATTTAATTCAGATTCTTACCCTCCATTTTTTTACTTCTGATAGTCTATTTGCCAGAACACAACCGGCTGATCCAGCACCTATAATAATAAAGTCATATTTCTGAGACTTGTTTTTCTTTGTTTTTCGGTGTCTCAAGAAATCCGGATTCTCAGAATTTGGTACTTGGAAATCTGCATCCAGATCATATTGTGAAGGAGTTTGATGTTCAGGTGATTGTAGGGGTTCATTTTGATATTGGCGTAATTCTTTATTTGCGGAATATAATTTAAAATTTTCTGATAATATATTTTCCTTGTTCTCATCAGCTGCATGTGTAGAATTTAATGGAGTAGGATAAGTATTGCTTTTCGGGTAATTTATACTATAACTCACACCACCAAACAGACGAGTTACTAGTGCCAAAAACATAAATCCAGTTGACGAGCACTGTGTTAAATTAGAGTGTCTTTCAGAACAGATTGTTGCTATATCTGGAGGTTGCCATGATGTAGACATTTTTTGTCTATTTATTTTAATATAAATAATTTTCTTGTCAACTCGTTTTGTGCAAAACCACTTGTTCTACAGTCACTTGACTATCTTAAATACAACTAAACGCAACAATTTAACAGAACTGAAGCTGATATCATTTAAATGTTTAAATTTGCATTATAAAACAATTAAAAATTTTATATAACATATTAAAAGTGTATTAAAATAATTAAACGATAATTCCAAAGCCAAATGCTTGCTAAACTAGTATCTGAAATACGAGTCGCTATACAATTTATTACTTAATTTGAGCCAATTACGAGCACAAAAACGTTCAAAAGGCAACCTTATCGGTAATCAATATAAAGTATGTTTTATTTAATAAAAAAATATACAAAATGAGAATATTAAGAAATATTTAAATCTTATCATTATAACATAGAAATTATTAAGTAACAAATGTAAATAAAGAATATTTGTATCAAGTATTTAAATTTTATATCTTATTTTTTTTAATCTACCTTAAACACATTCAAAGATTTTTTAACACTGAATTGCAGAAATGATATATCTCGTGTATAATTTCAACTCTTGCAAATCCTCGGATGTTGCAAGAATTTATGGGCAGCGGTAATCACATATCACCCATTACCCGTATTCCTATTTGCCCTCTTTAAAATAAAAAAATCCTAATTATATAAAAATGTTTAAAATATCATATGCATATTGTGAAATGTAACCATTTTTAGACTCTTACATATATTAATTGCAGCAATATTAAATAATACAGGTGAAAGAGATTAGATGAGCTCGTGACATATTCTATATATAAAATGATATTAAGTATAATTTTAACACCTACATAATAGAATTAATTACTAACCACGACATAACATCTATCAAACTATGTTAACGTTGTTGTATATGTTATCTACAAACGTCAATGAATGAAGTAATTAAATTTTATTCTTACAAAACCGGTTTGTGTTTATGAAACCAGACTATCTACTGCGCAACGATGTCATCTAATAAAAATAATAAAAAAAAAGTAAAAAGTATTCGCTAAAAAATGATATAATATTATCAATATCAAATAACTTAGAACACTAAACTTACGAATGAGATAGGTAAGGTCGTAATTACCTCATTCGTAATTACTCAATCCAGTCAACAGATACTGCCATCTTTAAGAATTGTTAGGAGGTAACTGCAAAATAATAAACAAATAATTTGCAATAAAATAATATTGCGACTATGAATTGAGTTGAAAATTATTATCTTTTAAGTTAGGTCAAACTGTACGTGGTGTGTTAATTATATAAGTATTTTCAGTAATCGCTTTATTGTAAATCAAGTGAATCATAATTATTAACAAAAATCTGTTTTATTTTTATTGTAGTGCATTATGATACACCATGTTTTTTGTTTGATTACGTGGTGAATATACAAACAAATCTGATGGTTTTCCAACACGGGAACAGGCCATATACAATTGACTATGTGAGAAACATGGTAAATACTACAAACAACTAATGATCGCCCCTGGGACTTATTTATGGTCGTGTGCCGTTGCAAAGACGGTTGGTTGATATTTCTCAACATTATAACTACCAATTCAATCTTTAATTGAAGATTGTGAGGTGGCAATCTTGGAAAATTCAGACGGATAGTTGACGATATCATATCATCTTGGTTAGTAGCCGAATCAACTGATTTATTTATCCTCAATTTGCCTGTAATTTGTTCTTGAATTTTGAAATTTAATTCATTTACATCTGTATTTTTTGCAGCCAATATAGCCCGTTCGCTCAACCAATCATGGTTTCTGTAATTTTGAGCAACATCTGGAAAAACCTTTTGAATAAGTTCATCTTTTGATCTAGTTAACTGACAAAAACTTTGAGGAAAGTTAATGCAACCAGTCAAGGTGTCTATAAGAAATTTGCCATTACCTATGTCAATGAGCTGTTCAGAGAATATGTCTTCAGCTTGGTCATTTTGCAACTTGACACGCATATTCTTGCTTACTTTCACATGTTTCCACAAATTGGAGGACTTTAAATATGCATTAAGTTCATCAGCTGGCGTTGATCTTGGAATCACTGGCAATATTTGACGAAAATCTCCTGCTAATAAAATCATTGCACCACCAAATCGGTATGATTGCTCCGGAGATCTTGTAAGGATTTATCTAAAGCCTAAACTCTGTACTTGACCCAGAAATCCTTTGGGTTTGATGGGAAGCATGTAGATATGATTATAGAAAACAATTATCGTATTTGATGAGTTTGTGATGATATTACAGAATCATTGAGATCCCAATCATCCCAATCAGCATCATTTTCTAGCAATCGTAAACGTTGGCAAGCTTTTCTGTATGATCCACACAAATCACCATCAACAGTTCGTACATGTTGGAATGACGTTGGGCCACGTACATTGACTAATAGCAGTCGTAAATAAAAACAATCATCATTGCTTGGATGTACTGAATAAATTCGACCAAGCGCTACGATAGAATATACATCTGGGTATCCTGGAACATGTTTTCCTTGTGTCCGTCGTATAAATCTCCTTGAAGATTGATTCCAAGTATAATATTTTGGCATTTCAGAATATAACAATGTTTGAGCAAAGGCATCGTTTTGGCATGTCTCAAAAAATGGTTAATGTAGTAGATGGTGACTGTACAGCTCTTTGTACTGCGCTGTAAAATATACTCTTTGTCCATTTTCTAAATGCACAGCTAAATGAACAACAGTAGGGTGTCTCTCATGAATAGGAAAAGAAAATATTCGCCAAACTGCTTCATTACTACTAACATAGCGACAAATTTGGTGTTGGGTAACTTCATCATTGGAATTCTCTGCATTAATACCAATCACAGTCATATTACTCCCTTTTGTTGCATATTTGAAATGTATTTAATAGATTTTACTGAATGGCAAGATTCAACGTTGATGTGCGCTTTGAAGGTCTTTGATAAAATGGGTGAATATGGAACAATCTAGCGATTATCTAATTTAATATCGTGTTGATTTAATTTGACAATTGTTGATCTTCCATTGTCTGCTGTTGATCGGCGACGATACAAAGGATAACCGTCATTACCAGTGATTGTTTCAGATATTAATGTCCGTGGATATTGCTTTGAACATTTACCATCCACCATACATGGTGAATTTTGATAAAGAGTTCCACAGGGACCATGTATTATGTTTTTGATAACTACCTCATGCAATCCAGGATCTACTACTACATTAAGGATTTCAGCTGATATAACTGCATCAACTTCATTTGGCCTTATCTTTTGTTGCTGGGAGAATAGTCATCCGACCAACATTCTGTGCATTTTCATCAGTATTAATCCCATCTCGAAGGTGAATATACTCTTCAGATCTGAGTTTGGTCTGATTCAACCTGATGAATGTTAATCTCTCCGTTTCAATTTTAACATACATGTCTACAACATACTTTTGATATAATCGCTGACATTTGAGTATGTGATTGTCTTTATTTTCACGAATCATTAGGCGGTAGGAATAATTGTTCATTGAACTGACTTTTTTGTTGGTTTCAGAACCTGAAAATAGATTTTTGTTTTCATAACATTGAAAATAAAAAATAATAATAATATAGTGACTGATAATATATCTCCATAGCTAAAAAAATATTTTTTATTACCTGTAATGGAATTTATCATCTTGTTTGAGAAATCATAGCCATCTTCACCGGTCTCCTAATTTGAATCACCAAATAATAATTGATATGCTTAGGTATGTGAATATGTAATAATTAGTTGTAACTAATATTCATCATCAAATAATTATATTGTGTTTCAAAATAATAAAAGTGTTGCTAGTACTGAATCACCAAATAGTATTATGACTAAGTAATATATGTGTTAAGGTTTAGGGAACTGAAGGTTAATGACACATATTTACTTACTTAACAGGAAATTTTGTTCATTAAAATAATAATGATTAACTGCTATAATACATACCTTAAAAGTTGGCATGAATTCGCGAACTACGTTTGTCGCCCCAAATGACGTCATTTGAAAGCAATTGTTATATTGTTGAATATTTGACAAATAGTGTATGGAATCTGGTTCTATTCCTGAAACCAATGAATACAATGGCTCTGGTGGTGGATCCAATGGTATCAATTTCACTTTCCCATTTGCGCAACACAATACATTTGCTTCATTTTTGTATTTCAATGCCTTACAATAAGAGCAAACCAAGTTCATAGATCCAATAGTAACACATTGGTGATTACTGTAGTCAATTGACAAATCGTAATTGGAAGCAGCTCGATTCAAACTTTCGCGATTATTAGTTGAATCTCTCGCTCTCGCTTCCCGCGTTCGTGATATACGAATTCTTTCGCGTTCATTTCGGTCGTCACGTTCATGTGCAGTATGATAAGATCGGTAATTATTAGTTTGGTTTGTAGCATTTCGGGTTCTTCTGCCTAAATTACTTCGTCTTATAGGAGGCATATCGTATATACTTACATAAATTATGTCATATGAAATAATTATTAATCACAGGTATTAAAACACTTTGCGCAAAACACGATATAAAACAATCAAAATTAATTATTAAATATTGTAAACGCTTTCTAACGCTGTTTGTTTGACAGATGCAGTGACGTGAAAACTGATGACAATTTATGTCGCATTCCGAAACTAAAACAAAAGAAAGAATATTCCAAGGCCAATCAAATCTATAGCTCTTACATTTTTTTACTTTTCAATTTGGTCGGGTGAACACATATATTTGATTAAATTTGAACGTTGTGCAGCGACAATAAAGCGCGAATCGACTCTTCGACGTTAGCAACACACCTATATTGACAACAACAATGAGTGCTTGTAATTTAATATGAACTTTATTGAATAGCAATACATTTCAAATTGACTCTACATTTAGTTAGAAAATATTTGTATAGGAAAAAGAAAAGGGCTCTTTTAGGGTTTTCCTGGAAATTATTTGAATTTTTCTCGACGTAAAAACCATCTTTGGACTTCAAGGAACATTTTAAAATAAATTTGTTAAGATTGGTCCATGCGTTGTTGAGTTATGCGCTTACCAACACATTTTGCGATTCATTTTTATATTATAGATAGGTGCTTTTTTACCAATAAAGAAAAACTATAATGAAAACATATTTTTATTAAAATATAAAACTAAAACCCTAATATCGTCGCTAATCCCCAAATAAAACAAAAACATAGGACGAATTTGTACTAATAATTAAATGATATTAAATAATGAATACTAATTAAAATAATTAAGTTCGGGTGTGGTCAGTTGATAATCTTCTTTAATCATATCAGAGGCACGCTCCGCTATTGTTACTGTTGGTATATTTGTATTTCCTCTAAGTATAAATGGCATTATGGAGGCGTCAATAACTCTCAATCTATTAACTCCATAAACTCGTAATCTTGAATCAACAACGGCTTTTTTATCCCAAGCTGGACCCATCTTACAAGTACCTACAGGATGGTAAAATATTGAAGTGTACTCCATAAGTATACAAGCGAAATAATCATAAGATCCCCAAGTATAACCTTCACAATTCTTTATAGGCACCTTAACAAAATGAGCACCATTCTGTTTAAAAGTTTCAGTTTTTTCTAAACTAACAACATAACGCAATCCCTCAATCATTACATCCAAATCTTCCTTAACTGTGTAAAACCCTGAATAAATCAAAGGCTGTCCATAAACAGGGTCAGAGTTATTCAATAAAACAACGCCTCTACTTTTGGGGGCTAAAAGAATCGGATAGGCTGTAAGACCGTCATAAAATGCCAAAGGATAGATGTTGGTTTCTAAGTAAGTTGTGGGATCAGAATAAAACTCCTGAATATTTCGACCTTCAAATTGATATTGGATATCTGGTGCATTCACGGTAGCGTATTTCGTTTTGATAAAACCGATACTGTTTGCAGTACTTGTTGTAGATAACGGACCTCTTTTTCCATGTTTCTGTTGATGATAGATCTGTATTTCTTTTAAAATATCCTGATTATTTATTAAAGTTGCAGTTTTATTTGATAGAGCTATCGTGAGACCTTTTGTACTTACATGGTCTTGCAAGTTTTGGCCGACTGCTAAGTCAGATATAACCGGTATATTCATACTTTCCAAATAATCTTTAGGACCTATTCCCGATAACATAAGCAACTTTGGGGAATTTAGTGTACCAGCACTAATGATAACTTCTTTTTTTGCATAAACGTTGTAAGTAATCAAATCTTTAACGTAACTGACACCTATAGTGGTACTTGTTGTAGGGTCTATTAGTAAATTAGAAACAAATGCGTTCACTATAATATCAATGTTCGGTCTTAAGTCACGTATTGGTTTGATATATGCTACATTTACAGACATTCTGCGTCCATCTCTAGAAGTTGATAAAGCTATATTAGTACCGATATTGTTTTCCCCGGCTAAATCTATCACTGGAAGACCGGTTTCATTAAGTGCTTTAACTAACATAACAGTATTAGTATCAAGATATGGATATCTCTCTACAGTAATAGGTCCTCCTACTCCATGAATATGTGTATCATATGCTTCAATAGCACGATTGTTTTCTGATTTTCTAAAGTACGGCAACAACTGCAATAGAAATAAACATTATGTTTCATGTAAATGATACTTAATACATGTTATATCGGCAGATGAAACAAAGTTTTCTTATAACTAAGTCTGTAAAGTAGTTTTTCGATATCTAATTACAAAAATGTAACTTCCTCGTATAGGCATAACTAAAAGGGTAAACTTTAAAGTAGAACATCAGCATTATCTACAACTACAACAATGTACCATCAGTTAGAGAATCTGCTAAAACAAATAAAAGTTATATATAGAGAAGATAACGCTAATTACCTCATTGTAACTCCAACCAGGATTTCCTAGTTCAGCCCATTGGTCGTAATCAAGCCTGTTGCCTCTCATGTAAATAATATAGTTAATGGCACTGCTGCCCCCCATGGTTTTGCCTCTGCAATTACATTATATAAAGGTTTAAATTCTGATTTAAAATCAGACAAAACATTGATTTTAAATATATATACATAATACATATATATATTTATTAGTTATGATAATGAAAATTCATGTTATCATAAAACTATATTAGGGTTCCAACAGCCCCCTGCGTCTGTTACTTAGTTTACAACTAAAATTCATAATTTTAACTTACCTTGGCCATGCACAGGTTTGACCATTAAACGACCTGCAAGTAAGAGGTTCTGGCTGCGTTCTATAATTCCAGTCTATAGAGGATCCTTGGAGTGTTGGTGCAAATGAGGGTACCATCGTCACATCTGGTTCTTCAGGACCAGCTTCTATTAATAGTACCTGAATATTTTAATACTATAATACTGAATACAGCTTATATATAGCTTACGAATTGTTTAAACTTAGGTTCTGGAACATTTTTGCTGTGATTTATTTTATTTCGGCGAAACGATTTATTTATTTGAAATTATTATTGTGTATTTAATAATTTTGAGGGCATCGTGAATTTTTTTTTTAACATACCTTATATTATTTACGTATTTTATACTTTTGTATTAAACTCATTCCTTTACGAATTAATTTAAATTAGAAACAAATATTCAGCTTTATAGCAAAGCACACGGATTTCGTAACAAATGTAGCAAATGTGGTCGTCACAATACCATGTAACTTCTTTTAGTTTAAATTTAATGAACCATATTTTGTAATACTGAGTGGACAACTTACCCTCCATTTTTTTACTTCTGATAATCTATTGGCTAATACACAACCAGCTGAACCAGCCCCAACGATTATAAAATCATATTTATTTATTTGTCTTTTCTTCCTCGTTTCTCCTTGTTCTGATTTTAAACCAAGATTATTCGAAGATGTTTCAAAATTTGATAGAGTTGGATTTTGAGGTATATGATATACAGAAGATTGAGGTGGAACATCATTGGATATTTGTTTATATTCTCCAGAAGAATAAGAATAATTACATTGTGATAATGCAGCGAAGTCTGGATGATAAGGAATTAAAGGAGAGTGTGTGAATTCGGTAATGGAGTAAGGATTTGGCTTTGGATAATTCAAACTATTAGTAACACCACCAAATAAACGGACTACCAGAGACAAAAACATACATCCAGCCGGGGAACATTGTGTCAAAGACGCTTGTCGTTCTAAACAGAATGACGCTATGTTATGTGGCAGCCAAATAGTTTCCATCTTCTATAATATTTTTATGTGTTTATATTGTTTTGATAATGCACGTTTCTTTTTAATAGAATAATATTTGGAGTAATGTGTTTTACACAAATGCCATTATTAAGAAATGCAATAGAAATGAACTCGGTTCTAATCATTGCTTTTTATTTTAAACGTTTTCTTTCAATAATGTTTATTCAAGCGATATATTGCAAAATGATTAATTTACATTTAAATGAGTAATCTAATATGCTTTTTTTTTTTAAAGATAATACTACCATATCATAAAATAATATCGTTTAAAATACACAGAAGACATTTTAATTAATTGTTATATTTGAGATGGTTTCCACTGGGATAGAATATTATATACGTCTGTAAAGGTAGTTTATCCAAACTTATAAGATAAAGGCATGTTGACTATGATGATAAAAAAACTAATAAATATAACACATTTACAGTTTCCATAACATTTCTTAAAATTACTCTGTATGTATTTTTTTTATATAAGAGGAGGGCAAATAAACAGGCAGGTCACAGATGGTACCTGATCATCGCCGCTCATGAACTCTTGCAACATCCGAGGATTTACAAGAGCGCTACCGATTTTGGAGGTAGGAATAACCGCCTTTTTTGAAGGTACCCATGCCGTACCAATCTGGAAATACCGCCGAAAGGGGGTTCGTTCCACATTCGAGTGGTATGAGGAATAAAGGTTCTAGAGAATCGCACAGTGGAAGATCGCCACGCATCCAGGTGGTACGGATGGTATGGAGACGATACCGCGCTGTGCGGTGGTGAAATTTGGCGGTAGGCCCATAACACTCCCCGTGATAATTGCGGTAGAAGACACACAGAGAAGCAACGTCTCTCCGCAATGCCAAAGTGTCGTGCCGTTTGCAGAGCACCGAGTTCCCGACAATGTTTACATTACAATATTTTTTATTCATATTTGAAGTCTTTATAGTTGGTCATCATCTTATGTTAGATGTCTGACAGATATTACAACATTGGTGCTTGGTTTTTATTAATCACAGGCAAAAATATTAAGTGGAATAATGGGATATTATTGCTTCAAATATAAGGGACATATAATTTATGATAATAATTTTAATAAAGTATCTAAATAGTGTTTAATAAACCGTAAAGAACCCTATATTTTTAAATGACAAAAATAACCGACTAACATCTTTTTGATAATGTAATTTACATATTAATTGATATTTCAAAGTTATATACTCGTAAAGCTTATACCATATTCCAACAAATTAAATATGTAGTAAAATATAAAACATTCCAAAAGAGTTTTATACAGAGTGGACAAAAAATCCATTTATATTTGAAATGATGATTAAATAAAACTAATTACAGTACATTGAAGTCTTTTCGATAATAAACAAAAGGAGAATTTATGTTTTAAAAATCACACCATCCATATGCAATTCTTCCTTGTTCTGAAATTGCTGAAATGTAGAGTGGCTATTTTCGATAACAGCTTTACATGTTTCTGTTGAGATGTTGGATTGTTGAAGTTCAATAAAATAAACAGTTTGATATAACTTTTTATTATATTGTCACTAGTTTTAAACTTAAACAATTTTACGTGATATTATGGAATAAGCACACGTATGCTTATTGCATATTTGATAAGATTTAACTGAAAATGACTTAAACTATTTAGGTACTCTCAATAAAATAAATATTTACTACGTTGCAAATACATATTTAAATCCTATGTGTCAAAATGCACGATACGAAACCTGGTTAATCTGAATAACAAATTAAGTTTTAGAGTCAAATAATTGACTGAAAATGGTTAGGATTAAGATAATTCCGAAATGCTAAAAATAGGTTTAAACTTGAATTCTAAACAACCAACCAGTTAGGTAGTCGACTAGAAATTAAAGTGTTTTAAGTAGATTTAGTAGTATGAGTATTGAATTTAAAAATCAAATATACAGAAAAAAAATAGTATTTTAATCATATCTTATTAGTTGATAAAAGACAAAAATATAGAATTTAAAATCGTTTGGGCTATCAATGACCTCCCCGATATTATTGAATATTAAACTAAATGTTTAATGTTAATCAGCATACATCATTAAATTAAAAATCCTTTATTAACTACATGTAATATTATATTTATAGAAATAAATTGTGAACGTTCTACATTTTTTTTTAAATTCATTCAAATTCTTCTTCTTACGTTCGACCAACAAATTGAGCGTTGTCTGTAAAAATACAAACACTATTAAAATATATATAAATTGATACAGTAAAACATACATACGAGTAGATTGATCAAAGTTCCAATCATGAAAATAAATATTATTGCTAAGACTATAAATAATATTATATGTTTTCAAAACGTAACTTTTTTGTGTCTTTATACTTATATATCAGACGCAAAAGGAAAATTACATTATAACAGTAGGCTGCAATTAAAGCACATCGAGTCATTCAACCTTTTCCCTATTATCAAAGACCTAGTTTCAATTGAAACTCAGCTCAGTCTGCTTTAATATGAAAAAAAATGTCAATTAGTAGTAAATGGAAGTCTCAGGAATAAAGAAAAACCATATGCATTGATTTCTCGGAATGATAAAAAATGAACAGTCGCTTTTATTATAATAACGACCCATGTCATTCATACACTATGTTATTCAGAATTTATGTACCATTATTTATGATAGTCATATAATATGTATATTTTACAACTAGTATCGAACCTATTCGTGATTATTATTAATAATTTGGAGCTCGTTGTTGTTATCTCGAGAGCGGTAGCACCAACATGGCGGTCGGTCGGAAGCCTCGTGCAGGTATGAGTAATTTGTAATTTTTCTACGTAATTGTTTATGATTATTATAATATTAACAGCTAGCTTCTAGGCCTTGGTAGCAACCAACCACTACACTTATGTGAAATTCGCTTAAAAACTGCTATAGCTTCACGTTACATGGAGATAAAATCTAGTTAGTATGGATGTTTTGTCTAAATGTACGTTATAAGCTCCGTCCGAATCTGAGACTTCATGTTCCATTTTCTCCAGATTATTAAACCTTCATGTACTTTTAGTGATCCTGTTATTGAATTTTTGGCGATTTTCTAGAACACTTACCGTAATCTCAAAGAATCTTGTATACTGGTGTATACATTCTTCTTATTCGTTATATCTCTTATATAGTCTTATATATATAGTCTTATTTGTTATATCAATAATCTAATGATATATTAGTAGACTGTGACACTGTGTTGAAATCATCATGTTTTTGGTAACTTTCATTTAATATCTCTGAAATGTTACAAAAGGTTTTCTCAGTCTTAGTCAGACTTCTCAGTCGGGCCGATAATGGTAATAGTGCAAGCAGCAACATTACCGTTATCCCTTGGGATACCCTCGTAATAAAGATTACTATAATATTATAATTCAAGATTAAGGAATTTTAAGTACAGAAATCTATTAAACTAAATGACATTATTTTTAGTAAATGTCATTTAACATTATTTATAACCATTTTTTTAATATTAACCTTTTCAGAATAATATTATTAATTACATACAAAAAATACCAACTTGAGGTATTGATTAAAGTATTTGGAGCGGAAGTGAAGCAGACTTGTATTTAGCATAGATAATAGATACTAACAAAACATTGCACATGTATTTAATAATAAGTTAGTAACGTTACGAATAGTAAAGTCATAAAACGCTTGTTATTTTTTAAATTAAAAATAAATACTATGTTCTAATTGTTTATATTGTAAAGTAATATATAGATATATTTCCTTATATTCTTAATAAATAAAACATTATAAAATTACCCTATTTTTTATGTTTAATGGATAGTTTATATTCTCGGCTTCTTTTCATGAATTATAATTTAGGCCTTAGCATTTCATAAACAAAATTTTCATAAAATATAATAACTTTATTATTACAGTAGCTTATCGTTACTAGATGAATTCTACAAAAATCGTAGCAATTTTTATCAACTTTAGTAATATTATTTACTTTACATCTTAATGAAATTAAAAAAAGACAGTTCATAACCTCAAATATCAAACATTTCAGAGAAGAATCGATTCTGATAAAAATTATTTATATGTTGATGAATATATACAAAATTTATTTATATTTTTATTGAATTTCTATAAGACAAAACTGAAAATCGTCAAATATAAAAAAATATTTTAATATTATTTCATAAGTTGGTAACACACTTAACGTCTACTTACTTAAAATTAAAAAATAAAATGTTTACTTATTTCTGGAAATTGCTCATTCTCATGTTTTTCATTTATGTAAAAAAAATATTATATTATAGTTATTTCATATAACATGCAAAGCATAAAGTCATTCGGTCGATAAATCTCTAAGAGAAAATAAATATTTGTAATGAACAGAAATACCACAAGGAAAAAAAAGCGTTTTGCTAAAAGTTTCTTAGCAATGTATTTTGTTGAACATATTGCGTGGGATTAAGAAAAAGTTATGAGAGATTAGAAGTTTTAGTACTGTGTTCTACTTAAAAAATAATATATGTAATCCCTGCGGGCATACGACGATCCAACAAAGACGGAATAAAAAGAGCTTGTAGTATGTTAAGTAAATTACACTTTATTACTTTTATATTATTTGAATACACTTATTAAGACGTATTAAGTTATTATCAAATATATTTATGATTATAGATGAAAAGAAAATATAGCTTCAAATATTTCATACATAAATTGATCTAATTTCATGGTGGATAGGTAGACGATTACAATTTAGGTTACAAGATATACCATGCTATGATGAATACCCATTGGGAATTACTACCTTCGCTAGATTGATTTCATATTGTAGTTATTTCGGTAAGATTAGGATGGCATGTAATTTAATAACTTTGTTTTAAACGATAAATTTAAACTTTTGTACTTTTGAGGGTCATATTTAATATTGTAAATCGGCAGTCTTTGTAGTCGGATACTTCAGTACTGAAGGTTATATCCAATTTCTTCGTAGCTTGATATTAAATAGTTCACTTCTATTTCGTCCGATTTTTCAGCCTCTTTTAAGGCAGTTGTTATAGGGAGACCAATATCAGGGTTACACATGAATTTGATTGGTCTACTTTGGGTGTACATATAATTTGTTATTATTTAACATCATTTCTATAGTTATTATGAATTGTAATTTTATTCAAAGTATGATATTGTAATCATTATAATTTTAACTATATTTATACACTATTTATAATATAAGACAAACGCCAACACAAACTTTTTAGGATGGAATTTTAAGAGCTGCAATTCTGTATTACTTCTATCTTCATTATTTACAAAGTAAATAACTTTCAGAAATTTATATTAATAAAATGTTAAAGCCGATGTAGAAATTTTGATCCTACGTTATAAGAAGTGTTCATTTATATTAAACATATAATTATTATGGGTATTTGCACCGTTGGAAAGGAAACGGTTGGAACGTCTAATACAGCTATAATCCGTAATATTACACCAGGGATTAGTATCTTACGCCATTTCTACTGCGTGGGCGTGAAAGTGAGTTAGGAACTTACTTGAGTTCTGTTATTTTGAAATAGTAAAATATAATAACTTGTGTAACCCAATACTTATTGATTAATTACATGTAAGCGCTCGAAATTCCTTTGACGAATCACTTTTATAATCCTAATTAGTTAAACTCGCATTATATATGATTATATATTTCTCAAATTAGATTAAAAACTGAATCATACCGAGCACATTAAATATACAGTGAAACAGATATACCATTAAAAGATACATATCTATTTATTATATATATATGTATATAGTATGATCCGTGCATATACAACATATCATATCATCGGTAACCATTAAATAATCCTAGCCTAAAATTAAATTGATTGCGATATATTGTTTTAGGGGTAATTGTTACACTATCAGTGAATATCAGTATACTATGGAGTGCCACTTGACCTATTGTATGTATCTTATTTAAGAAAGTTAGACACTATATGGCAGTAAAGTACAAGTCACGCAAGGACATTGTAGATAAAAATGGATATTAATATTCTTTTCTAGGTTAATATAATTGTCGAAATTAATTTGATAAATTTTACCCAATTCCAACTATGGTGTTGACGGATGTTTTCGTTAAAATAAGATTAATATAAAGTCTAATAGAAGACGTCATTAATTAATTATTCCACTTATTTGTTACCTGTTGTAGTCTGATATCACAAAGCCGTCCATATTCTAGTTCCTGCTAATAATGTATTTAGTGGAATGTTTATTGAATTCTATTTTTCGGCTTATTATCAGAGAAGTGATAGACAAGTTAAGTCCAAATAATATTGTGTGTCAAATGTAGTTTCAATTTAGACAAAATAAAGCCATTTTAGTATTAAATTATAATTGGCATGAATTCAATTATACACGCATTCTGTTATACAATCCATAATCCAAGCAGCTTTAAGTTTCATTCAGGTTATATTCATTTATAGAACAATGTATTGATTTATTTCGATACGAGGCAATTGTGGGTTAGTTATTTCATCAATGACAAATAAAAAAACAAATCTTAATATCAATGAATATTATCATCATCTTCTTGTCCTTATCCTAATTTTGGGGTCGGCGCAGTATGTTTTTCCTTCCATACTCTCCTGGTACTCGTCATCTCTGTACACACTCCCTTCTTCTCCATGTCCACGTCTTTTATGCAATCCATCCATCTTTTTTTTGGCCGTCCTCTACTGTAATTTCCAGAACTCTTTATTATGTCATGTTAATTAATAATTCAACATAAATAGTTGTTTAGTTCAACTATGTTTACTAAAAGATGAATTATCTCATTTAGGACTAAATAAACTACAAATAAGTATTGAGTTATCAGCATTTTAATTAAGTAGCCTCACAATTTAGTTTGAAACAATTTCTATCGTTTTTGAAAACTTTAGATCAAAGTAAATTAAAATCTTAAATTAGTTAATGAAACATCTAAATATAACGTGAACATATAAAAAAAATTAAGTTTCAATTAGTAATTGGAAATTCACAGCTTTTTAGCATATACTTAAATTTTTTTCTGTCTATCTGTTCGTACCGACTAACCTGAAACAGCTACACCACTTTTTACAGGACATAAATGCAACAACATTTTTTCAATTTTTCATTGTCATCTCATTCGTTTTATAACTTTACTATCATTACTACGTTTACTATCATTATTATGTTTATATCCCAAATTTCCATTCGAAATATTTGGATTTTCTTTGTAGATGCTTTAAAATTCGACATATTACTTAACGCGCACTTTGTCCATGACTTCAAATTTCACCCTGTCTTATATCAATAGCCGAGAGGATGCGGCTTAGAATAAGAGTGACCTACATCTAACTAGGGTAGAAAATACACGGGATTACATCTATAACCACATATCCGAAAGGTAGCAGTGATCCCTCAAACACTAATTCCCAAGCAAGGTTAACGTCAGGTCGGCGACAGACCATAGAAACTATAACCAAATTCCTTACATATCGTATAACACATTAACATTTTAAAAAAGCTTCTCTTTTTGTATTTGTACAGTTTTAATATTTGTGTTACTTATTATTATCAATATGATTTTATATATTTGAGTTTATTTTATTCAATACCTTAAAAAATAATAGTGTGTGAGTTGTCCCTTTGAATCACTTGTTAATAAGTCCAAAATTATATAAATATTTCAAATTGTTATTGAATAATAAGTCTAAATATGGTTAAAAACAGATTTTTACCACAAAAAAGTATATTGAATATCCACTATTTATTCTTTTAAAGTAGGCACAAACATAAATATATAACTTATATCATATACTAACTATCTATGTTTATTATATAACTTCATATTCCTATATTACGAGTAATAATATACAATACCATACAATACAATACAGAAAAAACATAGTTCGTTCGTTGAACATTACAACATATGTTTAAAAGGAATCTATCTCCGTGTAAATATACTTATTGATGCTCTATCGGATACAAAACAAAAATTAGTGCGGATTATTCTCATAATGGTCTCCATTCGTTACATTCAATAGCTTGTTTATCAAGTCCCTAAAGTATTCTGTTTTGTACCGCTCTGATTGCTTCCATAAATTTGTAATGTCAAGAATCCTTTGTAAGTAATTATTATCATGATTTACTAAAGTGGTTTAGATTTACAAAAATTGTAATATTAATTTCTTACTAAAGTACCCATTTGAATAAGAGTTGAAATACTGTTTACCTTCTTATAGTATTTATTTTAAACTTATATTGGAACATGACGAACTGATTAATAATGTATTATAATTAATTTATCGCAAAAGAGAAAGTATATGAAATGAACGTCACAATTTATAATTGATATAAAAATATCATATACCATGTAGTTGAAGAAATTTTTTGTGTATTTTCTCATAATGTTCTTTGATATAAATCTTCTCTTGACGTCTATCTTGAATGACGAACCATGAACGCAACAAAAAAATTGACAATTTAAAAAGTGACTGCTCTAGATTTCCTATATATTTGAACTTATTTTTTTTCTCTTAACTAAAAAACCAAACCTCGATTTCATCCAAGTTACATAAAATATGTTTCTGTGTGTAAACCTATCTGGATCTTACAAATTCCCTTACTATTTGCTAGTATGTCGTAAAACTTGAATTAATTAATTTAGAAGCATATTTTTTTAAATTATTACTAAAATTCTAAGTGAAATACTTTCAAATATATTTGTGTGTAAATTTATTTTTTGTAAAGCTGTGTTGCTGTAAATGACATCAATATAACCCTACTTAATTACTAAAACTATTTTTCTGAAACAATTATTCTAATTGACGTTACATATTTTTAAGATACTTATAAAATAACAAATAGTTGGGTGTCAAGTATGAGGAAACATTTGTTATCGTTATATCGAACATTTTATGAACAGAGGGTCAGTAAAATAGATACTAAAGTACTTCGAATCTTACCAACTGCAACCAGAAAGCGGGAGAACCTTACTATTCCGTTTATAATATTTTTACGATATAACTTTAAATATTCTTTATTTTTTTTATAACATTTCGTTGGTGTTCATTTATTTATATATACTTGTTAAATAATTGATGAACAACATTTCAGTAGTTCAATTTAGTTGTGTAATTTTAATTTTCGAAAATACTATCTTAAAAGTAACGAAGAATTTCTTTAACTTTAGTTAATATCTACATGCTATATATATTTTTAAATGTATAATACTATTTTAGTATATTTCGTACTTTCGTACTTTTAAAACAGGTTCTACTTTCTGAGTTCATACGACGTTTCAGTTAGGAACAATAATGGAATAAAAATGCTTATAGTATGTGTTGTAAATTATATTTTATTATTCTTATATTATTTGAAAAGAATTGTATACAGTTATTATCAAATTAATTCGATACTAATAGGTATGTATCTTATAACATTTTACCACCCGCTTGTTACAATGCTTTGAAAATTCATCACAAAATATCTGACAAATTGGACCACTTTCACGGTACATAGGTAGATGATTATAATCTAGCTTTCCAGATATACCGACCTATAACACTGGATCCGATTCGGATGGATGAATATTCATTTGGAATTAGTTCAGTCGGTTGAGGGATTACATATTGTAGTTATTTCTGTAATATTGGGTTGGTTTGTGATTTAATAACTTTTATAAACGATAAATTTTTATTTTTAAACTTTTGAGAGTCAGGTTTTTTATTAGAATTTGTAAATCAGACCTCGTCTTAGAGCATGCATGACATATATTTCATATTTATATAAACCAATTAGTAAAATAATATTGCAACATTCTGAGAGAGCCATAAAAGGGATAGAAATAAAAATGAATGCAGGACTTTACATCTTATCCCAAAGATGGCGGTGTTCCCACCAACACGCATTCCTAGGTAGGGCCGGAAACCTGTCCTATAACCTTTTATCAAATTTCTTGCGATTTGACAATCAAAAGGAATTATTTTTTTTAAGTTCTGGATAACAACTACAGCCCCATTGATGAAATTACAAACCTCTTGTAACTAAAGCAGATTTAAACTAGTTCTACTCAAATGACTACTTGCTTTTTATATTAAAATAATCTAAAGGTAAATATACGAGTATTATATATTTATAAACTAATTATATATTTGAATAGTGATTATTAATAACATTCATCTATTTATTATTAAAAAAGAGCTCAAATAGCCCTTTTCAATAGGAAAAAATTTAAATATATATATTACAAATTAATTAATATGACGTAACGTACCTACGTATGAATTTATATACGCAATATTACGTGCGCTAAAGCTGATTGTATTAGTTTTAAAATTCCATCACGTATGAAAAAGTTTCAGCTAAAGTTTGTGTTGTCAATACTTTCATAACAATAGGTTCGCATTCTGTTGGTTAATAACTGTATAGACAACTAAAGTACATAATATCTGATAGCACTATCAAGAACTGTTTGCCTATCACTATTAGACGTTAGGTAAAGTATATAATTATCTTTTATTAACGAGCAGCGAAAAATCGGCTGTTAAGTATATAAATAACTGATTAGAAATTGGATAAAACATAACTAACTATAACATAATATTATTATATTAAATAAACAGATGTTACGGGTGTTTGGATGGAAACCATTGGACTGTGTAATTCTGTTATAATCCGTAATATTACACCAGGTATTTGTAGATCATGCCATTTCTATGGCGTTGGTGTGAAAGTGAGTTAAAGACTTGCTTGAGTTCTATTATTTTGAAATTATTAGAATATAATAATAAGTGTATCCCAATATTTATTGATTATTCAAAGAAAGATGACGAAAGATTTTCTTTTCGTTATTCTCTATTTACAACATTAATTTAATGCATTTCAAAAGAGTTAATAGTCTATGGTCACACAGTATACTATTTAGAGATACACACCTACTATCATATAGTATATCACGTACAACATATAGTATCATCGTCAAGCATTAAGTAAGGCATATTGTACCCCGGGTTTAAATTGAATGCAATATATCAGGTTGGGAAAAATAGGGTACTTGTTACACTAACAGTGTAACAAAAACCCTATTTTTCCTAACCCGATATATTAAGTACACTAAATAGTGCGACTAGAATTAGAAACATTGCTTAAAATAAGATCAGGTTATCTATTTTATGTATCTTATTTATGACAATTAGGCCAACATGGTCGTGAATTCAATTTAGTTATAGGGATTGTAGGTAAACATATATTTTAATATTATTTTCAAGGTCAATATCACACGTTGTCAAATTCGAATTTAGTAAAGCCTAATAGACTTCAATAATAAGTTATTCCACTTATTCAGCTGATTATATTACAGTAAAGTCCTATATCGTAAAACTGTCCATATTCAAGTACTTGTTAATGCTGTATTCAGTGACACGCTTATTGAACTGGCTCTATTTTATGGCTTATTATCATACAAGTGATAGACAAGTTAAATGTAGATTCAAAAACAAATGTAGATTCCATTTAAGAATAAAGCCAACTTAGCATTGAATAATAATTGAGATGAATTGATGAAACGCGTAATCTGTTATACAATCCCTAAACCAAACAGCTTTTAACTTCACTTAAGTCTCCATTGCTTTGGTGTATAATTATTTATTGTACAAAAATGCTTCAGTTATGAAAAATACTATGAAAATAGTACCCACTACAATATTTATTATATTTTAGTATTTAATGTTACAAAAATAGGTAAATTTTTAAAATTATTAGATCCAAATAATATAACCCAATAAGAAATAAAATAGCTTTTGATTTCTTGCAATTTACCACTTACCACAACCAAGCGGTTGTGTAACCATCCACAATCGAATGGTTGCGGCTTTGAATAGGACTGACCTAACTCATGTTAAGAGACAAAATAAACGGCATTCTCTTTATCACCACTTTACGTTAATTACCCCCAACATTAATTCCCAAATACAAAAATTATCTCATATATAATTTGAAATATAAAGACAAAACTTTTACATTTTACATAATTAAAAGAAAGAGAGACAGAAATAGAGTTGCGCACCCAGCTATACAATCGCCTGCTCTAGTCTCGATACGCTCCATATAAAGAACTTGTTAGTAGTCTACACACTACAATTCGTACGTATACGCAACACAGTATATCACATTTCGTTACTATTAATACCTAGCAAGCTGCGTTAGGAAACTAGTTGTTGACACGTTTGCTTAATAATTCAAGGTATGTTGTGGGTACTACTAAAAGAAAAATATGGGAATTATATAAATTTTGAAAATTCGAATTTTAATAAGGTTTACAATGAAATCTGACCTGAGGGCACGGGAGTGCTCGGCCAAGTCGAGCAAAAAGGTAACGCCGTACTATCCTTTTTTCGAGGCGATACGGCTTATGGATAACTTCTTTGTAAAAAATCAAAAGTTTTAAAATCTTCAATGAGTAAGAAGATATTATAGAGATAGATATATTACCACAATATATTAAATTTAAACTAGTAAGTAGTTCAGGAATTATTACAACTCAAAGTTGTGTTTTGTCACTGATTCATTGCCTCCCGATTAAAGTTATACTTCCAATTAACACAGAGAGCTCAAATTCGAGCTGAGCTTAAAAAAAGATAATAAAAAGCAGAATGTTATATTTTTTATTATCTTTTTTTAATTCCCTTTATTTAAGACGTTATATAAAAGTCCTAATTAATGGAAATAGCTTATAACATTTAAAACATAACATATAAAAAAAACGCCAGGTCAAGCCAAGTTGGTTATTGAATAAACCTATTTATGGGATCAGCTATCTAATCTAGTCATCAGTAATACCTTGTTAGTTTACTACAATATTTTATTGTAACTATAGAATTATTAGATTTTTATATCTCTTTTAATAGTAACTTGGCAGACGGTCATGGCAAACGACTACACTAATATTAATAATATTATAAATGTTATTATATATATGTTATGCGTTCACACCTAAACCATAGATCGAATTTTGATGAAACTTTGTATAGTTATTTTAAAAAGGGTAATTTATCCTAAGATAAATTATGGTGCTGAGCGTTT
The DNA here is from genome assembly GCA_918358695.1 of Melinaea menophilus ssp. n. AW-2005. Lineage (NCBI taxonomy): Eukaryota > Metazoa > Arthropoda > Insecta > Lepidoptera > Nymphalidae > Melinaea > Melinaea menophilus. Next base: position 7,976,044 of record OU911054.1, on the reverse strand, counting down.
AACACTCACATCTTATTGATATCGAATTTGAGCTCTCTATGTTAATTGGAATTATTTAGACTTTATTTGTTGGTGCAATTATTATTTATTATACTAGGTTATACTAGACATACAATGTAAGCAAAAACAAATAACTAAAATATGGTATCAACGTTATCTCATGCAATAATAACAAATTTACCGATACACAACTGTAGCTCAAGTGTGTCGAAGATTCGGCACCACCCGTATAAATATGTTCACCCCACGCACCTCAATATTATAAATCAGAGATTAAATAATCATATAGAAAATTTATCTAAATCTATAAATTAAATAGTAATAAAAACAATTGATTTATCAGCAGTTATCAAAATGTCAGCCATATAAACAATATCACGTGTTTTTTTTATAGATTTAAGTTAGATAATAATTCTAAACTCATTTTTAACAATAACATTAGTAATAACTTCTTAGTTCAATACAATAAAACAACAAAATAATAGATGATATGATCCACTTCTGATAACGTCATTAACAAATTTTCTAAAAGTAATCAAAATTACTTACAGTTGTTTTACTAAAGTGTAAATTCGTTAAACAATTATAAATTTTGTTATATCGCAAGAAGTAAACTTTAACTATATTTTATTTATTTCTACAATAAATAAGAATCCGGCGACATATTAATCTTTTATTATTTGCAGCTTATATAATATACGACAAATAATGTTACTCTTAAGAATTTAATTTATACTATTAAATTCTAACCGTACAGTTTTTACCTACATTTTAGAATAGACGAAGAAATGTCTTCATACAATGTATAGTGGTAAATGTTATGTTTATTTATTCAGAAAATATCCCACGAAAACTCCGAAACTATCTGTCCGCTTCACTTAACATTTTACATATGAGTTACTCGTAGTTACTTATTTTGCGACGTAGACGTTCACTAAGATTGGATTTTACGGAATTCCTATCCCAACGGATTTCAACTTTTATGCGTTTCTCAAAGTTTTAAACCTGTAGGAGCTATACACTTATCTCGGGGGTAAGAGTTACTATAACAATGGTTGCGATGACAACGGAACAGAATGGAAGTTTACATCCAAATTAATGCTGTGCTCAGCAAAACAGTAGGGAAAAAGCTAGTATATAATATATAAGTGCGTTTATTTTTCTACCAATATTAATAAAACTAAAACATATACAATTTTTTTTATTAAAATATAAATATAAAACCCATCATATCAGTTTTATATAAATTAAAAATAATTATGTTCGGGTGTGATTTGTTGATAATCTTCCTTAATCATATCAGAAGCACGCTCTGCTATAGTAACTGTTGGTATATTGGTGTTTCCCCTCACTATAAATGGCATTATGGAGGCGTCAATAACTCTCAATCTTTTAACTCCATAAACTCGTAATCTTGAATCAACAACAGCTTGTTTATCCCAAGCTGGACCCATCTTACAAGTACCAACAGGATGGAAAAATATTGAAGTGTACTCCATAAGTATACAAGCGAAATAATCATAAGATCCCCAAATATAACCTTCACAATTCTTAATAGGCACCTTAACAAAATGAGCACCATTTTGTTTAAAAGCTTCAGTTTCTTCTAAACTAACGGCATAACGTAATCCCTCAATCATTACATCCAAATCTTCTTTAACGGTGTAAAACCCTGAATAAATTAAAGGCTGTCCATAAACGGGATCAGAATTATTCAATAATACAACGCCTCTACTTTTGGGTGTTAATAGAATCGGAGAAGCGACAAGACCGTCATAAAAAGCAAAAGGAAGAATGTTGGATTCTAAGTAAGTTGCAGGATCAGAATAAAACTCTTTAATATTTCTACCAACAAAATGATATTGGATATCCGGTGCATTCACGGAAGCGTATTTTGTTTTGATAAAACTGATACTGTTTAAGGTACTTGTTGTAGATAACGGACCACTTTTTCCTGGTTCCTGTTGATGATAGGTCTGTATTTCTTTAAGAATATCCTGATTATTTATTAAGGTTGCAGTTGTATTTGATAGAGCTATCGTAAGACCATTTGTACTCACATGTTCTTGCAAGTTTTCGCCGACTGCTAAGTCGGATATAACCGGTATGTTCATGCTTTCCAAATAATCTTTAGGACCTATTCCCGATAACATAAGTAACTTTGGGGAATTTAGTGAACCAGCACTAACTATAACTTCTTTTTTTGCATAAACATTGTAAGTAATCAAATCTTTAACATAACTGACACCTATAACGGTTTTTGTTTTAGGATCTATTAGTAAATTAGAAACAAATGCGTTCACTATTATATCAATGTTTGGTCTTAAGTCACGTATTGGTTTGATATATGCTACATTTACAGACATTCTGCGTCCATCTCTAGAAGTTGATAAACCTATATTAGTGCCGATATTGTTTTCCCCAGTTAAGTCTATCACTGGAAGACCGGTTTCATTAAATGCTTTAACTAACATAACAGTATTAGTATCAAGATATGGATATCTCTCTACCGTAATAGGTCCTCCTACTCCATGAATATGTGTATCATAAGCTTCAATAGCACGATTGTTTTCTGATTTTCTAAAATACGGCAACAACTGCAATAGAAATATACATGTTGCTTCAAATAAATGATACTTATTATATCGGCAGATCAAACAATGTTGTCTTATAAATATATCCTTATAGTAATTTTTTTGTATCTAATTTCAAACATACAATTTATAGGACAAATTTTAAAGCAGAATATCAGCATAAAGTTTCTATAATAGCTGCGTTAAGTAAAACGATAACTATGTACCATCAGTTATAACACATGCTAAAACAAATACATATATTTATAGAAGATAATGCCAATCACCTCATTGTAACTCCAACCAGGATTTCCTAGTTCAGCCCATTGGTCGTAATCAAGCCTGTTACCTCTTATGTAAACTAAGTAGTTAATGGCACTACTGCCCCCCATAGTTTTGCCACTGCAATTACATAATATAAAGGTTTTAATTCAGACAAAATATTTATTTAACTACACATTTTGACTACTTAAACATATCTTTTTTTTTTTTTTTTTGATGTGGTAAAGAAAATACAGATCCTTGTTAAACTAAATTAGGGTTCCAATAGACCCCGGTGTTTGTTATTTAGTTTACAACAAAAACTCATAATATTAACTTACCTTGGCCATGGACAGGTTTGACCCTTAAACGACCTGCAAGTAAAAGGTTCTGGCTGCGTTTTATAATTCCAGTCTATAGAGGACCCTTTGAGTGTTTGTGCAAACGAAGGTACCATCGTCACATCTGGTTCTTCAGGACCAGCTTCTATCAGTAGTACCTGAATTATAGTATTGTTAGCTTATGATAAGTTTAAACATTTTCTTGTAGTTTTATGACGACGATGTGATTTATTTTATTTAGGTTAATAGAATTATTGCGTATTTAACAATAGTTAAAATTTTCTTATATTTAACTTTAAAACTTAGCTGTAGCCGTTTGACTGTATTCTATAATTTTACATTAACCTTTACCAGTTAACTTCATATATTATTTTTCAAACCTTCAAATATAACCAAGCAAACAAATTTTGTAGCAAGGGGGGGTCATCACAATAGCACGTGTCTTCTTTTAGATTAAATTCAATAACATATATTTTAAAATAATGAGTGGAAAACTTACCCTCCATTTCTTTATTTCTGATAATCTGTTGGCCAATACACAACCAGCTGAACCACCCCCAACGATAATAAAATCATATTTATTTATCTGTCTTTTCTTCCTGGTTTCTCCTTGTTCCAATTTTACCAGAAGATTATACGAAGGTGGATTTTGAGGTATATGATATACAGGAGATTGAGGTGGAACTTCTTTGGATATTTGTTTATATTCTCCAGAAGAATAAGAATAATTACATTGTGCTAATGAAGTGAAGTCTGGATGATAAGCAATTGAAGGAGAGTGTGTGAATTCGGTATTGAGGTAAGGATTTGGCTTTGGATAATTTAAACTATTAGCAACACCACCAAATAAACGGACTACCAGAGACAAAAACATACATCCGGCCGGGGAACATTGTGTCAAAGGCGCTTGTTGTTCTAAACAGAATGACGCTATGTTATGTGGCAGCCAAGTAGTTGACATCTTTAAAAGCCAATTTTTGTGTTTATATGGTTATTCTTTCGCACTTTCTTACAAATGAAATTATTGAGAACTGCTATAGAAATGAAACAATTTTTAAGTCATCGCTTTTTATTTCAAACGTTTTCTTTAAATAATGTTTAATCAAGCGATATGTTGCAAAATAATCAATTTACATTTAAATAGGTAATGTACTTTGTAAAACGTTTTTAAGATAACACCGAAATATCCTTCAAACTATACAGAAGCAAACCAAAATTGATTGTTATGTTTACCAACCAAAACCAAAACTAATAAATATAACATATTAATCCTTTGCAATAATCGGTGACCTTTCCTAAAATTAGTATGTATATATTACATTACAATATTTTTTTATTCATTTTCAAAGTCTTTATAGTTGGTTCATCTTATGTTAGATTTCTAACAGGTATCAATTACGTGCTTGGGTTTTATTAATCTCATGCAAAACCCATAAATATATGAACTGAAATAATGGGATACTATTTTATTTCAAAGGTACTCGTAACTTATATTTTTTTATTATAATTTAAATAAAAATGCGTAAATACTGTTTAATAAATCCTAAATAACCCTATATTTTAAATGATAAAAATAATCAACCAACATCTATTCAATAATGTAATTTACATATTAATTGCTATTTCAAAGATATATGAAGCTTATACAATATTTCAATAAATTAAAAAGTAAAGTAAAACATTCCAAAAGAGTTTTATATTAACCATTTTAAAAAATAACCTTATTTTAACGGGCATTGTCAGAGCACAATAATATTTTAATTGAAAAAATACGGAAAACATTTTTTTAATAATAGAATATCTAAGACGCATATGGTAATTTATTAACAAAAAATAAATTTGAAATCATATGATTCTTAACATTAACTTTATTAAAGTAATGGTGTTTTTATAAGATCTTTTACAAAAAATATTTCCTTTTCAACCAAACTTTGTTGAGATACAGATCAAAATTCTGAAATTAACATAAAAGAACAAAAAATATATATACTAAATATTGATATTATTATTTAAATTTTTGCATAACGAAAAAAAAAGAAAAACATGATAATAAGTATTTGAAGCAAAGTATTAAAACGGAATATTGTTATATGACTAATTTTTAAATATCCAATTACGTCCCAGCTCATAACACTATTCAAAGTTACCGGAGGGCACTGTACTAACGAAAAACATAAAAATCAAGCGTTACTGTTAATTTAAATATTCTATGAGCTGTAAAATGTTCATTCCGCTCCATTTTACTTCCTAGCCCAGTTGGAACCAGCATTGCGTCTTTGAACTTTTGTCCATACTCTCAAATTTAGTGTACCTTTTTACTCAAAGAATCGAATCGACCTCCCCTTTTAAAAGATTTATTATGCCCAATCGGCTTATTTAAGGTTTGGGTGAATTATTTAATATTATATTAATATTGAGTACATCTAGGTACAGATTGTACGAACAACTACCCCCAATAAAAGCTGTATATTTTGGTACCTCTCTTTCTATTTTTTTTCCATTGATCCAGATTTAGGAGTCACCATTAGTAAGATATATTAACTTATATAATTAATTATATCACCACAAGCTTCTACTTTGTGGTGATATAATACACATATCTGTAGAGTAATATTAACTTATAATTAAAAGACGGCAACATGCTAATTAATTGATAACAGTAATAATTAATAATTCATCATAACATAACATATTAATATAATATACCATTACTATGATTGAAATTAGAATTTCGAATTACATTTGATAAGAAAGAATTTTATGTAATACCATCTTTAATGAGGTTTAGTTGAGACATAAAGTTTAACTGAAAGTCAAAACAATGATTTAAAAAAATAATGGATAAGTATTTTAGGATGGTTTCAGGATTGATTGCATTTTTTCTGACGTTCTACCCGAATCAAATCTGAGTAGATCAGCTAGTCTCATGTAACCTGATACCAAAATCATCATATAGAAGTTACAGGAATGTATAAAATAAAGATAATTAAAACTGAATTAAGGAGCGTTGAATATGGATGAACCTTCTCTAATTTTTAATTTAAATTCAAGAATGTGTTTCTAATTGTTAGATAATAAAGAATACTCAATGAGTATTTTATTTAAGTCTACTGTATTTAAAGTTAAAATTCGTTAAAGTGTTAAAATTATTTTACATTTTAAACGAACATTTAATTTTTATACATTTTTCTGTTAAAAATGTTATTTAAAAACATAGCTATCAGAGAGTTCATTGACTACAAATTATGAATTATGACGTTTTTACTTACTAAATGCAGATGTAACATTTGATTTTGAGGGTCAATCAGAGGGTTAGCCTTGAAATATGAAATATTATACTGAAACTGTTTAGAATACCCATCTGAATACACGCGGATTCTATACTGCCCCAGGGTCTACACAGGAAAGGGGACCTTATAAGAAACAAAAAAATATCCAACAATTTTGATGGGTAACCTTTTATGTTTTTCCTAACAAGCATATTTTTTTCATTTTTACTACATTTTTACTAAGAATCCTTGCAAAATCATAATAATATTGATAGCAATATATCTTAAAATCCCGATTGCAAGTTTCCATATACCTCGCAAAGTTCCATTCGTTTTGTATTTAATAAATTATAACATTCTTTGTTGAAATTTCAATTACCGAAAATAAAGTCAGTTTGACACAAACTGACTTATTTTGACGCTCTCTGCTCCAGAATTTAAAATCTGCACCTGCGTTCTGGTGTAAGTAATAAAGATTCGGTCATTTTTTATTATTTTACAGCCTTCGTAATTTAAAAATAGTTTTATGTAGCACTTTTAACACTAAACCTACCGACAATTCTTATATACCTGTTCCTACCGCACGCGGTCAAATTGAACGGTAATTAAAAGTTATTTTATTATATAACGCAGATAATAATGGAAATAACTAAAAGTAAAGAGTGAAGACAATATTATTTGCATATTCTAAGAATTGTCATGTAGTTTGATAACGATATTATAACGTTTAAAAATGTGTAAGTTTTACAAAAGTTTAAGAACGGTCACTTTGACCGGTACTTGGTAGGTTTGGTAAATAAGGTAAATTTGAATATATAGTAAAACTGGTCTTAAATCATTTCAAATGAGTGCCCAAAGAAAAAAATTATATAGCATATTTGCTATTATGATATAGTTTGTCGTAATACTTGTAGGAAGTTTAATACGTTTAACAAAAATGTTAATGTAGCGAAAAGTGAATAGCAAAAATATAGTCATAAATATTGAAATAAAATTGTTAATTACTTCAGGGAACTATTTCTACTAATAAAGTTATAATCTCACAATTATAAAATCTCAGGTTAATAAATATATTTCGGATTATAAAACTACATGAGACAAGTAAATAAAACTTATTTTGTTGTATGTTTCCAACTTCCTTTAATTCAAAATTATTTATTTTAAAATTCAGAATCAAAAAATGAAAAGTAAACACAAAATGCTAATAGGTTAATTTATTATTATCATAAACTATAGTTGACACATCTGAAACATATCAACAATATTATTAGTAATTATTGTATGAACATCAACACATGTTTAAATGATTTAACCCAATCACTGATTTCGTTAATTTGATTTGAGTACACTGTACAGGTTTATTTGAATAATATATAAATTGTATATTTATTGATAATCAATGACATTATACAATCTCGCTCTATAAACTAAAATGATTACCGCATGTACGTTGATTTATCCGATTCAGCATTATTTGATTGTGTTTGGTATGTAAAAACAAGAGTAAATTTTAGAACTTTAACGAAAAAACAGATTTTTGTGTGAAATGTTTAATAATAAAACATTCCCATCGATTCGACACAGGTGCATTTGTATTATATATTATAGTATATGAGTTTCAGTACTTAACAGACATGTCCATGTCACATGATTTTTTAAATCTAACATCAACAAACATTACAAATTAGTTTTTTGGTATTTCATGAAAAAATAAAAAACATACTTAAGAATTGTGACAATAGAAAAAGTTGCCAAAAATAAACTTATTTATTTTAGAATATCTTCTATTAGTTTATAATCAGAAGATATTTAATTATACAAGACAAACTGCCCCATACATCTTTTATGCTCGAGGAGGGCAAACGAGCGTGCGGGTCATTGTTGCAAGTATTCACCGCTGTCCACAAACTCTTGCAACATCCCGGGAATCGCAAGCATTGCCGGTCTTGTAGATGGGAGTATATTATTTTTTGGATATCGTATCAATCCGGAAATACCGCCGAAAGAAGTTCATTCAACATCTTAGTTATAGGTAATGGAAGAAAAGTCTTTAAAAACCGTACAGGATGTTGATCATGTTGCAAATACATATTTAAATCCTGTCTGGCAATATTCTGCCAGAAACTAAACGTGGTAAATCTGGATTACAAATTTAGTTTTAAAGTCAAGAAACAGACTAGAGGGCTTTGCTGATTCAATTGTAAACTGAAAATGGTTAGGATTAAGTGAATTCCGAAAAGCTAACAATAGGATTGAACGTGAATTCTAAACAACAAGACTATTTAGCACCATTACTTAGGGAGTCGACACGAAAATAAAGTGTTTTAAATGGAGTTAGCAAGTCAAATTTAATTTGCCGGAAAACAATGTGAGTATAGTATTTTAAAATCAAATGCATTGGAGATAGTATTTATTTAGTAATATATTGTTGGTTGCTAGTAGTCAAAAATAAAGAATACAAAAGGTTCGGGCTATCATCATCCCCGCTGTTATTGAAAGATTCACATTTAATTTGGTTACACAATCAAATAAAAAGCCTGCCCTGCCCTTACCAAATACATGCAATATCATATGTAAAGAAATTTATTGTAAAAGTTAAATCAATTTCTTGTGTACATTTTTTTATAACGAACTTTATTTTTTCTATTCCCTTTTTAACTTCGACCAAACAAGTTAAGCGCTATCTGTAGAAATGACGATATAATTAAATTAATTTACATATTGATATAGTAAAACATATTGATCCAAGTTCGAAACATCGCAACTCTAAAACTATATTAAATTGATTTCACGAGGAGTTTCCAGCGCCTGGCAAGTATGATTGCATTAAATTTAAATATTGTTTTGAGACTTCAATTTCAACAATACTGTATCTGATTTGTAATGAAAATAAGTATGATTGCTAATACTTATAAATGATATACCATTTTTCCACAGCGTTACTTTTTTGTTGTTTTTTTCTTAATATATCATAATTAGACAAAATAGGAAAATTACTTTACAACGGAGGTCTGGTGCAGGTTTGCTGAATTCATCGTTTTTCTAAGTAGTTTTTTTTTATTTTTTATAGTATTAATGACTTGTTTCTAGACCCTAATAGCACACAACCACGATATTTTGTGAAACCTATCTAAAAGTTTATTTCTTATATTGCTCTTTCTATAACTTCAATTTACTTTGAACTAAAATATTTTCACTACCTAGTATGGATGCTTTCTCTAAATGTACGTTATCAGCTACTTCCGAATCTGAGAGGTGTTCTGTTATCTCTAGATTATCAAGCCTTCCTGTACATTCAGTTATCCTGGTAATGAATGTGAGCCGGTTTTCTAGGACACAAGATTCCTTGTGATTACAATAAGTGTTCACATATAGGATGTATAGGTACTTTTGTCTTTGGTTTTAGTATCATTGACTTTGTACCATATAACTTTCTCTGTAATTGTATTTGTGGGTTTTAGTGATATATTAATAAATAAATAAATTAAATAAAACAAATCTCCGTTAATTAAATAAATAAAAAAAAAATATAACATACTGACTCGCACGTTTCATGGCACGCACAAGGCTTTGATATCACTCACGTGTGCTCTTATATAGCGTTCTTACTTGTTTAAATTTGATATCCACCTATACAAGGTCAAATAGTTTTAAAATATTATTTATGAGTGTACCGAGCTGTTGCTTGTTGTTGTTGCTTTTTGTTGCACAGGAAGATCTGTGCAAAATTTTATTAAAGGTTATAATGTGATAATAACATTAGTAATGTCACAATACGCTTAATATAATTATAGTAAAAATAAAATCCAATGTTCAAATTGTTTATACTGTATATGAGAATGTATGTACTCTTTATATATAAAACATTGTAAACTCACTATTATATTTTAATGTTTAAAGTAAAAATCCATAAATATCTTGTAGCTTGTTAGAAGATCATAGAACTAGTATTAGATCGTTTATATTCTCGTCTTCTTTGGATGAGTTAAAATAGTAGTCATGGATCTTCTTGTGTCTTCTATTTATGGGCCTTTCAAAACTGTACAAATGGCCTTTCATAGGTAAAATTTTAATAAAATGTAGTAATTTATTATTACAGTAGCTTATCTACAATACATAAATTGTAGATAAGCTTCATCCTTCGCTATGACTTTAGTAATATTATTTGCACTAAATAATTTTGATAAATATTTAAAAACCCATAATTTTAAATACTTTTCAGAGAGGAATTAATTCCTTTTAAATTATTTAAACTTTAAATTATTATTGAAATGGTATTTAATTTTTTAAATTGAGTGAGAAAATCAAAATCGACATTTTTTTATATTACTATTATTATATAAGATGGTAACAATTTTATCTAAAAAGTGCTTATTTTCATAAGTTTTTAATTTTTTTATTTTATTATTGTAAAGTTTTTAATTGATGTCTAAAATGAAAAGTGCCCACTTTTCTGATAGGTAAGATTTTATGTTCCATACACAGAGAGGAAGTCGTTATATTTAAAATTAATTTTATACCAATGTGTTATAATCCTTTACAGTCAAAATAAAATTATATTGCATTGGACAATAGAGCCCTAAAAATGTATATTACTTAACAAACGTTGAATTAAGAAGAAGTTAAGAATACGATTACAAGTTTTAGACGTGTGTTCTACTTAAAAGATAATATAAGTAATCTCTGAGTTCATACGACGACCCAATTACTAACAATAATGGAATAAAGCTTGTAGTATGTGTGTTAAATTATACTTTATTCTTCTCATATTATGTGAATAGAATTGTATGTAGTTATTATCAAATTAATTTGAGATCAATAGCTACGTATCTTAGTATATTTTACTACCCCTTTATTACAGATTCATCACAAAATATCACATCAATTGGTCTGATTTCACGGCAGATAGGTAGACGATTATAATCTAGCTTTCCAGATATACCAAACTATGATACTGGATCCGATTCGGATGGATGAATATTCAGTGGGAATTACTTCATTCAATTGAGGAATTACATATAGTAGTTATTTCGGTAAGATGGGATGGTCTGTTATTAAATAGTTTTATTATAAACGATAATTTTTTATTATTAAAGTTTTGACGGTCAGGTTTATTATTAAATATTGTAAATACTTAATTGATGAAGGTCACGTCCGAGTCTTTTGTGGCTTAATAGATTGTTCGCTTCTATTTCATTAGGTTTTTGACCTCTTCTATACCTACTTATTATGAATTATAATTTTATTCGAAGCGTGATATTTTTATCATTATACTTTAAAGTAAAAGTAACGAATGTTTTCATGGGTACTGTTCCCAGAAGAGATAGACAAACACCAATAGAAACTTTATCTGAGGAAATTCCCAAAGCTACAATTCTGTATTATGTATAATAATATAATCTTGGTATATTAACGAAGTCATTAACTTTTTGATTGCAGAAAATAACATTAAAAAAAATATTAAAGTCAATGTTGCTTTTCCATTACGCGTTTTGAAAAGTGTTCAGGTCCGGTTGATATACATAGAAACTTATTAATAAATAAAGCCATCGCGTTTTACTCGTAAAATAGGATTACTCCATAGCTTTTCGAGAGAGCCTTTAGAGAAATAAATATAAAAATGGATACAATCCATACGTCCTCGTATCCTAAAGAAGGTGCACCAACCTAAGAAGCGTGGACTAGTTCTATAAATTTTTAAAATCTCTTGCAATATTGGAGTCATAACAAGCTGATCTCAAATTATGGATTTTAATTAAGTGAATCTTTATATAACTAAAATATTACTGGCACATAGACGGTTTCAATATCTTGTATACAGATAAGATATAAAGATTAATCAGTGTGATCATTTTCTAATATTTTGGAAAACATGGTATAGCCATGTTGATGAAATTATAAATATCTTGTAACTAAAGAAGATTTAAAATTAAAATTACGAATTTCTTCGTATCTAAAATTAGTCTAAATGTTAACTAATTATTATTAATATTTGAATGAAGATTATCAGTGTAATTTAACAACAAAAAAATAAACGGTGAAGTGGACGTTTTAAATGGGAGATTATGGAAAAAAACTATCACAAACTAATTGCTATCATGTAACTACATAAATTACATGGGCTAGAAGCCCATAGTATTAATATTCGTTTTAACATTCTATCGCATATAGAAAAGCTAAAACTAAAGTTTATAACTTATTATCATAAGAATGGGTTCACATTCTTTTAATTACTCATAGATAACTATACAGCACACAATATCTGATGGCACTAACAAGAATTGTGATTGGCTATTAGATTTCGAGGGAAAACTATATGAATTTATTTTATTAACGGCACAAAAAATTTACTGTTAACTACGGAGATAACTGATCAGAAATTAGATAAAACATACTAACTACAACAAAATATCATTATATCAAACAAACAAACAGTTGTTACGGGTATTTGTACGATAGAAAACCATTGGAACATGTAATTCTGTTATTATCCGTAATATTACACCGGGGATTTGTAGATCACGTCATTTCTACGGTATGTGAGTGAAAGTGAGTGGGGAACTTCTATTGTGTAAATATTTATAGATTATTTCATAAAGAAAGTTGACGAGAGAATTAAGTTTGGTGGCAGCGAAGGATGCAAAGAAAAACAATTATTTTATAAAATTATATTAAAGAGTTACAATTAAAACTTATAATTAACTAATACTAAAAAAAAGGTGATTCCAGGTCAGCGATTGACCCAAGAATGAATATATTTTATCCTCGATTCCCATCGATGGTGAGAACGCAAGCCGTATGGTGTCGTCTTCAGGATACTCGAAGCGTGGTGTCAGCATTTAACCGTGTGAAACCAAGTTGGTTCTTACTATAACAATTGCCCTTGGCTATGCTTGCGTAACACCTCCCCCCGTAGAACAGCGACTATTGAAGACCTTCGTTGTAAATTGCGCTGGAAGTTCTGATTCATCCCTTTGAGTTTTTTGGATGGTGTGTTTCGTATGTTTAAGTCGGTATTTCCGGTATGCAAGGCCGCTAATTAGTACACATGCACCGAATAGTAACGTATATAAAGGTAATGTTGTATGGTAGACGCTTATATCGTTGGTCTTGCTCAAGTTTACTGGTGACTGTAGAATAACCTCTCTATTGGTAGCGTGAAGATTAGTCAAATTAATGGAGTTTAATTTGAATATCAGATGTGCTGCTGAACTGAGTGTATTTTCATTAGGAACATCTATTATCTTCAAGGCTTGACCTTTTAGTCGATCGTTGAAGTTCGAGATGATGAATTCTGTTGTTTAAATGAAACAATCATATGGAATTATAGCGAGATAACTTCCTTGCAACATCTTGTAGATATCTTGATCGCAGGACAAGCGTACTTTAGTAAGAGTTGGAAAGCTAATGGTGTAGTGGCGATCGTCGAGTTTCTCGTAGGCTGACGTAAGTAGGGATACGGTGACTGGTTTACATTCGGGGAGTTTTTGCTGCGTAGTAACGAGGGCTGTTACACAATCCGGCGATGTACGACTATGTATGTTGTGTATCTCTTCACATAGATACCCTTTAGTGACCTTCGGGCATTCTGCCTCTGTGTACTTGAAATCTTTCAGATGGATTGCAGGGTATTGGAAGTGAGGGACAGGAATCTCATGATTTTCGTTAGTTACTATGGATATCTTATATAAATCATGTGTGGAATAGAAAAATTAGGAATTGATATACTATGATTATTTCTTTAACTGTATCATATCTTAATATTCTCTCGCTCGTATATTTAATACTTTATTACTGCCATATATACTACGTTACTTATTAATTATAGTTCTATCAGAGTTTAAATTAAAAACTTCATAGTCAGCTGTAAATGTTGTTTACAAAAGCTAAAAAATTCTGTAGCTTAGATATCTCTTATGATAACCTATCAACGTTATCGCTAGTTATGAGAGTAGTTAGTCTTAAATCAACAAATTGAAATAATTCCTGGTTTTTTTTTAGATTTTGACTTATATATTTTTATTAATGCTGCTAGGTCTACTTCTACAAACTACAGCTACTCGATTCTTTTGAATAGAAAATCTAAAACTAATTTAAAACACTACAAATAGACAAATAAAAAAGTAATTCACTCAGAATATATCGATGTATGCTTTAAAGTTCTAAGTAACTTCAAAAAATACTTTAAATAGTAATTTACTTGAAATTAAAAAAAATACTTAGATTAGGTAAAGATTAAGGTTAAAAATTAGGAAAGGTAAGGACCTGAAAGAATCAGAGTACTTACATGAAAATGATTTTCTTGCCGAATCGATTTTCGGATTCACCTCCGCTGGCCTCCACGATGTATGTAGATTCGGATACTTGAAATCGGTTAGTCACGCGGGATCTCGCACCGATATTAGGGGAAATCTTAACGCGGCTCGTACCGAATATATCTCGAATATCCTACCGACTGCACCAATTAAGTTTGGTGGCAGCGAAGGATGCAAAGAAAAACAATTATTTTATAAAATTATATTAAAGAGTTACAATTAAAACTTATAATTAACTAATACTAAAAAAAAGGTGATTCCAGGTCAGCGATTGACCCAAGAATGAATATATTTTATCCTCGATTCCCATCGATGGTGAGAACGCAAGCCGTATGGTGTCGTCTTCAGGATACTCGAAGCGTGGTGTCAGCATTTAACCGTGTGAAACCAAGTTGGTTCTTACTATAACAATTGCCCTTGGCTATGCTTGCGTAACAAGAGGTTTAGTTTTCGTTTTTGTTTATTTACATTATTACTTTAATTCGTCTCACGAGACTTTATAATCTTATGAAAGCTCCCGAAATTCATTTGACGAATTGATTATGACAATATACTTAAAACTAAGTTTTATTTCTATTTCTGTAAGTTGAATTAGTGAAAATCGAATTATAGACTTTTATAAAAACTAAATTCAAATCATATCAAGCCTACAAAACGTAGTCCGTTAAACATACATACAATTGTATGTAAATATAAGGACACAAACAAACAGGTATTGTTATGTATATATTTAGTACAATCCGTGTATATACAACATATTGTATCATCGTTAAGCATTAAGTAAGCCATATCGTAATCTGGGCTTAAATTGAATGCAATATATTGGGTTAGGTTAGATAGGTTAGGGGCAATAGAGTAATTGTTTTACTATTAAGTATATTATCTATTGATACTATGTTCAATAGTATCTAGGTTTACTGCTCGTATATAAAATTAGAATATGTATCATATTTGCTACATTTAGGCGCTATTTAGCTGCAAAGTTCAATTTATTAAAGCGGACTAGACACATATATATTAAATATTAATTTCTAGAATAATATAATCCTCGAAATTAATCTGATAATTTTATCTTAATGCGTTTATTGTGTGGACATGTAGTCTATAATATAAGCTTTATCGAAACAGGATATACATAGAAGACTTTATTAATTATTCCACTATATTAAAGTTTGATATGATAAAGGTATTCATATCAAGTTCCTGTTAATGCAATATTTAGTGAAATGCTTATTAAAGTGGCTCATCGTTTTGGCTTAAACCCAAGTCATTATCTTGTGTGTCAAATATAGTTTCACTATAAACAGTATAAACCTTATTAAGTATTGAATTATAACTGACATGAATTTAATTGAACATTTTCTGCTATATAATTCATAATCCAAACAGCTTTAAATTTAATTAAGGTCTCTATTGATTTGGTTTATATTCATTTATAGTACAATGTATTGGTTTCCTTTGATGTTCTGGAATTGTGAGTTTATTTATCAATGACAAAAAAAACATCTTAATGTGAATACATCATCGTATTCTTGCCCTTATCCCAATTTGGGATCGGCGCAGTATGTTTTTTCCTTCCGTACTCTCCTATTACTTGTCATCTCTGTACACACTCCTTTCTTCTCCATATTGTCTTTCACGCAAGGCATCCATCTTTTCTTTGGCCGCCCTTTACCTGTCCATCCCTCCACTACCGTACCCAACACTCTTTATATCAATACATAATTTGTAATTTTATTATCCTTATTTATATTATAAATCACAACAAAAAGTTATTAAGTTCAAGTATGTTTAATAATAGACGAATTATCTTATTTAGGACTATATAAACAACAATTTAGAATTAATGAGCTGATGGCCTAATTATTAAGAGGTCGCACAATTTAATTTAAAACAGAATCCATCATTTTATAATATTGTAGATCAAAGTAAATTATAACAATAATTTATTGGACGAATTATATTTAGTTGAAATTCATATTTTACATCATATTACCACATTTCTGGCGTAATTGTAATGTTTTTAAGAAATTCGTCTCATAAGACTATTAATTAATATAAAATAATATGCGACTTATTCAAATCAAATTATAATAATATTTTAAAATCACTTTCATAATAAAACGAGTTCATTGTAAAAATGTTATTTCAATTTTTAATTAACCTTCGATTCGAGTGCTTTGTACTGTACTGCTACGATTAAAATATGTTTTATTACTAACAGGTAATAAAAAATTTTAGTTATTATAAATACAATAAAATATTAGCTACATTTATTTTACTGTTCATTATAACTTTATTCTATTAAAAAATTATGAATGGTTTAAAAATGGGTCATTTTTAAACCATTCATATTGGGTATTCAACCATGGGTCATATTTGATCCAAATATTATAATTATATGTCAAATATCGTTAATTGCATATGCGTCATTTTGGTGGAGACTTGAAAATTCGTCATATTATTAAACGCACACTCCGTCCATCACTTTATATTTCACCCTCATGTCTTATAACCATCCATAGCCGACCGATTTCATCTTAGAATAACACTGACCTATAAGACTAGGGGTACAAAACACATGGGATTCCATCTATCACCACAAATCTGTAAGGTGGCTGTGATCCCCCCAACACTAAGTCTCAAGCTAACGTCAGGTCAAGTAAGGTTAACTCCAAGTTGGCGGCCGGTCATAATAACTTTTCCCCAACTCTTTACAAATTATATTTATAGAGCATTGATCATTTGTAAAAACTTCTTTATATATACTTGTACTGTTTTAATATTTTATTTGTTTATTATTATTTTTATGTATATATTTTAATTAGTATTATTAATTAATTGATAGAATTGTCCGTTATTGGCCACCAAACTAACAAACTATCAAAATATGTTAGTTATTATTAGCTAGATTGTATGTCCTTCGGCATCTTTCAAGTTTTTCCATCAGATCGAATAATTGCCACCTTTAAATAATTATTTACGATTTTAAGAAAAATAAGACAATTTTAATTATATCACTAAAAATAACTTATTTAACTACAACCAACTATTTATTTCAACCTTATTCTGAGCAAAAACTCAAATTATGGCAAAAATAAACAATACAACATAAAGTAACTAGGGACGCCAACAAACCCTCAATTTCGACTCGCTGTGCTCGCGTCATCTCGGGTGCTGTTTGCATATTGAGTGAAGTGAGCCCAGTGTATTCACTCATCGTTTCCCATTGACTTCAATGGGATATCAGTTTTTTGACATAATATTTAAAAAAAATTTTTTTTTTTTACATTTTACTATTTTTTTTTTAAACCATCACCTAACGTGTGTCTTTTTGTTTGCAAAGTTTCATAATTTTCCGTCAAGTAGTTTTTGAGCCAATTCGTGACAAAGAATGCAAAAAGTCTCCAGTAAAACGCTCCGCTCACTTCGTTCGCTTCGCTCAAAAAATCTATATATAAATATACTTATTGATGCTCTGTCGGATACAAAACAAAAATAAGTGCGGATTATTCTTATAATGGCTTCCATTAGTTACATTCGATTGCTAGTTTATCAAGTCCCTAAAATACTCTGCTATCGTACTGCTCTGATTGCTTCCATGAATACGTCATGTCGGGATTCCGTTGTAAGTAATTATCAACGTGATTTCCTAAAGTGGCTTAGATTTGTAAAAATGTATTATTAATTGCTGAATAAAGTAAGAATAAAAAGGTTAGGTATTATTGTAAATTCTTGTATCTGTATAAATAGGAAGATATAACAAAATTGTGATTTTTTAATTATTGATTGCAATTATAAAATATTTTACTTCCCCGTAGTTTTTTCTCTCAAACCAAACATTAAACTACGTAGAATATGGTATACGTGTTTAGCTTAAAGTTAGAACACTATTTACCTATTTAAAGTACGCATTTTATATATTGTAAAATTCACAAATTCATAAATACTACATAGAAATTTACACCGTTCCTAATGTATTAAAATATTTTTTTTCTTAAATACAGCAAACCTCGATTCAATCCAAGTTACGTAAACTATGTTTCTGAGTGTAAACCTATTCTGGATCTTACAAAATGCCCTTACTATTGGCTGGTATATAAAAATGGTCTTAAAATTGAATAAATTATTTTAGGAGCAAATTTTTTTTTTTCGCAATTATGAGCAAACTACTATTTGAAATACTATCAAATATAATTGTGTGTAATAGAATTTGTAGCCTTTGTGTTCCTCTAATTGACATCGATATATCTCTACTTTATTACAAAATAAAAGATATTAAGTGTTATTTATATATAAAATAACAAATAGTAGGGTGTCAAGTACGAGGAAACATTTGTTATCGTTATATCGAACATTTTATGAACAGAGTAAGTAAAATAGATATTGAAGTACTTTGAAACTTACGAATTGCAACCGCCAGAATGCGGGCGAACGTTACTATACTTTTTATACTATACTATAATATTTTAACTATATCATTTAAAACATTTATTTACTTTCTTGTCACATTTCTTTAGTGTTACTTAATTTATAACTTCAAATAATTGATAAACAACTTTCATATTGACCCGAATACTTATGGATATATAGAGTGAAATTTTTGTAAATTTGATTTGAATCAAATTTGTGTAATTTTGATTTTAAAAAATATTATTTTAAAGTTTTCTGAAGAATTTTCTTTAACTCTAGTGAATATTTACATTCTATTTTTTAAATAATAATAAACAATTATTTCTTTTATATTTCGTTTTATGATAGTTAAGTACAGTGCAGTTGAACACACTTATTCATAATGTAAAAAAGAGTTACTATCTCTAATATTTGGTTTATATCTCTTATTAAATTTGATAAGTTTTTAAATTAAGTGATCCATTTACATCCATAACAGTACCTATATTGTATATAATTATTCCATCAAACGCCATCTCAATCTTGTGTAGTAGCAGTGTAATAAAAACAAGATATAATCCACAAGAATTCTCTCTAATTCCCAATGGGCCCCGATCAATCCGTGTCGTAACCAGCGTTCGCTGTCTTGATATATGAGTAATAAATAGTAAAGTAAAAATATATTTACTCAGTAAATTTTTGTTATATTTATAAATATATAATTTAAACGATTGTATAAATTCTTGGATTGGATTGGACTGTATTATTTCCTGAAATTCTATAAATGGATATTTTTTATATAATTGATATATTATAGTATGAGTGTAATGCATATTCTATTCTATAAGAAGAATAGATTAATACTTGAGATTGAACAATACATCATAAATTAAATTGACATTTAACTATAATATTGGAGCTATTTTACAAATCTTGCTTGGAAAAAACTTGGATAAGAATGATTAACAATATTTAATATACAGTGAGTCATAATATAAATAAGAAATATTAATAATAATTACTAAACATTGAAAGTCAGAAAAATTATTAATCTTATTTTACGTACAAAAATTGCGATAAAGTAACCAAAGTCTAAGTTGTTTCTAATAAAATTAGCATATGTGCATAAACTATGGAAAAGCTTACACAGATTTTAACCCTCCACTATATTCCAATAAATAAAATAAAATTTAAAAAAAAACGGCGGGAGCAAATTTGTAGACCTAATATTAATATTCATTTTATAAAAATATTGTTGTAAAAGATTATTTTGTTTGAAACATAAAATTTTCTCGGATATCATATCAAGAATGGAATCCATATATAAATATTTGAATATTCCTTTATGAATTGTTAAGCGGTCTACAAGCGAGTATAACAGTTTTGGCTCGACGTCGTTTGTAGTCCATAAAACCGCTCGTTGCGGTTTGCTGTTGCTTTAGCAACATATTTGTGTAACCTTTTTAAAACATTTATATTTTTTCTTTCGCATAAACAAAATTGATCGTTTATAAAAAGTTTATGTATATTCGTACTTAACATAATACTTTATATATTTTTTTGTGTGGATAGAACAAGGGGGGAACGGGAAAGTGGGAGTGTTGCCCTCTTAACTAGACTATTGGCACCTAACATAGAGAGACGCCACGGGATCGTTTGCATCCGTTGGATTCAATTGTAGCACCTTGCCAGAACCACCTCGAAAAGCAGAGACAGCAACAAGGCAACAAAAGGCATCCTACTTTTCAATGTTTTCTATGACTAGTTCTTCTAATCCAAGTGTACTGAATAAAGGAGGCTTTAAGAAAAACTATTTCCGATAGTAAGGACGACACTCCTAGTATAGTATTTTGACCTCCTATAAAATATATATGCTTTGCAATTCAATTTTTTTTATAAACCTGATATTGTTGATGATTGATTTTGCATCATTAATAACTAATATTACTAAGATATTATATACTTATTCGGTAAGAAGAGACATTAAGTAAATTTAAATAGTGTAACACACGTGGTATACTGTGCTATTATTGATCCTTTTTATAACGTGTATACATTATTGCGTTTTATGCGTATTTTTTTTGTGGGTTAATCTGATTATTTATTTACTCATTTTCATAATAGCCTTAGTAAATATGTTTTAACAAGATGTATTTTTTGTTATCTATCAAAACGTTAGCCAAGTTATGCTCACTGGTATATATATAAAATAATAAAATTCTAACGAGTACAAGTTTGTAATTAATTAAATTTTTCTGTAAGCTATACTCCATAATCCTTTTAATTTGGAATACTTTGTCATTTTTACAAGAGAATACGAAAATTATTCGGCTTTTAATTACAAAAATACTTCAACTATTTTGATAGTTTTCTATTATGTCTAGGCGCTCATATTTAAGTAGTCAACACATGACGCTCTTCATGCAGAAAAATTATCTCTTTTTCGCGAGAAACCACAAAAGATATTAAAATTTTATATTATGTTTGTTATTAATGAAGAAGATGGGCAGATTTAAATAAATAAAAATTGTAGCGAGCACTCAGTTACATATAAAAAAATGTAGATTTTGTAAAAAAAACTGTTTCAAATATAACTATTTATAATAAATACTATCCAAATATTTTTTTTCGTACATCTCAATCAATAGTTTTGTTTTGACTATATAAGAATTTACCTTCTAATACTCTATTAAATACACGATTAAGTTTAATGCCATTGTAAATATATTAGTACAGAATTAACTTTTAGCTGACAATGTTATACTTGTCGCTAACTTTATTAAGAACACTCAACGACAGCAAACAATGACGGTAGTACGATAGTTGCAAGTTGGATCGGATTTAAAGGAGAAGCAGAGTTTATCCTTAAATCTTTTAGTAGAATATAATTATTTTACACGAGGAAGTTTGATTTAATAAAATTATTAATTATATATTGAAATATTGAAATTTACAAAAGGCTTTTCCACGCTTTAGGCAAGGAGAAAATTGCATCTCACTGGCCATTGCAAAGTTATGTGAATTTTCTTAGGTGTATATATCAGCTTTAATAAAATTATTACAGCTAAGCTTTAACACTTACAATACTATTCTTAATTAGTTTACATTATATACAAAGTACTTAGTACAATAGTAGTAGCAGTGTAAATAAAAACCAAAGTTATTTTAAGTAATAGCTTATATAAAAATTCGGCTATGGAATTCTCTTCCCCTGAGTATTTCGGATGGTAACCCTTCCCTTAACTCTTTTAAGCTAAGAGTTATGCAGCACTATCTTTCTTCGGAAATATAACTAGTATTTCTTTTTAGTTTCATAGTTTTTAATTTTATAAAATTGTATTTATTTATATTATATTTATATTATTATTAATATTTTTTTGATAAATACTATATATATATATATATATATATATAGACAATATATATGTCTAAGTATTTTATATGCTATATTATACAGACAGTTTATTAAATACCCTTTAAAAGATTAATCTATTTTCAATATCAGTTCTTTGTTCTCTTCTATTTATATTTATTATAGTATAAGTGAACCTCACTGTCTTGTACAGACTGTCTCACACTAAATGGTAACTGGGAGAGATCTCTAAAAGAGATAAGTAATCTTTTGTACTAGATTGTTCTCTTTTTTTTCTATTGGTACATAAATAAATAAATAATAAAATATTTCAAACCCACATAAATCTTTATATGAACCAAAAATAGTCATAATATAAATAAATGTACAATTAAAATTCGAATGACTAGAAATTTTAGAAATTGTTTATAACTATGTATTTCTTATTCATTTTCAATATTTATCTCATTTGGAATATTTTTATTAAAAATGTTTCTCGTTATATCCGAATCTGAAACATGGTAATCAGTGTTTAGGGAATGTTATTTATTAACGTTTAATTTGAAACTAGCATGTACCAAATGCTCACCTTCTGGAAATTTTATTGAATAGACCCGGACCTTCCTAATTAACAATATGATTTAATATTTCGTCTTATTTAACAATGTATAAAGTGTATCTGATATATTTGTAACTTTTTTATATATATTTTTTTCATTTAACACATAATACACATAGGCATAAGAGAACTCGCATAATTCGAATACAAAGACAAAAGATATTAAATCTAAATCAACAATTCAGATATTAATTAAATTCATTTAAAATAACTAAGATCCTGTTATTATACATGCTTCATTCTGGACGTTAATTAACGTATTCGATTGTTTAAGACTCCCAAAAAGTGGCTAAGAAAGTAAAATGATCTATTAATCAGGCTATATTAAACTGTTAAGTAAATAGAAAATATATAAAATTCATTTAAAAGAAAAAAAACTATACCAAATGACATTTTTAATAATAAGTAGTAGTAGTAGTATTCTTAATTACACACATTTAAATACATAAAAATAACAACATCGAATCGAAATGTTAAAACCAATAAAAGTAAAAAATACTTAGCTCATCAGATATTTTGTCAGGATGTTTAAAAATCAAATGGGGGGCTCGTAGCCGTATATATATTAATTTAACAGTTACAGACGCCAGCGCCCATTTAAGACATTTTGTCATAACCTTAAACATTTGAAAAAGTTTAATATAAGGAAATAGTTTGAGAGATACCAAATTCTTAAATATATTAATATCAACCATAACATACACATTTCTATTCAACTTATTAAGTATAAAAACAATAAAAATGGCTTCTGCTAATATATATATATGTATATGTATATATTTGTTTTAAATTTAAAAATGCGATTGTAGTGACGGCCATTTTGAATATTAATTTTTATTCTGATTTATTCTATTACTTATTTATATCCTTTTATATTAAAATTGGTCAAAATTAACTTGCAATAGGCAAATTTATTAATTTTATAGAATGTTGAAGTTGATAAAGTAGTTTTGATTCTACCCATTAATTGCAATTTCAGTACACATGAAAGAAAATAATTAAGAAAATTTTATTATTATCCAACCAGTAACAATAAAATAAAGATATCGTTTCAAAACAGTGACTGTAACCAGCAAAGTCCTGTGTTAACAAGACGGACATCAACAAGAATACAGGATCACTTTCTGTAAGTTCGTAAGTTATATTACAAAAGAGGATTTTATATTTATAAATGTGATGAGTACGTAGGTTGAATATAACGGATTGGTCGTAATTTACTATTATCTTAAAGTTGAACAAGAAACCAGTAAATCATGCTTAATGAAGCATGGTTAGTCCATATTATATATATTTTAATTATGTTGAAAGCTTACTCAGCGAAGTCGAATGATTATATAAAAAGTCTATATTTAGTTTATGAAGTTATAAAGAACTTTTTCGATAACTTTCTTTATTATGTCGACAAGAAATATAAGCACACTTTTCTTGCAGCTTTAGTTAACTTTTGCTAACTTTTGCGGTGAACCAGTTTGGGTTTTAGTAGATTGATTAACTTTTCGT
The DNA here is from genome assembly GCA_918358695.1 of Melinaea menophilus ssp. n. AW-2005. Classification (NCBI taxonomy): domain Eukaryota; kingdom Metazoa; phylum Arthropoda; class Insecta; order Lepidoptera; family Nymphalidae; genus Melinaea; species Melinaea menophilus. The sequence goes on along the minus strand of OU911054.1, from coordinate 7,951,422 downwards.
CTCATAATATTAACCTCTTCAAATTTCTTAAACAGATAAATAAGTTAATTATAAAACTCTAAATGAAATATTGGTATAAAAATCAATTTAAATTTACATTGATGTACAATTAAATAATTAAAAACAATATAAATAATGAGGCTTAAACAAGAAAGGAACTGATAGGCTAATATTTCAATAAAATAAATATAAAGTCAAACTCAGAGAACAGTGGAACTTGTCAAATATACTTCGAAAACTATTGATCAGAAATCCATTCTGATATTATCCAATAGTCGAGAGCAAATTTTCGAGAACTAGATTGCATACAAAAGTGTTGAAACTAAAGTGCTTCTACAATTTGTTACAAAGTTGTAAATGTATTTGTGCTGCGACAACTGTGTAGATTCTGGAATCCTGTTAGGACTTGTCCTGTTCACGTTGATGATGTTTTGGTTATTTATTTATTTAAATACATATTAAATAGATTCAAAAAAGGTAAAGCAAATAACATTAATTTAGTATTAAATGCCATATGATTCACAATTTGTTTTAATTTTTATTATTATAATTTATATATGTTTATTTATTCAAATTGATACACATAACTATTTATGTGTGTCATATTTTGGCCTTTATGTGATTTACATTTCTAGATACCCTTATAGAACAGCTTTACCCAGATATTTGGAGATAAATTTGGGCTTTGGGTAGCTGCCAATACGTAATAGTATTGCTAATAAATTATAATGTTTGCTTTTATTTATGTAATGTTTTATATTAAAAATGGTCATTTATTATTTATTACATGTACCTACTATTAAACCTGCATCATTGTACTCAGTAACTATATAGTACAGAATTAATAATTAAGTTTTCAAAGTAAGGCTTATTAATGAATTTTATATTTAAATATTGCTTCGTTAGAGAGTCGGGCTCAAAAATTAATTATTTAAATTTCAAATTAATTGTCCCAATTTTAACCCGGACCCGAAGGGCCCAACATGCCAAAGCTTAATTAGATAGAATGTAATAAATTCTCTCTTAAACGGCAAACCTTGGGAAATTCTTGTATTTATAATTACCAAAATGTTATTAATTTATTGTTGTTATAAAGGCGTATTCTGGAGAATATTGTATATTTTAAAAACTTCAAAGAAACAGAGTAGAGACTTTCCATAATTTTGTTTATCCATTATATTAATTACTAAGGTGAAATATATATTTAAAATTTATGTACAGCAATTATAAAAATATTTCAAACTAAAACATCATATCTTAATCACGGATTATCCTTTTCTTATTATTAATTATTATTAGGACGGCTTATCGAATTGATTGCGATGGTTCTAGTTGTTCGCACATTGCTCACTAAATATATAGACGTTTGTGAAACAGACCAGAACAGTGATCACAATAAAAAAAAACCCGACTGAGTTTGTTGTGTGGTTCTTCTCAGACCAGGGCGCGTTTGAAACCCACGTAATCTTATTTAGATTGGAGAGTGTTTTTTTTTTTTTTTTTTTTTTTTTTTTTGTTTGTCTCTGCTGTTAGCCCTACTGGCCATGACAGCGTCACCGGAGTAATGGACGGGTGCAGAGACCCGCCCTTGAAAAGGGGGGGCCTGAAGGGCCCCAGGGGAACGCGCGTCCTGAGGGCGCCTCCTGTGAGGCTCGGACCACTGCTCAGGACACCGTTAGGTGGGAAGCGAGGGTTGGATGTGGGTTAGAATTTGACACTAACGTCCTCCGACGGCAGAACGCCGGAGCAACGTGCTTGGATGGGGGCCTCGTCTTCGCCGGCGAAGACGCTGTGTGTGTGTGTGTATGTGTAGTATTTATGTTCGCTTTGCCGCTTTTACGTAGCGTTCCCTAACGTAATCGCGTCGTCCGGGTCGAAAAGTACCGACTTGGGTCTTCTCTTTCTGACTTTAGGAGTCTTACGGGCCGTGTATCCTGTGGCCTTAACCACCAGCGGGTTTGGGTGTCCCACAGCATTGTCAAAGTAGCTTTTGGAGAGCCCCTTGAAATACTGTGCGATCGTCGGTAGATCTAAGTCTCTGTGCAAGTCGATATTACGCATATACCACGGTGCTCCAGTGGCGAGCCGCATGAATCTGTTCTGAAGCACCTGAAGGGGCTTCAGGTTCGCGTGAGCGAAGGCAACGCTTGCATAGGACATGACGGAGCGTATGCAGGCTTTGTAAAGTGTGACCTTATTTCTAAGGGACATTTTACTCCGCTTGCCTAACAGGGGATAAAGTCGCCCTAGGATAAAGGCCGCTCTGTTGCGAACGTCCTCGATATGTGAAGTGAATACTAGCTGTTGGTCCAGCGTTACTCCTAGGTACTTGGCCTTGTTTTTCCAAGGAATCGGTTTGTCAAAGAGTTTAATCTCCGGGCCCCTTGTGGATCGTGACCGTTCAAAGAGTACCGCGGTGCTCTTCTCCGGGTTCACCTCAATCCTCCATTTCCGAAACCAGTTCCCGAGGGAGTCGGCTGCGGATTGGAGGCGTTGAGAGATCTCATAAGGATCCCTTGAGGATGTGTAAATTGCGGTGTCATCCGCGAACATTGCTAATTCTACTTTATAACGCGGCCTAGGAATGTCGCTGGAGTAAATTGAAAAGAGAATTGGTGAGAGGACTGAACCTTGAGGGACGCCTGGCCTGATGGGGCGGGGAGTCGACATTACGCCTTCTACTCTGTAGCGGAAGGAGCGATTCGACAGGAAGTCCCGTATGATTAGTACGAGTCTGTCCGACACCCTGAACTGGTATAGCTTGTATACCAGTCCATTGTGCCAGACCCTGTCGAATGCCTTCGCTACATCGAGGAAGAGCGCTCCTGTCCTACGTAGCTTGCGGCACAAAGTGGCCCCAGAAAGGATGTGCTCCGTGAGGCGTTGCACCTGGTGGGAACTGGAATGATAGGCTCGAAAGCCAAACTGCTCATTTGGGATGATGTTCAGTCTCTCTACTTCTGACTTAAGTCTACTGAGGATAATCCTCTCATAGATTTTCCCTAGGGAACTAAGGAGACTAATTGGACGGTAACTAGTTGGAAGATTCCGGGGCTTACCCGGTTTGTGAATGCCTATCACTATGGCCTCTTTCCACTGGGCCGGAAACCGGCAACCGGCCAGTAGAGCATTAAAAATATTAACCATTAGGTAAAGCAAAGGAGGCGGAAGGAGTTTGATCACTTTGTTGGTGATCCTATCTGATCCTGGCGACTTTTTGGCGTGAAGCGCCTTAACTAGGTTCGTTACCTCTTCGAGGTTCGTTTCCTCTATGGCGGGACCTGCTGGTGGTTGAGAGCACATGACTCGAACAGTGTTGTCGACGACTTCGACATGTTCGCGTTCGACCGGTTGCGTGCTAATGTTACACTGGCTCTCTAGGCTGTCGGCTAGACATTCCGCTTTGTCTCGGTCGTCGAAGGCGGGCGTGGAGTTAGGTCTATCGAGCGGGTTGGAGAGTGTTGTGAGTGAGGGCTTATATTAATACATACGATATCAAAATAGGCCCTTCTGTCACTTCCATTTGAGGTACACAAGTGACAGGAATACAAACAAAGTAATAAAATTTATTTATGTATGATAAAATGTCCCTTAAATATAATGTGCAAACGATTTATTTTGGCATAATATATATTGTATAAAAATTTCAGAGTCCTAAAAATAAAATTTCCAATCAAATGTGTGGGTAATCAAAATGACATTTGTTGACTTTTCAATGAAAGTTTACAATGATAATATATGAAAAATGATACTAGAATTTTTTTTTTTTTAATGTTTTGGTTTAGGATTTTTTCCTTCTTTTGTAGACTACTTTTTATATTGTCTATACATTATTTTTATTATTTTTTTAAATATATTATATGTCAGAATATGTGAAAAGTTGTCGTCTTGTTTTAGTATTCATAGTTTTTTGTGAGATTTTGAATGGGTTTTTGACGGTTTCTGGATTTATATTTACAATCTACCTGAAAAGTGGCGCCAGTGCTGGAGTAAAATTTTAGGGTTTATTACGAGTTTTACCCTAATGACTTTGTAGTTTACTTACCTAAAGACTTTTAGGTTAAGACTCCGTATCAACTGCATATCAATTCACTTAATCAACCTTAATTAAGTTATTTTAATTTATTTATATTTATTTTCAACATTATTAATTTTTACTAAAAGAAAAGAGACATAAAATTAACGTAACTGTTATTGTAAAAAATAAATTAGATAATTAAAAGTAAATCGACAATTGATCTTACCTGTCAACTAGAAGCATTAAAATAATGTATAGTAGAAATGCAATAAATATTTAATTAATAAACAATAACTCTTAAACATACGAATACTACATCGTAAACTGAAACAAGAAACTGCTTTACAAACTACAAATGGGACTTAGTTTGAATTCTGCATTTATGCAAATTAACTCAGTTCTATAATTAGGTTAATATCCTTAATGGCGTCGTTATGTACCCGATTTGCTTCAACGATCTTATAAATATGTTTTTATTATAAATTATAATATAATTACTTTTCTAATCGAATAAATACCTATTTAGGTAAACATTATCATTTACATCCCTAAAGGATTTCAGAAATTGCAATATAATTAATTACCTACAAAACCGGAACAATAAATATAATAACTTGAAATATGACAACATATTTTATGCAAATAAATAATAATAAATTAATTACGAAACTTAACATATTTCACTAAAATCCTATTAATTTAATATATAAAAGGTCTGTGAAGAGAATTGTTAGTCTTTCACGTATAAACAAATTAATAGATGTTTGTAAAATTTTATAATAATATAACTTATACCTCAGAATAACACCGACTATAATTTATATAAGTATTATATAAAAGGAGATAAATATATTGATATGTGTCAAGATAATAAAAAACTCACTCATCTGCGAGCTGATTTGGGCTGAGCTGTAAAAACATAAAAGTAATGCTAATGTCATGTATGGTGTCTACAAGAGTCGGCGTTAGTGTATATCTCTCTTTTATGTGTACGTTATTATCAACAAAATATTTAAATACTAGGATCCGCCAACCGTGCGCGGCGGATGTTGAGCTGAGCTCCTCTCCTTTCATCTGAATAGTTACAGGAAATATCGATTTATTAGGACTAATTGTCACCTTCTAGCTCAGCACATTGCTTGCACACGTAGGGCAGCTCTAATGTATTGTTTATGGCAGAAATGATTTTTTTTTTTGATAACTTTTGAATGGCTAAACATTTTTCAATCTGTTTTTGCTATAACATCCGCGTTCGGCTCAAACATACATGAGAAAATTTTTAACTAAATATCTCGTCGCATTCTGGAGACAACTAACCACAAAAAAGGTCTCCCAAACGGTTAAGAGCTTCGCTAACGCTCAGCTCAATAAATATGATAAAAGTTGATACCTTATTGGCAAATAATATTTTGTATTTAACGTATTTATTTTAATTATCATATATATACTTTTCTTAGAAAAACTTTACGAACTTTTGAAGTTTTTCAACCTTTTAGGTTATATGCTGTTACATTTTTTTTGTGAAAATTGTGAAAACCTTTCTATTAAATCCTAAATTGTCAAGTTGATTTTCCAAGGAACATTATTTTTTTTGCAACAGATACATTATCAACAGCCTTCACGAACTAGATCTGATCTCTTATTTCAGGAAACAAGAATAAGTCTCATGGTACCAAATCAGGGATGTAAAGCAAATAATCCTAAATATTTCTGGGTTGGTGTTTAGGAAATATCCTGTACAGATCGCGAAGTGCGCGGGCACCACGTCGTTAACGGTTTTTGGATTAAAAGCCTTAAAGAAACTTTTAAGAAGAATTTGATAGTATATCATTCTGAATTGATTCTCCTTTGGTTTTATTAAAAAAGTTGATACTTAATGTTAGTACTCTGTAAAAAAAAAAACTTGCTATCACAATGTGTGCAACGCTTTTCGATCGTTTTACATTCAAAGTTGGTTAGAAATATGTTGGTTTGTTGATTAGTTTTGAAACAGCTATATTTTCTCTGACCCTTTATTTTTGGAGCATTTTTTTAAACCCAAAATCATCTGTTATGATATCATAAATGTATTGGACAGAATTTGTTTCGAATTTTCTGATTTGTCGGGTAATAATTACATACATAATTTCCCTTAAACAAAGGTGGTTATGTAAAATAATATAAACACTACCAGATTTATTTTATAGATTATGCTGAATATCCGCTTATGTCATTCTCTGTTTTAGGTTAACCGAATTTTTCACGTGCAGCAAGTTTTCTTCCGTAACAGTTCAACATAAAATGATCACTTCTTCATATATTAAATTCTGGTAACCTCATTTAAATTCGGTATACCAGCAGTAGGCAGTAGACTCTAGAATGCGCCTTGTTCATAAAAACTAAATAAACCTTTTTAAAGATTTATCTTTCCAAATTGGACTTAAAGTCTAAAAAATCATTGCAGAAAAATGTCCTTTGTTACACACGAGTGTCATAAAAAAGTTGATAGAAAAAAAATTGAAGAGAAATTTAAATTTGGAATGGAGTTCGGATTGGAAATTTGAATTTTCATATTTGAAAAATTTTATTTGATTTTGGTTATTTCATTTCATATATAGAAACTTTTTGTACAAAATTTTCTCGTCTGTATAATTAATTGCATTTCTTTATCATTTTTAAGTCAAATTAATGATATATAAATTAAGAGATGGAAAAGAAGGAAATTAAAATAAACTAAAAGGTTTATTTACAAATTCGAATTTTTCCATAAAATTGTTAAAACATCCTGTAAACAAACAACTGTTATGATGTGTTTTTCTTGGTACTATTATTGATGTGCCAACTTCCTATAATCTCAAGACAAGAATCTTAGATTCAGGTTGGAATCCTGTTCAGTTTTAATGAGAAAAATGACAATAAAAGTATACTAAAAACCAAATTGATATTTTTATTTAATTTAAAAAATGTGTTATGATCAATCATTAAAAAATCATGAGTACTTCAAGTTATTTTTGGTATCAGGTTTCATGCTATCTAGTTTTAAAAGCAGAGATACCTTTACTTATGCAAGGTAAAAAATATAATAATAATATTATAGCCTTTTCGTGCGCATTAATTATACTATTATGTAAAGCAAATCCAGCATTATGAAATTACTGTTTCCCAGTAGTAACTCTAAAATGCTAGTAACGCATATAATAATTAGGTTTTTGAATACAAATAGGTATCAGAACAAAGTTCTGCATAATATTTTAATTTCTTGGTTATATATATATATATATATATATATATATATATATATATATATATATATATATATATATCTTTTTAGTTACAAAAGACAATCGTACTCTGTATCTATTTTCCTTTTCTTTCCTGTTTTTCTTTTGTAGAACACGTTATCCTGTTTCTTTATAATAGTCGACAAAGGAACTATCTTGTGTATTCAAATATGCCATTCTTTTATGTATTAGAATAATTGAAACTGTTATAATATTAAATACTATAACATTAAATAAATAAAAATTGTTTCATTTACAGAATTAACCTATAATACAAATTGATAAAATTTAAGTTGTTTTACATTGTGGGCTGAGATCTTAATTTACAATCAAAGCTTTTAATGTCAATAATCTTTAAAAAAAATCATAGAAATTAATATAGTATATCTATTTATTTTCAACATATCGCTAAAATGAATAATAAAAAGTAGAATACAACATAACCATTTGAATAATTGCCTTTACGTGAGGTGGTATTACATTACAATCGTAAAAACTTCAAAGTTAACTCCCATAAACAAATGTATAGCGTTATATATCGTTAAGTCTCAAAGACGATAGGATGGGTACCACATGGGTGCCCATTGACCTAGCATCTATTTGCCCAGAACAACAGGCATCATTAACACAATGTTCTCCTGCCGGGTTTATGTTTTTATCCCTGGTTACCCGGTTATTTGGTGGTGTAACTTATAGTATCGATTATCCAAAGCAAAATCCATATGCCAGTCCAGTTCAGTCCAGTCAGCGGACATATTCTGCTCAAACTGATTCAACAAATGAAAAAGAAAAGAACAGAACATCGACAAGGAGGAGAAAATACAAATACGACTTTATAATTGTTGGGGCTGGATCAGCTGGCTGCGTTTTGGCCAACAGATTATCAGAAGTTAAGCAATGGAAAGTGAGTCTAAAGTTTTTGATCATTCATTTAATAAATATAAATATTGTTGATTTATAAACTTGCTTTTTAACCCAATTTTCTCCGCTGAACCCCAAAAAAATGTATGTGTTACAATACATATTTATAAAAAATGGTGAAAGTAATCTGGTTCATGTTATTATTGAGTCACACATATAATACTTAAACTGCTATAGTAATTAATAATTTTATTTTTAAACTAAATTCCGAATCTATGTTTTTTTATAAAAATATAATAATAAACAATATATGCGTATATATTTTACATAGAAATAAACGTATATTTAAATATGTTTTAATTATTTCAAGTTTCTAGTTAGCCAATTGAATATATATTTTTAACAGATCGATTGAAACTTTTAAAATTTTATAAAATAGTTGAATAACTTGGGTCTTTCATAAGACACAACAACAGTTTGTGTATTTAATTTGTGTATTTCACTATTTTAATTGCCTAATAAATTAAAAAAGTTAATTACCTAATGTAACAATATTTATTTTATCAATTTACTTAATTAGTCATTTAAAAATTTTCGATTAAATCAGACAGTTTTGATTCCATTAAAACTTTAGGTACTATTGTTAGAAGCAGGCATTGAAGAACCGGATGTGACGATGGTGCCTTCACTTGCACCAACACTAGGAGGATCCAATATTGACTGGGGTTATAGAACGCAGCGAGAACCTCTGACCTGCAGATCAATCAGAGGACAAACCTGTGCGTGGCCAAGGTTAATTTACTATTCTTCCGAATTGAATAATAACTGAAATATAACTCAAATCTTGTTTGAAATTCATTTCCAGAGGCAAAACTATGGGTGGTTCCAGTGCTATTAACTACATTATCTACATGAGAGGAAATAGGCTTGATTACGATCACTGGGCCGATTTAGGAAACCACGGTTGGAGTTATAGTAAGGTAATTTATATGCTATTGAGTAAATTAGTTTTAGTTTTATTTCTATTATCGATCAATAAAATATCAATACAATTGAATAATATAAAAAAATTTAAAGTTTAAATTTTTTCAAATACATTTTTCAGCTTTTACCTTACTTCAAGAAATCAGAAAACAATCGCGCTGTTGAAAGTTACGATACACATTATCATGGAGTTGGAGGACCTATCACTGTAGAGAGATTCCCATATCTTGATGCTACCACTGTTATGTTATTCGAAGCTTTTAAAGAATCTGGTTTGCCGGTAGTAGATTTAACAGGAAAAAATAATATTGGAACAAACATAGGTTTATCGACTTCCAGAGACGGACGAAGAATGTCTACAAATGTAGCATATATTAAACCAATACGCAATATAAGATCTAACATTGATATTGTAGTAAACGCTTTTGCTACTAAGTTAATTATAGACCCTAAAACCAAAACAGCTTTAGGCGTCACTTACGTTAAAAATGGCATTACTTACAATGTATTTGCTAAAAAAGAGGTTATAGTGAGTAGTGGTTCACTAAATTCCCCGAAACTACTCATGTTATCGGGGATAGGGCCCAAAGCTCATTTAGAAAGCCTGCGCATACCGGTTATAGTCAATTTGGCAGTTGGAAGAAACTTACAGGATCATGTTACTACTGAAGGTTTAGTTATTGCTCTATCGAATAAAACTTCAACTCTAATAAACTACCAAGATATTTTTCAGAAGCTTCAGGAGTACCACCAACAGGGACCTATTAAAAATGGTCCATTATCTACAACAGGATCTCCTAATAGTATCAGTTTCATTAAAACTAAATACGCTTCTGTAAATGCGCCAGACGTTCAAATTCTCTTCGATGGTAAAAATGTTAAGGAATTCTATTCGGATCCACAAACTTATTTGGAAACCAATATAAATCCACTGACTTTTTATAATGGTATTACAAGTAAATCAATTTTGTTAACACCCAAAAGCAGAGGAGTTATCTTACTTAATAATACGGACCCTGTTAATGCGCCGCCTTTGATATATCCAGGGTTTTTCACAAAGAAAGAAGATATGGATGTTATGGTTGAGGGATTACGTTATGCTGTTAGCTTAGAAAAAACAGAAACCTTTAAACGAAATGGTGCTCATTTTGTCAGGGTTCCTATGAAAAATTGTGAAAGTTACATTTGGGGATCTTATGATTATTTTGCTTGTATACTTATACAATACACTTCTACCCTATTCCATCCAGTGGGTACTTGTAAAATGGGTCCAGCTTGGGATAAAGAAGCCGTTGTTGATTCAAGGTTACGAGTTTATGGAGTTAATAGATTGAGGGTAATTGATGCCTCCATAATGCCATTTATAGTAAGAGGAAATACAAATATACCAACTGTTACAATAGCAGAGCGAGCCTCTGATATGATTAAAGAAGATTATCTTATAAAATAAAATCAATTGTTCTTTAAAATGTTTTGAGGTATGGGATATAGTAAGAATTTACAGATATTTTAATATCTTCTTCTTTTTACATATTATTACTAGTAAGGTGTTATATTTATTTAATTATTGATCAGCGTAATAAAAAAGATATTAATAATTATATGAATTTTAAGTTTCATTTTAATAAATGATTTAATTATATTTGCTTATTCTTTTATTTCATTATGTGGCCTTAATGGTATTAACAGCACGCTCTAGTGCTTACACGTAAACTCCTATAGTTTATTTCTTAAAAGATTTTATTTTTTAATATATTCAGTGAATATAGCATACAAATACACAGAAATACATAAGAAAATTATAATATATACTATATACTATATTACTAATATATATACAATTGATTATGCGGTAACAATATGTACGTAATCGTAACCTGATAAGTGCTATCATGCTTAGATTAGGTTTTGTTAAATAATTGTGTCCGAATCGAATTATAGAATTAATGTTTTAAGGTAGGTAGATAAACAATTCCAGTAGAACCTCCATTTCTCAACACTTGTATGTAAACTCAGCGCGGCCGTCTTTGTAATTAATTTAAAAAGTAAGACAAAAGACAAGACAAAAACATAAATGATAATCGTAAAAATAGCTTCTCATGTCTTATTTAATATTTATACGCCAAATAAAAGTTATAAAAATAGAGAAAGACACATGATAAATACACGAAATAAAAACGAACTCCTAACGTCTAAATTTCGTCTTCAACAAGTTATCAAATCCTTTAAGGTCTTGAGTGTACGCATATACTATAAAGTTTCACAAAATATCCCAGATTTTCTTTTTCTTAGTTTTAAATCTAAAATTAAAAGTATATTTTCCAATAAATCCTACAATAGCATTCAATAAATTTCAAATTATCATAATGTGTGAAACTTAAGTTGTTGATTCAGTGGCAGGGTTGATATTAAAATATATACATCAAACATTTTTTTTTTTTTTTTTTTTTTTTTTTTTTTTTTTTTTTTTATGGAATAGGAGGGCAAACGAGCTGGCGGGTCACAGATGATTTGTGATCACCGCCGCCCATGGACTCTTGCAACATCCGAGGATTTACAGGAGCGTTGCCGGCCTTGAAGGTGGGAGTAAACGCCTTTTTTGAAGGTACCCAAGTCGTACCGATCTGGAAATACCGCCGAAGGGAGTTCGTTCCACATTCGAGTGGTACGAGGAAAAAATGTACTTGAGAACCGCACAGTGGTGGATCGCCACGCATCCAGGTGGTAGGGATGGTATTGGAGGCGATGGCGCGCTGTGCGGTGATGGAATTCGGCGGTAGGCATCAGATCGAATAGCTCTTCGGAACACTCCCCGTGGTAAATGCGGTAGAAGACGCACAGAGATGCAACGTCTCTACGCAATGCCAAAGAGTCCAGCCGTTCACAGAGCACCGGGTCCCCGACAATCCGAACGGCTCTCCGTTGTACGCGGTCAAATGGTAGAAGCTGATATTGGGGTGATCCGGACCAGAGATGAGAACAGTACTCCATGTGTGGCCGGACTTGCGCTTTGTAAAGCGCAAGTCTTTGGCCAGGATTGAAGTACTGCCTCGCTCTATTGATCACGCCCAATTTCATCGAGGCCAACTTGGCCTTGCTCTCCAGATGACCACGAAACCGACAGTCACTCGAAATGTCGAGACCAAGTATTCTGATACTTGGCGAGGCAATAAGGGGAGTGCTCTCGAAGAGCGGTGATACGACAAATGGGGTTTTCTTAGTGGTAAACGCGCAAACCTGTGTCTTCTGGGGATTGAACTGAACGTGGTTCAGTTCACCCCACTCAGAAACTATCCCTAAGGAAGTCTCTATAGAAGACACAAGTTTCTTTCGGCACTCGTCGACGTTTTCCCGAGAGAGACCTGCACGGCCGGAATATACCGCATCCCCAGTACTGTCATCCGCATAACAATGTATGTTGGAGATATCCAACATATCATTGATGTGCAGGAGGAACAGAGTTGGGGATAGCACGCAGCCTTGGGGTACACCAGCGTTCACGGGCTTGGGGTCCGAGCAAAAACCGTCGAGAACGACCTGTATGCTCCGCCCAGTGAGGAAGCTGGTGATCCACTTGCATAAACTCTCGGGAAGCCCATAGGAAGGTAGCTTCGAAAGAAGCCCCTTGTGCCATACACGATCGAAGGCTTTCGCCATATCCAGACTAACTGCCAGACCCTCTCCCTTGCTTTCAATAACAGCTGCCCAACGGTGCGTAAGATATAACAGAAGATCACCAGCCGATCGACCATGGCGAAAGCCATATTGCCGGTCATTGACCAACTGGTGATCCTCGAGGAAGGTTAGGAGCTGCTTATTGATGATACTCTCCATTACTTTGGAGAGAAGAGAGGTAATGGCGATAGGTCTGTAGTTAGCTGGGTCCGAGCTATCACCTTTTTTAGGGATCGGATGGACAAGGGCACGCTTCCATGAGACCGGGACTACGCCTTTAAGGTAGGAGTACCGAAATAGACGCGTTAGCACTGGTGTCAATTCAGGGGCACATGTTCGTAGCACAACTGAAGAGATACCATCTGGACCACTCGACTTATGAACTTCCAAGGAAAGGAGGGCTTTTCGGATGAGTTTTTGCCGAAAAACTATTTCCGGCATTAAGCTCGGACACCGCGGGATGATAGGCGGTGTCTTCCCCTGGTCGTCCAAAGTCGAGTTTGAGGCAAAAAGAGTGCCCAAGAGATCGGCTTTCTCTTTTGCCGTGTAGGCCAGAGAGTCGTTCCCAGTGTGCAATGGCGGTAGGGATGGCTGACAAAAGTTTCCCAGCGTGGCTTTAGACAGCGCCCAGAACTTGCGCGTGCCAGGCGGGTACTTTGCCAGCTGATCCCCTATTTTGACGACATGCTTGAACTTTGCTCTAGCAATTTTCCGTTTGAAGAATCTGGAGGCACGATTATATTTCCTCTTCAGAACTCTAGAGTTCGGATCCTTAGTGACTAACGCATTAGCCCAAGCTTGATACGCCTGCCGTTTGCCAGCTGCTGCAGCCCTGACAGACGCATCAAACCAAGGCCGCGATCTGCCACCAAGTGGTACCACAGAGCTTGGTACAAATAGTTCCATGCCCTGAAGTATCACATCAGCTACAGCCGCAGCGCAGTCACTAGGATCATTGGAAGAGAAACAAATCGGCCCCCATGGGTAGGATGCAAAAAAGGACCGCATTCCATCCCAATCCGCTGACTTGTAGTGCCAAACGCGTCGAGTCGCGGGTCTTGTGCGAGCTGGGCGTTCAATGGGCACTACACTCCGTACCAGGCAATGATCAGAGGACCCTAAGGGAGCCTCGACAGTGACCTGGTACTTTCCGGGATGTGTAGTCAGCAGAAGATCCAACAAAGAGGGCATATGGCTGTCCACGTCCGGTAGACGAGTGTGCGTCTTTACCAGCTGGGACAGACCATTTGCCAGAGCAAAGTCAAACACAGATCTCCCCGCGTAGTCGGTGGCACGTGACCCTAGCCAATCGGCATGGTGCGCATTAAAGTCCCCGAGGACTACGACTTCGGCGGAGGGAATCTGTGAAAGCAGATCGTCAATCTTCGCCTGAACATGGCCCAAGAGTTGAACCGTTTCTGCATTACCACTATGGGACCTGTAGAGGCACGCGTAGACTCTGACATGGTCGTCCATGTCCACGCGCAGCCAGAGTACGGACAGGTCCCGACCTTCAAAAACCTGAAGGCGACGGTAGCAGATATCCTCCCTTATGAACACAGATACCCCGGCGTGTGGTATAAAATGGTGTTCTAGTTTATACCCGGGGTATGACAGGTACGCTGTGTCGCTAGGTTGAGATATCTGCGTCTCCGTCAGAAACAACAAGGCGGGCTGCGCCGTCTCTAGGTGATAGTGGACGGCGTTCAAGTTGGAATGAAGTCCCCGGATGTTGCAAAAGTCCACATTTAGAGTGGGTCGGGGTGCCGCTGCGTTGACTCGTCGTTTGCCCTCAAAAAACACAAAAGGCGATACTTTGCCCGCCCCAGATACGACGGGCAGCCCGAGCAAAATCCGAGAATCATTTCCCCGATTTTGCTCGGGGAGGGGGTCCCCGGCTTCATCAAAGCCGGTACCCTCCTGGGGTATTTTTCTTTTCGGCATCGCTTTCATGTTTGGCGGGGGGGGGGGGGGGGGTTGGGCTTCCGGATTCTCTCACTCACCGACGGAACATAACCAAATGAGTTTGATTACTACACGTCGGTCTTCTGTGAGAGGGTGGTCCTTCCCCGGTCGAGCCAGCCCAATACGAGCTGCAGTCAGTTAACTGCAGCTTGGCTCTACCACCGTATAAAAAACCGTATAAACATTGTTAAATATCATTGTGAAAAAGTGTAGAGAGGACTGTTGAGTGTCTGACCGGCTCTTTTCAGTAGAGTGGCAATGCGAGTCAGTGGTAGCTTACCCACTGACTGACTACAGTGACCTTTTTAATGCAATAATTTTCTCAATAATACTTGCAAAAGTACTTTTAAATGCTCACTTGAATAAAGATATTTTGAATTTGAATTTGAAATGTGTGTACTGAAATAATTACGATTTCACTGACTGTTACCGGAATACCTAAAATGGTGACATCGACGTGATCAATGGGGATGTAATATGCAGCCGACGTAATTAAGAGGGATGTAATAAATAGCCGATGTCATTTGCTATTGAAATATCATAATGATTTGTTCTGAACCTGTGTGTACGCATCATGATTTTCAACGCCCCAGAAAAATATACAGGACCAGCCCGGGAAGAAATGCAGAACCATACCAGAACCAAATGCATCTTTTATATTATTTATAGCTTCAGTAATGGAAAAACACGAAATAATGAATTATAGCGTACTAGCTGCTATCATAACAAGCTCCTGACAAGAAGCAACAACTACAGATTTTTCAATTTGAAACCATAGCTACATCACAAAATATAAGCAACGGAGCCAAATATGATTTGGTTATTACAAAATTAGGATGCGATTCGCTCCAGCATGTCAGTGAAAAATGTTTCTGTCCCCCTGACCATAATAAGTACGACCATAAGTATTTCATTTTCTTTATATACTGTTTTCATACAGTATTCTATGAAATAAATTTATTTTTAGGAGGATGGTAAACTAGCGTACACACTCCGAAACTTGTGTTTTTTTGGATTAAACTAAACAAATTTCACACATTATGAGACTAATCCTAAGGTGGTTTATATAAAAGACACAAGTTTCTTTCGGCACTCGTCGACGTTTTTCCATGAGAACTTTTTCATGGCTGAAATATACTGCGTCATCTATCAGTCCCATAAGAATGTATGTTATAAATATTTTGCATATCACATATGTATAGTAGATACAGAGTTGGGGATAACACACAACCTTGGGGTACAGTAACACTTAGCGACTTTCGGTCCGAGCAAAAACTGACTAGAACGATCTTTATAAGAGAAAGAAAATGTCAGGCGATAGACCCGTGTTTACAATTCAACAACATTCAAGTCAGAAATCTCAAAAATTTGTAAAATTTCTTTAACAAATGAGTTAGAAAATAAGACATAAATAATAAATAATAAATCTAAAATAAAATTTTGTAATACTGATGATAAGTAATTTATACCACACAAAGTGGTCATGTTAGTAAAATCTACAACGATTTTTGCATCGTTTGTAGTTAATTTAGGTCACAATATTTTTATTAAATATAATTTTATTCATTTTTAAAATATTCTTTATTATTACACTAATATTTTCTTGTTTTTTTATATTCATGTTCATAATTTTTAAACAATTCTTATATAACGTTTTTGCAGTCTCAACAAAATTATATAACAAACCTATAGGTTGCAAATTAATTAAATTAACAGTCTCATTGTGTTGTCTTCTGATATTGTATGTATTAGTTTTGTTACTGAAAAGACAAGTTTCGTTTTGACAATTAGTTTTAATATATTTATTTATATAAAAATATCAACATGAACGTAATTGCAACCTTATAAGTGTGACACCGCAACGCGCTTACCTTAGGTTTTATTACAGTGTCTTGTCCGAACCTCATTCGAGAATATATGTTTATACTGAAATAATTATGATTTTACTGACTCTTACCCAAATACCTTAAATATAAATATCAATTTGAGTAACAAAAAAAACAGATATTCGTATTGTAGAATGCTAATAGAATTCCATAAAATTTTAACATCTGCACTCGTTCATATCTTCGATATAAAAACATTTTAAATTATTGCCTAAGGAACAATGTACTGTAACTAACTACGTCTACTTACTATTTTTATTCGGTTTGTAGTAAAGATACTAAATGTATAGTCTTGAAAATTTTGACCATTAAAAAGAATATGAATTACGACGGAAACAAGATTGCAAAAACGAAACAGAATCATATTAACATCTGCGGGACTAATAGGTTAAATAACCTTTATCTAACTTACAAGTAACATAATATTAGTTTATTAATATATCTGTCTCTATAATTCATTTAGCAATTTCTTTATTGCAGTGATTGTTGGTATTAAATCATCAAACCTAATATATTCTCATTCTTAGAAGATATCTTGCAAAACCTAGAATTAATGATATATCATAAAAACATTATCTACGTAATTGTAATTTATACTTTCAAAATTAAATAAATTTGAATTAGATTAACATGGAATTTCTACACTACCACTGATCACATATATTTCAAAGGAAGAGCGGCTGTATTTGTGAAATTTTTGATAAGTTATCATTAATAACTTTTGTATCATTCCCCACCCACGTCGTTTATGATACACGTCAAAGAAACTGTTTGTATTTTTAAAATAGTTTTTTTTAATTAAATTGATAATGATATAAAATTTGGTTTTTATGATTTTATTATATTTACAAATATATAAAGTTTAAGTTGTTTAAGTTTGAAGATCAAGATTATAATTTGTCGTTGGTACTATAGGATTAAATTTAGTTACCTTAAAGCGATTAAAATGTTTGTTTATCATATCTATAATGATAAAGAGGTTTTGTTACTACTTTTTATGTAGTTATTTTTAAAATATATTTCACCATGTAATAGAAAAAAAGAGACCATTTAAAAATAAAATTTACTTTTCCAGAGCCCTTCTCTTACGTTTTAAATATCTTGAAACTAATTAATTGCTTTATTATGCTTTTAAGAATTATAAAAACAATTCTATTAATTCTTTATAAGATAACTACAAAATTTCTTTTTAAAAGTTATGACACAATCAAAGCTATTAAGGTCAATAATGTTACACGAAATTCAAGTTGTTTATTATCGTTTATCGTTCATAATTTGTTTTAAGAGCTATTATTGACCAAATTTTATATTAAGCAAACCATTCGAGTATTTGCCTTTAAGAGAGGTGGACTTAATTACAATCGTAAAAAAATCTAAGTTAATTCCCATAGAAAAAAAGTATAACGTTATAAATTGTCAATCGTGATAAAATGGCTACCACATGGGTGCCAACTAACCTATCATCTATTTGCCCAGAACAACAAGCACTCTTGACACAATGTTCACCAGCCGGGTTTATGTTTTTATCCCTGGTTGTCCAGTTATTTGGTGGTGTTACTTATAGTATAAATTATCCAAAGCAGAATCCATATGCCAATCCTCTTCAACATACATATTCTGCTGCAAATTATTCAACAATTAAAATAGTTTCAACACAAGAAAATAAGAAAGAAAATAATGGAACATCGACAAGGAGAAGAAAACGGGAATACGACTTTATCATTGTTGGAGCTGGTTCAGCAGGCTGCGTGTTGGCCAACAGATTATCTGAAGAGAAGCAATGGAAAGTGAGTTCAAAATGTCTAGTAACTAATAATATAATATATGTAATAGATAGATTTTTAAATTCACCTTTTAACTCACTTTCCTACACCCTATAAATATTTTTCTTACAATATATATATATATATATATATTTTGTAATTTTGAATGTAATTTAAACCACAGTGTTGTGAAATATTACCCATAAGTCTTAAAGTGCTACAATTATTATTATTTTTATCTTTTAATTATTTGTTTAATATTTGTTTCAAATATTTAATTAATTAATTTCCATTTTATTTTTAAATTAAAAACAATATCTTTATGCGAGTATATTTTTAGATAAAGAAAAGAAATAGTAATAAATAATTATATTTATTAGTAGTAAATTATTAATTAACTTTTATAATTGACCAATTAATTAAAATAGCTATTATTATGTAATTAATAAATCAATGTCTTTTTCATCGAATTGATAATTTAAAAATAACTATCTGATAAATTAAAACTTTAGGTACTATTAGTAGAAGCAGGTCCTGAAGAACCAGATGTGACGATGGTGCCTTCACTTGCACCAACACTAGGAGGATCCAATATTGATTGGGGTTATAGAACGCAGCGAGAACCTCTGACCTGCAGATCAATCAGAGGACAAACCTGTGCGTGGCCAAGGTTAATTTACTATTCTTTCAAAATAAATAATAAGGGATTTGTAATGTAATGGTCTGTTTCAAATATAATTACAGAGGCAAAACTATGGGTGGTTCCAGTGCCATTAACTACATGGTTTACATGAGGGGAAATAGACTTGATTACGATCACTGGGCAGATTTAGGAAACCACGGTTGGAGTTATAGTGAGGTAATTTAAATGCTATTGACTAAATTAGTTTTAGTTTTATTTCTATTATCGATCAATAAAATATCAATACAATTGAATAATATAAAAAAATTGAAAGTTAAAATTTTATTCAAATACATTTTTCAGCTTTTACCTTACTTCAAGAAATCAGAAAACAATCGCGCTGTTGAAAGTTACGATACACATTATCATGGAGTTGGAGGACCTATCACTGTAGAGAGATTCCCATATCTTGATGCTACCACTGTTATGTTATTCGAAGCTTTTAAAGAATCTGGTTTGCCGGTAGTAGATTTAACAGGAAAAAATAATATTGGAACAAACATAGGTCTATCGACTTCCAGAGACGGACGAAGAATGTCTACAAATGTAGCATATATTAAACCAATACGCAATATAAGATCTAACATTGATATTGTAGTAAACGCATTTGCTACTAAGTTAATTATAGACCCTAAAACCAAAACAGCTTTAGGTGTCACTTACGTTAAAAATGGCATTACTTACAATGTATTTGCTAAAAAAGAGGTTATAGTGAGTAGTGGTTCACTAAATTCCCCGAAACTACTCATGTTGTCGGGGATAGGGCCCAAAGCTCATTTAGAAAGCCTGCATATACCGGTTATAGTCAATTTGGCAGTCGGAAGAAACTTACAGGATCATGTTACTACTGAAGGTTTAGTAATTGCTCTATCGAATAAAACTTCAACTCTAATAAACTACCAAAATATTCTTCGGAAGCTCCAGGAGTACCACCAACAAGGACCAATTAAAAATGGTCCATTATCTACAACAGGACCTCCTAATAGTATCAGTTTCATTAAAACTAAATACGCTTCTGTAAATGCGCCAGACATTCAAATTCTGTTCGATGGTAAAAATGTTAAGGAATTCTATTCGGATCCACAAACTTATTTAGAAACCAATATTAATCCACTGACTTTTTATAACGGTATTACAAGTAAATCAATTTTGTTAACACCCAAAAGCAGAGGAGTTATTTTACTAAATAATACTGACCCTGTTAATGCGCCGCCTTTGATATATCCAGGGTTTTTCACAAAGAAAGAAGATATGGATGTTATGGTTGAGGGATTACGTTATGCTGTTAGCTTAGAAGAAACGGAAGCCTTTAAACGAAATGGTGCTCATTTTGTCAGGGTGCCTATGAAAAATTGTGAAAGTTACATTTGGGGATCTTATGATTATTTTGCTTGTATACTTATACAATACACTTCTACCCTATTCCACCCAGTGGGTACTTGTAAAATGGGTCCAGCTTGGGATAAAGAAGCCGTTGTTGATTCAAGGTTACGAGTTTATGGAGTTAATAGATTGAGGGTAATTGACGCCTCCATAATGCCACTTATAGTAAGAGGAAATACAAATATACCAACTGTTACAATAGCAGAGCGAGCCTCTGATATGATTAAAGAAGATTATCTTATAAAATAAAATCAATTGTTCTTTAAAATGTTTTGAGGTATGGGATTCCTATAGTAAGAATTTACAGATATTTTAATATCTTCTTCTTTTCAGATATTATTACCGTTAAGGTTATTTAATTATTGATCAGCGTAATAAAAAAGATATTAATAATTTAATGAAATTTAAGTTTCAATTTAATAAATGATTTAATTATGTTTGCTTATTCTTTTATTTAATTATGTGGCCTTAATGGTATTAACAGCATGCTCTAGTGCTTACATGTAAACTTCTATAGTATATTTCTTAAAAGATTTTATTTTTGAATATATTCAGTAAATATACCATTCAAATACACAGAAAATATACCCATGAAAATTAAACCGTATCTTAATAGGACATACTTTGTAAGATTAACCTAAATTAACACTAAAACTTCATATTTCATTCATTCATTCGTAATAGGTACTTAAGATCAAAACAGGCCATCTAAATTGATCCCACTGTCGTTTATATTACTAATATATATACAATTCTCGTGTAATGATAATTGATTAAGCGGTAATAATATGTACGTAATTGTAACCTGATAAGTGCTAACGCGCCAAGATTAGGTTTTTTTAAATAATTGTGTCCAAATCGAGTTATAAAATTAATGTTTTAAGGTAGGTAGATAAACAGTTCCAGTAGAACCTCCATTTCTCAACACTCGTTGGAAAGCAAACTCAGCGCGGCCGTCTTTGAAATTAATCAAAAAAGTAAGACAATAGACACGACAAAAATATATATAATATTCGTAACAGTAGCTGCTCATAACTTATTTAATATGTATACGCCAAATTAAAAAAATTGAGACAGACACATGATAAATGCAAAAAATAAAAACGAACTCCTAACGCCTAGATTTCGTATTAAAAAATTTATCAAATCTCTCTAGGTCTTGAATGTACGCATATATTATAAAGTTCCACAAAATATCCTAGATCTTCTTTTTTTTTAGTTTTAAATCTAAAATTAAAAGTATATTTTTTAAAAATAGTATTCAAGAAATTTTAAATTATCATAATGTGTTAGTTGTTAACTTAGTTGTTTACTCAGTGGCAGGGTTTATATTAAAATATTGTATATATTTTAATATCAACCCTCAAACATAAAATATATACGTTTAATATCATTGTCAACTAATAAAAAGCAACTGTTGAGTTTCTGAACGGTTCTTAGTATAGTGGCGATCCGAGCCGGCGGTAGCTTACTCCCTGGCTGACTACCGTGACCTTTTTAATGGAATAATTTTCTTTTCTAAAGTTATTTTAAATGCTCACTTGAATAAAGATATTTTGAATTTAAATTTGAAATGTATGTTCTGAAATAATGATGATTTCACAGACTGTTACCGGAATACCTAAAGTAGTGACATCGACGTGATCAATAGGGACGTAATATGCAGCCGTCGTAATTAAGAGGGATGTAATAAATAGCCGATGTGATTTGCTATTGATATATCAAAATGATATGTTCTGAACCTGTGTGTTCGCATCATGGTGTGAAACGCCTCAGAAAAATATATCAGACCAGTCCGGGAAGAATTGCAGAACCATAATATAGCTTCGGTAATGGAAAAACACGAAATAATTAGTGATGGCGAACTAGCTGCTGCGATAACAAGCTCCTGACAAGAAGCAACAACTACATATTTTTTAATTTGAAACCGTAGCTACATCACAAAATTTAAATAATGGAGCCAAAGATGATTTGATTATTACAAAATTAGGATGCGAGTCGCTCCAGCAGGTAAGTGACAGATGTTTCTGTCCCCCTGACTATAATAAGTACTAAGTATTTTCTTTATATACTGTTTTTATATATTATTCTAAGAAATAAACTTATTTTTAGGAAGATCGTAAACTAGCGTGACACATTCCCAAACTTGTGTTTTTTGGGGGTTAAACTAAACGAGTTTTACCTCGTCTCATTCTAAGACTAATCCCAAGGTGGTTTCAATTAAAGACACAAATTTCTTTAGGCACTTGTCGAGAGAATTCTGCATGACTGGAGTATACTGCATCATCTATCATCCCCATAAAAATGTATGTTGGAAATATCTAGAATATCATAAATATATAATACAGAGTTGGGGATACTACACAACCTTGGGGTACAGCAGCGTTTAGCGACTTTCGGTTGCAGCAAAAACTGACTAAAACGACCTTTGAAAGAGAAAGAAAATGTCAGGAGATAGACCAGTGTTTATAATTCTAGAACATTCAAGTCAGGAACCCCAAATACTTGTAAAACTTCTTTAACAAAGAAGTTAGAAGATAAGACATAAATAATTTATAATAAATCTAAATAAAATTTTGTATCGTTTGTGTTTAATGTAGGTCACCATATTTTATTTAAATATAAGTTTATTCATTTTTTAAATTTTGCTTATTATTACAGAAATTTTAATAATTATTGTTTTTTTATAAAAATATTTTTCTTAAATTCAGTGTGCATAACTTTTAAATAATACTTATATAACTTCTTAACAGTCTCAAAAAAATTATGTAACAAAAAAATATCTTCGTGAGCATAAAATAGTTTTAAAATATGTGGAATTATAATTTATGTATCATATACTTTTATCATAACATTGTTTATTAATTTTTACTTCTAAGGCTCCAATTATCGGTAGGTTGCAAATAAATTAATTTAACATTCTCATTTTTTTTGTCTTCTAATATTGTGTGTATAAGTTATGTTACTTAAAAGACAAGTTTCATTTTGACAATTAGTTTTAATATATTTATTTATATAATAAGATCTATATGAACGTAATTGTAACCTTGTAAGTGTGACACCGCAATGCGCTTAGCTTAGGTTTTTTTAAGAACTGTGTCCAAACCTCATTAGAAAATATATGTATGTACTGAAATAATGGTGATTTTACTGACTAACACCCCAATACTTTAATTATAAAAAAGTGACAGATGGCATAATATTCGTATTGAAGAATGCTTCGACAATTCCATAAAATTTTAATATCTGCAACCGTTAATATCTTCGATATAAAAATCATTATGAATTATTGCCTAATGAACAACGTACTGTAACTAACTACGTCTACCAACTGTTTTTTATTCGGTTTGTAGTTAAGATAATGTACGGTCTTTATAATTTTTTCCATTAAAAAGAATATGAATTACAACGGAAACAAGATTGCAAAAACAAAACAGTCATCTTAACATCTGCGGGACTATTCAACTTACTTACAAGTAACATAATAATAGTTTATTACTATATCGGTATCTGTGATTCATTTAGCAATTTTTTTATTGCAGGTTTTGTTCTAGATATCTATCTAGACCAAAACCTATAAATAATGATCTAAAATAAAAATGCCATCTACTTAATTGTAATATATACTTTTAAAATTTTAAAGAAATTTTAATTAGATTAACATGGAATTTCTACATTGCCAAAAATCACATATATTGTAAAGAAAGAGCGGCTGTATTAAAAAGTACATAGTCCTTATCAATCTCAGCAACAACTCTGATATCCAATATGGCACCGAAATTTCCTGATTTTAGGATCTTTATTTATTTGCTCTGTTATTATGGTTTTATTACACGGGTCAACATTTTTGTGCACTCATTCATATCACACACACTCATATATAGAAATGTTTGATGTTATCATTAATGACTTTTGTAGCATGCCCCATTCTGGTTGTTAATATTCATGATACATTCATTCATTCATTCCCCATTCCCCATGATACACGCCAAAGGAACTGTTTCTTAAAAAATCCTATTCCTGTATGTAAATTTAAAGTAATTAATTTTGGTTAAATTTATAATCTTTAATTATGAGATTTGTTTTTTTATGATTTCATTATATAAAAAAAATCAGTTTTTTAAGTTTGAAGGTCAAGGTTATAATTTATCGTTGGTGTTGGTGGATTAAATATAGTAAATATAATTAGTTTAATTAAATATAGTTACCTTAAAACGATTACAAATTTAGTTTA
The DNA here is from genome assembly GCA_918358695.1 of Melinaea menophilus ssp. n. AW-2005. Classification (NCBI taxonomy): domain Eukaryota; kingdom Metazoa; phylum Arthropoda; class Insecta; order Lepidoptera; family Nymphalidae; genus Melinaea; species Melinaea menophilus. The sequence goes on along the minus strand of OU911054.1, from coordinate 7,926,711 downwards.
TCTTTTCTATTATGATAAGGAGGTTTTGTTACAACTTTTTATATAGTTATTATTAAAATGGATTTCACAATGTTATAAAAAAAGGCTGTTTTAAAATAAAATTTACTTTTCCAGAGCCCTTCTCTTACGTCTTAAATATCTTAAACTAATTGCTTTATTATGCTTTTAAGTAATATAACAACAATTCTATTAATTATTTATAAAAGAACAACATTTCTTTTTAAAAATTATGACACAATCAAAACTTAAGGTCAGTAAGTAATATTAAATGAAATTCAAGTTGTTTATGACCATTTATCGTTCATAATTTGTTTTAAGATCCAGTCGGGTATTTGCCTTTACGAGAGGTGGACTTAAATTATAATCTTTAAAAAATCTAAGTTAATTCCCATAGAAAAAAGTATAACGTTATAAAGTGTCAAGCCTGATAAAATGGGTACCACATGGGTGCCAACTAACCTATCATCTATTTGCGAAGAACAACAAGCACCCTTGACACAATGTTCACCAGCCGGGTTTATGTTTTTATCCCTGGTTGTCCGGTTATTCGGTGGTGTTACTTATAGTATAAATTATCCAAAGCAGAATCCGTATGCCAATCCTCTTCAACATACATATTCTGCGGCAAATGATTCAACAGTTAAAATAGTTTTAACAGAGACAAATAAAAAAGATAATAATGGAACATCGAAAAAGAGAAGAAAACGAGAATACGACTTTATCATTGTCGGAGCTGGTTCAGCAGGCTGCGTGTTGGCCAACAGATTATCTGAAAAGAAGCAATGGAAAGTGAGTTCATAATGTCCAATAGCTAATAATATAAATATTGTAATACATAAAGTTTTAAATTTACTTCTTAACTCATCTTTCTTCATTACACCTTAAAAATACTTTTTTGAATTTTGAATGTAACTTAATACAGTGTTGTGAAATTTTACCAATAAATCTTAAACTGCTACAATAATTACTATTTTTATCTTTTAATTAGTTGTTTAATATTTGTTTCAAAAAAATAAATTCATTACCATTTTATTTTTAAATTTGAAAACAATATCTTTATACGAGTATATTTTTAGATAAAGGAAAGAAATAGTAATAAATAACTATACTTATTAGTAGTAAATTATTAAGTAACTTCTGTAATTGACCAATTAATTGAAATAGCTATTATTAGGTAATTAATAAATCAATGTCTATTTCATCGAAACGATAATTTAAAAATAACTATATGATTATATTAAAACTTTAGGTACTATTACTAGAAGCAGGTCCTGAAGAACCAGATGTGACGATGGTGCCTTCACTTGCACCAACACTAGGAGGATCCAATATTGTCTGGCATTACAGAACGCAGCCAGAACCGCTGACCTGTAGATCAATCAGAGGACAAACCTGTGCATGGCCCAGGTTAATTTACTATTCTTCCAAAATAAATAATAACGGATGTGTAATGTAATGGCCTGTTTCAAATAAAATTACAGAGGCAAAACTATGGGTGGTACCAGTGCCATTAACTACATGGTTTACATGAGAGGAAATAGACGTGATTACGATCACTGGGCAGATTTAGGAAACCAAGGTTGGAGTTATAATGAGGTAATTTTATCGTTTGTATTAAAAGGCACAAATATATATAAAAAAATATTGCAAGAAATATGTTAGTATTTTAATGTTATGCTTATACTTTTTGCAGCTGTTACCTTACTTCAAGAAATCAGAAAACAATCGCGCTATTCAAAGTTGCGATACACATTATCATGGAGTAGGAGGACCTATCACTGTAGAGAGATTCCCATATCTTGATGCTACCACTGTTATGATATTCGAAGCTTTTAAAGAATCTGGTCTGCCGGTAGTAGATTTAACAGGAGAAAATAATATTGGTGCAAATATAGCTTTATCGACTTCCAGAGACGGACGAAGAATGTCTACAAATGTAGCATATATTAAACCAATACGAAATATAAGATCTAATATTGATATTGTAGTAAACGCTTTTGCTACTAAGTTAATTATAGACCCTAAAACCAAAACAGCTTTAGGTGTCACTTACGTTAAAAATGGCATTACTTACAATGTATTTGCTAAAAAAGAGATTATAGTGAGTAGTGGTTCACTAAATTCCCCGAAACTACTCATGTTATCGGGAATAGGGCCCAAAGCTCATTTAGAAAGCTTAAATATACCAGTTATAGTCAATTTGGCAGTCGGAAGAAACTTACAGGATCATGTTAGTACTGAAGGTTTAGTTGTTGCTCTATCAAATAAAACTTCAACTCTAAAAAACAGCCAGTATATTCTTCAGACACTTCAGGAGTACCACAATCAAGGACCTATTAAAAATGGTCCATTATCTACAATAGGACTTCCTAACAGTATCAGTTTCATCAAAACTAAATACGCTTCTGCAAATGCGCCAGACGTTCAAATTGTCTTTAATGGTAAAAATGTTGAGGAATTCTATTCGGATCCACAAACTTACTTGGAAACAAATATAAATCCTTTGGCTTTTTATAATGGTATTACAGCTAAATCAACTTTGTTAACACCCAAAAGCAGAGGAGTTATCTTACTAAATAATACTGATCCTGTTAATGCGTCGCCTTTGATATATACAGGGTTTTTCACAAAGAAAGAAGATATGGATGTTATGGTTGAGGGATTACGTTATACTGTTAGCTTAGAAGAAACGGAAGCCTTTAAACGAAATGGTGCTCATTTTGTCAGGGTGCCTATGAAAAATTGTGAAAGTTACATTTGGGGATCTTATGATTATTTTGCTTGTATACTTATACAATACACTTCTACCCTATTCCACCCTGTTGGTACTTGTAAAATGGGTCCAGCTTGGGATGAAGAAGCTGTTGTTGATTCAAGATTACGAGTTTATGGAGTTAATAGATTGAGGGTAATTGACGCCTCCATAATGCCATTTATAGTAAGAGGAAATACAAATATACCAACTGTTACAATAGCAGAGCGTGCCTCTGATATGATTAAAGAAGATTATTTAAGAAAAGGCAAAGTTTGTTAATTTGTTTGGTAACTTAAACAATTATTTGAAATCATTTGAACATATACGATAATAATATCATATCTCCATATGAACGTTAAATTGGGTTATATCTTTGTCTTACTGTTTGCTTGTAAGTTTTTTATTTTGTTTTATGATTAGATTTCAACACTTTTTCAATTAGTAAAATACAATTTTATTTTTGTATTTATAGTATTAACTTAATTAATTATAATTTTTCTTATTATCTCTTTTTTATTAGATTTATATTTTCCATAGCCTTAATGATTTTTACCAAGTACAATGTCCTTATGGGGGTCTTTTTTAATTGGATTATTACTTGAAATCGTAAAGTATAGTTTGAAAATTGTTAAAGTTTTTCTTTGTATAATTTATGATAAAATAATTAAACAATATCTAAGTTTAGGATCTCTACAGTTTATATTATAATTATCTATGCAGAGATTCAGTAATTATTAAGTAAAGGGGAATACAAATGGTACCATAGCTAAAATTACAAAAAAAATTGTTATCCTTCTATTTCAACTCGATTTTTAAGGTTTTATTAATGTATTTAAAATGTTTATAAAATAATATATTGCAATGCTCATTTTACTAGTAAACGCCTATCTTTTTGCAATAGCAATTTTCATCTTACGATATTTGCTTACATAATTCAATTTCTGTAACGGAAAACAACTAAATTCCAAGCAACTAATTTGTAGCTGGCTCGCACATTTACATTAAATTCCTTTTATTATCCACATACTTTATGATATTAATGTGGATGTAACAACATTATTTAAAATTTTACAGCAAACTACCTATTTTAGGCATTGGTAAAAAGCTAGAATTTAAAAAAGATACAATTAAAAAAATATATAATACATTTTTTCTTATCTTTTAAATTAGATGTAAAAATATGTTAAATATTGAAAACTGAACTAGAAAATTATTTTTACAACGTCCATATCACATTTAACTGTGTGTTCATTAATTTAATAATATTTTAAACGAATCTTAACTATCAACAGGGAATGTTAATCTTTAGTAAAACTTAAAAATTTTAACATTTGTCAAGTTTAAAGATTGGTAGATTATTAGTATCTTCTCCACTGTGAAACGAATTCCTTATAATAATATTGGATGTTTTTGGGTATACCTATATAAAGCCTTAAAACAAAAAAATATATATGTTAAATAAATCAGAAACTTGCATATATCATTCCTTAGGGATTGAAATACCAAGGTCAATTACTATACAGCATTGTGAGAAAGGAATACAGGTATGGTGACTTATGGGGTGGATAAAATGAAGATATATACTCAGCAAGTTGTTACTTAAAACTTTTATTAGTATGTACTTTATGTATTTTTGAACAATGTTACACATATCAAAACTGTGATCTAGAATTTAAAATAGAATTCAAAAACATGTTGTATCTCTCATTTGTTTTCGTGATTTCTTTTATCATTTTTGTACATTTATAAAACATTTTTTTTTATTTTTGTACTTTAAAAATTTGTTACTCTTGGGCTATAGAAAAAAATCTTAGATTTTTTTTTTAAGATAAGGTTTATTTTACGTTTTATTTTATGTTTTTCTTGCAACGCGATAGGCCCGGCACCCGCAAGGTGAATCCATGGAATGCTAAGAAGCTTCGTCTCAATATAATATATAATTGCAATAAATTGTTATATATATCATATTCATATTGGCTTAGAATTTTCGAAATATGCTATAGTAATCTTAAACATATGTGTGGCTGTAAATTCATTGAACATATTATATTGACGGTGCAGTATAACGTAACGTAATAGGTGGGAAACTTAGATGATCTTGATGCAATAGAATACATTGTTATTTTTTCTTTATCGCTGATACCAATTTCGTAAACCTTATGAAACGGAAATTTCCAGTAACATTCAGTTCTAATCCAGTTTTAAATAAACCACCAATAGATCCACTTATCAGATATATTAGTACTTGTTTCTTTTAGTAGTAAATGATATAAATTACTAACAATTCACTCACAATATCGTACACACAGAAGTTGTATTAGAAGTTTCTTTTTATATAAGTATAATAAAGACAAAAACAAAAATGTGTATAGAGCTTAGTTTCATAGTCCATATGAATGTTTACATGATCAATAATTACTCAATAATTGCAAACGTGCACCTAATTAATGCATAATTATGCATCGAAGTCAAATATATTTTATTCATTTTCTGTAAGTTTCCGGCGCAAAATTATGTTAACGATGTAATAAATAAAAAGTATTACGTCTTAAAATAAACTGCTATCAAATGGCCTTTCACTTATATTAAATGAATAAAATAATTGTTTTATAATGTTTCCAGATAATATTGAAAGTTATTACAAACATTAAGTAGCAATTAATTTGTATAGACATAATAGAAACTATAAGTTTTTTTTATAATTTTTGCAAGTTTTTTTAAATAAGCGACTATGAAAATTACCTGAACATCCTTAGTATTTAATTAAATATTATTATTGTTTTATTTCTATTCCTTATCTATTGATATTATATAACGCTCGAACGAACATTGAAATAGCAGCCTTGAAATAAGAAGTATTGGAACCGTGTTTTGTTCTAGGAGCTGTCTTTCACCAACTTTTATGTAAGGCATATCATTCGGGTAGTTGCCTTTACGCGAGGTGGACTAAAATTAGAAACATATATAAATTATTTTTTAATTAAAAAACAAAGGTGAAGGAATAACGTTATATAGTGTCAAGTGCTTTAGGATGACTACAACGTGGTTGCCAGCTGACCTATCATCCATTTGCCCAGAACAACAAGCGCCTTTGACGCAATGTTCTCCAGCCGGGTTTATGTTTTTATCCCTGGTTGTCCGGTTATTTGGTGGTGTCACTTATAGTATAAAATATCCACCGCCGAATCCATACTCTAGTCCTTTTCAGCATACACATTCTGATATAACTGATTATAATGCAGGTTTTTCTTCACTGCCACAGTATAATCCTTATCCTCCTGAAAACTATGAACATAATATTTATGACTCTTATGAACATAACCCATTTACCGATCTGGGAAATTTTGTGTACCAAACTCCTCAAAATCCGGTACCGTCGTATTCTGACCCATTCTTGAATGATTTTGGATCGAACTTCAAAGAATATGAGCCCGTATTAAATAATAATTTTTTTGAGAAATTCTTGGATTTGAATATCGATGAATCAAAAGTTAGGACAGTTTCCACAGGAAAAAATAAAAAAGAAAAGAAATTAACATCGAAGAGAAACAAAAGACAGGCTAAGGAATACGATTTTATTATTGTTGGGGCTGGATCAGCTGGTTGCGTGTTAGCCAACAGATTATCAGAAGTTAAGAAATGGAGGGTAAGACCAAATTTTCTGTAATTAAAGTAATAAGTTAACATATTTTATATATTAACACGTAAATAATTGATAATTGCAAATCCTTAGTAATGATAATTCTAAAAACGTGTTTGAAATAAGTCCTAAAAATCGTACTAATAAGAGATACATATAACTACTATACTAGCTGTGCCCAAGACTCCTTCCAACTTTAATAAAAATAGCCTAAGTTACTCCATAATAACATTAGCTATCCACCAGTGAAAGTTCTGTTAAAATTGGTCCAGCAGTTTCAGAGATTAGCCGGAACAAATTGATAGACAGACAGAAAAATAATTTTAAAATTGTTTTATTTAAGTACCGTAAATATTTTATATGCATTTAGCGAAAAGTATAATATTATATAAAAAAAAAGTAAAGTAAATTGTAATTTGGAATTACAATTTTATTTATATATGAATAAAAGTGTTAATTATAATATTGAATACGAGACTCCAAATGCTATTACTACAAAACTACTTATTACTTGTCGTTACAATTGACATTTTTTTTGCGAAGGCGCTTACAATAATTTGCTACATTTTAAATATTGCTTTAAGGCGCATAGTGTATTTTAAATTAAAGTCGAACTATCAAATGCTAAACATTTTACTCAATAGTGTTTTAGATGAAAATTAAGATACATTTGATTTATTTAATGCTAAAATAAATAACTATTTTGTAAATAAAAATATTGAATTTTTTATATTAATATTGAAGTATTATTATTGTTATACTTATATATTTAAACAAATAAAAAACCCTTGTTCCATGCGGGGTGTAAAAAAATACTAAAAACTAACCTTTACCATATAATACTTTAAGACTACTTAAGTATTGCAATTTTGCATGATGCGCATTTAAAAATACAGGACACCAAAATCTTGAAGGGAAGTTTGTCATAAAATAAATAATAATATTACTAGAACCAAAATATACTTTTTTCATAAATCGATTTCATTTCTTGGTTTTCTATTATTGTTAATTAAACACAAAGTAGCTTAATTTATACATAGACCTTAAACAATTTTCCCTGTATTCTTTATATGGTAGGAAAAAAATATCCCGATTAGAATCGCACAGCTGCCGTGGGACCGTAACAGTTATTGTGATTATGAGAATCTATTCGCTATTAATTACTTAATGAGCAATTTTATTCTTGTACCACAATAATTTCGCATAATTGAGTGAAAGTAATTAATAATAATTTAAAAAGATGTAATGGACATTGGAAGTAATGATGTACACTTTCTCATTTATGTGATTTATATCTTAACATCATATCCCGAAGTTAAATATTACACTATAGAAGTATTAAATGTAAAAACATATAGTACTCGGCTTTTTTTTTTGGCCTATCTATTAAAAAACATATTTCCTTACTAAAATAGAATTTGATTTAAAATACAAGTTAAATTGTGCTGAAAAACAAATTCGGTTACAAAACGAACAAAAATAGTTCGTTCACTAACTCTTTTTTAGAGAAATAAATGTTAAAAAACTAGAGTTATTTTATTTAGCAGATTTATACTCGTAGTACGGTATATATAGTTAACATTTCACAAAGCTATGACATAAACGGTACACCATTACTTCCATTCTTGGAACGCTTGGATACAACTATTTTAAATTAGTGTCTTAACAAAAACTTCCAAATGGAAATTCGAGATACGGTAATAATGGAAGTGACAGGATAATATGCAATTAAAATAATCTGGAAAAAATATAATATAAATAAGTTCATATGAATCGATTTTTTGTACATGAGTTACTATCGTACTTTTGGATACTAAAATAAAGTAAAATTATTTTCAATTTATCTTCTTATAGATATGCACACTATTGTAATACTTTAGTGTCTCACTGCAGCTATAACGAGAAAGTTATTAACGGACTATAATTATTAATTGTTACCGTGTTCACTAGATCTTATTAATCTAATAAATAAGCGTAGTTGTTTATAATTCGAAGTTATCAATTTAGTAAATAAGATATTGTAATAATTAAGTAGTGTTGGTACACAGTAGATGTAAATATGCTTTTTAGAGCGATATACACACCTAAATCTTATTATATATTAAAATTATGAAAGTTTGTATGATTGTCCATCAATAAGGCATATAGGTACGTTTGAAAAAATAATTCAGAACAACTTATGAAATCTTAAAGAACTACTAGGTTACATTTTTAAATTTATTTTGTAAGTTTAATTTGTACTGTCAGAGGTTATCGTGTTAAGAACAACATTTTTACATTAATTTTGTTAGAAGGTATAGATTAAAAATACAATTTTATATTTTTTTTATAATTATATCTATACTAATAATATAAAGAGAAAAGGTTTGTTTGTATGTATTTGCAAGTAACATATGCTACCTTTTTTTCTTATAGGATCGTAACAAGTGTTTGAAGCCGAAATAAATCTTGAAAAAAAGCAGTGCAGGTTGGAACTAGGCTGTATTATGCCATTAAATAAAATTGGAGATCTATTTATTGGAAATCGTTTAAAAAAAGTATTTTTTTTTTCATCAAACCTATCTTAACTTACCTGAACCTATCTTGCCTTTTATAACTTGGACAGAGTGACTGCCAACACCTAGTATTATATATAAACGCCATTTGTATTAATTGGTTTCATATTCAGAAATTTTATGTTTATATTCGATATTTAATGCATCATTCTAAATAGGAAAACATAATTATTAAATATAATAAAATAACACATCAAATTAATTAACTTCACGTTTTCAAAGTTATATTAATTTAGTTTTCACCGCTATAGAACGAGTGAATGACTCCATAATATTAAGAAAATTGTGAATAATCTGTATTAATCTTATTTATAATTTATTGAAATTATATTATTAATTAAACCCGAGTCTTGTCCACTTAAACATAATATTTTGATTATACAAATACATAAAAATTTTAATCCATTCCAGTATTCCTTATCCGTGTAAATGACAGAACAATGACAACGGATCCCAAAGCGAAAAACTTTAACAATCGTCTGCAAGTTCTTAGCGAACTGTATTTTACTTCGAATCTAGATTCGTATGCATTTCAGCGTTGTATTTTAGTATTATATAGATTTAATAACTTTTAATTTAGCTGGAAGATAATTACTTAATCGTTAATTTTTTTTCCGAAACAAAAACAAATCTTGAAACCTAATAGTAAGTATACCTAAGTCTCATATTTTAAAACTGTGAAAGAGTAAATTAATTATGACTATAATAGATTCTAGCTTAATAATGTACCAAGTTTTTTCATCTTGTCACCACCGTACATATCGTGTATATGAATGTGAGAACTTCATAGATCTTGTAATTAATTATACTATAGTCTTTTTTGATACCACGATTTATTAGGATTCGAATTCTTTCCCACATATAATTATGACCATGACTCAATAGTTCACACTGATATTGTAAATTAATGAATGGAAGTTTATTGTGGTTTCCTCCATCGTAACAGTGTAACTAAATAATATTTTGTATATTGGTAAAATTGACCATCTATTATCTAAAATCAACTATCTATTATTGCGTAAAAACATACCAATAAATTGATACTACAGTCCCTATAGTCAAATAGAATTTATCAGTATAGTCGAGTAGAATCAGTCAACCATAAAAATAGCACTCAGTGCAAGAAAAAACAACAAAACATTTAGTAATTTTATCTAAACGGTAAATCTGGATTGCGAAAGTTGATTTTTTATTAAAATATAGAAATATATAAAATATTTCAAGATAGATATAAATTTATTGTCTATTGTATTTAATTTAATACCTACGCTAAATATTCTGTTGTACTATATTTCTGCGTTATAAACAAAATCAACAATTATTATTATTATATTAAAATATTTATATTTATTATTTAAAATAACTAATATTAAAATAACTTGAATGTTAATTTGAATAGACAGTATTTATAACAAGAGTTGCTTGTAGAGAAAGTAAAAACACATCTATTTATTGGAAAGTATTATTTTATTACTAATCTTTATCTTCATAAAATAACTTTCTGGTAAATAGCTTTCATCTTGGTAATAGTAAAACGTGTTTATAAAATAATAGATTCATAGAGTATGTATTGTATGTATTTAATTATAGTTCATGTATTCTTTTATCAATTTCTCATTACAAATGTGACATTGTCACAGAGATAACGTAATATTTCGTAACAGCCTTGGCATATTTTCTTTTTAACCGACTGCGTTCAATTATTATTGTTCGCGACGAATTATCTATTGCAATTGATTATGAAATTGACTCGATCTATATTAAAAAAAAATCGGTAACAATACACGTATTTCATAAAATATTTCACATTAACGGTTGCCCGCGACGCTTCTGAGTGGAGTACTAAAGAGCGTTTTACTTAGTATTAGTTCAGTTCTATTGATCAAAATAGCACCTTTTGTAATTACAGGTTGTAAGACTCATAGTTTTAGTGAGATAAAATTCAATGGATATAATATGTATTATAATATAATTTATTATACATATGGTTAAAAATAGTGTCTTAGGTCAGTACAGACAGTTTGACCTTAATATAAATAGTTGAGATATAAAGAAATATTGTGACCTTCGTGAGGAAGGCCAAGGTTAGAACAGTGATTTAAATAAAATAAACTGTCTGATAGTGAGATTATAATGTAATATAATGCAAGGTCTGTTTGCTAGAAAAATAAATTTTTGGAACATTAGTTAAAAAATACCAGTCGGAAAAAAGCAGTTTTATCCGCATTTGTGCTTAGAAGGTACATACTTACGAGCATTTCAAAAGGAAGTATTTATTAAACTGCAGCATGATGTTATATGGGTTGCCCTTTCCAATAATTAAGCTGTCACATACAAAAAGGACTTACAAATATAATATATTTTTTAGGAAATTTAAAAAAAATGTACAATAAACCAAATTAATTTTTATTATATAATAATATATAAATCTTTGTATATCGAAAATATTGTTTAAGTCTAAACAAATGTGTACATGAGCATCTTCAAGACAAATCGGCCTTATATGGTGGGACCATCTATTATCAATAGTTTTTGTAAAAGAACTTTTTGTATACAATTGCATATAAAATAAATACAAAGTATTTCCAATATTATTAATTTTAAAATTAACTTTATTCGTTAGGTCTAAACAAAAATTCAATTTATTATGTTCAGGTTAAATTCAAAACGTATCATATTATCATGGGCTATAAACATAAAATAGGCGTAAAATTCTGATAGCGGAAATATAAATTCAATAAAATGTTTTCAAGACTGTTTGTTATGTTACCTGATTCTTCTATTTTTTGGTTTTTGTATCTAAAATTGTTTTCAAAGGTCTGTTGATTAAAAAAATAAGTATATATATTATTTTTACAATATATTATATGCAATCATTACTTTATTATTTTATCAAGTTTTTAGAAATTATTTAATCTTAAAATAATTTTTTAAATATGACTAAATGGTCGTTATAACAAATATTGAATACGTAATAATTATATAACGTAAATAGAGCTTTTTCAAAGCCCATCGATGGTTTTTGATTGTTATTACTTATGACTTTAGGTTGCAGACAAATAGCTTGTCCACCTTAAAGTAAATGGTGCCCTCGTCAATAGAAAGTTACAGAAAAAGATGCAAAAGTATTGTCACTAAAAAAAAGGGAAAAGGATATGAATTGCTTTCATAGTAGTGGTTAGAAAAGCTAAGGAAGATAGGAAAAGGTGAAATGTAATTATTACAGCTGATTTTCTGTGAGTTGGTTTTATGTGAGAAGGTGCTACTATGCTTTTCAAATCAGGTTGTAAAGCAGCGGTACATTAAAAAAAAATTACGTCAATGGAACACCTTACTCAAAAATCTCAAATATTAAAGGTAGCTTGTATAAAATCATAAGATAAATGTACTTTAATAAATAATATACAATAATATAACATATTATATTTATACTTACATTAAAAATAGTAGATGTATTTATAATATGTGAATTCAAAAGAGGATTCGAGGGTTATCGCCTAAAACAAAGTATATTTCATGTTTTTTACCTACATGAAAAACAAGTTTTTGTCCATATATTTCATATTTATCTGCCTTAAAATGTTTTTTACAATGTATCAGAATGTATTGTATCTTATTCATAAATTATTATTGTGACTATTTTATAGGCTTTTTTTTCTGGAATTCCATTACAGATATTTCTCACTTAGGAGAGGAGAGTTCAAGGTCATAGTGGGAGACCATGGAATCCATCGCGCGTTTAATTACGACATATCATGATTTTAATAAATCATGATAAGTCATGGTTTAAAAAACCTTTAGAATTAGTCTTATAAATCTTATTTTTGGGTTTGAGGTCAGATATGGTTTAAAATTTGTAACTAATATAAAATTCATTAACTTGACTCTGGCATGCCCTCTCCGTTACTTATCAGCCTGAATCATCATGTTTTTACCCATCTCAAAGAATTTAGCATACTATAAAGGATTTATTTAATGTCAAAACCAAAACTAATGTTTGAAATTGTCTATAAACATGTTAACCATGTTATGCTTATATTTTAAATGTATTTTTACGGTTATTAATTTTCAGATACTATTATTAGAAGCGGGTCCTGAAGAACCAGATGTGACGACGGTGCCTTCGCTAACACCAACACTCAAAGCATCCGCTATTGATTGGAGATATAGGACGCAGCCAGAACATTTAACCTGTAAATCAAATAGGGGTCAAACTTGTGCGTGGCCAAGGTGAATTTTCAATTTTTATTACCACTTCAAATATCGATTCGTCATAAATTAATTTATTATGTTAAATCTTTAAAAAAATTATTGCAGAGGAAAAACTATGGGCGGCACCAGTGCTATTAACTACATAGTTTACATGAGGGGTAATAGACTTGATTACGACCATTGGGCTGACTTAGGAAATAATGGTTGGAGTTACAATGAGGTGCTTTTTAACATCCTTTTTAATTTATACATTTATTTATTTTTTCATTATACTTTATATCTTAAAAATTATATGTGTAATTTATATCATAAAAATTATATGTTTTAATGATACTATACATTTCTGTTTCAGTTGTTGCCATACTTCAAAAAATCTGAGAATAATCGTGCATTTGAAGCTCATGATACACATCAACATGGAGTTGAAGGGCCTATTACAGTAGAAAGATTCCCTTATCTTGATGTCAACACTGTTATGTTATTTGAGGCTCTTAAAGAATCTGGTCTCCCAGAAGTAGATTTAACGGGAGAAAATAATATTGGTACAAATATAGGCTTATCGACTTCTAGAGATGGACGAAGAATGTCTACAAATGTAGCATATATCAAACCTATACGACACATAAGACCAAACATTGATATCATAGTAAACGCCTTTGCCACTAAGTTAATAATAGACCCTGAAACAAAAACGGCTCTGGGTGTCACTTATGTAAAAAATGGTGTTACTTACAACGTTTTTGCTAAAAAGGAAGTTATAGTGAGTAGTGGCGCACTAAATTCCCCTAAACTGCTCATGTTATCGGGAATAGGTCCTCGGTCTCATTTAGAAAGTCTGGGCATACCGGTTATAGCTGATTTGGCCGTTGGAAAAAATTTACAGGATCACGCAACTACAGACGGTCTCACGATTTCTCTATCAAATAAAACTTCAACTATGACAACTAATGAGGTCATTTTTCAAGAGCTTCAAAATTATTATCAACAAAAGGAAAAAAAAAGTGGTCCATTGTCTACAACAAGTACTCTTAATAGTATAGGTTTCATTAAAACTAAATACGCTACTATCAATGCACCCGATATCCAATTTCATTTTGATGGCAGAAATGTTGGGGAATTCTTGTCGGATCCCCAAACATACTTGGAAACCAGTATATTTCCTTTATCTTTTTATAACGGTCTTTCTGCAAGGCCAATTTTATTAGCTCCAAAGAGCAGAGGAATTGTGTTATTAAATAACACTGATCCTGTATATGGACAACCTTTGATATATCCAGGATTTTTTACGGTTAAGGAAGACATGGACATAATGGTTGAAGGATTACGTTATGCTGTAAGTCTAGAGGAAACAGAAGCGTTCAAAAGAAATGGTGCCTATTATGTTAAATTACCTATAAAAAACTGTGAAGGTCATATTTGGGGATCATATGATTACTTCGCTTGTATTCTAATACAATATACTTCAACAATTTACCACCCAGTTGGTACTTGTAAAATGGGTCCGGCTTGGGACGAAGAGGCTGTTGTTGATCCTAGGTTACGAGTATACCGAGTTAACAGATTGAGAGTTATTGATGCATCTATTATGCCATTTATAGTTAGAGGAAATACAAATATACCAACAGTTACTATAGCAGAGTATGCGTCTGATATGATTAAGGAAGATTATTTAACGAAACGTGGGCATCATTAAGAAATAAATTTGTTATTTATCATTAAGTTATTGTAGTTACATATACCATGTTTTTTATATTAGTATTTAATATAGTTATTTCTTTTGGGTATAGGCTTTTTTATTTTGTTTTATTTTTAAAAATTATTATCAATTTGTCTTGTTAATAGTAATATAATGTTTAACTGTTACTTTATTATATACTGTTTTAATGCTACAATATTATTAACTTACCATATAATATTATAAAAAAAACTATTGTTTCAAAAATATATATTTAGTAATTTTGTGAAGTTACCAATTATTTTATTTAAAGTGTTCATTAAATACAGAAAAAGTCGAGTAGTTTATTTCTCACATAATTTTATTTTGGGTTATAAAAAAACACCGTTTTTTTATGTTTAGTGTTATTATTTATAATGTCTTACAAGCGATTCTGAATTTGATAAGATTTTATATATAATAATCTATTGAAATCCTTAAATGTTACCGTTAAGTTTTTATTTCTTTAAGAATTTTTAGGAAGCCTTTTTAAAAGAAAATTATAAAAGCGAAAATAAAAATTGAACTCTTTTTAATTAATTGTCTCAACACCACTTTATTTAAATTTCTATTTTAATTTAATATTAGGTACTTAAAAAGTTCTTCAGACAAATCATGTAAAGGTCATTGAGTTAAGGACGTTCCAGTGTTTTTATCAAAATTATGAACTAAAATATCATGCTAAAAGTTTCTCTTATATATAAATAAACAGTAGTTAATTAATATCTTATATTTTTTTCCTGAATCATTTTTATATCATTATAAATATATAGAATATTTGTATACTTAATGCATATGTACAACATTTTCTGAATAACTTTAGTCACTCATTAAAATGACATGTCAGACGCACATAATAATATATGACAGGAAAATCGCTTGTTTCTTTTTTAATTTATTATTAGGAATTTTACTAAATTAACAAGATTTCTTTTAAATTAAACCGATGTCTTTTATTTTATTTTACCAATGGAACCAAAACCAAGCAAGTATTTACTTATATATGTAAATTAATATTATTTCTTTGAATCATTTATTAGTTTAGCACGCCTACTAACGATATTTTTTGCACGTCATGGGTTGTTTTGTAAAAAGTGCGTGAGAGTTAAAATACACTGTGCGATAAATTAGTGCAAAAGTAAAAGTGAACGAATTACTCAAAGTAAAAAATTTAGTAAGTAAGGGAGCGAGCGATGCGACAATTATGATAAAAAGTGATCATGATTTAAGGAATTACTATTGCTTAATATTTCTTAAGCATGTTTTTCAGTTTATCAAGACATTTAAGGCCGAACGTTAATAGAGAGCAGGCTTGAGTAATTCATCTTAAACTAATCGTAATTAAAGTAAAAATATTTAATATTTTTATATTTTTAATAAGTGACAAGTGAAGTGACGTAACACTGGGATGGCATCCACATGGTTGCCTTCAGATATAGCACAAGTTTGCTCGGAACAACAGAGTGCTTTAACACAGTGCTCGTCAACGGGTTTTATGTTTCTGGCCTTAATTACCCGTCTCTTTGGTGGTGTGAATTATAGTATAAATTATCCGAAAAAGAACCCATATTCAATAGTAAAAGATACATATGTGCCCTTATCTGATTTTGATACGAAACATACATCGTTGGCAGAATATTATCCATCAGAAAATATACCGTGGAAAATAAAATTTGACTTCAAAGAAGAACATAATGAAAATGAACTTCCACAATCTCTTGAATTCGGAAGACCTCATTATGATTTTGATGCATATTCTGAAATACCAAATTATAACCACGAGGAATCAGATTTTAACTTCGATTTTTCTACAAATGCCTTTGAATATCCTCCAGAGCAGTCCGAAATTGAGACCATAATAGAAAAGCTAGATAAACTAGGAAAAACAAAAAAAGTGGGAAAAAAGGAAGCAAGACAATATTATGATTTTATTATTGTAGGTGCAGGATCCGCTGGTTGTGTGTTAGCAAACCGATTATCAGAGGTTAAAAAATGGCGGGTAAGAATCTTAATTAATTATTAAATAAATTACTTTTATATGAAACATTTTGAATTCATTTTAATAATAATAAACATAACATTCAGAGTTATAAAAATATAGTTTTAAATTCTATAAAATTTACTTTAGTTTTAAATATAACTTTTATTACACTTTTAATATTTTATTAATTATAATTATTTTAATTTAAAATTGTTTGACTGGAATTAAAGACTTTAGTTTATACTGTTAATGACTTATTGAAGATTAATTACACATAACTATGATATTTAATAATTGGAATCACTAAACTTGAAGGTTCCAAAATCAAATCAATTTTTTAATTTTTATGCTAACAGCTTAGGCTTATTATGACAATGGGCTCTAGATTATGGCTCTTTATGCATTCAGTTAATGTACTCGTAAGTCTTCAATATTTTGCTGTTTTGCAGACCATGTTAAATATCTCATGAACAGAAAACATGGCACATTCTTCCAATTATTTTATGTGATGTAATGTATGCACGGTCAAACTAAGAAAATCCTGTTAAATGTTATAGTTCTATTATTGAGACTTAGGTCGAAAATATAAGTTCCGTAACTGTTTTTAAGAAGTAATGTCAAATTGACTCTTCAAGGTCAAAATATTTAGAAATTTACTTAGAAACCTTAACTCGGCATTATTGATTATGTTATTTAAGTACAATATAAGAATAGTTTTGAATTGTATTCTCAAATAATCATAGATCATGGCTTAATTAACTTTGCAAATTATGTCTAGACCATCAATAATGTAATAGGGTTTATTAAATTTAAAATAAGAGAGAACGAAAAACTTGAGATTTTTAAAAAGTGACTTGGCGACTTCTGAAATTTTAAATAATTTCCAGGTACTCTTGCTAGAAGCTGGTCCTGAAGAACCAGATGTAACAATGGTGCCAGCAGTTATAACGGCATTGAGAGGATCTAGTATTGATTGGAATTATAGAACACAACCTGAACCACTGACTTGTAGATCTATTAGAGGAAAAACTTGTGGATGGACTCGGTAAAATATATGGATTTATTAAAACAATGAAGTCCAAAGTTATTTGAATATTTAAAACTTAAAACCTTTACAACAGAGGCAGAACTATGGGTGGCTCAAGTGCAGTTAACTACTTAGTATACATGAGAGGAAACAGACTTGATTACGATAACTGGGCCAAATTAGGAAACCCTGGGTGGAGTTACAATGAGGTGAGGGAAATTAAAGAGAGTCATTAAGACCAACGTATCATGCCATAATATGTATATACTATAAATTATATTTTATTATATTTCAGCTGTTGCCTTACTTTAAGAAATCAGAAAACAATCGTGCTATTGAAGCTCATGACAAATATTATCATGGAGTAGGAGGACCAATAAACGTAGAGAGATATCCTTATCTTGATGTTAATACTGTAATGTTGGTTAAGGCATTTAATCAAACCGGCTTACCAATAATAGATTTAAATAAAGAAAATAATATAGGGACTAATATTGCTTTATCAACTTCTAAAGATGGAAGAAGAGTATCTACTAACATAGCTTATATTAAGCCAATTCGCAAAATACGATCAAACATTGATATCATAGTAAACGCTTTTGCTACAAAATTAATAATAAACACTGAAACAAAAACTGTTCAAGGTGTTACTTATATTAAAAATGGTATTACTTATCATGTTTTTGCAAAAAAAGAAGTGATAGTGAGCAGTGGCGCTTTAAATTCTCCTAAATTACTAATGTTGTCAGGCATTGGACCTAAAAATCATTTGGAAGCACTTAATATACCTGTCGTAACTGATCTACCGGTAGGATACAATTTGCAGGATCATGTAACTACACACGGTCTTACTATTGCTTTATCAAATAAAACTTCGACCATGATAAATGCGCCTGAATTATTTCAGGAAGTGAAAAAGTACCATCAACAGGAATTTAAGAAAAGCGGCCCATTATCTACAACTAGTATTTTAAATAGTGTAGCTTTCATCAAAACCAAATATGCTAGTGAAAATGCACCAGATATTCAATTCCACTTTGATAGTAGAAATGTTGAAGAGTTTTATTTAGATCCCCAGACCTACATAGAAACCAGTATATTCCCAGTATCCTTCTATAACGGTATGTCACCGAGGCCGATTTTGTTAATACCGAAAAGCAGAGGTTTTATTTTATTAAACAATACAGATCCTGTGTATGGACAGCCTTTAATTTATTCAAAATTTTACACAGTCAAAGAAGATATGGATGTAATGGTCGAAGGATTACGTTACGTTGTAAGTTTAGAAGAAACTGAAGCCTTCAAACAAAATGGTGCACGATATGTTAAGGTTCCTTTAAAAAACTGTGAAGGTCACATTTGGGGATCCTATGAGTATTTTGCATGTTTGTTAACTGAATACACTACTACAATATTTCATCCTGTTGGCACTTGTAAAATGGGACCTTCCTCGGACAAAGAAGCGGTTGTTGATCCTAGATTAAGAATTTACGGCGTTAAGGGATTAAGAGTTGTTGATGCATCTATAATGCCAATTATTGTAAGAGGTAATACAAATATACCAACAGTAACTATAGCAGAGCGTGCTTCTGATATGATTAAGGAAGACTATCTGCATAAAAATTAGCAAAATTATTTAAAATATTATAAAGCGTTTATTTATTGCGGCTTTATCACTATAATATTAAAATATTATCTAGCTTAATGTATAAGGATTATAATGTATTTCTATTTATTATATTTATGCTTCACGCTTCGAAACTATTTGTGTATAGTAATTATTGTTTGACTCAAATTTTTCTAAAAATCAAAAACTACAAATGTATGTATATTATATGTTTACGGTCTATCTAAGACTCCGTAATTTTAGAAATTCCACATATAAATAAGAATGGGGTTTTCTAATAATAAACGTTTAAAAAAAAGGTAGATATTTCTGTTATATACGTTTCAAATGGTGAGGTTTCTTATTGTTTGTTTAACAAAGCGAGAAGCAGAGAATGTTAAGCGGAATCCTTTATTCATTGTAGGAGTAGTGACATAAGAAAGTTTTGACAAAAGCTTGATGTATATAAAAGGAGGATGCTATATTTGGGGCCATGAAACGATTGTGTAATGTTGAGAAAGTCATCCTTAACTACAGTTAAATATAAAAAAATTGTGTCTAACTTGTTTCATTATATTAACAACACAAAAAGCTTATCACATAATTTCTATTTTTTATTATATACTATTATAAATTTGCTAAAATTATAATATTTATCAGACATGCATAACTTTCAGAATAGAACATCGAGATCTCTCTAAAAAGTTTGTGAAATATAAAACGAATAAATAATGTAATATTTTACTCATGTTTCATGGCCTCATTTTAAACCCATCTGGTTCATTTTATTACAATTTCAGATGAGGATGTAAATAATTTTGTGTCTTTGTAAGCCATTTAGATAGCAATATTTAAACTTAAATGTTTAAAATATTATATTTTCTTGTACTAATTATTAAGCAGAAATGGAAGGTCTAATATCAAATGTTAATATTGTTATTTAAATTTCGTAAATCTAACTTAAGAGATAATAAACTCTTATTCTTAACGTAAATAAATTTTATCTTAAAGAATATTTTAATCTAAAATAATTCTCTCTTTTTACCTTACTTTGTGTCCGTGAACTAATTGTTAAGTTGTTAACTAGCTGTTAAACATTCTTCCTAAACTAATTGTTAATATACGAAGTAACTTGCAACAGTAATATTATAAATTTGTAATATTATAATTTTTGAATGGCTTTGTGACTTTCAATGCTTTACCAGAGTGCAAATTGTGTCTATTAAACAAATTATTTTGTTTGTTATATTCCTATATATTTGTGATTATTAATTAAATATTTCTTATATTCTTATTTGTAATAAAAAATTTAAATTCGCATTTATTATATTCTCACGAACCGTGGAAACGCTGATTAAACGCAGGTGCATTGTATCATGTTAAAATCCAAGAATGTAATATCTGAAACCTTTCTTAGTTACATTTATTTCTCTGCATTCTTTTAATTATAATTTCATTTTATTATATTCATTCTTGTCTCCAACTTTGAGCAGGGATCACGTAGTTTGTAGTTTAGATATAATGATTAAATTTTAAGTCAGTAAATTTGTATTCTTTTGGATCCTCCGGTTGTGACCGACGTAATTTGTTTCATAACAGAAAAAAATCAAAATATTTGTCTTCAATTTATCCCAACCAATGTTATTAATGGTAAGACTTATTTTTATGTTCTTCTTATATAATGACAGTGAGAAATATACATATATTTTTTTGTAATCAACGAGAAATATGTAGGGAAATATACTCTTAATACGGAGATTTTTTTGGCGTCGAAAACATCGTTTAGCTCGCCGTTGTAGGAATAATTTTTTGTGAGTAAATAAGTATTTGTCTTTAGACAAATAAATTTCTTACTTTTAGTAAGAATCGATTTATTATCCTGGAATAAGATCTAAATCTATAAATGTTTTATGTTTTTACAGTTTATCTAAGAAGTTAAAAGATGTTATATTAATATTTATTATATACACAATTTTGATGATATATTAAATTCTTATTTTATAATAAGTACTTATTACACATAATAATAAATACAATTCTACAATCTAAAAATATGTTACTCTACCATTAAAACAGGTTAAACTTATTACGAAGTACCTGACATGTGTAATTAAGGCACACTTGGAACCATTTTAAATTTTAAGTAAAGTGGAACTCCGACCTACGATTATCTGCAGTCTTAATGGATTTGTAAGTACACATGTAATCCTTTATCATTTCCCATTAAGCCTGAATATCTGCAGAGTGTTTTTTTTTAGTACATAAAGTTTTAATAAAATTCTATTTTATTAGATTATCATTGATAATGTTTTTCGTAGGGAAGTTTTGGTAAGTTTTAAATAAAAACTTATAATAAAAATTCTTAACAGTTATTGTTTTTTAAGATCTAATATTTTTAAATTGAGTTTGTATATAATTCGTCATTACAACTGTGTTTAATTGAGATTGGCAAGTACTATAATATATTATGTAATATATTATATTATTTAATATTCTATTTCGTTTTTGTATTCAATTTTTACAAGATTTTGCAATAAAAAGAATTTTAAAATAATAAACTTGTCAAAAATCATTTATTAAAATTTTCAATACTCTATTGGAAAGTATTAATAGAATTTAAACTAATAATATTATTAAGTTGCGTCAATTAACATATTAGGTAAAGTAAAATATGGAAGTTATAAATTCAGTCTTATAGAAATTTAGTCATATTTTCAAATAATAAAATAAAATTGTTAATAGTAATGTTATATTTCCAATAGGAAAAGTTGCTGAACTATTTTAAAAACTTATTATATTAATAATTATTTCTTATAATTATAAATTATTATAACCAAGATTTGAATTGACCAGTTAAATTCAGAGTAAAAATTACAAAATGACAACATTACAAGCGAAATATTAGTCACCAAATAACTTTTGTCATTTTTTGTGATAAGAATAATTCAGCGTAATGGTTATATTGATGCAATGGTTAAGCAACTACGATTCAAGTCAGTGATTAGATGGGTGACCAACCGTGTAAATTAGCAATTTAATATATAATATATTTTTCAGTTAATAAATGAAACGTTTTCCGTGAGTAATTATTCCAAGACAAAATGTGCACTTGTTAGTGTATCCGGTATATATTTAGTAATATATTCTAGAAATATTCATAACAAACTATATGGAAAAACCAAATGGGAGAGAACAGCAGTAGAATGTTCTTCGAGAATTCGTTCAAGTATTGTTTAGAAGTCCATTTAGATATCGTCCAATAGCCCTGAGCGAGTTGCCAGAACTCGATTGCATATAGAAGCACCGGAAACAAAGTGCTTCTACTTTGTTTGAGAGTTGGGAACATATTCGTACTGCGACAAACGATACTTTTGTTCGAAGTAATTTAAATAGAATAAAGGCATTAAATGGATGACTCATCTTATTAATCAATCCCCGACGTTCTTCCTATATTTTAAAATTAATATTAAGTACTCTTTAAAGTATCACATGCGGTTAGGTACAATTTTTCTGTAACAAACATTAACTTACAACCGAGACAGTCATGTATTAATATATATAATTATATTAATTCATTTTAAAACTATATTTTATAAAAATGTAAAAGATTCTTCATAAAAAGTGATTGAAGTTTTGACTTTAAACCCCACTGGATCTTATAAAATACAATAGCCGTTGAAAGATTTCGTCATATTCCTAAATTACATTTGTTATTAAATTATTCCTTCCAATTCATTATTGTTAATATTTCATATTCAATCCAATTAAAATCAAAACTATTATTACGTGATAATTTTTTTAAAAAATTTTTTGAGATAATATTTTTACTATTATTGTAAACTTACAATACATTATAAATGTCTTATTATTTTTTCGTAATATTGTATCATTTTCTCTTTTAAAAACGAAATAATACAATGCTTCATTAAAACCTTACATTTTTATTTTTTGTCCAAGTATGAAATAAAATTATATAATACAACTTATAATGAGTTAGCAATTTTAAAATAAAACAATAATCATTAAACTTATTTTATTAATGTTAAAGATTTACTGTGTCAGTGTTTTATTATGAAAGATAATGTTTGAAATTACTTCTCTCGAGTAGACTAAATAATAAAATGTTTAATGATTAATTATTTGTACTTCGTTATCGTCTTTAGTTTTTATTTAAAAAAAAAACATACATAAAATCTTTATTACAACACGACATATGAACATGAAAAATAAATACAAAATAATTTAGTTTATTTATTAGTTTCCATATTACGTTGTGAGTGAAAGCGAATTGAATCATATCAGATTCGTACAATTAATGAATATTTTTCAAATTAAAATTGGGTTTATTGAGTTTTCTGGAATATTATACGATGAAAAGTTATTTAATCCACTCTCTAGTATACAAGAACTCTTTAGGTCTTTACCTAACTTGTTCACTGCATAAGTTTGTAAGAGTTAAGTTAAGAGTAGATTTTCTTAATATAATAAAATGTTATCATCAGAGTAAGTCATAAACAGTATAATGATCTAGTATACAAAAAATTATCTTCAAGAAGCTTTTTCATTTAAAACAAATATGTTTGTATGAATGTTCATATACATAGTGTTTTTTCACATCATAGTTGAAAATAAAAAAGAATAATAATAATAATAACAAATAGATAATAAAAGGAAACATTTTAATTATATTTTTCTAAGCAAATAACCTTAAAGTAACATTTTTGGCGTATAGTACTCGTAATAAATTTTTTTAAAAGTCATATTCAGTATGACATTAAAAATATTCTTTATGTATTATTATATATTACTTAAAGACTGTTGCCACACGTACATCATAGTCGTTTAAGTACATCTTGAACAAACTCGAGTTCAATGATTTCAGACCAAGGTGATCGGGATATCACAAAGTAAGATTAACAGGGATGTTTTTAGCTGACTTTAGACGTCTAGTGTCTAGTCTCGTTCATGTCGTAATAATACGTTAGGATATCTACTCGGTTGAGTAAGTTTGTCTTGTTCTTAACATAAGTATTAGAAAAAAACTATGACTATTTTTAATTTTATTTATTTAATAATTATAAATCAAATAATGTTGATGTTAATTTCCTTTTAAAATTTGTCCCTCATCCATTTCATTGAATAAATAGCATACCATAACTAATTTGTTATATTTACTTTTTACCAGTCAGATTGGCCCAATTTTATGAATTTCTTAATTTCCAAGTTTCCTGACATCAGACATTGGATCCAACCCGAATGGATAAATATCCATTTGGAAATTTTATATTAATGTTTTGTTACTCTCGCTAGATCTACTAGCTGCATCACACCGGTCCCTTAGAAGTCATTACTTACGGTGGCACGGGGGCCGGGTTGCCCCCTTCCCTCAAATATGGCGAAGGGGGTGATGGCTGACCCTTGTGTTTTACTCGTGACCGGGTGTTGGTAGCGGTGACTAGTCATATAGCTGGCACGAATTAGTTTTTTATTATTATTAACTGATCATTAGGCTGGCTTATGTAATAGATTGCGATTATTCCAGTTGTTCGTACATTGTTCACTAAACATGCGTTTGTGAAACAGCCATCACAATATATAAAAAAATCCGGCTGTGTTTGTTGAGTGGTTCTTCTCGGATCAGGGGGCGATCGGAAACCTCATAGCATTATTTTAAAATGGAGAATATCTTTATAGAAGAGCTTATTTCGATACATACGGTATCAAAATAGTCCCTCCTGTCACTCCCATTTCGCGTACACAAGTGATCATTGATATGGAGTCAAAGTGGAAAAGATATAAATGTAAATAAAAAAATAATTAATTAATGCAGGTTGTTGTGAATTATAAATTGCAGTTATCTGTACAGGGTTGGTTCTGCATTTTAAATTATTGTTGTACGATTTCATTAATCTGATCATCGTAATTTATAGATTTTAAACATATTAAATAATTTTATTTTCCTACATTATATTACATCCTATAAACAAAGAGTCTTATATGAATGATACGATACTAAAACTTTTAAGGACATATTTCTGTCTCTTCTTTAAATCCCGTTCAACTTTAAAGTAGTGGATTGACTCAACTGTTTTAAATATAGGGAGTGTTATTACAAAGTTAGCAAAATGTATGTCAGCTGAGATGTTATTTTTACAAAAAAATATATTATCTCATCATTCATAGTTATAAAAGACATCTATCTAAATAATCGATTATTCCTTTGTTCAATTGGTGCCCATATGCACACATAAATTTTGTTAATACAAATTGACCATAACAAAGAGGATTTCAAACAAATGAATGGAGAACCTTGTTAACCTACATACGGAATCCGCGGCTTAAAAATGATAAATAACTGCGCATTAGACCGCGTGTGTTGCACTGCTTATGTTTTCTTAATATTCTTTTTTGTCGAATAAATTTTCAGTATAATTTTTTTGGTTGTGGGTTTGATTTACATATGTGTTAAACTCAGAATATGTATTATTAGTAGAAGCAGTAAAGATGGAGTCACTTTTATGAACTTTAATAACTTTAGGCATCTTTGCTTGTGTTTATACTACAGTTTAAGACATATATTGATTAAACTAAGAACGGTGATTATTGGGTACAATGAATAAATTGACTTTAAATTTTAATAAATTAAAGAAAAGGATGTTTTTACGAAAGTATTTGCTCTGTTCAGTTAATCTCTTTCTGTTTTCTTTAAGGTTCTTCTTTAAACTAAGTTTAAGTCTTTAAATTTAAAGAAAAAATCAGTAGACGTCAAATAGAACCGATCATTAATCTATGAATCGCTTGTCATAGTCTTCAACTATGCTAACGGTTACTAACATTAAGAACTTGATGGCTTTCCATAAAATTAGATATTAGAATAAAGAATATTTACCAATTTATAATAACTTCATGAATTGTTCCTTATGTATGTTATATAAAGACTTGTCTTTATTGATTGCTTTATAAAAATATAAATATCCCCGTTTTTGGCTTACAATCTGACCTAATATTGTGTAATAAAAACAAGTATTTATGAACACGACTTCGACTATGACAAAAAATTGAAATTAATAATATTTAGCCCGTAAAAGTTATTGTCTTTATGTTTCTTTTTCTTTTTGTCTTTCTTTATTAAATATGGCATCCAAATATGCCAGCTCTATTTCTTTTGATTAATATTTTTTCCTTTTTCAAACAACCTATGTGTTGTTTTTATCCTTTTTGAAATCCTTTATCAGATGTTCTTACTTTTCTTTCTTTGTAATATTTTCAACGATTTTATTGTAACTTTATTTTGCAAGGGCCACCTTTTAATCACCATGGACCTTTTTGCCTAATTCTTAGACAATTATATCAATAAACAGACTATTTTAATTATTAATTATTTTTGAACCTAGTAATTTCCTAGTAAGTAAGTAGTTAGCCTAGTATGCAAAATATGTAAGCATTCCAAACTACCTTTAAAAGGACCATCCTAATATATAATAATTGTGGTTACGACATATAGAAAACGTAACGAGCCTGTAATTTATTCGTTTTTGGATCTTAGCCATGTCTTTTTTTCATGTAATGAGGGTGGCGTTTACTTTAAATATTTATATGAATATCTAAACCATGCCTTTTATAGTTATTTGGTGTTATGGCTACTATGCGATATATTTAAAACCGATTAGTTTAGCCGATTTTACCGATTAGGAAAGAATTACTTCTCTATTTGATAAACAAATTTTGACTCATTTTAAAGTTGGCTAACTAACAAAACCTTTTTGTTTTCATCAGTGTAACTCTCTAACACAGTGCGTTCTCTCTAACACAGTACGTTCTCTCTAACACATAATGAAAATCATTGATTAAACATAATAAAAAGTAACAACTTTTTATATAACTCATAATATACTTTAAATTATTGTCATTTTAAGCAAATACAATTCACATAATAAATATTTAACAAATAGTTTATTAACACAAGAACAGTCAATATATCTTATATTATGTATTCTACCCTAAATATTAAAATTTTATAATATATATATATATATACATACATACATACATACATATATGTATATGTTTATGTATATGTATATATATATATATATAAATAAATATATATAATATATTTAATTTAAATTTTAATACTTTTATGTACAAATTAACAAAAAACTGTACCGATGGCGGGCTTATTGCTAGAAAGGCATTTTGTACTAGACAATCTCAGGCTGTATAGCTGTCGAGTGTATACCTCCTCTCCTGTTAAAAAAATATGAATATAAATTACATAAATATGAAGACGAATACGAACTATCTCATATTTTTTACTCATAGATATAAAAACATGAAATGAGTATAATGATTTAA
This sequence comes from Melinaea menophilus ssp. n. AW-2005, assembly GCA_918358695.1. Lineage (NCBI taxonomy): Eukaryota > Metazoa > Arthropoda > Insecta > Lepidoptera > Nymphalidae > Melinaea > Melinaea menophilus. Next base: position 7,898,866 of record OU911054.1, on the reverse strand, counting down.
ATTTTACATTCGTTAAGGAAAAACTCTTTAATTTGATAATTGAAAACTTCACGTGAACATTCTAATGAATACAGGTAATAAATTCCAAAGTCGAACTGCAGTTACAGCGAACAAGTTAGACAACTAACCAGACTAATGAAAAGGAGTAGAGAATGCTATATTGCTATAAGAATGGAGAGTTTTGCCATGATGAAAAAGGAAATTCACATTTAAGATATGCTGGAGTACAAGTATCCAACTAGAAAGAATATAAAAGGCAATCAAATCTAAAATTTTTGGGTCCAGTCATTTGAGTTGAGATCTAAAATCGAATCGAATCGAAGTTAAGTGGACCGAAAATCAATTTAATTAATTAGTAATTTAAGTAATTCATTAGTTTATTTAGTCATTCATTCGCATCTAAATATACACGTTGGCATAGTCAATAATGGTTAGTAATAACAAATTATTTTTATGTAATTTGGCACTAAATGGAAAAAAAATTTTTAGACGTAACAAAGGGTTTAAGTTTTTCTATGACTCTAATTCAAACTATTTGACGTTGACTCGGCTGAATTTAACTTCAATTTATAGCACAAAAAATATATATAAAGCAAATAGAAACTATCCGCTCATTTTAATACAAAAATATTTGATTATAAAATATTGTTGAAAATATTTCACATTCTTATAAAATTAAATATCGCAAAAAAAATTGCAATACCAAAATCTATTGATTAAGATTGCTCGCAGGTTCAAGAAAAACTTCTACACCATTATAGTGATGGCAGTAAATAAACTTAAAATTTCTTATGGTATCAATATCAAACTCAAACTTAAAATAAAACTAAATAATACGAGCAAAATTTAGAGCTCAGTCATCAATGAAGTTGTATGAGTAGGTCGTGATAGCACCAGCTGGTACATTTTTTATCATTCGCCGCAACGATTGAACGCGAATATACAAACGATTTGAATCAAAATTGATTGACTCCTTCATAGCGGTACTGAACGATGTTCCAGTAGAATATAGATATGTGAAAAATTACTATTGTTATTTACTACATGTTATATTTAATATATTAGAATACAAGCTTCAATGTACCTGGTCATTACCTGCCTCAATTAACTGAGTATTCTATATTTATTTAAAATTTATATAAGTTTAACATGGTAAAATATGATTATTGAAAATTTCAAGTAACTAAGATGAGATTAAATAAAATATTTATTTGAAACATAAATATGTATTAAAATTCTTGTACTTCTTTTTTAGCCAACATCAAATATGTATGTCGTAACTCGTTTTTAAAACTTTCTCAAGTGAATCACTTTTAAATTGAGTTCATGTCATATACAATTTAAGCTCTGCATTTTGATTACTTTATAATTATTATGTTCACAAGCAGGCAATAAGATGTTAGTATTCTTCAACGTATACTTCTTTTTAGAAAATATTTTAATTAAAATTGTTCTTATTAAAAAAACTTAAAAAATATAAAATAAATAATAAAATAACTTTATTTTAGTCGAAATAATAATAACGTAAGACTTAATTATTTTTTAAAGACATCAATCAAAGTAAACTTGATAAAATTGCTATTTATTTATTGAGTATAAATAATAAATAGTAGTTTTGGCATCGAGATCTCTCACTCACCATACAAAACGCAACTATAATAGCTCAGTGTTGTTGATTTCAAATAAGCCAAATTAGACAAACATAGGCGCGGTTATGATAAAAGAACGGTGACTTATTTTAAAGAAAAGCACGGAAGTCCATTTCAAGACTTAAATATCAAACATCTGAATAAGAAAAACAAAAGCACTACCCATACAAATAAATTGAATCTTAAAAATAAATAACGAAAGCCTCGATATTTTGTACAAATTTAATATATTATTCGAAACAAAAACAACTGTACCAATTGCAATGTAATATATTTCTATGTACTATAAATACTCGTATGTTATATTTGTAATAAAATATATTTTTTAATATCGTTTATATAACCTAAAGAACAATTCTTGTATAAATAATGAATAAACTAATTATTATCTAGCTGTTAAAACCAAAAGTTGCTGAAAGAAGTACAAAACAGTATTGAAATGTCAGCAATATCTAAAATGTCTACAGGATATACTTATGTAGCTTATATTACTCAAATTAAATACGAGAATTTTTTCATGACTTCGAGAATTTTTATGCTAATTTACCGGCGTTTAAATTGTTTTTATTTAACTAATCATTTTATATATTAAAACGAGGAAAAAGGAACAAAAACATTAGTGTTCAATTTATACCAACGAATGTTACGGTAACACTTATTTTTATTCTCTTCATTTATATAGTAACAGCAAGAAATAGACGTTTATCTTTTTGTAATCAACCAGAAACACGTAATACTCTTTTTGTGATAACCAAATATACAGTTTTTTATTAAGCCTAAAACATTGTTTGGTACGCCGTTGTAAGAATAGTTTCTTGTGAGTTCAAATAAAGTATGTTACAAATAGAATTCTTATTTTCATCAAGAAGCGATTAATTATCCTGGAATAAGGTCAAAGTTTATAAACATGTTTGATGTACTTAAAGCTTATCTACAAAATATAAATAATTAAATAATTAAATACAATAAAAAAACACTAATCGATTCTAATGTTACACTTCCAAGTGAAAAAAATGTTGAAGTATTTTAAAAGCTAATTAATTACACCTTTTAGGTATAAATATTATACGTAATACCCAAGTTAAATTCAAAGTAAAAAAAAAAACTAAAAAAGTTGTAATATTACGAACGAAATATTGGTTACCAAATAACTTTTAATCATTTTTTGTGACTAGATGATAAGGAATAACAACAACTCACAAAAGAAATAGTTTTATTAATGTTAGGTCTAAGCAACATCTATTCAAGCCAGTGCCTGGATCGGTGGCCAACCATGTAAATAAGCAGAAACAGAAGTATTTATTACAAGATATAATTTGCACATATTAGTATAACTGTAGTCGTTTTAACATATAGTTTTTAATATTATATTAACGGAATTAACGTATACGTACAAATATGTAAACTAGTAAGAATATAAAAATATATCTGACAAAATATATGAAATGAATAAATATATTAAAAAACAAAATTCGTAGAAACAGCAGAATGTTCGTCGAGAATTCGTTCAAGTACTGTTTAGAAGTCCATTTAGATATCGTCCAATAGCTCTGAGCGAGTTTGCTAGAACTCGATTGCATACAGAAGCACCGGAACTAAAGTGCCTCTACTATTTGTTCGAAACTTGTAAACTTGTTCGTACTGCGACAAATGATACCTTTATTTAGAGCAATTTAAATAGAATAAAGACATTAAATTGATGGATCGTCATCGTATTAACAGAGCCTCCACTTCCTATCCTATCCTATTTTACTGTAACAAATATTAACTTACAAAAAGACAATCGTGTGTTAATATATGTTATATATTAATAAATTTTAAAACTTTTTAGATATTTTAAGGTTGTAAGAGATTCTTTATAAAAGTGATTGAATTATTCGACTTTAACTTACTTACTCCATTGGAACTTACATAATACAATATTGGTTGAAAGAGTTCATCATCGATGATTATATACCTAAAATATATTTGTTGTAAAATTTTTCTAATTCATTATTGCTATTATTTCACATTAAAAGGTTTGAAATAAAAACTTTTATTACTTGCAAATTTTGAAATCATATCCAATGATATTTTTATGGAACATTGTGTTTTGTGTAATAAATTATATTTTTTATAAATTTCATATATTTTTCAATAGGTTTTATATTTTTTTAATCACAAATTACCTACAAATCTATAAAGTTTTCTTAAGCATTTTGTAGTAAAACAGACACAAAATAACTTATGGCAGATTCTGTAGATAGGTTAAATAATTTTGTATGTCGAATGTTATAAGATGAAAAGTTGTTCAATCCACTCTTTAGTGAACTACTACCTAGTTGTACCCAACTTTTCCATTGAAAGTTTGTAAGAGTTAACCAAGACAGCCAACGAAGTATTCTTATAGCTTTTCGCAATATATTAAAGAAAGTTATCATGTGAGTAAGTTATAAGTTTATAAACAGTATTAAGATCTATTACACAATAAATTATCTTCAAAAACTTTTTGCATAAAAAGTATATATTTTTGGTATTAAAAAATGTGCTGAAAAAAATCTACATTGTTTCTGTTCATATTTTTGTGATCTCAAAACAATCTGATGTAGCATTATTAAAGCGTTGTATATTTATAGAGTATTTTTTTCTCATATTACTTAAAAATAAAATAGATTGAGGGAACAGGAAAACTTTTAATTATTCTTTTAGAAACAAACAATCTTAAAGAAAAAATTTGATCGTGTGTTAACAGATTTTTGAAAAGTCATATTTGCAATTACGTTTAAAATATTGTTTCTTTTATATTTCTGGTTTATGATGTCTAACTATTATTTCAAAGCAGTATTTTTTCTTTATTGTTTTCGATAGGTAAATTTTAAACTAGCTCAAAATTAATGATTTTGAACAAAAATGATCAGAATATCAAAGCAATAATAATAGGTTATTTTTATGTGACTTCAGATGACTAGATACTAATCTTGTTAATGGTGCAATAATGAGTTATGTTTTCTACTTGTTTGAGAGTGTTTCCGCTTAGTTTAGTTCCACTTAGTACAAAATTTCCAGATATCCCAACAACACATTTTCGACACGGATGAATGTTAATTTGGAATTACAGCCACTTGATGTGGATTACAAGTTTTAGCTATCTGTATACGGCTGTAGTGACGAGTAATGGAATGATTTTTCTTATTTTTATTTATTTTAGTGCGGGCAAACAGGCTTGCGGGTCACAGATGATACGTGACCATCACTGCCCACAACCTCTTGCAATATTGAGGATTCAAAAGAGTCTAAGTTAACCACGTTCCACATTCGAGTGATATATAGAAGAAAAGTACAAGAAAACCGTACAGTGGAGCATTGCCACGCATCCAGATGGTACGGATGATGTTTGACGGTGTGGTGTTGACATTTGGCGGCAGGCGTCAGATAGAATAGCTGTTCGTTCTCTTTTCACCGCTGTAAATGCAGTAGAAGATGCACAGAGAAGCCACGTCTCTATGCAATGACAGCCTCGACAATGACCTGGTACTTTCCTGGATGTGGAGTCACTAGAAGATCCAACAAAGAGGACATGTGACTGTCCATGTCTGGTAGACGAGTGTGCGTTGGAACTAGCTGGGACAGACCATTTGCGCAGTCGGTGGCATGTGACCCTAGTTAATCAGTATTATGGGCGTTGAAGTCCCCAATGACTCCAGCAGAGGGAGTCTGTGAAAGCAGGTTGTCATTCTTCGTTTAGACGTGACCCAAGGGTTGATCCGTTTCTGCATTATCACTATGGGACCTGTAGAGGCAAGCGTAGACCCTGACATGATCGTCCATGTCAATGTACAGCTAGGGTACTGATAGGTCCCAACCATCAAAATCTAATATATAAAATATAAAAATAAAATTATGTTCTACTCATTAAAAATATATTCTACTAATTTTGTACTCGAGATGTGATAGGTAAGCTGTGTGGCTAAGTTGAGATATCTGCGTCCCCGTCAAAAACAACAAGGCCGCCTGTCTATAGGTGGTAGTGGATGCCATTTAGGTTAGAGTGAAATACCAGGATATTGCAAAAGTCCACATTTAAAGTGGAGCGGGGTACCGCTGTTTGCCGTCATTTGCCCTCAGAAACCACAAAATGCGATAATTTCAGTCCGACTACATTTCGAGAATCATTCTCCCGATTTTCAGTAGACCTCGAATAATTCGGTCTGCCCATTCATTTGTAACGGACTTTTGTCAGCACGATAGCGGCCGCAGTTTCGCTCGGATCGCTTTCAAACTTTGCACAAAAATCAACCATCTAAAAATGAAGGTCAAGTTCGTTAACCAGAGAAATCCGGCCGCAGGGGGCGCCAGGGCCTCACTTTTTCTGATTTCAGTTTTTCGATCATAACTTTTTCCCTATACAAAGAAGATCATTTGCGTTCATATCACATGATGTCTTTTATGAATACCTATCACTAATGTAGATAAACCGAAAACCTAACTTCAATAACTTAGGGGTGGGGGTAAAAAAAACAAAATTTTTGGAAAAAAAATCATAACTTTTTTCTAGTAAACATTCTTACATCAGAAGTATTTTTAATAGGAAGGTTATTTTTTACTCTAAATTTAGGTATGAAAAATATTTCCAAAAAAGATACCTTTTCCGAGAAAAAAAATACAAACCGCTTTTTGCTTGAAAATTTTTGATGTAAACAACGGCATCATGTGTTATTCTTAGGTAGTGAGTTATAATTTAAACGAGGTCAACATGAGGTCTACCCACGCCTGCCCCCCTGCGGGCAAGGATTTTTTCAATACATTTTAAAATATTATTTCACAATTCCATTTGTCTGATCACCGCAATCGATAAATAAATAGATGCAACAATATGTAATTTTAATTGCAATAAAATCACCTAATTGATTACAAGTTTAATATAGATACACAAACTTTAAAACTTAAATACAAATCGTATAAATTTTGAGTTTTTCCCGTAGACGGTACCCGCGCTGTAAAAATGATAGTCGTAGTTATCTATGCATTACACCGTGTATCTTGCATTGCTTATATTTACTTAATCTCCCTTGTAAAGGCCACCTAATCATCAAGGCCCTTTTATCCCACGATATTTGTCTATTTTTTATTCCGTGATTTATTGAATGAAGAAGCTAATTATTATTTCTTGAATTTCATATTAATCTAAAAAATATCTTTGTAATTATAGCTTAAACAATTTTTGTGCTTTTTCTTAAAATATGAGTATCTCATATGTTGATAATACGCTAACACCACTCCTTTTATTATAAAAAAATCCGTATTATAATAATTGTTGTATTGTAACTATACTTAATACTATAAATAAATTTTTGCTTTCTCGTGCAAATGTTGGTTGGAGCAAGAAGCTACAATTATACTAAATTACATTATCTGTCTAGTAGTTTTGCGTAAAAAGCGAACAAACAAAAAGACTGTCCATGTATTAATATTTTACTAGTATTTTTTTTTCGTCACCTTAGTATAATAATATATTATATTTGTGGATATATTTTATCTTCTTCTTAATAAAATAATATAAAATGGGTATTAACTGAGCAAAAATATAAACGTTCCAAATTATCTTCAAATATACACGTTCCTAGTACCTAGTATTTATAGTTTTGACCCCTACAAAATGCAACGAGCAATTTTTTTAATTAACAACATTCAAATATAATACTATACAGGCTTTGTAGGCTACATAACACATGTAAATCAAGAAATTTAAAATTGTAAGTTATAAACTTCAAGTAATTTATGCTCCTTTGAATCTTACGCAACATTTGTATGAAAATCTATAGAATGCCCTTACCGATTAAGTACGGAGCTAAATGTGGTATTATGAGCTCGCAATTATTCTATAGGCTTAAAACCAATCAAAAGTAACTGCCTATATTTGATAAAGAAACGGTTCATCAGTTCAGTGTTTAATTTAATATTCACTAACAAACAAAACCTCTTCGATGTGATCAGTGTAACTCTATAACATATCCTGTCGTAGAAGTAACTGATTCCATTACTATCTCAAATTATTCTTATTCTACAAATAGGTAGTACTTTAGTTTTAATAATTATCATTTCAAGCAAATTCAGTTTACATTATATTTATTCAATAACATAGCTTGGCAATAAACGAACAGTGGAACAAAGTAATTTTTATTTTATAAAAAATATTAAGTTTATATGAATTTAATTAATGAAATAAATATATATTAAAGCTGACTTATACTTGACTTTAAAAAATTAAGAATACCAAGTGAAAAATGACCGATTTTATAATCCTAAATTGTATGGTTATGAAATATTGTCGAAAGTACAATCTTATAAAAAGTAAATTGCAATACAGAAATCTATTAAACTAAATCGTTCTCTGGTTCAAGAAATACTTATATACCATTATAGTGACAGGGTTAACTTAATACTACTTTATAAAATAATTAAGTCTTTGGGTTAAGTATAGTTTGATAGAAATAAAATAATTAGGAACACTTAATGAAAGTACGTTAAAAATAAATAGTATAAGAATACAAAATTTTGTTGCCATTTCGTGAACCTGATAATGATAAAGCAGACAAATCTTTTAATTATATGCGAGGTTATATTGCATTATTCGAGAGTGACTAATCTCACTACATTTCTAAAATAATATTTTTTATAACAACTATTCTGTAACCTGTGGAATAATTGTGCCTAATTGTTACAAAGACGCTATCAACAGTACTAAATAGTGGTACATCGTAATCACACTAAAAACCAACATATTCAAATTATCTACATATAATATGCCAATTTCTGTATCGATTTGAGAATTTAGACTATTTTATTTATCCTAACCAATGTTATAAATCATATAAATCAACTTAGTTTTGTAACATAACAAGAAATACTGATTTAGTTTTTGTTATCAACTAGAAATATATAGGAGAGCGGCAGTGTACATTTAATACCGATTTTAATTATGCTAAAATCATTGATTAACAGGCCGTTGTAGGAATAATTTCTTGTAAATTGAAATATTATGAAATTATTGAGCAAAGCGAGAGTAGCGAGCGTAGCGTTCTACTGGAGACTTTTTCGCGTTCTTTGTCACGAATAGGCTCGAAAACTACTCGAAATTTTGCAATCAAAAAGACACACATTAGGTGACGGATTCAAAAATAAACTTTGAAAAATGTCATGTCGTTGAGGAATAGTCATCAAAAAACTGATATCCCATATCCCGACGTATATATATATATATATATATATACATATATATATATATATATATTTATATACGTCGTGTTAGGTTTGGAAAGATTAGGTTAGGTCTAATTTGATGGCTATATGGGGTTCGTGGCGCGACTGTCAGTCTAATTTGAAATCTATTACTTTACCGACATTGTCCACAACGATGAGTCATTACACTGGACTCGCTTCGCTCAATATGCAAACGGCACCCGAGATTTCGCGAGCGCAGCGAGTCGAAATTGAGAGTCTGTTGGCGCCCCTAGTAATAGTTGAATTGAAATTAATCGATTTATTATCCTGAAATCAAAATCCACAAACATGTGTGATGTGATGTGCTGTATTATTTTAAAAGCTGTTAAACTAAATAGTTACTTGAGTATAAATATTATACTTATTATTTTGATAACATTGATTTGAATCAAAGTAGTGTTAAATTCAGAGTAAAAAAAACACAAAACCAGTTGTAATATTTCGAACGAAATATTAGTCACCAAATGACTTTTTATCATTTTTGTGACATCTAGATGACAAGATATCAGAATAATACAAACCGTAATCGTTATATTAATACAACGGTTAAGCGATTTCGTTTTAAGGTAATGATTTGATGGGTGACCAAGCGTGTAAATAAGCAAGCAAAGCAAAGCAGAAGTATTTATTACAAAATAAAATTGACACATATTAGTGTAACGGTGTAACATTTTGTTTTTAATATTATATTACCATGAAATAAAATACATATATGTATATATATACAAACAAGTAAAATCAATCTATTAAGAATTTAATAAAATATTAGTTATTTTAGAAATATACATGACAAAAAAGTTTAAAATTTCAAATATAAAATTTATATGTATATATATTACATATATATATATATATATATATATAAACTAAATTCGAGGAAACAGTAGTAGAATGTTCTTCGAGAATTCGTTCAAGTATTGTTTAGAAGTCCATTTAGATATCGTCCAATAGCTCTGAGCGAGTTTGCTAGAACTCGATTGCATACAGAAGCACCGGAACTAAAGTGCCTCTACTATTTGTTCGAGAGTTGTGAACATATTCGTACAGCGACGTATTCTTTAACAAATATTAACTTACAATCTACACTGTCAAGTGTTAGTATATATTTTCATATTAATACATTTTTAAACTAGATAATATGAAAATGTAAAGTTCTTTATCGAAAGTGACTTATTCTTAAGTGAATTCAATTTATTCTTTTGTTTTTGGTTAAACTGTTGTTTTTTTGTTGATAGTATGTTTATTTAAACTACATTAACTTTTGTTGTAAAATTACAATATTTTATTGTTGTTTCTATTAAATTTTATCCGTTTTTCGTTGTATTTTATCTTACTTTTGTTCATTTTCTCTGTTAAAAAAATTAAATAATACAATGTTTCATTAACATCTAGAAAGGATACATACACCCACTAGTATTGTTCATACAAAAATGTAAAAGCAGTATGATTACATGTAAGTTTGAAATATATAATACAATTCATAATGGATTGGAAATTATAAAATAAAATTTTAAAAATTTAAATAAATTAATTAGTGTTTTATTGTGAAAGTTAAACCTTAAAATTTACCTCTCCTGACTAGACTGTAAAATACAATCTTTTATGGTTAGTTATTTGTACTTCGTTTTCTTCTTTATTTGGTATTTTTATAATATAGAAATATATAAATCTCTAAATAAGAACATGATGGATGGACGATATGGAATACGATTTTGTGTTTATTTATTAGTCTCATTTTCAGGTTGCAAGTGAGTGATATAACTCTTATAATTATAATATATATATTTTTTTAATTACAAGTTTATCGACATTTTCAGGACTATATATTTTACAGGGCTCTTTTTATATCTTGAATATTATGCGATACTTTATATTTTGAATATTATGCGATGAAAAGTGTTTCAATTCACTCTTCAGTGAACAACTAGGTCTTTATCCAACTTGTTCACTGCAAAAGTTTGTAAGAGTTAACCAAGACAGCAAAAGAAGCATTCTTATAGGTTTCTTAATATATTAAATTAAGTTATCAACAAAGGCAGTTTAAAGTTTATAATAGTATAAAGATCTACTATACAAGAAATTATCTTTAAGAAGCTTTATACATATACTACTTTGTTCTCAAAAAATCTTTTTATATTTTGCTGAAACGAAATCTGCCTTGTTTATGTTCACATTGTTGTGTTGTGAAAGCAATCTGAAATAGCCATATTAATTGGTTGTGTGTTTATTTATATAGTTTATGCAAAAAACACATTAGTTGAATACAGATAGTAGTGTAGTAGTAGTAGTAATAGATAGTAATGTAGAGTAGTGTAGTTGTATATATATAGTGATGAGGAACCATTTTAATTATTATTTTATAAACATACAACCTTTAAGTATCATTTCCATTTGTTAATAATATTTTTAACAGTTATATTTGTATTACATTAAAGATACTGTTTCTTTTATATTTATTTAAGGCATATTTCATCATATATTCCGAAGCAGATGTTTTTTATATTACATTACTTACATCTTGTACAAGTTCGATTTTAACGATTTCAGATAAAGGTGATCAGGATATCAGAAAATAAAATTTATAGAGTTGTTTTTACATGACTTTAGACATCTAGTCTAGTCGTGTTCATGGCATGAAAATAAGTTAGGAAATCTTCTCGTTTGAGTGGGCTTACTTTTGATCTTGATAATATGGGTATCAGAAAAAAGTTTTACTATATTTTTTATCTTTTATGTAATTAAAAATTATACATCTGATAATATTGATGTTAATCTCCTTGTAAAATTTATTTAAGATACATTAATTTAACTTATTTTTTAATAAATTTGTTATATTTTTGTCTGACCTTTGAGCTTAGCCCAAATTTATGAACTGCTTAATTTTCAGATATCCCAAAATCAGACATCCGGATGTATGAATATTCATTTGGAATTACAAGTTGTAGTTATCGGAATAATTTAATAAATACAATACGGGTAAAAACATTGTTGCACTGTTTCATCTGTTTCATCATATTAATTAATAAATTAAAATTACATTTTAATTGCAATTAAATGATATAATTGTTTACAAGTTTTACAAATATACAGAAAATTTAATTATTTATATATAGATCGCAAAATCTTAAGTTATTCAGAGTTAAAGTTAGATATCAAAAACAGAATTTAAGCGCATACGCTATTGTCATTCAGAAAAAATGGTCTTCGACATTCTCATATAGCATAGTGTTATATGAAAATAATAAAAGCAACAAAACCATCGACTGCAATTGAATAATTAAAATAAAATTGATTCTTAGCAGTTATTAAGTTAAGGAAAATTAACTAATAGATATCTTTATTAAAAATAAATTATAATAACAACTTTATATAAACATCTTATATCTTTTTATTTTCCAATATCATATTACGTTCCATAAGGATACAGTCTTATATAAAATGTAGTTATAATACTAAAACTTGTAAAAATAAACTCTATATCTCCATTAAGTCCCATTCAATTTAAAAGTAGCGTACTGAAGCTATAGTATTAAATACCTACCTATGTTTTCTTTACAGAGTAAGCAAGATGTATAGTCCTTAGTCATCCTTTAGAGCAGATCATTCACCTATAAATAGCTTTGTGCAGACATAATATATATAATATATATATAAATAACGTCACATCTTTTATCTTACTACTTGTGTCTTGTTTTATCCGTTTCAAATCGTCTGTCAGTTGTTTTAATTTTTATTTCTTCGTAGTATTTTCTTTAGTTTTATTATTTAGTCTTTCAAGATCTTTCTTTTTAATAGTCATGATCTTTTTTATTCTTACCTCCGTATATTTAGCAATGCAGACAAATATATTAATGATTACAAATATTTTCTACTATTAAGGATGCATTGAAAAACAGACTCCCTTATGAATTAATTATTATATTAACAATCTTTTTATTTCGTCACTATTTCATTGTTTTATTTGTAAATATATTTTAGACACAGTAATTTATTTTACAATCATAATAATCGTACAAAGCGACGAACAAACAAACGACACAGTTCCTTAATTGGTAGAGTGACGGCACGGATTCCTAGACATCAAATTTCAAGTCCCGTTTGTATATGTGAAATTCCCTTATATATTTATTAATTCTTATCTAAATTAGTTATAGATACTTTGCAAATTGAAGCTTGTATCCTAATTTCTGTTAGCATATTATATAGCAAATATCTATCACACTTTTTTACATATATTTATATTCCATTGAAACATCGTTCATTGCCGTCATGAAAGTAACAATCAATTTTAAATGGAAATCGTTTGTATATGGTACCGAATTCATTGTGGTGAATGATAAAAATGTACTAGCGGGTGCTATCGTGCCTCATTCAGTTTCATTAATGACTGAGCTGTAAATTTTAATCTTATTTTTTTAGGTTTATTCTCTAATATTTGAGTATGACGTTGATGGGGTAGAAAGTAACGAAATTTTTATAATCAACTGAACTTGATCACTCACTGTGAAAAATGAAAATATAATAGATAATTCCTGCTGATCTATACAATGGTTGTTCTTACTTGGTGAAGTCAGAACGTACTAGAGCTGCAGTCAAATAAGCTAGACCAAAAAGCATAGGTATCTGTGAATATGCTAGCTTTAACTTTAATTACTCCAAAATAATATAACTACACTACACTGAATTAAAAAAATGCCTTTAATTTTACATTTTACTCTGGACTGTAAAAATATATCGTAAAACGTGTGCACTCCATTTCACGACTTAAATAGCAATATTCCAATAATAAGAACAATGGCAGAATTCACACAAATAATTTCAATCATAAATATTAACAACGAAAATCTCAATATTTTGAACAACTTTAATACATTATTCGAGATTAAAATGAACGTCCATACATTTGTAAAATAACATCATACTTTTACTTCTTACTATTATTTAAGTTATTGAATAATTGTAGAACGAATTGTGCTATTATAAACTTTACTTAGCTATTAGACACGAAGTTATGCTGGTAACAGTATGAATACACACTAAAAACAAATAATATCAGAAACCTACATATATCTATAATTCACTTGATACAAAATTTGGATGTATCTATATATTTGTAATATAATAATTTCAATATGGCTTCGAGACTATCAATGCTGATTTATAGGAGTTTAAATTGTTTTTATTAAATAAATTATGTTTTTTAACAGAAAAAGAAAACAAAAAAAAAATGTTTTAATTTTAACTTAACCCTTGTAAGAAACAGGCAGCATACTTTTAATACAGGGATTGTTTCAACGCCAAAAGCATCGATTAGTACGCTGATGTAAGAATAGTTTCTTATTAGTTCAAATAAAGTACTTCATTCTTTGTACAAATAATCTTCTTATTTTCTTTACGAATCGATTTAATTTCTTCAAATGAGGTCAAAACCTACAATCATGATTGAATTGCTTACAGTTTATTTTAAAAGTTAAAAGGCGTTCAAACACCTGTTAAAATTTAAATTAATACAATTTTAATATTATTCATAATTTTATAAGATAAATGAGACGAAGCCTCTTAGCATTCCATGTGAGCACCTTGCGGGTGCCGGGCCCATCGCGTTGCAAGAAGAGGAGCGCAAACAATGCCTGGTACTTGCAACCCAGGTGTAGGTTTAAGGGCCCCCCTTTACTATGCGCATACACGCTCACCTTCACTGTTCACGCTCCTCTCCCTACCTAACCAAATATCGTATGAACCTACTAAAGCCGCCATTGAAATACGTTCCAGAAATGAACCAATGATCGTTCTAGGAAGGCCGAGATCCTTCAATAAGTTGTAGAGAAATTTTGGTGTTATACCTCTCGCTCCTACTTCTACAGCGTACCAATTAATTATAAATTTATTCCTGATCAGTTCGTTACATAGTTCGTAATACTTCTTTAGCTTAAATGTATGATCTTTGGGTATGTTTATTTCCTAGGGTACACACAAGTATACGCTCCACAAGTATAACGCGCCTTAGTTGTTTTGAGTACAGGAATAAGTCCGGCTTAGATGACGAAACACAAACATCTCCGGGGATTTTGTATTGCCTTTCATACGTGTCCATCACGAGAGCCCAATCAGGAGACGCTTCCAAGATGGAATAAGGTTTTAGTTTACGTTTCATTAAGATGAAGGAAGGTGCGTCATTGTAAGGCTAATGGAATACAAAAATCTCCTATGGTCACCCATTCGTTTTGCTTAGTAGTAATAATTAATAACAAATAATTCTAGGCTTATCGCGTGCAACCGGTAATTATCATTTTCATCGTGCTGAATAAAGGATTTTATAATTTCTATGTCTTGTTCTTTCTTACTTGATCCTAACCCTGTTTTATTTGTTTGAGCACCTATCATAAATTGTTTATGGAATTAATAGTCGTGACTGTAGCACTGCGGCAGTTTTATCTTTTGGGAGAGACGTTACAGTATCATCATTTGATTTTGAGATGATATGTGTTTTGGTCACTCTTAGGTGTTTATAGAGTTCCGATGGTTTCTTTAATTTAAACCCCAAATTGTGCCGGTCTCTAAATAAGGCAGAAGAGTCCGCTTGATGCACTAACCCGAGCCATGACTTCAATGTCCTTATGACGCTTGCATCTAACTTTAACAAAAGGGTCTTATTGATATCGTAAACGAGGTAAGGCCAATTTAGACGTAATGTTAAATAATTATCGTATATCCAAGCCTTTTTGGTGTTACTTATTTATATTATTATATATACCTTTTTTAGATCATTCAAAAAGCTATCGAATATTTTATCGAACGACGGAGTGTGCCCTTGGTAATCAATTTTTTTCCCTAATAATTTGAATGGAGCTGCGTCGGTAATAGTAGTAACGCACTTACCGCCTATTATAAGACCCGGATCGTAAGAGGTATATCTGGTATTCCGCCTACCCAGACATAGACTGTAGCATTTTTTTGGTTTTGTCCTCAATCCGTCCGTCCAAGCACAGAAGTCCACAACATTTAAAACTAGCTGACATTGTTTTGGATTACGTGTTAGTATCGCGAGATCGTCTGCAAGTGCTAGTACGGATTCTGTGTGTTTATTTTTAAACTTAAACCGATAACCCCATTTCTTTTCGTTTTTAAATTATTTATCTATTAAAATATTGATCACTATGTTAAATATATAAATATATTAAACACTAGTAATTTAAATACTTAGTCACACATTCAAATTTTTATGATGTTTGGGAATAGGTTGATTAATTATCTATTGACAGATTACCATTTAAATAATTGCACCTTTTAAATATAAATATTATGCTTAATAGAGGTATGATTTGAATTGAAATTTAAAAGTTGTCTCTGAAACAAGTTAAATTCAGAGTACTTGTAATAAAAACTATTGTAATATTGCAAGCGAAATATTGGTCAGCAAATTAAATTAAAAGATTTTGTATCTTGAATATTATAGGATAAAAAGTTGTTCAATCCACTCTTTACTGAACAACTTGGTCTTTACCTAACTTCTTCACTGCAAAAGTTTGTAAGAGTTAACCAAGACAGCAAAGGGAGTATTCTTATAGATTTTCTCCATTTAACAAAGCAAGTTATTATCAAAGTAAGTTATACTTTTATGAACAGTATAAAGATCTTTTATATGATGAATTATCTTTAAGAAGCTTTTTGTTTAAGAAATAAAACAAATACATATCATAGAGATATTAATAAAATATTGTTTTCAATCAAAACTAATTTTCTGTTCAAATTACTTTGTTTTTTAAACTTCTGAATCTGACCTAAAAATTTGCAGGCTTGTTTTTTTTAGATTGGTTAAAAAAGAAAAATATTGACGGACAACGAAACATTTATTTTCATTGTAGTTATATAGAGATAAAACCATAATAGTCACAAATTTGGTATTACATTGAAAATATTGTTCGGTATGTACGATTCCGAAACAGTCATTTAAATAAGCTCACGTTCAATGATTTTACACAAAGGCGGGCGGGAAAGGAAATAGGATTGTTTTTAATTGACTTCAGACGTCTAGTGTCTAATCTTATTCACAGCAAATAAATACGTTAGCGTGTTTATTTCTTCGAATGGTTTTAAGGCTCATTTACACGGTACAAGTTTCTTGCCCGTTGCATTCAATAATGTTGAAGCAATAATTGACTTGCATCGTCTAAACAACATGTCACATTTTTGCTATTAAAGGCAAGTTTCCCTTCAAAACTGTTCTTGGTTTAAACAGCACATTCAATAATTTCTTATGCAATTCTTGTATTCAATTTAAATTCTCTCTCATTTACAACCATGAGTGCAGTGAGTGAGGGTGTGTTGATCGTTGCTGTCCTTCTGAGGCAAGAAATATTAAAAAAATATCGTAAAAAAAGGTGTTGGGTTAAAAAATGGATAGCAAGAAGAGAAGATCTCGGAGCATCAAATAATCTTTGTTTGGAGTTACGAACAGAAAATGAAGATGACTTTAAGAATATGTTTCGTGTGAACAGAACCCAGTTTATTTATTTGTTACATAAAATTGGTTCTTCTATACAAAGGCAAAATACAACAATGCGAAATGCTATTCCTGCTCGAACGAAACTAGAAATAGTATTGAAATATTTGGCCACTGGAGATTCATTAGGTACTCTATCACAATTATTTAGAGTACCTAAGTGTACAATAAGTACTTTCTTCGTTGAAGTACTTGAAGCTATCTACTCAGCATTAGAAGATTTTATAAAGGTAGGTACGAAAGGAAACAGTTTTTAGAATTTAGATATATGGTATAATCAAAATACAAAAAATTACAAGTTCAACCACGTGTCTTCGCTGTCTTGTTTCGAGTTTGGCGATTCTGGCATAGGAGTCGAGTTTTGTCCTTGTTCTTTAAGATCCAGCAGTTTATATTTCGATAATATGGCTTGTATTTCATCCTGAGCATGAATACTATTTACGGTGTTTAATATTCGTAATGAAGACGCAACATATTTTCCAAAATTGTCCAAATCATCGTCTTTTTTCTCCAGTCTCGCTCGTTTTTCAATGTTATCCAATTTATTTAAAGCTGATTCTATGTAACCAGGTGATTTTTTGGATGTTTTTTTGGGCATTGGAGATGGAGACAAATCATCGATGATTTTTATGGTTGAATTTGTAAAATTTTCAATACTTTCCGCATTTTCAATATATTCAAAAACAATGTCTTGTGATGCAAGGGAAGTGTCATTCTGAAAATATATAATTATTTTATTATTAAACAGGTACCAAGATCTGAAGAGGACTGGAATGAAATAAGAAGAGGTTTTTCAATGAGATGGAATTTTCCCAATTGCATTGGTGCCATTGATGGGAAACACATAAATGTAAAATGTCCTCCTGGTACAGGATCGGACTTTTTTAATTATAAAAGTACATTTAGTATTGTGTTACTAGCTTGTGTTGATCACGATTATTGTTTCACATACATCGATGTGGGGGCAAAGGGTAGAAACTCGGATGGTGGAATATTTAATAACTGTACTTTAAAGAAGGCTATTGAAGAGAACACCATACATGTGCCTAGTAATTCAGTATTTGTCGGTGATGAAGCGTTTCCCTTAAAACCTTATTTGATGAAACCATATCCTCGCCGTAACGATTTAACAAGAGAACAAAAGATTTATAATTATAGATTATGTAGATGTAGAAGAATCGTAGAAAATGCTTTCGGAGTTTTAACAGCCCGATTTAGAGTTTTCGAAAAACCAATTACTACAAGTATAGACAAAGTAAACGTAATAGTGAAAGCATCGACCGCTTTGCATAACTGGCTGAGGAAAACTTCACCTGCTTCATACACGCCACCAGGTTTTATAGACGAAGAATGTCCAAGAAGTGATCTTCGTCTTGGTACTTGGAGAGAAAATACTTCAGGTGCAGCTTTCGAAAATATAACTTCACGGAATAGGAATAGTACCAGAGAAGCTATAAAAATCCGTGACAATTATTGTCATTACTTTAATAATGATGGCGCCGTACCTTGGCAAGACAACGCAATTTTTTAATGATACTATAATCCTAAAAATATTTTTAAAAAATAGGCAGGAACGGCAAAAATGCATATTAATTCCCCCTTACTGTACTTAGAAAGTTAATATGAATACATTCTATATTATTATATAATTCATTGTAAAAAAAAAATTATTTAAGAAATAAAGACAAATTATTATATTATTACATACCATATTTGATGTTGTCTCCCTGTGTTCAAAAGATTTCCTTATAAACGAATCCATTAAATTGTACCAACAAAGTTTAGATTTATATATATCTGCACTACTTGAACCGGTACGCATTGAATTTTTTAATTTTTTCTTTTCCCCCTGATATTGGGTCCTTAAATTTTTTATTTTGTTGGTTATCTCCTTCGCTCCAAAACCTGGAACTCCAAATTCCTGTTCAAATGCTGCTAGTGCAGCATTACGTGCATCACGATTTTTGTAATTCACATTTTCCGTGTCCCATAAACACTCATGGCTGCGATAAATTTCGATGAATTTAATTAAATCAGCAGAACCGAATTTCAACACTGTCTGACTCATTATTATAATTATAATTTTTTTTTTTTTTAGTTTTTATTAATATTTAATTATTATTTTAAAAGAACTGTTTTCAATAACGTTCAACACTTGAATGATAAATTTGCCAACCCAAATACGTGCAATACTGGAAGCAACACGTCATTAAATAGTACAGGCATGTACAAGTCTGTGTTTAGACAAGTAAATACTTGAAAGCAATAATCCCCTAAACATAATTGTACAGATGTAAACATAAGACAGTTGCAATTATTTCTTGTCAATATTTGCATTCAATAATTGCATTCAATTTTATAATTAATATCCGCGTGTAAACAGTTGCATACAATTCTTGAAAGTCAATTATTGCGCTTCAATTATTGCATTCAATTATTGCTCTTACATATGCAAGAAACTTGCACCGTGTAAATGAGCCTTTATCTTGTACTTGAGAATATGAGTACCAGGAATAAATATTATTCTTTATTTTTAAACAAGAATTTATACATCATATAATATTGATATTAATATGCTACTAAAAATATTCCACATTCATTTAATTAAATAATTAGCATACTGTAATGAAATTGTTAATTTTACGTCTGACCTATCAGATAGGTCCAATTTTACGAAATGCTTAATTTCCAGATATCCCAACATCAGACATTGGATCCGACCCGGATGGATGAATATTCATATGGAATTACAGCCGGTTGTTGTAGATTACAAATTGTAGTTATTTGTACAGGGTAGATACAGCGTGTGAAGGAATAATTTAATAAATACAATACATTTTAACATATTGTTGTATAATTTCATCTGTACGATCATCTAACTTGATAGATTATTAATTGCAATAAAACGACATTTTACTTGCAATACAATCATATATTTTTGCAACTTGCATTGCTACTTTTGCGTAGACATACAAAATAAAATTATTTACATTCAAATCATTTAAATTATAAGTTATTCAGACATAAAACGCATATTGTTCCAGAAACAATCATTTTTCACATTTTAATTATTATATATAATATTATAAAAACTGTAAATGATATACTATAATTTAATAATTATAATAAAATTAATGCTAACTAATAAATATCAGTTAAAAGTCATTTACAATAACAAGTTTAGATAAACGTTAAACAAGGTAGCCTTTACTTAAAATATTTGTATGATAATCTAAACAATGACTTTAGCGGTTACGTGCGGAGCTAAATTTGTTATTATGAGCTCGCAACAATCCGATAGCTATAAAACCGATCGGAAGTAATTCTCTTTGTCTGATAAACAAATAGGATATCATCGGTATAGGATGTCGTGTTGCCAATTCATAAAAAAAACAATTTTACAAAATTTTATCGCAATACAAAAATCTATTGATCAAGATTACTCACTGGTTCAAAAAAGACGTATATACCATTATTGTAATAGCGGTAAGTAAATAAGTTAACTTAATAATACTTTCAAGAATAATTAAGTATTTAAGATACATCATTATTTTCATTAAAATTAAGTTATTACGAAGACTTTAATTAAAATAGGTTGTAAATAAATAGTAAAAGAAGAACAATGTCGCATTATTGGGAAAATAATACTTAAAAGGTATTATGCGAGGTTATATTTAATTTTATATAATTGTGATTTCTGGACGAGGTTTTACAAATAAGTACGTCATACTCTCTTTTATCATGATCTCATTTTTAAGCTTATTTAGATCTATAAATATGAGGCTTCATTAATCCATATGTGTAGGGACACAGTAGGTTAATTAGTATAGTGACGACATTGATTCTTTGAGGTTGTGGTTTAGGTCCTGTTTCCATCGGTAAATTTAAAGATCATTTGTAAAGTGAAGCCTTTATCTTATTGTGTCTTTCAACATATTAATAATCTAATGTGTAGTTACAAATTCATATTCCATTGAAACATCATTCATTACCATTTGTATATGATATCGCATTTATTAGTTGCGGCAAATGATACAAAAAATACCGGTTTGATTTGATATAATAGTTAATTACAAAAAATTTATATTCAGTCATTATTAATATACTAAGTATAAGGGTGATCCTAGATTTGGTATAATTTTTTATTCTTTATAAAATAATTTCAATGCAACGTTTTAAAGAAATCTAATTTTACTTGACAAAGTTGCTATCGAGCTTTGGAGTATAATTACTGAATATTTGGTTATTTTGGTGTCAGGTTCTCTCACTCACTGTATAAAACATAACTATATTAACTCTTCCTTGTTGATCTCCCGTAGTGTTGCACTTTCCTGGTGAAATCAGAACGTATTTGAGATGCCATCAGATAAGCTAAATCTGTATATACTAGCTTTAATTAATTAACCTAAAAGAACATTCATTAATATTAAAGAACACGTTTGACATCTTGCTCTTCAGTGTGAAATTTAAAAACTTATATGATTAAAAGTGTGCACTCCATTTCAAGATTTCAATAGCAAAAATCTAAGTAAGAAAAACAATTGTAGAAACTTTTTAAATAATTTTAATCTCAAAGTAAATTATAAAAATCTCGATATTTTATACTACTTTCATATATTTTTAAATAACCGAAGCGTATGAAAGTCCCTAGTAGCATAGTACAAGTTAACAGCAACAGCAGCAGTATCGACAGCTGCAACCGCAGCAGCAGTATGATCGACAGCTGCGGCATCTGTTGCAGCGGTAGTGACAACTACGCAGCTAGAACGTTTAGCAAAACTTATCTGCTCACATAGTCTATGGAGACGATCTATACTACCAAAAATGAAACTAAAAGAGATACGCCCTTATAGAGTTTCAGTATAAACCACTCCCCAAAATAATTATTAATATAAAATAATACAAATAAAAAAAATATCTTAATGTATTTTCTAGTGGGACTTATATAGATCTGTTCCAGTACTACCGAAACGCGTTAATACATGCCGATCCCGATTACGATCACGAATTATTCAATCTAACACTTTGCCTGGAATACCTTCAAAATAACGACGGGTGTATTTCCTTCAGTCAGTCTGGTGCTTATTTTTTAAATCTAGAATAACAAACTATTTAAAACTACCAAATCAAATCAGGGTAGGGAAATGTCACTTTATAATTGAACACATCTGTAGATTTATTAAGAAAAACGATCGGCCTAACCTAACTTAGTTCAAAAAAGGAATGCTTTTTTTTACTATATGATAATCTATCAAAATATATTAGCCACAAAATATTTCACTGCAACAAAGAATAATACGTTTTTAGTCAGCTGTTTAAATGCTGAACATTAAAACATTAACGTCCTATAACGCAATAGAAAATCAAACCGCAATGAGATTTTTTGAGACTTGCAACGGTGAAATGATTTTTCTATATTTAAATATAATTGTCTACACGAGTAGAAATAATGGATAAAGCTCACCGAATGAAAACCATGTTGACGCCGTTCCTTTTCAGAACTTGCCGAGTGCGACGATTAGTAAATATATCTAGCGGATTATCAGAAACGCAAATGCCGAATGTTGCACACCATGACTAAGATCATAATCTCGCTTTTCAGTTACTAAAATATATTCTTTATTTAACTACATGTTGAACAAGCCCGAGTTCATTGATTTCGGACAAAGGTGATTAGGATATCAGAAAGTAAAATTTATTGAGTGGTTTTTAAATGACTTCAGACTTCTAGTGTCTAGTCGTGTTAATGGCATAAAAATAACTTAGAATACTATCTATCTACTCGTTTGAGTGGGTTTTCTTTTAATCTTGATAATATTGGTATCAGAAAAAATTTTACTATATTAGAAGTTCAAAATCACACAACAAATTATGTTGATGTTAATGTCCTTGTAAAATTTATTCCAAATCCATCTATATAATTTATTTTTTAATATTTTTTTTACATTTACATCTGTCCAGTCCGATTTTCTGAAATACTTAAATTCCTGATACCCCAATATCAAACATTTGATCCGAACCGGATGGATGAATATTCATTTGGAATAACAGCCGGTTGTTGTGGATTACAACTTGCAGTTATCTGCACAGGGTATATTTGGCGTGTGATGGAATAACTTCATGAGTATAATACACTTTAAAGCATTGTTGCACAATTCCATCTCTATGAGGATCTAAATTGATAGATTATTAACTGTAATAAAAATATACTTTAAGTGCAACAAAATGACAACTATATAAATACACAAAATTTAATTTATATTAAATACAAATCTTAGAAATAAAGTTATTCAGTATTAAAACGTATATATTCATTGTCGTACCAAATACAAAATATCCCTCACATTTTGGTATTCCCGAGTTATAAAACATAATTAAAAACAGTACCTAAACGAGACACTAACTAAGTTATTATTACAATGAAATTGCTTAGCACTCATTAAGTTAGTTCAAGCAAAACTAGCTTATATTATTAATCTATATCTTTGCTTGTGTACATATATGATATAAAAACATCTTGAGTGTATTAATTAAATCTTATTATCAATTTAAAAGATATAAGATAATATAATACTTACTTACTTAGCTTCACGCCATATCTCTTGCGGGGTAGCTAGAGACGACGGAGCGCCAAACGCTACGGTCCCTGCATACCTCTTTCGCCTCGACCACAGACATTAACCTCTTCATACATGGCCTCCGGGGGGTCCTCATAATATAATGATTATCAATAGATAACAACTTTTATTATATACATCTCTCTACTCTAGATATCTTTATATAAACATATATTACTGCTTCATATACATATAAGAAATATCCTTACTTTTGAATTACAATCCGACCGTAAGGGTCGAGATGAGAATAAAAACATAATTAACCTTTCAAATAAAACGTGACAAAGAATTTTTTTTTATTTTGTTTTTTTTTAGTTTTACTAAAATTAAAATATTATTATAACTATTATTACAATATTTTTGTAATATTTATTTGCTTCTTTGTCTTTTTTATTAAATGGCATCCAAATGTGCTTCTGTAATACAAGCTACAATTCTTTTGATTATTATTTTTGTCCTTCTCATAACTACCTGTGTTATTTTATCCTTCCGAATATCCTTTGTCAGTTGTAGTTACTTTTCTTTCTTTGTAGCATTTTTTGCGATATTATTGTTTTTAATCATCAAAGCTTTATTATTCTAACCCTCACTGTATTTAGTGATGCAGACAAATATGTCATTATGGATGTATTGATTAACAGACTGCCATATGCATTTATTATTTTATTAAGAAATTTTATTTTCGTTACTTTTTCTTATTTTTTTATATACTACTGGAAACGGTAACTTACTTTTTAATCGTAATAATCTTACATAGTAATGAAATGGGTATTCACCTAGTAAGGAAAAATGAAAACATTCAACATCCTTTAAAAATATGTTCCCAGTACATAATAGTTGTGGTTACGACACCTACAAAACGCAACGCAACCATTTTTTTTAGAAAAACGACACTGTTATGGTTCACCTTCGTAGACTGAATAGCATTTAGAAGATAAAAATTTTAAGGTCAATTTCAATTAATCTATATATTATTTTAATTAATCTATATTAATCCATTTGGATCTTAAACATGTCACTTTCTCATACAAGAGGGTAGCGTTAACTTTAAATATTTGTATGAAAATCTAAACAATATTTTAAGCGGTTACGTGCGAAGCTAAATTTGGTATTAGGAGCTCACAACAAATAGATAAGTTTAAAACCGATCGAAAATAAGTCACTATGTTTGTTATTAGTGATATCTCTGACACATCTTGTTGCAAAAGTAATTAAATTTTATTGGAATAACACTATTAGGAACAATATTAATTCTAGTAGGTTCTAAACAAAATAATATAGCATGAAGAAAAAAATCATTTTATTGCCTCCCTGGGATCAGGACAATTATAAAAATCCAAATGCTAACTTATATGCGAGATTACGTTTAATTTTATATCAATGTAATTTATAAAATAGATGCGATATACATATTTCAAGATGGAAAAAAGTACAAAACTTTCAACTGGATTATTAGTTGAAATTTTTGTTTTAAGATAATTTTTTTTGTTTGGGAGACCGATTTAGATGAGATCAACTTAGATAAGAATCTACTCTTAAGTGGATTGGAAATGTATGTGAACATATTTAGTCCTAACTAAACGTAAATAAGTTTTAAATATAAACTAAGCCATTTAAATTCTAATAAATATAGAATGGGGAGAGTTGTGACACGGTAGCTTAATTGGTATAGCGACGGGACGGATTCCTAGAGTTCGATGTTCGAGTCTTGCTCTTGCTAGACAATTTTAATTATATACTTTTTAAAAACCATCTAAGTTATTTATAATTACTTTGTAAACTGAAGCATGTATTATAATCTATGTTAGTATAATATGTAATAATATCTATCACACCTTTTCACATGTTTATTCCGTTGAAATATCGTTCATCGCCGCCATGAAAGTGTCAATTAATCTGGAATGGAAATCGTTTGTATATGATACCGCATTCATTCGTTGCCGAGTCCTGATAAAAAATGTACCAGCGCGTACTATCGCGACCCACTCGTACAGTTTCATTGATGACTGACCTGTAAATTGTAGTCGTATTTTTTTAAGTTTTATTTTCTAGTATTTGAATGTGACATGGATGTCGTTTATAACGACTTTTGATAATCAAAAGTGAACTTGATAATGTTTGTATTGGTATTTTGCGTGTAAATGTTAAATATTTGGTAGTTCTGTTGTCAGGTTCTCTCACTCACTATACAAAATTCGACTATAATAGCTCCTTCTTGCTGATACAGGAGTATGACGGCTTTACTACTTTGGTGAAATCACGACGTATTTAAGCTGCAGCCAAATAAAGTAAGCCAAAAAAGTATAAGTACCAGTAAACTTTTAAGTTTTATTTTAATTACGATAAAATAACGTTCATTTATTTTAAATATTATGTTAAAAATGTTGTATTTCAAGATGTGTAATTTAAAAATGTATACGGTTAAAAGTATTTACACCATTTCACTACTGAAATGGAAAAAAAAAACAATAAGAATAACAAAAGCATAATACATACAAATAATTTTAATAGTAAAATTCAACGATGAAAATCTTGACATTTTGTGCAACTTTAATGCATTCAAGACTAAAATGAACATCCCCACATGTGTAAATTAAAAGGCTCTTGTCATATCTCAGCGTCACTCATCTTTCCGTACGTTATATACTAGATTTAGGATTTTCAATTTGTATCTACATAAAACTAAAATATGAAGTATTAAAATGCACAAAGTTAAAAAATTTACTTTATTCTTTTTTATATAATAGCAACTATTGTCCCTTTACTAGTAACATTTAATAAATTACGTTATTTCTGTTGAGATTTCATTCTAATAAGTTACTAACATATTTTACTACTAATATATAGATACAGTTTAAATAAATTAAAATGATTAATTACTAATAACAAATGATATACACAAATTAAATAAATAATATTTATAAATTGTACAATATACTGTGATACTTAAATTTTGGTTTGGTTAATTATCTATTTTAGGAAAACATTGATGGTTATAAAAGAATCCCAGCATGATGTATTCATGGCACCAATCAGAGCGCAACGAAAGAGGAGTATATTAGAGACTTGATGAACTTACAACATTAACAGAATAACCGCCATTAAATGATTGTATTAAGTATACATATTAATTTACATAAATTAGTTGTGAAATATACCATACGGTATAGTTAAATTCTGTGTTTGAATACAAACGTCTAAAACAAAC
This sequence comes from Melinaea menophilus ssp. n. AW-2005, assembly GCA_918358695.1. Lineage (NCBI taxonomy): Eukaryota > Metazoa > Arthropoda > Insecta > Lepidoptera > Nymphalidae > Melinaea > Melinaea menophilus. Next base: position 7,871,629 of record OU911054.1, on the reverse strand, counting down.
TTTGGCAAAATGTCAGGACAAATCACTAAATTTAAGTACTTGTTATATGATCTTTGACATGATAATGTCATGTGTTATTGTTTCTTAATATGTTAATTTAGTTGTCAAAGTGCCTACTTATACACAGAGTGGGATGTTTGTTGTTAAACTTATATCACTTGAGACTCGCATGTAAATTTTTCTACAATATGTAATATGTTAGAAAATGAGAACAATGAGAACATTGAATGTCTTTATCAAATGCATTTGTAAAAGTTCTAAGGCTCACTAAAAATTAAAGTATTTATGAAACGATGAAGTATTTGTTTAAGATAACTTCCTGCTTACAATGACAAAAACTACAGAGGTAAGACAGTACAGCAATTTTCTGTATTTAAGTGTATGTAACTAATGTATAGCGTTATTTTATATGAGATTCGAAGAAATCATTATAAACTGATAAACAAAAACGAGTTTTATGTTAATTAAATAAGAATTGGGCCGATCAGTTTTGAATTAATTCAGGGTTTTCGAACATGACGAACACGAGATCGAAGCATGGCGGAACCGCCATTCATACTGCCGCTTTTTGGTGGTAATTAATATTATGTGATGGTGAAGAGTACGTTTGTAATTATCTATAAAAATCGTTATTTTTATACTGTATCTTATCTTGTGGTAGATTTAATAAACCTTTATATAATTTATTTTTAAAATACATTATTAAGAAATAGCTAAAATGACTTAAAAAACTATAATATGTAATCTTTGTTTTCTGTTCTAAAAGAGGCAAACGCTTAGACCGTCTCTCTTAAAGTAAATATTAACTATCTTCAATAGTTATTTTCTTCAAAAATGGTACTACTACATATTATTATACCATTAATCCTATAGTTACTCTTTTGTAATGAAAATGAAATAAAAAAGTGATTTTGCCAAAATATGACGGAATTATGTCAGGAAATTTGTATTACAAAAACTTTTTTTATTCAAATAATATTTAAATTAAAACTGAAAGCAACTAAATTGTTGTAGTAAACGTTTTAAATTTCATTTAACAGCTAATGTTTGAGAATTTCGTTAAATGGCTATCTTAACGATCCTTATATGACATTTTATTGAGATAATTAACACTAAACCTACCGACAATTCTTGTATACCTGTTCCTACCGCAAGCCGTCAAATTGACCGGTAATTAAAAGTTATTTTATTATATAACGCAGGTAATAATGAAAATAACTAAAAGTAAAGAGTGTAGAAAATATTATATGCATATTCTAAGAATTGTCATGTAGTTTGATAACGATATTATAACGTGTAGAAATGTTTAAGTTTTACAAAAGTTTAAGGACGGTCAATTAGACCGGTACTTTGTAGGTTTTGTGTTAAGATAATATTACCAGTTTACTATAAGATAAAGATAAATAACGGATTAATCTCACCGAATGAGAACTACGTTGACGCCTTTCCTTTTATAGCATGCTGAGTGATCCGATTAGTTATATATATCTAGCAGATTACCAGAAAAGCAAATGTCAATTGTTGCACACCATGACTAAGATCATAATCTCGCTTTTCAGTAACTAAAATATTTTTTTTATTTTACTACATACTGAACGAGTTCGAGTTCATTGAATTCAGACAAAGGTGATCAGGGTATCAGAAAGTAAGATTAATAGGTTGATTTTTAAATGACTTCAGAAATCTAGTGTCTAGTCGTGTTAATGGCGTAAAAATAAGTTAGAATACTATATATCTACTCGTTTGAGTGGGTTTCCTTTTGATCTTGATAATATCAGAAGTATCAGAAAAAAAAACTATATTTTTTACCTTTTAAGAAATTTAAAATTCTACATCAGATAAAGTTGCTGTTAATCTCCTTGTAAAATTTATTCTTTAATAAATTTGTTACATTTACGTCAGACAGTCCGATTGGTTTAATTTTACGAAACACTTATTTACCTGATATCCCAACATCAGACATTGGATCAGACCCGGATGGATGAATATTCATTTGGAATAACAGTCGATCGTTGTGGATTACAAGTTGCAATTATCTTTACAGGGTATATTCGACGTGTGATGAAATAACTTAATAAATAAAATACACCTTAAAATATTGTTGCACAATTTCGTATCTGAGCATCTAAATTGATAGATTATTAACTATAATAAAAAGATAATTTAAGTGCAACAATATGACAATATATATACACAAATCTTAGAAATAAAGTTATTCAGTATTAAAACGTATATATTCATTGTCGTACCAAATACGAAATATCTCACACATTTTGGTATTCCAGACTTATAAAACATAATTAAAAACAGTAAACGAGACACTGTAACTAAGTTATTATTACTCATTAAGTTAGTTCAAGCAAAAACTAGCTGCACTAAGGAAAATATCACACTTTAAAAATAATTAAAAATAAAAGCTTTGTATCATTCAACCAAACAGTCTTACAAGAAAGGAAGATAATACTAAAACTTTTTAAGATAAACTCTGTGTCTTCAGACGCCGTCGTTTTAAATACCTACTTGAGTGTTCTTTATAAAATTAGCAAGATCTATCTCAGCAGAAAAGTTATTTCTATAAAACAACATTATAACATTGATTTCTTAAATTTGATTTACCAAATTAATGAAGCAATTATTTTTAGACAAATAATATTACATCTTGAATACATTCATAATTATTTAAAACCATGAAAAAGTAATTGATTTTTCTTTTACTTGTATTTATCCGTAACTTTTGTTATGACAAATTGACCATAACAGAATGGATTTAAAACAACTAAATAAAGTACCTTGTTAACCCACACATGGTATCCGCGTCGTAAAAATGATAAATAACTGCGCATTAGACCGCGTGCGTTGCACTGCTTACGTTTACTTAATGTACCTTCATAAATTGTCAAATAATTTTTTTGTTATCATATATAGAACTTTTGGTATGTAATATATTTAAGTTATACTTTATTACTGGTCACTATATAAACTATAACAATATTTTAGTTACTAATTACGAATTTTGTTTTGTTCGTTGAATACTCGTAATGCATTATATTATTAATCTATATCTTTGCTTGTGTACATATATGGTATAAAAACATCTTGAGTGGATTAATTAAATCTTATTATCAATTTAAAAGATATAAGATAATATAATACTTACTTACTTAGCTTCACGCCATATTTCTTGCGGGGTAGCCAGAGACGACGGAGCGCCAAACGCTACGGTCCCTGCATACCTCTTTCGCCTCGATCACAGACATTAACCTCTCCATACATAGCCTCCGGGGGGTCCTCATAATATAATAATTATCAATATATAACAACTTTTATTACATATATCTCTCTACTCTAGATATCTTTATATAAACATATATTACTGCTTTATATGCTTTATAGAATAAAACACAATTTTTTCAAATAAAACGTGACATAGATTTTTTTTTTATTTTGTTTTTTTTTAGTTTTACTAAAATTAAAGTATAATTTATTTTATTACATTATCTTTATGTAAAATTAAAATATTATTATGACTATTATTACAATATCTTTGTAATATTTATTAGCTTCTTTGTCTTTTTTATTAAATGGCATCCAAATCTGCCTTTGTAATACAAGTTACAATTCTTTTGATTATTATTTTTGTCCTTCTCATAACTACCTGTGTTATTTTATCCTTCCGAATATCCTTTGTCAGTTGTAGTTATTTTTCTTTCTTTGTAGCATTTTTTGCGATATTATTGTTTTTAATCATCATAGCTTTATTATTCTAACTCTCACTGTTTTTAGTGATGCAGACAAATATGTTATTATGGATGTATTGAAAAACAGACTGCCATATTAAGTATTAATTATTTTATTAAGAAATTTTATTTTCGTTATGTTTTCTTATTTTTGTATATACTTCTTACGGTAACTTTCTTTTTAATCGTAATAATTTTACAAAGTAATAAAATGGGCATTCACTGAGTAAAAAATATCTAAAAGTTCAAACAACCTCTAAAAAAACGTTCTCAGTACACAAAATTTGTGGTTACGACACCTACAAAAAGCAACGGGCATTTATTTAGAAAAACGAAACTACCATAGTTCACTTTCTTAGGCTAAATAACATTTAGAAGTGTTAAAATTTTAAGTTCCGGGTTATTAATTTCAATTAATTTATTCCCTTTTGGATCATAGCCATGTATTTTTCTCATACAAGAGGGTAGCGTTTACTTTGAACATTTGTATGATAATCTAAACAATACCTTTAACGGTTACGTGCGGAGCTAAATTTGGTATTTTGAGATCGCAACAAATAGATAGGTATAAAACCGATCGGAAATAACTCACTATGTTTGAATAACAAAGTATAGGGTATCAGGAGTCGTTGATTTCATATTTGCCATCGGACAAAATCCAGTTGTTGTTATTAGTGTATATCTTTAACATAGCATGTTGCAGGGTAATTTAATTTTATTGAAATAACACTATTAGGAACAATATTAATTCTAGTAGGTTCTAAACAAAATAATATAGCGTGAAGAAAAAAAACATTTTATTGCCTCCCTGGGAACAGGACAATTATAAAGAAATCCAAATGCTAACTTATATGCGAGTTTATGTTTAATTTTATATCAATGTAATTTATAAAATAGATACGATATACATATATCAAGATGGAAGAAGAAGTACAAAAATTTCAACTAATAATCCTGTTTTAAAATAAATATTTTGTTTGGGAGACCGATTTAGATGAGATCAACTTAGATAAGAATCTAAGTTGATTGAAAATGTATGTGAACATATTTAGTTCTAACGTAAATAAATTTTAAATATAAACTAAGCCACTTAAATTCTAATAAATATAGAATGGGGAGAGTAGTGACACGGTAGCTTAATTGGTGGAGGATTGATTGATGACGGATTCCTAGAGTTCGATGTTCGAGTCCTGCTCGTGTCAATGAATTTTAATTATATCTTTTTAAAATCTCACCTAAACTTTTTGTAATGTAAACTGAAGCATCTATTGTAATCTATGTTAGCAGTTACTAAGTAATAAATATCTATCATACTTCTTCACATATATATATATTCCATTGAAACATCGTTCATTGCTGCCATGAAAGTGTCAATTAATCTGGAATGGAAATCGTTTGTATATGATACCGCATTCATTCGTTGCCGAGAATGATAAAAAATGTACCAACGTGTGCTATCGCGACCCACTCATACAGTTTCATTGATGACTGACCTGTAAATGGTACGCGTATTCTTTTTAGTTTTTTTTCTAATATTTGAATGTGCCATCCTTTATAACGACATTTTTATAATCAAAAGTGAACTTGATAATGTTTCTAATGAGATTTTGAGCATAAGTATTAAATATGTGGTAGTTTTGGCGACAGGTTCTGTAACTCACTATACCAAATGCAACTGTAATAGCTCCTTCTTGCTGATACAGGAGTAAAAGGACTGTACTACTCTGGTAAAATCACGACGTATTCAAGCTGGAGTAAAATAAATTAAGCCAAAAAGTATAGGTAAACTACTACTTTTAATTTTAATGACGTTCATTTATTTTAAATAAAACGTTTAAAATTTCGTATTTCACGATGTGCAATTTAAAAATATATACGCAATAATTGCAAGGGTTCACTTCATTTCACTACTTAAATTGAAAAAAGCTATAAGAATAACAATCGCACAATCCATACAAATACTTTTAATCATAAAATTCAACGATGAAAATCTCGACATTTTTTTGCAAATTTAATGCATTGTTCGAGATTAAAATGAACATCCCCAAATGTGTAAAATAAAAGGCTCCTGTCATATCTCAGCGTCACTCATCTGTCTGTATGTTATATACAAGATATTTAAGATTTAAATTTATATACATATAAGTAAAAGATTAATTGGAAGTAATAAAATACACAATGTAAAAAATATTCTTTTTTCTTTTTTTATATAATCTCGGTACTAAATGTTAATCGATAAGTTGGCTAACCCTTAACAGTAACAGCAATTATTGTCCCTTACTACTATCGTTCATCATTTCATTATTATGGAATAGGTATAATCTTTTTGTATAGTTTCATATTCTCGACTACCCGTTACTTTTACTAAATGGTCATCATAATTTTTGATGGTTTTCTTGGCTTAAATATATTACTTAATTTATAATTAAAAATAAGTAGTTATTAATATATATCCAAAAGTCTATTGAATTCGTACTGTTTAGATACACACATATATGTATATATGAAATTGAAATATCCAAAAAATGGGAACAAAGGACCACGTGAGAGTTAAGAAATATGTTATCGATATATTTATTAGAGCATGAAACTTACGCTTGCTTAACATTATGAGAATACTTAGTATAAAAGGAATTATTTTGTAAGACACAAAATAAATATTAATGATATAATTTGGTATATCAGCTTATTTCTGTTGAGATTATGTTCTAATGAGTTACTAACATATTTTATTACTAATATCATTTAGATACAGTATAATGAAATTAAACTGATTTTTTATTAATAAGGGCCAATAATAAAAAATAAATAAATAAAATATAATATAAATAGTACAATATACTGTGATACTTATATTTTTGTTTGTTTATTTTATCTATTTAAGGAAAACATTCATGGTTATAAAAGAATCCCAACATGATGTATTCATGGCACCAACCAGAGCGCAACGAAAGCGGAGTTCTATTAGGGACTTGATGAATTCCCTATTGAATATAAGCAATGTATCCTATTAACAGAATAAGAATCATAAATTTTTTGTATTAAGTATTTTTATATTATAAATAAATTGTGAAATATAACTGCATATATAACAGTCACATTCTATTTGATTAGAATCTGAAAAAATTCTAATGCGCACTAAATATTGAAGCACTTATGACACGATGAAGTCTTCGTTACCATACCTTCCTGCTTAGAAAACTGAAGAGATACCACAGTATAGCTATTTTCAGTGTTTAAGTGTGTGTAACGAATGTATAATGTAATTTTATATGAGAGTTTAAGAAATGCTTATAAAGTTATAAACAAAATGAGTTTGATATAAAATATATGTTATTTTAATAAGGATTTGCCTGAATAAATACAGGGTTGTCCAATATGAGATCGGAGCACGGCGGAACCGCCATACGCACTGCAGCTGATTTAGTGGTAAAAAAGATAAGAGAGTAATTAACATCATGTGATGGTGGGGAGTACGTAAGTGGCCAAAAATTATTATCTTTTAATACCTTATTAATATCATTCATTTTTATCTCTAGTATTTTCTTAAACTGTATCGTATCTTGGGATAAATTTAGTAAACCTTTCTATTATAAAGTTTTAAAATAAATTACTTTATAAACTTTAATGTTTTGTTTTTGTTACTAAAGAGGTAAAAATTTAGATCGTCTCTCTTAAAGTAAATATTTACCATCTCCAATAGGTATTTCCTTCATAAATGGTGGTAGCAAAACTTGGCCATTAAATTATATCTTAAAGTTATGTAAAGTATTCAGCCAAATAAATTTATGTTATATTTTGTATTACATACTTGATTGAATATTTCTTTGGTTTCTGTCAATAATTAAATTAAATTTAACTAAATAATTTGAGTATCAAATCAGGCTTAAAATTAACCCGTTATCGCAATTTATTGTAAGCAATCGAGTTCAGTTAGTTTTCGATATAATTAGCGGTGGCTGTTATCTTAATTGCGGATATTTTAATGGATATTATTATTCTGGGCGGTATTATCATAATATTATTTTAGATAACAGGCGCTTATACAGTTAACAGCAGATTATTGTGTATTCTATTACAAAGGATGTAAAGAAACACCTAACTTTACATTAACTGATTAAAATAAAGTTTATTTTCACAAATAATTTTCATTTTTATAATGACAATCAAATTTAAAAATATTTTATATATTAGTTAATAAAATAACTACATTTTACACAATTATAAGATCGAGTAAAGATTTTGTCGTATTTATATTTTTCAATGTATTTTCCTAATACTTCAATTCCTTTTGGGGATTTTTTTGGCAAAGGTGAATCCATTTACCAATACATAAGTTTGCCAAACAATACTATAAATATACTGCTGTTAAGCCTACGAGTGGAAGTAAGACAATATATTTAATATTTATTTAACTTGACGCCATATCCCTTGCGGGGTAGTCAGGGAGTTAGTAGTTTATTTAATTTTTTAAGTGAAATTATAAAAGCTATAAAAAAAAGAAAAACATCAAATAACTATAACGTAGATCAAACCATCCTGATCCTGATCATATAATTGACTGATCAGTGCCAACTGGAAGGATAGGGGTTTGTTCACATGATCTTTCTCTTTAGAATTAGTTGCAAAGCTTATGAAATTAAAAAGATAAGCATTTAAATATTTAGGTATACATTTAGCAGCTGGAAACTTCTTATGAATTAGTGCATTCTAAGAGTATGGTAATATGAAAACTAAAAACAAATAAGTCATCATACATTATCCCGAATACTAATTAGAGAGCAATGTTGCGTCTTCTCGTGAATATAATTGCTATAAAACATTCAAAATAAGAGTTTGCTCTATTTAAATAGCACCACACTTTATTGTTACAAAACACTGCAATAAATGCTATTTACTACTTATACTGTAGCACCTTATTCCGCTGATTCGTCGCTATAAGTTAGAGAAATAAAGTCGTTTAAAAATCACTGCGATGTAGCATTTATAATAGTGAATAGCATTCAAAACATTGAAAGAAACACTGTGATGTATTAAATGCTTTTAAAAGTATGAAAAATAATTCAATAATCATCATTATAAAATATTTTTGATAACAATACGTCTTTTAATTAATAAAATATGAAATATAAACATTATATCCCTTAACACTCACACTGCACCATGATGAACATGGAGAGATCCGTGAAAGTTGCTATTTTAATTTGATATAGGCCTCACAGACTTTATTTGCCAAAATAATTTCATATGCGGCTTATATTATCTATTATTATTTTACCTTCTCTAGTATATTTAAATTGCAGTAATTATTTGATTAGCAAAAGAAATATGGTGGTTTGAAATAAACGTAAGATGTACTTGTAGAAATCATGTAGATAGCTCAGGCTGTTTTAGGGTTGGCCCCTGGGGGGTAGAACCAACGTATGGATGAAGATTGTCATAAAAATTCTGTTGCAGCTACATTTATAACGGTGGCCCTGAGACTTGGAGGTACTGATGATTCTTGTTTGCTTCTGCTTCTTTATTTCTATGATATAAGCCTTCTTTTTCTATATTACAATTCTAATTTTCTTCTCCTGTGTAAAACTCTGAGTTCCTTGCGGCGAGAATATTTTAAGGTAGGTACCTAATAGAAATTAAATTATTATATAAGTATTCGATCATGCATCTAATGTGTAATGTAAATGATTAAAATTTTATAAAAATCTGTTTAATCCCAATCTGGTATACATTTATAATCCCAAATAAATTTTAACTAATAAATTTTTAAAAATTACTTATTAACCTATATGAAATAAAGTTCATAATCTTTTCGTTTAAAGGTATTCTATATCATTGAATATGCATAACCAGTTACTCTATTATCCCTTACACTAATATATTATGCCCGATTTAAGCCCAGGTTACGATATGGCTTACTTAAAGCCCAACCACGATAAGATATACAGCGCCGATTGTACTTTGTACAAGCATAGTACTAAATGTAGATAACATAAATGTGTAGATAAAGCAAAAAATATTATCTATTTTTGAATATAATATAGAATTATTTGTTTTTATTAATTAATATCGAATGTATTATTTAAGCCAATAAATTAAGTTCTAGAACAAATATTTTAAAATATCATACTATTTTTAAGTATTGATTTTATTATCTTATATATCTTATTAAAATCTTTTTTTTTAAAGGAGTTAAACTCATATTAAGTGACAATTAAATATCAGCAATGTGGACTATTTCTTATCTTAAATATCTTAAAAATTGTTTTTTTTTTCTAAAGAAAAAGAAAAGATATTGAGTGACAATTTATTCTCTACCTGCAATGCCGTCTATAATATAAACAATATAACAGATGATAGAATTTTAGGTCTTAATGATTTGGGATTGTGCAATCAGCTGGAACAATGGATATTATATTGGTACTGTAGTAAAATAAAGAGTATTAAATAATATTGAGATTCTATTGTACCTTATTCTTCTAGATAATCCTATTGATTTATACGAGAATACTAATTATATTTCTTTAACGGAAAGACTAATTATTAGTTGTACCGGCTGTAAACATCTGTAACAAATTCTTTCATATTTCTATCTAACATTATTGATTGCTTGATCTTATTGCCTCTTACCTAAATCAAAGAGTCCAGACACTTGATCTTATTGCCTCTTACCTGAATCAAAGAATCAAAGAGTCCAGACAGTTTACGTAAATAATTCTAAATCGTCTGGTTCTCACCTAAAGATGGGTGTTCCACAAGGATCTTTTCTGGGCCCCTTTTTGTTTTTACTTTATATTAATGACTTGCCCTTTTTTGTTAAGGGTCTATGTGACATTGTACTCTTTGCTGATGACACCTCGCTTATTTTTAAAGTTGAGCGTGATAGGATTAATTATGACGAAGTAAACAGTACTTTGTCACGAGTCCTGCATTGGTTCGAAATTAATAAATTAGTGTTAAATGCTAAGAAAACTAAATGCATAGAGTTTACACTTCCTAATGTAAGAAGTAAAAATTTCAACTTGCTCCTTATCAATGAAGTGTTAGAATTGGTTGACTCAACAAAATGCCTAGGTATAACATTAGATAAAAAGCGCCAGTGGAACCCCCATCTCTCAACACCCGCAGCCAAACTCAGCTCCGCCGTCTTTGCAATTAGAAAAGTTGGACAATTAACGGACATTAATACGGCTCGACTTGTTTATTTTAGTTATTTTCACAGTATTTGATCTCACGGTATTTTATTATGGGGCAGTGCTGTTGAAATTAATTCTATATTTATTTTACAAAAAAGAGCTGTGCAGGCTATTTATAATTTAAAAGCTAGAGATTCTCTGAGAGATGTTTTTAAAGAAATAGGTATTCTTACAGTCGCTTCGCATGTATTGCAAAGCGACTGTAAGAATACCTATTTAATTTAATAACATATTATATATACGTCAGAATTTAAATAGTTATATAAAAAACAGTGACAGACACGCGATAAATACGAGAAATAAAAACAACAAACAACAAAAACAACAAACGTAACGCCAAAGTTTCGGCTACAAAAAGTTAATAAATCCTTCTTGGGTTTGAGTATACGCATATATAATAAAGTTCCACAAGATATCTTAGACCTTAAATTACTTAGTTTTAAATCTAAAATCAAAAGTTTATTGTTAAATAAAGCCTATTATAAAGTTCAAGAGTTTTTAGTGGATCGAAATTTGTGGAACTTAAGTTGTTGAATCATTTGCAGGATTTATATTATAATTTACATCACCTATTGTTATATTTCTTTTGAAAAGAGCAACTTTTGAGTTTCTGGCCGGCTCTTCTCAACAGAGCAGCATTCCGAGCCGGTGGTAGCTTACTCACGGACTGACTACACTAACCTTTTTTTATTATAATAATTGACGATTCAAAAGTGCGTGTAAATGCCTATTTGAAGTGCGTGTAAATTGAATTTGAATTTGAACATTATCCCCACACTATTCCAATAATTCTGTACAAACATTCTCTCTTTTTGTGATCTCGTACTTTGTATTTTGGAGGAATGCCACATTCATCTTCTTTTTCATGTTGCTCGCTTTTTCTTTCATTTATCATCTTTAATCATTTAAATTTCTGCCTTTAGACGACTGGATATTACTATACCATTAATCCGATTGTTACTCTTTTGTAACGAAAATGACACAAAAAGGTGATTTTGCCAAAATATGAGACTAAAAATTAAGAAAAATTGAGATTTTAAAAGGAAAAGAAAAGATATTGAGTGACAATTTATTCGCTACCTGCAATATCGTCTATAATGAAAATAATAGAATAGATGATAGAATTATAGGTCTTAATGATTTGGTATTGTGCAATCAACTGGAATAATGGACATTACATTGGTACTGTATTTGTACTATTACATAGTTATAATAGGTACATTAATATTAAAATAAAGAGTATCAAGTAACTTTGAGATTCTATTGTACCTTATTCTTCTGGATAAACTATTGATACCTCTGAGAATACTAATTATATTTCTTTTACGAAAATACTAATTATCAGTTGTGTTGGCTATAAACATCTGTAACGCATTATTTCATATTGTTATCTAATATTATCCCCACACCATTCCAATAACTCTATTCAAACTTTCTTTCTTTTCGTAGTCTCTGACTTTGTATTTTGAAGCAATGCCACATTCATCTTCTTTTTAATGTTGCTCACTTAGTAATTACACTTTCTAACATAAAAGACTACATATTATTATACCATTAATCCTATAGTTACTCTTTTCTAATGAAAATGACACAAAAAAGTGATTTTGCCAAAATATGATGGAATTATGTTAGGAAATTTGTAATTGCCAAATATTAATGCCATTGCCATGCCATTTTATTCAAATAATATTTAAATTAAAACCGAAAGCAGATAAATTAATGTAGTGATCGCTTTAAATTTAATTTAACAGCTAATGTTTGAGAATTTCGCTGAATGGCTGTCTTATCGTTCTTTATATGACATTTTATTGAGATAATTAAGATAATTTTACTACTTCACTGTAAGATAAAGATAAATAATGGATAAATCTCACCCAATGAGAACTACGTTGACGCTGTTCCTTTTAGAGCTTGCTGAGTGCGCCGATTAGTTATATATATCTAGCAGATTACCAGAAAAGCAAATGTCAATTGTTGCACACCATGACTAAGATCATAATCTCGCTTTTCAGTAACTAAAATATTTTTTTTATTTTACTACATCTTGAACGAGTCCGAGTTCATTGAATTCAGACAAAAGTGATCAGGATATCAGAAAGTAACATTAATAGGTTGGTTTTTAAATGACTTCAGACATCTAGTGTCTAGTCGTTTTAATGGCGTAAAAATAAGTAAGAATACTATGTATCTACTCTTTTGAGTGGATTTTCTTTTAATCTTGATAATATGGGATTAAAAAAATACTATATTTTTTAACTTTTAAGAAGTTAAAAATTACACAACAAATAATGTTGATGTTAATCTCCTTGTAAAATCTATTCCACATCCATGTAATTAACTTATTTTTTAATAATTTTTTTACATTTACGTCAGACAGTCCGATTGGTCCAATTTTACGAAACACTTATTTTCCTGATATCCCAACATCGGACATTGGATCCGACCCGGATGGATGAATATTCATTTGGAATGACAACCGTTTGTTGTGGATTACAAGTTGCAGTTAACTGTGCAGCAACTGTGCAGTAATTCGACGTGTGACGGAAAAGTTTAATAAATACAATACACTTTAAAATATTGTTGCACAGTTTCATATCTGAGCATCTAAATAAATATATTATTAACTGCAATAAGATGATATAATTGATTACGAGTTTTAAAGATAAACAAAATGTATTATTTAAATACAAACCGTACGAATTAAGTTACTCAGTATTAAAACGTATATACTCATTGTCGTCTCAAATACAAATTATCCCCCATATTTTGTGAGTTATAAAACATAATACAAAACAGTAGTAGTAGAGTGTTCTTTATAAAATAAGCAAGATCTATGTCAGCAGAAAAGTTATTTCTATATAACAACATTTAAAATTTAATCTCAAAAGTTTGATTTTTCTTTAAGTTGTAATAATATTTATATATATTTTTTGTTAAATCAAATTGACCAGAACAGAATGGATTTAAAACAACTAAATGGAGTACCTTGTTAACCCACACATGGTATCCGCATCGTAAAAATGATAAATAACACAGGCACACAAAAAAAAAAAACGTCATGAACCAGAGGGGAGACCCCATTATTCCTAGGTTTTTGGGATCGCTAAAACCGAATATGACAATAAAAACTAATTTTAAATGCCCGTTTTGCCGCTAGCACCCCCTTACTACCTCTTAAGGGGTGAAAATTGAAATTTTTGTAAAAAATCAACATAGATGTGTCTTTCTACGTTTTTTGGGATGCTGAAACCAAAAATGATAACTAAAAATAAATTCATGATCACTGTCACCCCCTACCATCCCTTACAGGGGGTGAAAATTTCATTTTTTTTCTATAAAATCAAGACAGATGTGTATTTCTACGTTTTTTGGTATAATGAAACCGTAATAACTCTTTTACTCAGTACCACCCCCTAACTACACCTAACGGGGGGGGAGGGGTGGGGGTAGTTGCAATTTTGTATAAAATCAAGATGTATGAAGAAATTTTGACGATTTACAGTAAATGACATGTTTATCAAACTAATTTGAAGTTACTCTTAGCTGTTATATTAGAAATTCAAATGCTTTATCGATCAGAAGTATCTGATATATATTCATGATTTAATTCTATTCTTAGCGTAACCCAGGAACAACGGCGTGGACGTAGTAGATTTCTGTTCCCTTTTGGAGTGCTGGATTAAAGTGAGTCCCCTTGCCTCTCACTATCCGGGGTGCTGAATTAAAGTGAGTCCCCTTGCCTCTCACTATTCAGCGTCTACCTGTTTCTACGATAACGAACTCTCTTGTTGTCAAAAGTTCTTCTAAGAACAGAAAAGAACCAATAAAAGGAAACCCCTTTTATTGGTTCTTTTCTGTTCTGGCAAATCTCTTTTTAAATTCCAACAGTAGTCTGCTAACATATTGACATCCCACTTACCCTGATAGCGCTGTTCCATTGTCTTAAGATCCTGTCTGATGGAACCTTTCACCTTGCTCCTCACTATAGTCTCCTAAATTGGCCGAAAAATAGTAACCTTTCTATTTCGGAGGCATAGAATTAGGTTCAGCATCTTTTAAGCGTTTTACAAGACTGCCGGATGGATAACAGTATAAACAGAATTAAATAGAAAGCAAAAAAAAAACAAAAAATGAAACAACTTGTTAAGAATAGGACAAAAATCATGATTCAGTCTTAGTATCATAATAACAAATATATGCATACAATAAGGTTACCATATACTTTATAATCATTTTTTCTCTCAGCATCTTGAAAAACATAGAAATTCACATATTTTCGGTTGCAGCATCCTAAAAAACGTAGAAATACACATCTATCTTGATTTTATAGAAAAATTGAAATTTTCACCCCCTTTAAGGGGTAGTAAGGGGGTGATAGAGGTCATGAATTTATTTTTAGTTATCATTTTCGGTTCCAGCATCCCAAAAAACGTAGAAATATACATCTATCTTGATTTTATAGAAAAATTGAAATTTTCACCCCCTGTAAGGGGTATTAGGGGGTGATAGTGGTCATAAATTTATTTTTAGGTATCATTTTCGGTTTCAGCATCCCAAGAAACGTAGAAATAAACATCTGTCTTGATTTTATAGAAAAAAATGAAATTTTCACCCCCTGTAAGGGATGGTAGGGGGTGATAGTGGTCATGAATTTATTTTTAGTTATCATTTTCGGTTTCAGCATCCCAAAAAACGTAGAAAGACACATCTATCTTGATTTTTTACAAAAATTTCAATTTTCACCCCTTAAGAGGTAGTAAGGGGGTGCTAGCGGGAAAACGGGCATTTAAAATTAGTTTTTATTGTCATATTCGGTTTCAGCGATCCCAAAAACCTAGGACTAATGGGGTCTCCCCTCTGGTTCATGACGTTTTTTTTTTTTTGTGTGCCTGTGTAATTCCGCATTAGACCACGTGTGTTGCACTGCTTATGTTACTTAATGTACATAAATACATTGTCAAATAAATTTATTGTTATCATATATTGAACTTTTAGTACATGATATATTTAAGTTATACTTTATGAAATATATTATTATAAGTTATGCTTTATGAAATATATTATTATATTGAAATCTTGTTTTGTTCGTTATTATTTCATTCTTAGGCCATCTTTGCTTGTGTGTTTGTGTTATGGCATAAAAATACCTTAAGTTGATTAATTAATTCTTACAATCAATTTAAAAGATATCAAATAATATAATGATTATCAATACATAATAATTTGACAAAAGTTTCTTATATTTCTTTCTTCCATGTATTTCTTTCTTCCATACATTTTTTTATTTAAACATATATTACTTGATTGACTGCTTTATATACATATAAAAAATAACCTTACTTTTGAATTACAATCCGACCTTAATAGTCGAGATGAGAATAAAAACTCATAATTAACCTTTCAATTAAGACGTGACATGGAAATGTTTTCTTTTTTTTTTTTGTTTTTACTAAGGCATAAAATTAATATATTATTACATTATCTTTATTATTTCTTTTACTTCTTTGTCTTTTTTATTAAATGTGGCATATAAATCTGCCTCTGGTTAATACAAGTTACAATTCTTTTGATTATTATTTTTGTCCTTCTCATAACTACCTGTGTTATTTTATCCTTCCGAATATCCTTTGTCAGTTGTAGTTACTTTTCTTTCTTTGTAGCATTTTTTGCGATATTATTATTTTTAAACGTCATAGCCTTATTCTTCTAACCCTCACTGTATTTGGTGATGCAGACAAATATGTCATTATGGATGTATTGAATAACAGACTGCCAAATGTAGTTATTATTTTATTAAGAAATTTTATTTGTGTTACTTTTTCTTTTTTTTTTATATACTACTGGAAACGGTAACTTACTTTTTAATCGTAATAATCTTACATAGTAATGAAATGGGTATTCACCTAGTAAGGAAAAATGAAAACATTCAACATCCTTTAAAAATATGTTCCCAGTACATAATAGTTGTAGTTACGACACCTACAAAACGCAACAAACAATTTTTTTAGAAAAACGACACTGTTATGGTTCACCTTTGTAGACTAAATAACATTTAGAAGATTAAAATTTTAAGTTCAATTTCAATTAATCTATATATTATTTCAATTAATTAATTCCAATTAATTTCAATTAATCTATATTAATCCTTTTGGATCTTAAACATGTCTCTTTCTCATACAAGAGAGTAGCGTTAACTTTAAATATTTGTATGAAAATCTAAACAGTACCTTTAGCGTTTACGTGCGGAGCTAAATTTGGTATTATGAGCTCGAAACAATTCGATAGGTATAATACCGATCGGAAATAACTATTTATGTTAGAAAAAAAAAGGATGGAGTTTAATATTCATCAGAAAATATTCGCCATTGGACAAAATTCCTTTGTTGTTATTAGTGTATCTGTGTAACACATTGTGTTGAAAAATTATTGATTATATAGCTTTTTCACATAATTCATAATCTACATTAAGTAAGAAATCTATTTTCTATAATATTATTTTAAGACAACACAGTTCAAGTTATATATATCCGTTCCATAAATAGTTGAGTTATTTTTTTTTGCGATTCTTCTTAATAAGTCTTATTCAAATTCCCACGTATTCATTTCAGGACATATATACTATTATAGTTATAGCGGTAAGTTAATTGAATACGACCATTTATAATAATTTATTCTGAAAGAAATCGTTATTTTGATTGAAATAAAATTATAAGGAACAATATTAATTCTAGTAGGTTCTAAACAGAACAATAAGGGGAAGAATAAAATTTTGTTGAATTCCTGGGAACAAGACAACTATAAAGGAATCCAAACGCTAACTTTTATTTGAGATTATGTTTCATTTTATATAAATATGATTTAATGGCGCAGGATTTATAAAATAATTACGAAATATATATTTGAAGATTGCAAAAAAGGACAAGAATTTCAACTAGTAATCCTGTTTTAAATAATTATTTTGTTAGAGAGAGCAACTCCGATAAGATCAATTTAGAAACGAAGGTAAGTTGATTGAAAATTTCTAATAACATATTTAGTTCTAACTAAACGCAAATAAATTTTAATAAATATAGAATGCTTTATTAATCGAGGTGAGTAGTGACACGGTAGCTCAATTGGTGGAGCGACGGAACGGATTCCTAGAGTTCGATGTTCGAGTCCTGCTCGTGTTAATGAATTTTAATAACATATTTTTTAAATATCATCTAAGTTATTTATAATTACTTTCTAAACTAAAGCATTTATTGTAATATATATTAGCAGTTAATAAGTAATAAATATCTATCACATTTTTTCTCATGTATATATTCCATTGAAACATCGTTCATTGCCGCCATGAAAGTGTCAATTAATCTCGAATGGAAATCGTTTGTATATGATACCGCATTCATTCGTTGCCGAGAATGATAAAAAATGTACCAGTGCGTGCTATCGTGACCCACTCATACAGTATCATTGATGACTGACCTGTAAATTGCGCTCGTATTATGTTTAGTTATTCTTCTAATATTTGAATGTGACATTGGTGGCATCGTTTATAATGACATTTTTATAATCAAAAGTAAACTTGATAATGTTTCTATTGAGATTTTGCATATGAGTATTATTAGTTTTGGCGTCAGGTTTTACTGCAACTATTATATCTCCTTCTTGCTGATACAGAAGTAAGATGGCTGTATTACTCTGGTGAAATCATTATGTATTTAAGCTGCAGTGAAATAAACTAAGCCAAAAAATATAGGTATCTGTAAACTACTAGTTTTAATTTTAATTACTGTAAAAGAAAGATCATTGATTTTAAATAATACGTTAAAAATTTCGTATTTCAAGATGTATAATTTAAAAATATATACGCATAAAAGGGTTCACTCCATTTCACGGCTCAAATAGAAAAGAAACAATAAGAATAACAATAGCACAATCCATACAAATAATTTTAATCATAAAATTCAACAATGAAAATCTCAACATTTTGAGCAACTTTAATGCATCATTCGAGATTACAATGAACATCCCCACATGTGTAAAATAAAAGACTCCTGTCATATCTCAGCGTCGCTCATCTGTTTGTATGTTATATACAAGATATTTAAGATTTAAATTTATATACATGTAACTAAAAGATCGACTGGAAGTAATAAAATACACAATATAAAAAATATTCTTTATATAATATAATCAATGTAAAAAATATCTCTAAAATTGACAGCAATTATTGTCCTTTTATTAGTTTCATTCATCTTTTCATTATTATGGAATACGTATAATCTTTTAAGTGTCATATCCTCGACTACCCGTTATTTGAACTAAATGGTCATCATAATTTTTGACTGTTTGCTGACTTACATTTATTAATTAATTTATAATAAAAAATAAGTATTTATTTATAGATATCCAGAAGTCCATTAAATTCATGCTGTTTATATATACACATATATGTATATATGATATTAAAATATCCAAACAATGGGAACGAAGGACCGCGCGAGAGTTAAGAAATATATTATCGATATATTTATTAGAGCATGAAACTTACGCATGCTTAACATTATGAGAACACTTAGTATAAAAGGAATTATTTTGTAACAAACAAAATAAATATTAATGATATAATTTGATAAATCACCTTAGTTCTATTAAGATTTTATTCTGATTAACTATTAACATATTTTATTACTAATATAAAGATACAATTAAAGAAATTAAAATTATTAATCACAAATAGAGGTAATAATAAAAAATTATGAAATAAATAAAATATTATATAAATAGTACAATATGTGATACTTATATTTTTGTTTGTTTATTTTATCTATTTTAGGAAAACATTCATGGTTATAAAAGAATCCCAACATGATGTATTCATGGCACCAATCAGAGCGCTACGAAAGCTGAATATATTAGAGACTTGATTAACTTCCTATTGAATGTGAGAAATGTATCCCATTAACAGAATAACCAGCATTAATTCTTTGTATTAAGTACTCGTATGTTTAAAATTAATTATGAAATGTGATGTATGTATTACAGTTAGATTCTGTTTGATTAGAAGCAAACAAACTTTGGTAAATTGTGAGGAAAAATCAATTTACTATCAAGTAAATATGAGGTAGTTTTGGTGGTGTGGTGGTGGTGGTGGATGGTGGTTGGTGTGGTAGTTTTTTTCAATCAAAAAGTTCATAATATATTATCTTTGATATGATACTGTCATCAGTTTTTGTTTCTTAATGTGTGAATTTAGTTGTCTAAGTGCCTACATATACACATACACATACAAACAGAGTAGAATGTTTGATGTTAAACTGATATCACTTATCACTAACATGTTAATTTTTCAGGAATATTATTTTAGATAACAGGGACTTATATAATTAACAGCTGATTATTGTGTATTCTAGTGCAAAGGATGTAAAGAAACATTAACTTTACATCAACTGAATTAAATGAAGTTTATTTGATATACACTTTAAAATACACAACTGCAATGATCTTTAAAATGACAAACATTCGGATAACAAGTAAAACCACATTAATAGAATCTTGTCTGTGAACTATATAGATTAAAGTTAGGTGATATATTGTAATATAACAATATCGTGTAACACATGTAATTAGGTTCACTCCTACATATTATCATTATAATGTTCAGACCGATCAGATTACCAACCATATAGTATTGCAGCGGCTATATTTCAAGGTAATACATTGAACTAATAGAAACTAAATTAATATATAAGTATTCAATCATGCATTTAATACATATGTAAACAATTAAAATTATATCAATTTCTGTTTAATCTCAATCCGTTATATATTTATAATCCCAAATAAATGTTAACTTATTTATTAACTTATTAACCTATAATATATAAAGTTCATAATATTTATCTTTAAAAGTATTCTATAGAATTGAATATGCATATGAGCCAGTTACTCTATTACCCCTAACACTAATATATTATGCCCGATTTAAGCCCAGGTTACGATATGGCTTACTTAAAGCCTAACCTCGATAAGATATACAGCGCCGATTGTGCTTTGTATAAACATAGTACTAAATGTAGATAAATGTGTAGACAAATCGAAAAATAGGACTATCTATTTTTAAATATAATATAGAATTATTTGTTTTTAATAATTAATATTGAATGTATTATTTAACCCTATAAATAAAGTTTTATAGCAAATATTTAAAAATATTTAACTATTTTCCAGTATTTATTTTCTTATCTTACATATCTTAAAATTCGTTTTTTTTTTCTAAAGAAAAAGAAAAGATATTGAGTAACAATTTATTCGCTACCTGCAACGCCGTCTATAATATAAATAATATAACAGATGATAGAATTATAGGACTTAATGATTTGGTATTGTGCAATCAGCTGGAACAATGGATATTATATTGGTACTGTATTTGTACTGTAACATAGTTATAATAGGTACTTTAATAGTAAAATACAGAGTATCAAGTAATTTTGAGATTCTATTGTACCTTATTCTTCTGGGTATAACTATTTATTTATCCAAGAACACTAATTATATTTCTTTCACGGAAATAATAATTATTAGTTGTATCGGCTGTAAACATCTGTAACACATTCTTTCATATTATTGTCTAATATTATCACACAACATTCCAATAATTCTATCCAAACTTTCTCCCTTATTCTAATCTCTGACTTTGTCTTTTGCAGGAATGCCACATTCCTCTTATATTTAATGCTGCACACGTTTTTTTTTATTTGTCATCTTTAATAATTTCAGTTTCTGCGTATATACGACTAGATATTATTAAACCATAACTCGATAGTTTCTCTGTTTTAATGAAAATGACAAGGAAAAGTGGTTTTCCCTAAATATGATGGAATTCTGTTAGGTAATTTGCAACTGCCAACCACATAAACAAGTTTTATTCAAATAATATTTAAATTAAAACTGAAAGCAGATTAATTATTCCAGTCCAGTGATCGCTTTAAAATGAATTTAACTTCTAAAGTTTGGGAATCCGCTACAACACTCAGAAATTTCGTTGAAAGGCAATCTTAACGGTCCTTATATGACATTTTATTGAGATGATTAAGATAATTTTACCACTATGAGATAAAAGATTTTAGTTGAGTCTTCAATCAAATTTCTACGTAAGGATTAAGATTTAAAAAATAGTAGAACTTCATAATGCCAACACTTTATCGTTATAAAATTCTTACTAAATTATTTTATGCGCACAAATGACTCAAGAACCGTTTAAGGGACGAAAATTAACTTGACTGCATGTTCTTACAGTTATCTAAACGTAGCGAAATTCCCACTAACATGCATACGACTAGAGGATATCCCACAGGTGAAGCGTTGGGGCAGCATCTGGCTCTTGTGAGAAGCAAAAAAGCCTTAACTGACATAACAAAGTCTGATAATATATGTAATGTTATTTCTAACAATCCAAATTACACAAAATTATAAACAATTATTTTACAAATATTTATTATTACAAATACTTTAATAAAAACCTATTATACGTACGTTAAATTTTTACAAATTAACAGAAACAAAGTAACTATATGTTCATATTAATAATTACAATATTATGTAACAATATCAATGTCAGAAATATAATCAATTTTATAATATGAATATTCTACATTATTCAACTTAATTAATATGTAAATCCCAATAAAATATTTACAAACGTGATTCGAATAAGTTTTTCAATAACGCCAAACATTATTTCTTGTATTCAAGCTTATTTAAACTGAATACATCGTCTCCTTTGCGTCTCTTATATTCTGCGTCCAATCTTTATAGCATAAGATAAGTCTTAATATGTAAAATAAAATAGGTCAAAACTCAAGATTTTACTATGATTTTCTTTATATAATGCTATAAAACTCCAGAACGGCGTCCCTTAAATGGTCAGACAAGTTTTAAATAAGAAATTATTTACAAAAGACTCCCTTGGTGGGTACTAACATTTGAAAGTAGATTTTACACATGGTACTTTTATAAAATTTAAAATTTTATATAATGATAAAATAATAAAAAAAATAGAACATTAATGCTTTATAAGTATGACAATTAACATACATTGTGTTGCATTACGTGTGCGTGGGAGAGTACTGAGAATGTTGGCCTCATTTTTCCTTAAACGCAATTTCTTACATTTGTAGCTTATGATTTTATAAAAAAAAACAACAGATATCATATGTTTTATGCTATAACTGTAAAATTTTGTTTAAATTAAACGATAAAAAATATTTGAAAACAAAATATAAGTTTTAAAAATAAATATTCATAAATAATGTTAATAGATTTCTGTACTGAATTATTTATGTTTTCAAATGAACTATAAAAAGACAAACAAATAAGCAAAATTTCAAAATTTTCTTGAGATACCGGTTTTATATCTTTAATAGCGGTTATCACAATAATGTGTAATGGAATATGACACTTATATTTAGGTAATTTACATATTATAACTAATATAGGCACAATCGTTCTCAGGCAATTTTCTATAAGGATAAAAGTGTTCTAACAAAGAGAAGTTACAAAAAATAATAATAATTTTAACGATAAATTGAAATTAATTTCTTTCAAAAATATAGTTTATAGATAAAGGAATTTATAATATTTGAAATTTTCTTCTAATTGGTTAGCTATGTTATGCTTATTAAATTTAAACATATATGGTATCCCACAGGTCTCAGTTTCGTATCATGTTCATGTTGAAATATTATTCATTCTGAATCAATTGAGTCAAAACTGAAATGTTTGAAATAAAAAACCTATTATCATTTACGTACATCGCTATAATGATGTATGGCGAAGCGACATTACTTATATAATTTAAATTAATTGTTTGTTTCTTGGTTAGACATTAACAATGGAGTAGCCTTAATATTACTCTACTGACGACATCATATCCGATGCAATAGTTTTGTACCTAATAATTAAAAAAATACATTTGTATGAAAAAGATCAGTTTCATATTAGGTACCAATATTATATAAGTTTCTTATGTTCTTATATTTATAAAAAGGTATTTATAATAAGCGTCGTGGCCTAATTAAGTTCTAAATATCGTTAATAGCATTTAGTTCTAGAATAGGGTGAAATAAGAATACGTTTAATGTGACCTTATGTTTTAGATATAGGACTGATATGTGTAAACAAATAGTAAAGAAATTTTGTTATAGCTTTGCTGAAAACGTTATGAATAGAAAGTTTGCGAATGTATTTTAAAGTGCTTTAAAACTAAACTGCATTAAAACTTACAAAATACAATCAAATCTAACAAACATTCAGTTTTCTGTATATTAGTATAAACTAAATACTGAAATTTATAAAAAATAAAAATGGAAAATAAGGTGATGTGAAATAAACTTTTAAAAAGTAAAAATATATTATAAAAAAACTGAAACTTCTTGTACAAAAGAAATAACATTTTGCATTCAATGAAAGTGAAATTTGAGTGAAAAAAAATATTTTTATCATTTTAACAAAATTATTTTTTCTAAAAGTAGAATAAAGAAAAGGCCGAATTTTTTGAAAAAAAAAAGTTATTTTATTCTATTTCTTATTATATTTACAGAAAAAAGAGTAAGTCCATTGATAATACAGACAGACAGTCATACTATTGTAACAGTTTTGTGGGACAATCTTTTTAATGATTATTGTTTATTTTCCTATGTATAATAAATAAATTAAATATATATATATATATATAATAATTAATTAATTTCATTAAATTGTAAAAGATTTTAAACAAAGAAAGTCCTTAAATGTTTGCTATTCAATTCTCGTGCTACAGCTAAAGTATTTGTAAAACACTACAAACTGTAATCCGAAATACCTAACTATAATTCCGAATGAATATTCATTCATCCGGGTCGGATGCGGTCCAGATGTCGGAAATACTGAAAATCTAGATTAGAGTTAAGCTCGCCGTGAAATTAGACCAATTTATCTACGATTTTGTGATGAACGTTCAATGTTCATACTAATCGGATAACATATATTAAGCATCGTATTAAGTTTAAAAAATATAATTACTACTTAATTGCAAGTAATAAAATATAAATGTATAAAGTTCAAATTACTACACGGATTACAAGCTAGTTAGATTCTAGTATTACTGTTGGTTGGATTACCGCCTGTCCTCAGGGATTATAGGATTGTAAGTAGAACACGAGACTAAAACTTCCTCTATTTGTGTTATTAACTTGTTCTTATTTTAAAGATAAAACTAATTATGATAACAAATAGCAAAAGTAAATTAAAAAGGAAATATATATCAAAATTACTTTTTGATAATTATAACTAATTTGTGATACTAACTAACAAAACCATTAAGATTTAATTATCTCAAGAGCATAGCGAAATAAAGTCAATTTCTTTTGGCAGATATTTTTTTTATGTTGCATCACTTGTAGTTGAAAGTTACATAGTATAGAATTTCTTCGAATCAATGACCATTTCTTCACTGTTAAAACATTTAAATGTGATATAGCTTGTAGCTAATATTCTAATAAATATTTAAGGAAGTTGTTGACAGCTACCTTTGCCTTTTCTGCCCTACCGTTTCCTATTCAAATTATAAGACAAGAATCATTACTTAATATGTAAATTTTTTTGGCTTCTCAGTAAATAAAAATGATCAGGGTGGAAGTCGTCGCATATCTTTGTATATATATATTAAATTACATTTCATGAAACATTGTAATTTCATAAATAGCTCAAATCAGCTTTCTTGATTTTCATTAGTTTTCAATATTATTTTCCACAACAACCTACAACCGTAATAACAAATAATTGTTTAATATTGCGTGACCTAAAAAAACAGATAAATTAATAAAGGGACAAACCGACCAAGACTTTTAAAAATATAATTTTGAATTCTTCGTCTTCTGTTCATTTTATTGTTACGTTGTTATTATTGTTTTTTCAATATGGAATGATTTTGCCTCCTTACTATTTTATTACATACATAGAAAACAAAGTATATATTTTAATAATCTCATATTTTAAAGTGTTTTTGTGAAGTGTATTTCTGGTATTTTCCTCTTCTTTATAATGTTTCACTGAATATAACTCGTCAAGTGCAATATAACAATTTATTGCAGTACAAATCTACAAATACTTATTCTTCAATATAAAATAATCTTATTAATATGGATCAAAACAAAACCACAGCGATCAAACAAAATTTACCGATAACTGTTTTTTTTATGAATATAACTAATAAATGTTATACTAATATTATTCGGTGCAAATTATTATATTCGATTCATTTAAAATCGCTACGACAAAAATCTACTGATAGTTGTTTTAGTATAGGAGCTAGCAACGTTTTCGAGAAAGAATTTCAGGTCAGCTGATTTTGTGATATGTCGTCCTTCTTGCTCTTTCGGTTGGAGTCTGGCCTACCTGGCTGGCGGTAGCAGTTGCGTTCATTAATGCGCATCCTACCTGTCCAGGTAATAATCATGGATTTTAAAAACATTTTAAGAGGCATAATTTGCAATTTTTTGTTTTTAAATAAGTCTACCTGACATACCTTTTTGATTGCCAGACATTTTTGACATTGCTAATTATGTGCCATACGCGATTTTTTTTTTTTTTTTTTTTTTTTAATTTCAAAGTATTTTATAATGTCTGTAACTTCAATATTATGTTATTTAAAGATAAAAGAAACTTCAAATTAATTTGCCAGACATTAATTCGATTGCTTAACCTTGAATTAGAATGAAAAAGTCATGAAAAGTATTGCCGTATGATGCTAGTAGTTCGAGAGAGATAGTTGCAGAATATGTAGTCGAGAATGAGACAGAAAACCATTATATAAGTAGATTACTTGTCATTGTATATATAATAATAATAATAATAATAATAATAATAATAATAATAATAATAGTAATAATAATAATAATAATAATAATAATAATAATAATAATAATAATAATAATAATAATAATAATAATAATAATAATAATAGTAGTAATAGTAATAATAATAATATTAATAATCATAATAATAATAATAATAATAATAATAATAATAATAATAATAATAATAATCGTTCTAGTCAGAACAAGTTTAAAAAAAAAATGTATGCAACAAAAGGAATATAAAATTAGAACAAAATTTCAAAAACAACACTTTTTATTTAAATTGTCCTGATTACAAAATGTGAATTTAGTCTATAGTGACGTCACAAAAAAAAGAGGCATCTTCATAATCATCATCATCCTCGTCGTCGCTGTCTTTGTTAGTATCATTTAGATCATCTTCTTGGGAAGTGTCGTTATCTTCTAAAACTCTATCATCTGCAACAGAAAAAAAATAAACAGTGTAATTCTTGTTGTTCGTTATAAAACATTTTAGTTATTATTGATAAATGTTTTGTTTCATACTTACTTTGAACAATAATATCTGCAACTGAGGATGGTAATTGTTCTCCCAAAAACCAGACAAAATCATATTTGTCACCGTTTATGGTCCAACCGAAAGCCGTTGGAGATAAAGATGTTGGATGTTTTAAGTGAGCATTTTTCCAAATTTTCGTCACGTAACGAACCCTCCATAAATGCTGTTGCAATTCCGCTTTACAGGGTGGCAAACTGGATGAGTCAAAGTTTCTAAATTTTTTGTCAAAGTTCTCATCTGATTTTTTAGACTTAAACGTACTTGAAAATAGATGAAATCGAACATCATTAACATTCGAAGAATTTTTAACTCCATACATTTGACAAATAAATTTCTCCAGGGTTACAAACGTAGTTTCAAGTACTTCTTCGTTATCCGTAATTATATTTTCAAAAGCCAACTGGAATTCTTTAGAATTTTCTAACATTTTAAAAGGCTTAACTTTGCCTTTTCTAAAAAAAGCTGGCGTGTAATCACATCCGGTGATTGCGTGGAAGCATGGTAAAGCTTTGCATAAAGGGCCACCAAGAATTCGGTATAATTCATTGATGTTTATGTAACGCTGATGATTTCCAACGCCCATATTTATCCAAATTTTCAAAGATGCTTTCAGGTGATCCATATTTCCCAGAAGTATAACTAAAATATCAGAATCAGAACAGCGTATAACAACTTCTGCGTCAAAATCGATTTGGCAAATATGAAAAATAATCCTAGAATCGGCTTCTTCGTGTTCTTCACACGATAATGATTCTTCAATAGTTTTAATTACTTTGTTATTTAACACTTTGTATGAATAACATTGATTGAAACTTACGTAAATGTTTTTATTACCAATGAAAGGCAACATGTCTTCACTACCCCAGTGATCAATAAAAAAGTTAACTAAAGCTTCTTTAAATTGTATATTTTTAAGTTCAGCTGCGAAATGATGGGGCCGAATTTGGTTAGGACCGATTGAGACAGGGCTGGTTGCTTCTTCTCGCCGTGAACGTTCACAATCTTTGATAGAAGGCGAAAAATATTGGTCGAAGACAATATCAATCCGAATAGATTTCATCTGGGAGATAGTACTAAGAAACTTCTTAGAAATACCGTCATAGGTTTGTGGTACATCTTTCATCAGATGTAACAAAAAAAAACCATCAACAAGACAAACATCAAAGGTTGACGGTTGACGATCTATAATGTTGACCAATTTCTTCTCTAGTAGCTTTGCTAATTGCGATTTATCAGTTTTACATATTGAACCATCTGGATGACACATTGACGTTGGTATCGGGGTAAGTGGAAATGCCAAAACTTTTTCAATGTCAACCTTGTGGGTGAGAGAAATCCCTAGCATTCTACCAAATAGATCTCGCTGCATTCGCAACTCAACGACTTTATTCCCTAGCGTCAATTTCTTTTTTTTTGGCGCTTCAGCAAAATTAAAAATTTTTTTTTTTTTTATTGGTTTATCAAATCTACTCTCATCATCTGCGCATTCATTGATAAATCGGTTCCTTAAATTCTCACCATCCTCTTGAATATTCAATAAAAAATCAGCGACTTCAGGAGAAGCAGGCTTTGAAGTAGCAATGTTGTACAGATTTTCTTTGTCTAATTGTGGATCGAATGGATTGCAATTTGCTTTAAGAATTTCAATAAAATCAGCAATTTGTTTTCCATAGATTTTAATTTTGTTAGGTTGTAATTCTGCTGTTACATCTTGTAAGCACCTTAAGCCACAAACATCCAAGACATGTGATATCAATGCTGCTCTTATACTGTGACTTTTTGACCAGCGTTGTCGTGCAGCTATAGAATTAGTAAAGTGAGCAATACCACTCAATCGTTTAGCTGCATCAGCATTTATTGTTTGTTCCAGAGTGAGATCTATTGGTATTCGTGAGAGTGGTTTATCGGTTCTTTTAACTCCGAAACATCCTTTATAAAAATCATCTTGTAGTCCAGGGTGGGTTGTATTGACATTATTCAAATTGTCTGAATATTTTATACAATATCGAGAGTAGTTAGGCTGATTAACAATGAAAAATAAATTTGCCATTTTCGGAATTACGTACTTAAACATATCAAAGTCACCCATACGTATACTTCTCGACAGGTTTATGTAGTGACTAATTAACTCGATGTAGATCATGTAAAATTGTGCTGTTTTTCCGTGGTTGCCTTGTCTGGAATTTTCTACGTAACTTTTATAAGAATTGAGCAGTGTCGATAACACTTCATTTGGTATTAAATCTGTGCTCGCTAATGGTGGTAACGAAATTTTTTTGTTCTGATATTCTATCAGATCTTCATAAATTTGTCCTTTCACAAAATTATGTTCAGCATTTGTACTTTTTAAAAATTGATCGAAATGCAACATTTGTAATCCTAATGCCATTAACGGGTGCAAACGTTTGCAGCGGTTAAAATGTTTACCCTCAATTATTCCATTTACAGACCCCGAAGCGATGATTTTACTCTCAATCATCATGTGAGATAATCCACACTCATCGATGAAAGTACCAACAGCTTTAAAAAAAGCCATCATTAAATGAAACGAGCCTAGATGTATGAAGAGATTACTAAACTTTAAACCTTCTGTTGCTTGAATTTTATAAGCTATTTTAGCAATGGCTAAGTCATAGGTAACTTGTACATAAGTTTGACCACATTCTTTACCAATATTTTGTGCTTGTTCCATTGTGTAAGCTACTACTGATACATTTGTAGGTGATAAATTAATAGGAGTGAGATAAGATACTTTCTGTGTTGGACTATTGTCTTCTATAATTCTGCAATTGAATCCTGTCCACGATGGTGTGTTCGGCACGTGAAAAACACATGAAAGCAAATGCAATAGATCAATTGTTTGTACAGAGGAGAAATTTTCGGGTAAAGGTAATGTTTCATCGATTCGAACTGGCGTTAAGCGACCTAACATCTTTAATCGCTTGACATAAGGAATAATATCTGGAGTAATTTCTTTCAAGCTTCTTCTTCTTTTTTGAGGTGGTCCTGTTGGTGATACATTTTCGGAGTTTGTATTGCCATCATCTTGGTTCAATCGACTACAGGAACTATTATCAATGTTTTGGTATATAATCCCCACAGTATCATGTAAAGTGTCTTTTCCACTCAACGTGTCAACATATCTATCGAAATTATCGAACGCTACACCGGTGCATAGCGAAGGATTTAAAATAATGTCTGGAGGACAAACTTGGGATTGACGTACTGATGAGATAGTTGCTTCTGTTTCCAATTCTTCTAGAGTGGTATAGTTACAGCAATGTCCAAATCTATTTAAAATATTTATTATTTTTTTGCTGCTTGTTAAACTTTTTATAGTCATACCAAGAGTGATGTGTTTAGATGGTTTAACAGTACCATTACTTACACAAAAAATAGCATCAGCAGCCAGAGAGGAACTCAATCTATCGCAATTTAGACTACCTCTGCGTCTTATATCTTTACCCCCCATCAGTACTTTGAAGAATCGATGTAATTTATCAGAAATCACGCATTCACCAGTAATTAAGTCGTTTGTTTTGATTTTTGATGGTAATTTTAATTTTTCAATTTTTAAAATATCATTTCGCAAGGTTAATGCAACTTTATCAATTAAGGTGTCTTCTTCAAGTTTTGTAAAATCATCTTCTAGTAAGCTGCAATCTTTATGAATGATAATTTTTTTCTTTTGCTTTGATATAAATTTAATACTTTTCTTAAAATGTTTTTGTATTTTTTCTTCCAGATAATGATTAGTTATTAAACTAATATCTAACTGAGGTTCTAGTTTCTGTTCATATTCCAAATGATGATTGTACGTATCACAAAGAGATGATAACAATACACAATTTTTTTTTTGCAAAACTTTTTCTTCTACCGTTGAAACAATATAATTAAAAATATCTTTATGGATATTACGATTCTTATGCCAAGAAGTATGTGGAATGTCTGAAACTATTTTATTATAATCATTTAAATAATTTAATTCACATAAATGATGATAAAAAATTGTTCAGTTTTCGGATTTAAAACGATTAATTTTCTGTAATAACTCTTCATTATTAAGTTTTTCCATCCACTCAATGATTTTATCATAAAGCTTTGTATCGTTTGAGGAATGAAGATTTTGTTGTTTACCCTTATTCTGTTTACGATCTTTATTACAAAAAAAACAAACATCTTTAAGTTGTCGATCTGTTCCAATATCTTCAATATTAGTGTCAGGAATTTCATTAAAAACGTTAGTTTCATTGATACTTAAATCACAAGTCGAGCTGGAAGCTACATCTTCTAACGTTGTCTGACTATCTAAATTTGAAGTAGCATCTTCTGATAGTATCTCACGGTTAAAATCTAAATCAGGATGTCTTGATATGCTCTGGTTATTTGAACTTGAAGAAGCAACCTCACTGCAGGATGAGCTTTGAGTTACGTTTCTTGGAACAATTTCACTAATATCTACTGCCGTACTCGATGACAAAGTGAGTGAAGTGGAGTTACTGGCATAATCTGTTTCTGATGATGAATCACGGTATTTTGCCATCAAAGCTGTAAAACTACTATAGCATTGTCTATGATATCCATCTGTCTTATTTATTTGTGTGGGCAGCTCAATGTCACTGTACTTCAATTTATATTTCACACGTACACTTAAAACTTGCTGGCATTTTTTTAGTTTATCACTGACGAAAAGTATCATGTTATCTTTATGTCCTTTACAAAAAACACATTTTATTTTATCACTGGCCATTGTAACCAAATTAAAAAATAACCATTAAAATCACAATAAAAACAAACATGTGGCATCAGACTGACGCCATCTTGTAAACTTGCCGGTTGCGCCACTGTCACTGTCTATCTCTCTCGCACTTTAAACTGTCTCTCTCTAACTACTAGCATCATACTGCAATACTTTTCATGACTTTTTCATTCTAATTCAAGGTTAAGCAATCGAATTAATGTCTGGCAAATTAATTTGAAGTTTCTTTTATCTTTAAATAACATAATATTGAAGTTACAGACATTATAAAATACTTTGAAATTAAAAAAAAAAAAAAAAAAAAATCGCGTATGGCACATAATTAGCAATGTCAAAAATGTCTGGCAATCAAAAAGGTATGTCAGGTAGACTTATTTAAAAACAAAAAATTGCAAATTATGCCTCTTAAAATGTTTTTAAAATCCATGATTATTACCTGGACAGGTAGGATGCGCATTAATGAACGCAACTGCTACCGCCAGCCAGGTAGGCCAGACTCCAACCGAAAGAGCAAGAAGGACGACATATCACAAAATCAGCTGACCTGAAATTCTTACTTTGAAAACGTTGCTAGCTCCCGTACTATTTGTTGTTTAAAAAAATATGACTTCAAGTAATTACCTACTTTATAGATAGGACGGAAGCTTCATCGCTTAAAGTTATTTACATGTATGACCTTTGACTCTATTTACCTTTTAATATTTTTTTTATTACTTGTTAAATTTACTATAAACTAAATAATTAGATTTCAAGTTTTTAATAATTATTATTAATGAATTGATTTCTTATTTTTTGTATTTTTTATATTCGTCTAATATTCATAATTTAATTATTTGTGAGAACTGAATATAGATTTATTAAAATATATTCAGGTTAAAAATAAGGATCGAGCAGACCGCATTGCAGTGTGGAAATAAAAACCTTACGCCCATGCGGTGATTGTTAAATATTTTATGATTACTAAAATTCTCCATCTGGAGTTCTTTGATTATTTCTTTAATTTATTATATTTTAAATTATTTGGTTTAAAATATATTTTTACTTCTATAAAACAACAAGGGTTTAGTACTAACACTTTTAGTAGTTTATTATTACTTTTGATGTTCTACCATGTGCTGAAAAGCTATTTCACACTTGTTTTATTCGATTATCAAAACATTCAAAAAATCTTATAAGAAATCCAATTACAAAAATCGGATCAATTCTTTTATAACTCGAACCCTGGACCTCTGAAGAAAAATGTAATAAAAGTAATAAATTTACTTAGAATAAAAAATACTAAGCATCGTAGTTTTATACAGATTAAAATAATGTGAACTAAAAGTACCATACAGTTATTTATACACGTCAGTCTGTTAAATTAAAGTTTAAATGATTGAACATTTATAACATATCATATAGTAACTGATATGTGAATCATAATTGGAAATTAATATTTTTTAAATCATATTATTTAATATCTTTGTTTAAATGCAAGTAAACACAACATTGATAACATAATTCATAAAAAGAGTTACTTATGAAATACATAACATATTACCGTATTGTCATATGATTCCAATCTAAAAGAGAAAAGCGTGAAATTTCAGCGGCTGTCTTGTGATGTATGAGAGCTGTCAAAATCCCCTTTCAATTCTTGTGTCCTCGTTTTATCAATTGACACTAGAATACAATACCACTTACCGACATGTTTACCGTTTGCTCGGTTGCTCTTGTTAACATAATAGGATACCACATAGGATACATATAGGATACCCTCATAATACTTTTAATTACTGATAGGATCGCGTGAAAAATATTAATTAAATAAAAAAAACTGGAACTGAATAAAAACAGGATCGGATTTTTAATAAACGCTAGTAATTTTTTTGTTGCAAAACACAGCACACGCTATTGCAGTCGGGACTAACATCAAATGGACTATCAAATACTCTGGCAATCGCTCGAACCACACAACCATATGTCAATTTAGGCTAAAAAGCAACTGAAACTCCATACACCGGCAAAAGTCTACAACGCATTTCTCTAGCAAAGGATTTTCTTCATATACCTACCCAAATTAGTATTGCAATATTAGTTTAATCAGGAATATTTATTATCATAATAATATTATATCATACAGGTGACATAACTATTAATTACACAGTCAAAAACAAACACACAATTCACAATCAAAAATTTACCCACATTTAATGTGACGTTCTGCGTGAGTTAGTATCACTATTGGCGTATTTATTGTATAGAGTTTAACGTCCCGACCCTTCTATCGGAAGCACTCCCGATATTTCTTTTTTAATAAGCCTCCGGTGAGTGTGGTTGTAATTAGTGTTCTTATTAATGCTTATGAGGCATTAATCATTTTAATTATACTTGTGTATTATTTGGAGGGCTGGTTAAATATTATAGATTAACCATAACTCGTGTTGCCGGTATTTCCCGGTCAGTTTAAAAGTTCATTTGAGTCTATGGTAAATAATTTAAATTTTCATTATACATTAGATGTTCTTTAGTTTTCATAACTTTGTTTAATTTGTTACATTGCATAATTTCAGTATTTATCCTGTTTCGACAGTTAGAGTCGACATGGTATTATAATTTGCTATTATTTGAATAGATTACGGTGAGATTACTGCTATTTCGTTGTTTAACCAGTATGTTGCTCATTACAGGAGGTTTTTATTTCATAATAAATCTTTACCACGTGTGACTTCGGGTCGTCAACTTGAAAGTTCTGCTTCCTGATCTGTTGCTGTAACTGCAGCTGCGTGTGAGGCCTGCCCTTAAATACCTGATCCTCGTTAAATACTAAGAAGGTATACTAATAAGGTAAGAAGGTAAGTATTACTTTATATATAATTGTTCTAAACTATAAATTAATATTTGAAGAATAAGTGTTTGACTGCAGTCCTCTTGTACTGACAAACAAGGCTGTGCATATGTCTTCACTTGTCCATTGTCAGTAGTGCTTAGGAATTTAATTTTAATGATTCATATTAAAGGTATAACTTAATATAAGTAATTGAGTTTTTTTTGTTTATTTCAAGTGAACCAACGCTGCGTCTAGCTGGCAAATTATGTATTGTATTAATTTAAAGTTAAGTATTGTAAAATTGAGTCTTAAATATTAAATTGTATATTTGATTTAAAGCACTTACTGATTACACGCAATGAACTGGAAGTTAACAGTCTAGAAAGCGAAGTCTTCGCGCTTTAAATTTTAATTCATTTGCTCAATTACTCAATGATTCACCCACGTTATGTCTGACGAAAGACCTATTTACAATGTCGATCCGATAAATATTGATTTGTTTCACAGCCATATACATGTTTAGGACATTTTTTTTTAATAATTATTTATTAATAGTAATATATCATTCCAACAGGAGAGGCTGCTAAAATATTTTAAAAGCTAATCATTTAAATAATTGCACATTTTAAAGATTTAAATTGAAATTTGAAAGTGGTCTCTGAAACAAGTTAAATTCAGAGTACTAGAAAAAAAAATCTATTGTAATATTGCAAGCGAAATATTGGTCAGCAAATTAAATTAAAAGATTTTGTATCTTGAATATTATACGATAAAAAATTGTTCAATCCACTCTTTAGTGAACAACTAGGTCTTTACCTAACTTGTTCATTGCAAAAGTTTATAAGAGTTAACCAAGGCAGCAAAAGAAGTATTCTTAAAGATTTTCTCCATATAACAAAGAAAGTTATTATCAAAGTAAGTTATACTTTTATGAACGGTATAAAGATCTAGAACAGTATAAAGATATGATGAATTATCTTTAAGAATCTATTTGTTTAAGAAATAAAACAAATACATATCAGAGAGATATCAATAAAATATTGTTTTCAGGCAAAAACTAATCTGTTAAAATGACTGTGTTTTTTAAACCTTTGTATGTGACTTAGCAATACAGCTTTATTTTTTTTTGTTTTTACATAAAAATAAAAAATATTGACGGACAACGAAACATTTTGTTTGTTGTTATATGGGGTTGTTATATAAATCCTTAATAAATTTGATATTACATTGAAAATATTGTACTTTATGTACGACTAGTCGGTTACCCGTGCTTCGCGACGGACGGCGAAAGTGATCAAACATTTTGTTTGAATTTCCACACCACCCAGAAACTCTTGTTTCTCACATCGCAGCGTGTTGAGGATAAACATAGTGACTGGCCAAATAATTTTAATTTCTACTGAAATGCAATGGGAGAAGAGAGAGAGTGGGGGGTAAACTTTGCAGTTTTTTAGCTGTAACTTTGGAACGGTTTCGACCTTTGCAAAATCCTTTCTTATTCTATCCTATTCAATATCACCTATTCAATATGTCAGGAGTCTTGTGTCCAAATTTCAGCTTTCTAGGATTACGGTTTGGGGTGTAGAGCGTTGAATGAGTCAGTGAGTCAGTCAGTGAGTGTCTTTGTACTTTATATATTAAGATTCTGAAGCAGTCTCTTGAATAAACTCACGTTCAATGATTTTACACAAAGGTGGGCGGGATTATCACAAATCAAAAATAATAGGGTTGTTTTTATTGACTTTAGACTTCAAGTGTCTAGTCTTGGTCATGACAAAAAATACGTTAGCATGTTTATTTCTTTGACTGGTTTTCTCTTGTTCTTGAGAATATGAGTACCAGGAATAAATATTCTTTTTATAATTATAAAACAAGTATACATCATATAATATTGATATTTGAATAATATTCCACCTCCATTTAATTAAATAATTAACATTCTATAATGAATTTGTTACATTTACGTCTGACCTACGACCTACAGCCGGTTGTTGTAGATTACAAATTGTAGTTATTTGTACAGGGTTGATTCAGCGTGTGAAGGAATAATTTAATAAATACAATACATTTTAATATATTCTTGTATAATTTCATCTGTACGATCATCTAACTTGATAGATTATTAATTGCAATAAAACGAAATTTTACTTGCAATGAAATCATATATTTTTGCAACTTGAATTGCTACTTTTGGGTAGACATACAAAATAAAATTATTTAAATGCAAATCATATAAATTATAAGTTATTCAGACATAAAACGCATATTGTTCTAGAAACAAGCATTTTCCACATTTTTAAATTGCATCGTGTTATATATAATATAATAAAAACTGTAAATGATGTACTATAATTTAATAATTATTATGAAATTAATGCTAACTAATAAATATCAGTTAAGTCGTTTACAATAACAAGTTTAGATAAGCGTTAAACAAGGTAGCATTTACTTAAAATATTTGTATGATAATCTAAACAATGACTTTAGCGGTTACGTGCGGAGCTAAATTTGTTATTATGAGCTCGCAACAATCCGATAGCTATAAAACCGATCGGAAGTAATTCTCTTTGTCTGATAAACAAATAGGGTATCATCGGTATAGGATGTCGTGTTGGCAAATCATAAAAAATACAATTTTACAAAATTTTATCGCAATACAAAAATCTATTGATCAAGATTACTCACTGGTTCAAGAAAGACTTATATACCATTATAGTGATAGCGGTAAGTAAATAAGTTAACTTAATAATACTTTCAAGAATAATTAAGTATTTAAGATACATCATTATTTTCATTAAAATTAAGTTATTACGAAGACTTTAATTAAAATAGGTTGTAAATAAATAGTAAAAGAAGAACAATGTCGCATTATTGGGAAAATAATACTTAAAAGGTATTATGCGAGGTTATATTTAATTTTATATAATTGTGATTTCTGGACGAGGTTTTACAAATAAGTACGTCATACTCTCTTTTATCATGATCTCATTTTTAAGCTTATTTAGATCTATAAATATGAGGCTTCATTAATCCATATGTGTAGGGACACAGTAGGTTAATTAGTATAGTGACGACATTGATTCTTTGAGGTTGTGGTTTAGGTCCTGTTTCCATCGGTAAATTTAAAGATCATTTGTAAAGTGAAGCCTTTATCTTATTGTGTCTTTCAACATATTAATAATCTAATGTGTAGTTACAAATTCATATTCCATTGAAACATCATTCATTACCATTTGTATATGATATCGCATTTATTAGTTGCGGCAAATGATACAAAAAATACCGGTTTGATTTGATATAATAGTTAATTACAAAAAATGTATATTCAGTCATTATTAATACACTAAGTATAAGGGTGATCCTAGATTTGGTATAATTTTTTATTCTTTATAAAATAATTTCAATGCAACGTTTTAAAGAAATCTAATTTTACTTGACAAAGTTGCTATCGAGCTTTGGAGTATAATTACTGAATATTTGGTTATTTTGGTGTCAGGTTCTCTCACTCACTGTATAAAACATAACTATATTAACTCTTCCTTGTTGATCTCCCGTAGTGTTGCACTTTCCTGGTGAAATCAGAACGTATTTGAGATGCCATCAGATAAGCTAAATCTGTATATACTAGCTTTAATTAATTAACCTAAAAGAATATTCATTAATATTAAAGAACACGTTTGACATCTTGCTCTTCAGTGTGAAATTTAAAAACTTATATGATTAAAAGTGTGCACTCCATTTCAAGATTTCAATAGCAAAAATCTAAGTAAGAAAAACAATTGTAGAAACTTTTTAAATAATTTTAATCTCAAAGTAAATTATAAAAATCTCGATATTTTATACTACTTTAATATATTTTTAAATAACCGAAGCGTATGAAAGTCCCTAGTAGCATAGTACAAGTTAACAGCAACAGCAGCAGTATCGACAGCTGCAACCGCAGCAGCAGTATGATCGACAGCTGCGGCATCTGTTGCAGCGGTAGTGACAACTACGCAGCTAGAACGTTTAGCAAAACTTATCTGCTCACATAGTCTATGGAGACTATCTATACTACCAAAAATGAAACTAAAAGAGATACGCCCTTATAGAGTTTCAGTATAAACCACTCCCCAAAATAATTATTAATATAAAATAATACAAATAAAAAAAATATCTTAATATATTTTCTAGTGGGACTTATATAGATCTGTTCCAGTAATACCGAAACGCGTTAATACATGCCGATCCCGATTACGATCACGAATTATTCAATCTAACACTTTGACTGGAATACCTTCAAAATAACGACGGGTGTATTTCCTTCAGTCAGTCTGGTGCTTATTTTTCAAATCTAGAATAACAAACTATTTAAAACTACCAAATCAAATCAGGGTAGGGAAATGTCACTTTATAATTGAACACATCTGTAGATTTATTAAGAAAAACGATCGGCCTAACCTAACTTAGTTCAAAAAAGGAATGCTTTTTTTTACTATATGATAATCTATCAAAATACTTCACTGCAAAGTGAAAGCCACAAAATATTTCACTGCAACACAGAATAATACGTTTTTAGTCAGCTGTTTAAATGCTGAACATTAAAACATTAACGTCCTATAACGCAATAGAAAATCTAACCGCAATGAGATTTTTTGAGACTTGCAACGGTGAAATGATTTTTCTATATTTAAATATAATTGTCTACACGAATAGAAATAATGAATAAATCTCACCGAATGAAAACCATGTTGACGCCGTTCCTTTTCAGAACTTGCTGAGTGCGACGATTAGTAAATATATCTAGCGGATTATCAGAAACGCAAATGCCGAATGTTGCACACCATGACTAAGATCATAATCTCGCTTTTCAGTTACTAAAATATATTCTTTATTTAACTACATCTTGAACAAGCC
Source organism: Melinaea menophilus ssp. n. AW-2005 (assembly GCA_918358695.1). NCBI lineage: Eukaryota > Metazoa > Arthropoda > Insecta > Lepidoptera > Nymphalidae > Melinaea > Melinaea menophilus. The sequence goes on along the minus strand of OU911054.1, from coordinate 7,831,813 downwards.
CGAGTTCATTGATTTCGGACAAAGGTGATTAGGATATCAGAAAGTAAAATTTATTGAATTGTTTTTAAATGACTTCAGACTTTTAGTGTCTAGTCGTGTTAATGGCATAAAAAGAAGTTAGAATACTATGTATCTACTCAATTGAGTGGGTTTTCTTTTAATCTTGATAATATTGGTATCAGAAAAAAATTTACTATATTAGAAGTTCAAAATCACACAACAAATTATGTTGATGTTAATGTCCTTGTAAAATTTATACCAAATCCATCTATATAATTTATTTTTTAAAATTTTTTTTACATTTACATCTGTCCAGTCCGATTTTCTGAAATACTTAAATTCCTGATACCCCAATATCAAACATTTGATCCGAACCGGATGGATGAATATTCATTTGGAATAACAGCCGGTTGTTGTGGATTACAAGTTGCAGTTATCTGTACAGGGTATATTTGGCGTGTGATGGAATAACTTCATAAGTATAATACACTTTAAAGCATTGTTGCACAATTCCATCTGTATGAGGATCTAAATTGATAGATTATTAACTGTAATAAAAAGATACTTTAAGTGCAACAAAATAACAACTATATAAATACACAAAATTTAATTTATATTAAATACAAATCTTAGAAATAAAGTTATTCAGTATTAAAACGTATATATTCATTGTCGTACCAAATACAAAATATCCCTCACATTTTGGTATTCCAGAGTTATAAAACATAATTAAAAACAGTACCTAAACGAGACACTAAGTTATTATTACAATGAAATTGCTTAGCACTCATTAAGTTAGTTCAAGCAAAACTAGCTGCACTAAGGAAAATATCACAGTATAAAAATAATTAAAACTAAAAGCTTTGTATCCATCAACCAAACAGTCTTATAAGAAAGGAAGATAATACTAAAACTTTTTAAGATAAACTCTGTGTCTTCAGACGCCGTCGTTTTAAATACCTATTTGAGTGTTCTTTATAAAATTAGAAAGATCTATCTCAGCAGAAAAGTTATTTCTATAAAACAACATTATAAAATTGATTTCTTAAATTTGATTTACCAAATTAATGAAGCAATTATTTTTAGACAAATAATATTACATCTTGAATACATTCATAATTATTTAAAACCATGAAAAAGTTATTGATTTTTCTTTTACTTGTATTTATCCGTAACTTTTGTTAAGACAAATTGACCATAACAAAATGGATTTAAAACAACTAAATGGAGTACCTTGTTAACCCACACATGGTATCCGCGTCGTAAAAATGATAAATAACTGCGCATTAGACCGCGTGCGTTGCACTGCTTACGTTTACTTAATGTACCTTCATAAATTGTCAAATAATTTTTTTGTTATCATATATAGAACTTTTGGTACGTAATATATTTAGTTATACTTTATTACTGGTCACTATATAAACTATAACAATATTTTAGTTACTAATTACGAATTTTGTTTTGTTCGTTGTATACTCGTAATGCATTATATTATTAATCTATATCTTTGCTTGTGTACATATATGGTATAAAAACATCTTGAGTGGATTAATTAAATCTTATTATCAATTTAAAAGATATAAGATAATATAATACTTACTTACTTAGCTTCACGCCAGATCTCTTGCGGGGTAGCCAGAGACGACGGAGCGCCAAACGCTACGGTCCCTGCATACCTGTTTCGCCTCGACCACAGACATTAACCTCTCCATACATAGCCTCCGGGGGGTCCTCATAATATAATAAATATCAATATATAACAACTTTTATTATATATATCTCTCTACTCTAGATATCTTTATATAAACATATATTACTGCTTTATATACATATAAGAAATATCCTTACTTTTGAATTACAATCCGACCGTAAGGGTCGAGATGAGAATAAAACACAATTACCCTTTCAAATAAAACGTGACATAGAATTTTTTTTTATTTTGTTTTTTTTTTAGTTTTACTAAAATTAAAGTATAATTTATTTTATTACATTATCTTTATGTAAAATTAAAATATTATTATGACTATTATTACAATATCTTTGTAATATTTATTAGCTTCTTTGTCTTTTTTAATAAATGGCATCCAAATCTGCCTCTGTAATACAAGTTACAATTCTTTTGATTATTATTTTTGTCCTTCTCATAACTACCTGTGTTATTTTATCCTTCCGAATATCCTTTGTCAGTTGTAGTTATTTTTTCTTTCTTTGTAGCATTTCTTGCGATATTATTGTTTTTAATCATCATAGCTTTATTATTCTAACCCTCACTGTATTTAGTGATGCAGACAAATATGTTATTATGGATGTATTGAAAAACAGACTGCCATATTAAGTATTAATTATTTTATTAAGAAATTTTATTTTCGTTATGTTTTCTTATTTTTGTATATACTTCTGACGGTAACTTTCTTTTTAATCGTAATAATTTTACAAAGTAATAAAATGGGCATTCACCGAGTAAAAAATATCTAAAAGTTCAAAGAACCTCTAAAAAAACCTTCTCAGTACAAAAATTTGTGGTTACGACACCTACAAAAAGCAACGGGCATTTATTTAGAAAAACGAAACTATCATAGTTCACTTTCTTAGGCTAAATAACATTTAGAAGTGTTAAAATTTTAAGTTCCGGGTTATTAATTTCAATTAATTTATTCCCTTTTGGATCATAGCCGTAGAGGGTAGCGTTTACTTTGAACATTTGTATGATAATCTAAACAATACCTTTAACGGTTACGTGCGGAGCTAAATTTGGTATTTTGAGATCGCAACAAATAGATAGGTATAAAACCGATCGGAAATAACTCACTATGTTTGAATAACAAAGTATAGGGTATCAGGAGTCGTTGATTTCATATTTGCCATCGGACAAAATCCAGTTGTTGTTATTAGTGTATATCTTTAACATAGCATGTTGCAGGGTAATTTAATTTTATTGAAATAACACTATTAGGAACAATATTAATTCTAGTAGGTTCTAAACAAAATAATATAGCGTGAAGAAAAAAATCATTTTATTGCCTCCCTGGGAACAGGACAATTATAAAGAAATCCAAATGCTAACTTATATGCGAGATTATGTTTAATTTTATATCAATGTAATTTATAAAATAGATACAATATACATATATCAAGATGGAAAAAGAAGTACAAAAATTTCAACTAATAATCCTGTTTTAAAATAAATATTTTGTTTGGGAGACCGATTTAGATGAGATCAACTTAGATAAGAATCTAAGTTGATTGAAAATGTATGTGAACATATTTAGTCCTAACTAAACGTAAATAAATATTAAATATAAACTAAGCCACTTAAATTCTAATAAATATAGAATGGGGAGAGTAGTGACACGGTAGCTTAATTGGTGGAGCGACGGGACGGATTCCTAGAGTTCGATGTTCGAGTCCTGCTCGTGTCAATGAATTTTAATTATATATTTTTTAAATCTCATCTAAACTTTTTATAATGTAAACTGAAGCATGTATTGTAATCTAAGTTAGTATAATATGTAATATTATCTATCACACCTTCTCACATATTTACTCTGTTGAAATATCGTTCATTGCCGCCAGGAAAGTGTCAATTAATCTGGAATGGAAATCGTTTGTATATGATACCGCATTCATTCGTTGCCGAGAATGATAAAAAATGTACCAACGTGTGCTATCGCGACCCACTCATACAGTTTCATTGATGACTGACCTGTAAATGGTACGCGTATTCTTTTTAGTTTTTTTTCTAATATTTGAATGTGCCATCTTTTATAACGACGTTTTTATAATCAAAAGTGAACTTGATAATGTCTCTATTGAGATTTTGGGTATAAGTATTAAATATGTGGTAGTTTTGGCGACAGGTTCTCTAACTCTCTATACCAAATGCAACTGTAATAGCTCATTCTTGCTGATACAGGAGTAAAAGGACTGTACTACTCTGTTAAAATCACGACGTATTCAAGCTGCAGTGAAATAAACTAAGCCAAAAATGAATAGATGTAAACTACTATTTTAAATTTTAATTACGATAAAAGGACGTTCGTTGTTTTTAAATAATACGTTTAAAATTTCGTATTTCACGATGTGTAATTTAAAAATATATACGGTTGAAAGGGTTCACTTCATTTCACTACTTAAATTGAAAAAAAAAACAATAAGAATAACAGTAGCACAATCCATACAAATACTTTTAATCACAAAATTCAACGATGAAAATCTCGACATTTTGTGCAACTTTAATGCAGTATTCGAGATTAAAATGAACATCCCCACATGTGTAAAATAAAAGGCTCCTGTCATATCTCCGCGTCACTCATCTGTCTGTTTGTTATATACTAGATATTTAAGATTTAAATTTATATACATGTAACTAAAAGATTAATTGGAAGTAATAAAACACACAATGTAAAAAATATTCTTTTTTCTTTTTTTATATAATCTCGGTACTAAATGTTATTCGATAAGTTGGCTAACCGTTAACACTAACAACAATTATTGTCCCTTTACTAGTATCATTCATCATTTCATTATTATGTAATAGGTATAATCTTTTTGTATACTTTTATATCAACGACTACCCGTCACTTATACTTAATGGTCATCATAATTTTTGATTGTTTTCTTGTTTTAAATATATTAATTAATTTATAATTAAAAATAAGTTGTTATAAATATATATCCAAGAGTCTATTGAATTCGTACTTTTTATATACACACATATATGTATATATGATATAAAAAAATATCCAAACAATGGGAACAAAGGACCGCGCGAGAGTTAAGAAATATATTATCGATATATTTATTAGAGCATGAAACTTACGCTTGCTTAACATTATGAGAACACTTGGTATAAAAGGAATTATTTTGTAACAAGCAAAATAAATATTAATAATATAATTTGATAAATCACCTTAGTCCTATTAAGATTTTATTCTGATTAATTATTAACATATTTTATTACTAATATAAAGATACAATTAAAGAAATTAAAATTATTAATCACAAATAGAGGTAATAATAAAAAATAATTTAATAAATAAAATATTATATAAATAGTACAATATACTATATATGTGATACTCATATTTTTGTTTGTTTATTTTATCTATTTTAGGAAAACATTCATGATTATAAAAGAATCCCAACATGATGTATTCATGGCACCAATCAGAGCGCAACGAAAGCTGAGTATATTAGAGACTTGATTAACTTCCTATTGAATGTGAGAAATGTATCCCATTAACATTCTTGTACATCATCTTTGTATTAAGTACTCGTATGTTTAAAATTAATTATGAAATGTGATGTATGTATTACAGTTAGATTCTGTTTGATTATAAGCAAACAAACTTTGGTAAATTGTGAATAAAAATTTATTTACTATCAAGTACTTATCAATCAAAAAAGTTCATAATATATGATCTTTGATATGATACAGTCATCTGTGTTGTTTCTTAATGTGTGAATTTAGTTGCCTAAGTGTCTACATATACACATACACATACACACAGAGTAGAATGTTTGATGTTAAACTGATATCACTTATCACTAACATGTTAATTTTTCAAGAATATTATTTAAGATAACAGGGACTTATATAATTAACAGCTGATTATTGTGTATTCTAGTGCAAAGGATGTAAAGAAACATTAACTTTACATCAACTGAATTAAATGAAGTTTATTTGATATACACTTTAAAATACACAGCTGCAATCATCTTTAAACTGACAAACATTCGGATAACAAGTAAAATCACATTAATAGAATTTTGTCTCTGAACTATATAGATTAAAGTTAGGTGATATGTTGTAATATTACAATATCGAGTTACACTTGTAATTAGATTCACTTCTACATATTGTCATTATAATGTTCAGATCGATCAGATTACCAACCATATAGTATTGCAGCGGCTATATTTCAAGATAATACATTGAACTAATAGAAACTAAATTAATATATAAGTATACTATCATGCATCTACTGTGTAATGTATATGATTAAAATTTTATAAAAATCTGTTTAATAATTTATAATCCCAAATAAAATTTAATTGATTTATTTACTTGTTAACCTATAATATATAAAGTTCATAATATTTACGTCAAAAAGTATTCTATACCATTGAATATGCATAACCAAGTGGTTAAGTAAGTACTCTATTACCCCTTACACTAATATATTATGCCCGATTTAAGCCCAGGTTACGATATGGCTTACTTAAAGCCTAACCTCGATAAGATATACAGCGCCGATTGAACTTTGTACAAACATAGTACTAAATGTATATAAATGTGTAGATAAACGAAAAATAAGATTATCTATTTTTAAATATGATATAGAATTATTTGTTTTTAATATATAATATTGAATGTATCATTTAAGCCAAAAAAGTAAGTTCTACAGCAAATATTTTAAAATATTTTTAAGTATATCTTATTAAAACCTTTTTTTTTCAAAAAGGATTTATACTCATATTAAGTGACAATTAAATATCAGCAATGTGGACTATTTCTTATCTTAAATATCTTAAAAATTCTCTCTAAAGAAAAAGAAAAGATATTGAGTGACAATTTATTCGCTACCTGCAATACCGTTTATAATATAAATAATATAACAGATGATAGAATTATAGGTCTTAATAATTTGGTATTGTGCTATTGAGCTTGAACAATGGATATTATATTGGTACTGTATTTGTCCTGCTACATAGTTATAATAGGTATCTTAATAGTAAAATAAAGAGTATCAAATGATATTGAGATTCTATTGTATCTTATTCTTCTGGATAAACCTATTTATTTATACGAGAATACTAATTATATTTCTTACACGGAAATACTAATTGCTGTAAACATCTATTAGACATTCTTTCATATCTTATATTATCCCCACTCCATTGCAATAAGTTTATTCAAACTGCCTCTCTTTTTTAATCTCTGACTTTGTCTTTTGGAGGAATGCCACATTCATCTTCCATTTAATGTTGATCACTTTTTTCTTTCATTTATCATCTTTAATAAGTTCAGTTTCTGCGTTTATACCACTAGATATTATTATACCATTAATTCGATATTTTCTCTTTTGTAATGAAACTGACATAAAAAGAGATTTTGTCAAAATATGAAGGAATTATGGTAGAAAATTTGTGATTGCCATCCGCAAAAATATGTTTCATTCAAATAATATTTAAATTAAAATTGAAAGCTGCTAAATTGTTTAGTTTAGTTTAAATTGACTTGACTTTACTGTTTGTTCTAACACTTATCTAAACGTAGCGAAATTCCCATTTACGCATAAGACTAGAGGATATCCCGCAGGCGAAGTGTTGAGGCAGCATGTTCCTCCTGTGAGAAGCGAAGAAGCAAAGCCTTAACTAACATAACGAAGGATAATGATAAAAGTAATGTTATTATTTAGACCATATCCAAATTTAATAAATTTATTATATTATTATACTTTAATAAAAACCTATTATTATATAAGTCAAACTTTATCAGATTAACTGAACTACATTAACTATATGTACATATTTATAATCACAACATTATATAATGAATGAATGACAAAAATATAATAAATTTTATAATATGAATATTCTATAGTATTCAATACATTCTTAAATATTATGTAAATTCCAATAAAACATTTTCGATTCTGAAAAGTTGCAATAACGCCAAAAATTGTTTTTAGTTTTAATGCTTATTTAAATTAAATACATACATCTTCTCTGCGTCTTCTGTATTCTGCGTCCAATCTGTATAGTTTTAATAAGTTTGATGTCTATTTATCTACTGTAATAATTTTTTTGAGATACGAAGACTTATACAGATATTGCGACTTAACAAAATTCATTTTATTGCAATAAGACTTAATATTTTAAATAGAATTGGTATGGAAAACATGATTATATTATGATCTTCTTTATATAAATGCTATAAAACTCTAGAACGACGTCAATAATATGCTCAGACATGTTTTAAATAAGAAATTGTTTACAAAAGACTCCCTCAGTACCTACTAATATTTGAAAGTAGATTTTATACATTACTTTTATAAAATTTTAACTTTACATACATAATAATTTGAATAATGACAAAATAATAAAAAAACATAGAACAGTAATGCTTTATAAGTATGATAATTAACATACATTGTGTTGCATTACGTGCGCGTGGGAGAGTACTGAGAATGTTGGCCTTGTTTTTCCTTAAACGCAAGTTCTTACATTTGTAACTTACGATTTTTTTTTATTAAAAAAACAACAGATATCATATGTTTTAAGCTATAACTCTATAATTTTCTTTAAGTTAAACGATAAAAAATATCTGAAAACCAAATATACGTTTTAAAAATAAATGAACATAAATGCTGTTAATAGATTTCTGTACTGAATTATTTATGTTTTCAAATGAACTATAAAAAGACACAAATAAGCAAAATGTTAAAATTAACTTGACATATTGGTTTTATATCTTTATTAGCGGTTATCACAATAGTAAGTAATCGAATATGACACTTATATTTAGGTAATTAACATATTATAACAAGTATTTCTTGTTAAGATATATATAGGTATAATCGTTCTCAGGCAATCTTCTATAAGGGGAAAAGTGTTCCAATAAAGAGAAGTTAGAAAAATTTATAATATTTTTAACGGTAAATTGAAATTAATTTCTTTCAAAAATATAGTTTATAGATAAAAGAATTTATAATATTTGAAATTTTCTTCTAATTGGTTAGCTATGTCATGCTTATTAAATTTAAACATATATGGTATTCCACAGGTTTCAGTTTCATAACGTGTTCATGTTGATATATTATTTATTGGAAATCTATTGAGTCAAAACTGAAATGTTTGAAAAAAAAATCAATTATCATTTACGAACATCGCTATGTATGGCGAAGCGACATTACTTATATGATTTTAAATTAATTGTTTGTTTCTGTGTTTGATATTAACAATATAGTAGCCTTAATATTACTCTACTGACGACTTTATATCCGATGCAAAACTATTGCATCGGTACCTAATAATTAAAAAAATAAATATATTTTTATCATTTTTACAATATTTACATAATTATTTTTTCTAAAAGTATAATAAAGAATGGCCGAACTTTTATAAAAAAAAAATATTTTATTCTATTTCTATTTATATTTACAGAAAAAAGAGTAAGCCCATTGATAATATAGACACGCAGTCAAACTATTGTAACAGTTTTGTGGGACAATCTTTTTAATGATTATTGTTTATTTTCCTATGTATAATAAATAAATTAAAATAAAAATTAAATAATAATTAATAAATTTCATTAAATTGTCAAAGATATTAAACTTAGAAAGTCCTTAAATGTTTGCTATTCAATTCCCGTGTTACAGTATTTGTAAATCACTATAACATGTAATCCGAAATACCCAACAATAATTCCGAATGAATATTCATTCATCCGGGTCGGATGCGGTCCAGATGTCGGAATATCTGAAAATCTAGATTAGAGTTGAGCTCGCCGTGAAATTAGACCAATTTATCTACGATTTTGTGATGAACGTTGAACTTTAATACTAATCGGATAACATATATTTAGCATCGTATTGAATTTTAAAAATATAATTACTACTTAATTACAACTTTAAATAAATACAAATGTATAAAGTTCAAATTACTACACGGATTATAAGCTAGTTAGATTCTAGTATTACTGTTTGCTGGATTACCGTCCGTCCTCAGGGATTATAGGATTGTAAGTAGAACACGGGATTAAAACTTCGTCTATTTGTGTTATTAACTTGTTCTTATTTGAAAGATAAAACTAATTATGATAACAAATAACAAAAGTAAATTAAAAATGAAAGAATCTATCAAAAATAGTTTTTCATAATTATAATTAATTTGTATTTAAAATTCATTAAGAATTATTTATATAAAGTCCATATGGCGGATGATTTTTTTAAATGCTGCTTCACTTATCGTTTAAAGTTACAAAGTGTAAAATTTCTTCGAATCGATGACAATTTCGTCACTTTGAAAACATTTAACTGTGATATAGCTTGTAGCTAATAATTGTAGCTAATATTGTAATAAATATTTAAAGAAAATGTTGTCAGCGACCTCTGTCTCTAACCATTACCTATTAAAATTATAAGGCATCAATAATTACTTAATATATACATAATTTTTTTTTGCTTCTCCGTTAATTAAAGTAATAATAAAAATAATAAAGGATGGAAGGCGTCCCATATTTTTATTAAAAATCTAAATCAATATATTAAATCATTTGATTAAGCCATTTCATTTCATAAATAGCTCGAATCAGTTTTTTTGATTTTCATTGGTGATATTTGTATGAGCGGAAGTATTAGAGTCGTGTTATTCTTTAATTTTCTATAATAATAATAGGGTGTTATAGTTCGAGTTGCTGCTATAAGTACAAATCTATAACTGTTTATTCTTCCATATAAAACAATCTTATTAATATGAATCAAAACAAAACCACATTTTACCAATAAATGGTTAAATGTTTTTTTAATGAATGTAACTAATAAATATTGTACTAATATAATTTGGTGCAAACTATTGTATTCGATTAATTTAAAATCGCGCTACGACAAAAATGTACTGCCAGTATGTTGTATTCTATTTTATTACTTTCGTCTTGCTTAAACATAGAACAGGGAATATGACTCTAAGTAAGTAAAGAGAGAACGGAAACTTACTCGCTTAAACTTATGACGTTGACTCTATTTACCTCTTTTAATGTTTTATTAATATCTTGTAAAATTTATAATACTTTTTCCATATAAATAACTCGATATCAAATTTTTATTACCCATAGAGAAGATTTGATTACTGAATTGATTTCTTATTTTGGTATTTTTTATAATCATCTAATATTCTTTATTAAATTATTTGTGAGAACTGAGAAACATTTATTAAATTATTTTATGGCTAAAAATAAGTATCGACCAAACCGCATTGCGGTGTGGAAATAAAAACCTTACGTCCGTGCGGTGATTGTTAAATATCTTATGATTTCTAAGATTCTCCATCTGGAGTTCTTTGATTATTTTTTTATTATATTATATTTTAAAATATTTGGTTTAAAATATATTGTTACTTCTATACAACTTCAAGTGTTTATTAATACCACTTTTAGTATTTTATTATTACTTTTGATGTTCTACCATGTGCTGAAAAGCTATTTCAAACTTGTTTTCAAACTTGTTTTTGTTTGTGTTTCAAAATTCTTGTAAGAAACCCAATCACAAAAATCGGATCAATGCTTTTATAACTCGAATCCTGGACCTCTGAACAAAAATGTAATAAAAATAATAAATTTACTTAGAATAAAAAATACTAAGCATCGTATTTTTATACAGATTAAAATAATGTGAACTAAAAGTACCATATAGTTATTTATACACGTCCATCTGTTAATTTAAAGTTTAAATTATTGAACATTTATAACATATCATATAGTAACTGATATGTGAATCATAAATAGAGACTACTTATTTATGAAATACATAACATATAAACGTATTGTCATATGATTCCAATCTGAAAGAGAAAAGCGTGAAATTTCAGCGGCTGTCTTGTGATGTATGAGAGCTGTCTAAATCCTCTTTCAATTCTTGTGTCCTCGTTTTATCCGTCGACACTAGAACACAACACCACTTACCGACGTGTTTACCGTCTGCTCGGTTGCTCTTGTTAACATAATATACCCTCATAATGCTTTTAATCACTGATAGGATCGGGAAAAAAAAATTAATAATGATTTGAGTAACGTATTCATAACTTTTAACAGTGAACGTAGTCCGTGGATTAAATTCATTGTTATTATATTATAAATCATTTTCGTATTCTTCTTTATTGAAATATGAAAATTTGTAAAAGTCAAACTAAATATACTGTTGAACTAATGATGATGATACAAAATTGAGAAACTTTTATTTTCGAGGTCTGTTACATGTACTGAATACATAGAATTTTTTAAATTTATGAATTTAATTATGTTTCATTGTCATTTTATCATATTTTATTATATTTTAAAATTTTTTTTTAAATATTATAACATAATAAAATATGTTTTTTTTTATCCACACTTTTCATTTCTTATATATATATATATATATATATATATATATATATATATATATATTCTTATATATATATATATATATATTATATTTGTTCACAATTGAAATCTTTTATTCCAGTGAAAAAAAAAGTAATTGACTTTAAATTCAAATTGATGGTATCTGACCCAAACATTTAAAGTACAATCGTAAAGAAAATAAACGAGCCCGTATCGACAACAAGGGAAATAGAATTGTGACTGTTCTAAAGAAACACTGCCTTAGTTTTTCCATTACTACGAATTTAAGCAATCCACAGCAGATGTTTTTAACCTTTAGCTTCTTTTGATTTACGATTTGCTAATTTCTTATTAATCTTTATTTTACCATTTATTTTTGGTACTCTGTGTATAATGTGTTGAAAAAAGTATTTTCTTTCTCATCTGTACAGTTGTAATAAAATATATCTAACATTATATAAAACTAAGTTTTTATACCTTCATTTGGCGCTAGTTTAGATAAGGAGACGAATCATCATCAAGTCATTGATGCTTCAATCCTCCATTCCCATGTATATACTATTGTTTCTTTCTAGCACAATAACATTTCTATTTACTTGACTGTAAGGAGAGGATTATGTTTTTCACACGTATTTTGTTTGTTTGCAATATTCTGTATTATTCTGTATTACCATGAGGTTCGAAACATATGAATGTTTCGACCCTCTGGACAGATATACATAGTAGAGGTGACATAAGGTACGTATTTATAATCCAAGTGTTCTTTGATATGTGATGGCGTATCTAATCCGATATGACTCTCTAGAGACAATTACGTCGCAATATAAATAAATAAATAAACTTTGAGTTGTGGGTAGTGTGGGATATCAAATGAAAGGACTTAATAAACACATAAGTTTAAGAAAAAGAAGAGACATTTTTCTGATGACATTTAGACCAACATTCATCACTATTATTACCACTTTTAGGAAAAAATATACAAAAATTTTTATTATCACTAGCCTTGGAAAGAAGTATCTTTTGTACCACAAAATTATATATTTATTCAAATAATATTGAAATTGAAACTTAAAGCAGGTTGATCGTTTTAGGTCACCGATCTTTATAAGATTAGTTTCATAAGTAAAGTTTGAGAATCCGCTACCAAAATCCGTAAGTTCGATGGATCGATGGTTGGATGGATGGACAATTTATTGATAAAATAATTTTACCACTTTTTTATAGGTAAAGTATTTAATTAAAAACATAATTAATTCTTAAATTACAAATTTGGTTAACGATTAAAATAAAATAAAATAGTAGTTCTTCATAATGACAACAAACTTTATCGTTATAAAATAAGTAATGTTATTATTTCAACTATATTCAAATTACACAAAACGATTGTATTAAAAACAATTATATTACTATTATTTTATATTACTAACAATTTAATTTAAGGAACTAAAACTAAAAACATATAAAAACAAAACAAAAACTAAAAACAAATCTACGAGTATACAGCATTAATACGTTTAATATTTATTTATCTTGTAAAATTCTACAGATATTCCGCAATTTATACGGATATTCCAACTTCAAAAAATAATTTTATCTTAGCACTTCAAATCTAAAACCAAATTGGTGAGAAAACCATCCAGTTATATTCTGGTCTTGTTCACATACATGCTCTAAAACTCTAGTAAGGCGGGTATTTTAACTAACTTAACTTAATTTTAACTTAATTTAACTTAATTTTAAACGCAACTTTTTTACAAAAGTGCCCTTGGTACCCACTGAAATTTATAAGTATAAAAGTTAGTTTAAATTTGATGTAAAAAAAAAATAAATATATGAACAGACAAACACTTTTACTAGACTTCTATACTAAATTAGTAATTTTCATACTACAAAATTAACAAAGAATTAAAGAAGAATAAATAGGAAACGTCAACATTTTGTGAAACACTTTCTTATTTTACAAATTATATAACATAAAGAAACTAAATAACATAAAGTTGAAAATGGCATTTATAAATAACATAAAGTTGAAAATGGCATTTATAATTAAAGCATTATTTCTCAGACAATCTTCTAATAGCTGAACACAAGCTTGCCAGTATAAAATTGCTTAAAAACTTTTCCATGAAATCAACTTCTGTTTGTTGTGTTTAATGTATTCATTTGTATTATAAAATTGTATTTTTAACAATTCATTTCAATTTGACTTCTTCTGAAAATAAATACAAATAAATATAAACATACACCGCATTAGTAAAAATAATGGAAACCACTTTTTTTTAACTACTGTCTTTGAGGCAGCTTTAAGTTTTTATTAGAATTAAATAGTCATTTTTTAAATATATTTCAATTGGTTACTTTCATTAAAGTTTTTGGTAAAAACATTTGAAAATTTTCTAAGCACAAGTGACTTAACTGTGCTATAATTTGTAGTGTGGTAAATATATATTTTAAGCAAGCTATTATCAGAAATCTCACCCCTCTGCTCCACCCTTTCATTTAATTCCACAATATTAGAGTAAAATATAATTCAAATCAGCTTATGTGATTTCCACCGATTTTTTATATTATTTTAACTGCTTTTGAAAAATTTTAGCAAGATTGTAGGTTACAATCTTACTAAAGTTCTTCTTAAGCCATTTGTATGAGCTGAAGCATTTGGGTCGTGTTATTTTTCAATTTGCTATAAACCGTAATAATATAGTAGGAATTTATAGTTCTGTTATAAAGATTTCTATATGACTTGGGTTTTTGTATTTTTCCCTTTTTTAAAATAGATTACAATACTACTAGGTATAACATTTTTTATCAATAAAAACCCTACAATAGTTAATAATCACCCCCTGTATAATATAAATTATGACATAAACAAAGTCAAGTCATGATATTCACAAAGTTAATACAAAACATGAATATTATACTCGTATGTCGGGGCTTTAATATGATTTTCCTAATATCTATAATATAATAATGATATAAAAACTAATTAATTAATTAAAGTATCGTTTTATCGAAAAGACATAACATGATACTGCAAAGTTATTAAATAAAAAAGGTCGAGAGTTAATAAACAAAATAATTTAATATTTTCTTTGGATCGAAATATGAATAGTTGCTTAAATTTAACAAAGATAGGTTTTCATCAACTAATCTTAATATCCACTTACCCAAAATTAATATTACCGAAATTTAATAGAATAATTTTGTGTATTGCAAATATCACACATTTATCACACTGTTGGATGGATATTCATTAAGTATAACACCAGATTTATATTGCGACAATAGGATATTATCAAAGATGACAATTTACATTTGGTTTTAATCCCGTACCTAAAAGTTTTATTTGGATTGAACATTATGTTTTTCTGATCCCATGAATTCGTAAGGCTGCAACTGCGTTATTACAAATGAGGAGTAGAGAGCATTCAGGAAAATAGAATACATAGAGACCAAGGAAATAGATAGGGAATTCCACTCTATAAAAATAAAAAAATGCCCAACTTATAAAACTCTTGATAACAACCAATTCACTTTAATTTACCTATGTAAGTAATGAGATTTTAGTGTTGTTTAAATTCAAGACCTGTTACAATATTGATTTTCAATCAAAGCATACCTGCCGGAGTTAGCTGAGCACGTCGTCTAACCAATTTACTAATAGTTAGAGAGTCAGCAACAAAGTTAGCAACTAAGCTAGATATAAGATGTATTATGTAAATTAATATCAAGTAATATTAGTTAAACAGCGTTCCTTTTTGAATGTGTACTTAAACTCTTTTTTTTATTTTATTAAATTTATTAATTGTTCGTTCTTTTGATGATCTTTCTGCATCGAATACGATTTTTAGCACTTAATTCTTGTAACAAATTCCTAATATAATAAATTTTAGAATTGTTGAACATAATCATCATACTCAGATATCCAAATGTTATTTTATCATAAAGTTCTTGCTAGTCGAAGTTACCACAATAGAGTACAGTAAAGCATAAGGTCATGTTAAACTTTTAATTTATATTATATATTTAATTACGTATTAGTGGCATATTTTAGAATTGAATATGGAATATTACAAAACCAACAGCTAATATTATATTAGCTGTTGGTTTATATGGATAGTAGTAATGTTTAAATCTAAATTATTATATTAAAACCATCCATAATAATAAAATTGTTTGTAAATACACGCAATAAAGATAACAGATACCGCTAATTGCGTTGAAAACTAACTCTGCATGCTTTCATAAACGGCGTTAACTGTTGAATTTAAGCTCAATGTAATTGTCAAAATGTTTAGTGGTATTTTATTGAACTGTTATTAAATAGCCTTTCATTTATATCTGTGCCGACATTTTAACAAAGCCGATAAATAAATTTTATTACTTTGTAGTTATTTCCGATTCTTCAATATATAATAATGTTTTTTTTATTTTTTTGAGTAAAACCAAATTACCCATGATATTTATAGCTAATAAATGTTATCTGACATTGTTTGGTGCAAAGTATAATAATTGTTTCATTAAAATCACTACGACTATAAGTAATCTAATGATAGTATGTGGTGGTTAACTTTAAGTGAGAATGACCGTCAGGAATTTCTTAAACTATAGATGCTGCTTTGAAGTGATAGAGCGGTAGATTTATCGCAAAGCTCAATTAACATCTAATGATGGCCTTTTATTAATTCTTTATATATAATTCTTAACTGATTTATTATTCTATTTCTTTTATTGTACTCAAATTCTAATATTTATTATGCAGAGCGCAGATTTCATGAATGAATTGGTTTCTTATATTTGTCTAATCTATTTAATAAAAATTTTCATAAGAACTGAATTTTATAAAAATTTCAAGAATACATTTAATTTATATAAAAGTTAAATATGGGTAAAGTATCGAGCAGACCGCATTGCGGTGTAGGGAATAAAAACCTTACGTCCGTGCGGTGACTGTTAAATATTTTATAATATCTTAAGTTGTTCGTCTGCAGTTCTTTGATTATTTGTTTAATAAAGTACTTCTTATTATTTAGTTTGTAATAAATTTTCATTTCTATAAAACTTTGGTACCTACCAAAGTTTTATAGAACACCTGTTCACTAGCATCATGTTTCATGTTTTATAATCTCTTTATATATTTTACCATGTGATACTATAGATAACGGTTAATAAGCTGTCTCAAACATGTTTTAATTAGATTGCTTTTTCTATAAATTTCAGAAATGATCAGGATAAAGAACTTGAACACAAAACCTCTAAACAAACATATTATGAAATAAATACATTTACTAAGATTTTAATGAAAGACAAACCATCATCTTGTATATAAATAGTTATTTATATACGTCAATGGATTAGATAAAAATTTTCATAACAAGTCACGCAGTAACTGATAGGTAAGTAGTAATTGGAAATGATGCTTTTTAGATGTAATAAATATGATAATATTACTTAATATCTTTTATTAAATGCAAGTACGTACATCGTTGAAAACATAATTCCTAAATAAATACTCTTTGTTAAATGACATAACATATTGCCATCTTGTCATGTGAATCTGGAATCTGAAAGAGATAAGGGTGACATTTCAGCCAACTGCCTTGTGATGTATGAGAGCCGTCTAAATTTCAATTTCAATTCCTATGTACTCGTTTTATCTGTTGGTTCTAGAATACAACACCACTTACCAACATGTTTACCGTTTTGCTTGATAGCTCTTGTTAACATAATAGGACACCCTCATAATGTTTTTATTCACTGATAGGACTAGGAATTAAATTTATTGCATACTTTTGCCGGACGTATTTATAACTTTTAACAGTGAACATAGTCCGTGGATTATTTTCTTTGTTATTGTAGCTCAAATCAGTTTTTATTTTAGTACTGAATACGTAACATTTACTTGATATTTTTAATTATATGAATGTATTACTACAATATTATTCTACATGTATACCACTGTAAGAGTATTGTTAGAATCACACATTTCATCTCTAACACATATAATTTCTTTTAATTACAAACGAAAACTTTTATTGTAGTAAAGAGAGCGCAAGTAATTTGACTTTAAATTGAACTTGCTAGAATCTAACCTAAATGTTTAAACAGTCGTAAACCAAATAAACGAGCACGTATCGAAGACAAAGGAAATAGAAAAACGACTATTCTAACAATACACTTTCTGAGTTTTTCCATCATTACGAATTTAAGCATTCCACAGCAAATATTTTAAACATTTAGTTCGTTTTGATTAACAATATTCTAATTAATATTATCATTTATATTTTTATTACTGTTGCAAAATTTTATAGTGTTTTGGAAAAAGTATTTTCTTTTTCATAATATTACAGTCATAATTAAGTATATATAAAGCATTTTGACAATCTGTACGTATTTAATCATTAGCGCTAATCGGTACAACCACCGAACATAACTTGGGGTGTCGCTAATTAAGAAGAGATGATTGTTGCTGTACTTATCCGTCACTATATGTGTACTGTTTCATTCAAGTATAATAACAGTTATGATTTTTAATTTACAACACTTTTGTTAATTTGTAAAAAAAAAAATATTTGTTATGTTATGAAGTGTTATTTATGTACTGTTTCTTTCACGTACAATTATAGTTTTCATTTTTATTCATGATACTTTTTATTGATTTGTAGAAAATAATATTTGCTGTGTTACGAAGTTCAAATTGCACAATTATTATCAACTTTAATCCGCTATAATTTACAGTAAATCACTATTTTTTTGAAACAGTTGTCAGATAGAATGTCAATATTTAAATACAAAGATATTGAAATATCGAAATGTATGCATTAAAAGTTTTAATAAACAAAATAACAAATAGAAACATATTCCTGATTTATTGATTTGATTCCGTTTACACTATGTTGTAATATTACGAACGAAAAATTAATAACGATAACAAATCATAGACAGGAAGATATTCCAATAAAATTAAATTATAATAATATAATTACAATTAATATTACCTTTTTAATAGTAAAAAGTAAATAGCTATAAAATTTATATCTTCTGGAACGATTAATTTAAAACGAATCAATATATATTAAAATAAACCGATCGAGAAATGTCACATTTAGTATAAAATAGCCTTATTCTAAATGTTGCATCACCAAATGCTTGAAAATATTTTTTGCTGCTGCTAGCAACAACAACCTAGCTAGCTTAAGAGGATAGTCTCCAATGATAGTAAAACCACTCATTGTATTCGAGGAGGCTAACGATGGTACATATGTATATTGAAATATTTGAAACAGTGTGTATGTCTTTATGTAGTACGTACGTAAGAAGTTATATTTTTTTTCAAAAACACCTTTAAATAAAAACTTCTATTTTATTATTTTAGAGCTGTGGGTCGTTCTTATTTTTTATAAAAACAACAAGATAATAGAGAAAAAATTATATCTAGTTCCATGTATAGTATTATATAATGCATAAGACGTAGTGACTATATTATAAGCAGTAACATATTCCAATCACAGCTGTTTGATCTGAACAGATTGTTGTAATCTGTCTAATTAGACGATATTAATTAGCGAGATTATCTGTTATTATATCGATATGCTTACGTGTGATGATATTAAGAACTATTAACAATGTTCATCATATTATCAATAAATACATCGTAAGATTTTGTATGGTATCTTTTATAAATTAATTTACACATTCAAGGTTTTCATGTCTAGACGTAGTTTATTACAAAAAATATATATTTTATTAAGATTACAATAGCCTAAACCTAGTTTTGAATTTACTCTTAAAATTATTATTCGTAATTAAAAGTATCTTATACGTTGACTGAAGCAATAACACCAAACACAAAATCAATTATGGCAGAAATCCGATAACATTTTTAGTGTACTATAATTAGAGCACTAATCAGTCTCTGCCTTATCTCGGGAAAATTATTAAAAAATCTGAAATATTTAATATCACAATAGTATTCTAGATAATAGCTTACATAATTATTAATTATTTAGTGCATGCTATCAATTCATCATTTAATTAATAATTAATCGTATCACCAACGAATGTGGTACTATTGCAGTACGGCTGCTAATGTAGAACATGACTAAATTAAAATATATAAATAATAAAAAATATTTGAGGCTAAATTTTATTAAGATAATTAGTAATACAAATTAAATGTTGTTTTAATAACATGTATTTATTAATAAGTAGTTTTTAAACATATTTAGTACGTTAGCATTGTTCCTGTGTCGTGGAAGGTTGAACACAGATGCAAAAATTTACTACGGGATCACACCAAGAATCATTGAATTCTTACTAAAATATTTTTATGCGCACCGCACCGCAGTCTTCGCGTACAATAAGACAGCTTCATGTCATGTCTTCTCACAGGTGGCGTAAGAACCGTTTTAGGGACAAAATATAACTTGACCCCATGTTTTACTACTTATCTAAAAGTGGCGAAATCCCCACCAATACGCATGAGACTGGAACTAGAACTCAATTTCGTATATTGTAGATTTGATTTCCTTTCATGACTTTTTAATAATTAATATTTTTGTAATATTCTTAGGATAATATTTCTTTACTTTAAACCAAACTGACAGTGATCGGATATTAAATTCTAACATTCCATTCCATTCCATTTCATTCGCTTATATCATTATTAATTCTGACAAGTTATTTACATTATATTTTTACTATTTTCAAATTACATGAATTGATTATACTGTAATCAATGATTTTATTTTTATTCAATATTGCTAATAATTTAAAAAAGAAACTAAAAAAATATTGCAATTACGATTTATGAACTAAATAAACTACGAGTATAAAACAATATATAATAATTGCAATATTATGTTAAAATAATATTATTTAATTTAATTTATTTTTAATTTATACATTTATGTACCATTAACTTACAAAAAAACAGAAAAAAAATACAATGACAAAAAAAGAAGTGTACAAAGGTTTAACTTATCTCTTTAAGAGATCTCTGCCAGTTACCCTTCGGCAAAAAGGAAAAGTTAAAATGACAATGCGGATTGGTACGTTAAAAACATAAAAAACATAAGAATATGAAGCAAATTTTGTATTATTAATATAAATAATACAAAATTTGCTTCATATATATATATATATATATATAAATATACTATTATACATATATAAATATGGGCATATAAAAATTACATACTAATTTCCATATATTAATTATGATGAAGAGGAGAGGTAGTATTGTTTCGGTCGTAGTCGTAGTTTTAGTAGTGTTGTTTAACAATAACATACAGGTGACAAATTATTAATTATTTAGTGCATGCTATCAACACATCGTCTAATTAATTAATAATCGTATCACCAACTATTTTGGTGCTATTGTAGTACGACGGCTAATGTTACTATTTCACACCTATTTGAGTAAAAGCTTTGACGATAAATTCGTCTAAAATTATTAGGATTCTGAATTAAATGTTGTTTCAATAACATATTGTATTTAAACATATTTAGTACGATGATTTTTTTTTGTATTCTGGAAGTTGTAACACAGATGTAGAACAATAAACTCGGGATCTCAAAAATAATTATGGCTCTTTGTGGTGATTTAACCCAACCTTTCACTCAGCAACTAAATTAATAACGTCTAGTCAGTAGATCATTTATACCTTTCAAACTTTTACCATAAGTTTAAGAAAAAGAAGAGACATTTTTCTGATGACATTTAGACCAACATTCATCACTATTATTACCACTTTTAGGAAAAAATATACAAATTTTTATTATCACTAGCCTTGGAAAGAAGTATCTTTGTACCACAAAATTATATATTTATTCAAATAATATTGAAATTGAAACTTAAAGCAGGTTGATCGTTTTAGGTCACCGATCTTTATAAGATTAGTTTCATAAGTAAAGTTTGAGAATCCGCTACCAAAATCCGTAAGTTCGATGGATCGATGGATGGATGGATGGACAATTTATTGATAAAATAATTCTACCACTTTTTTGTAGGTAAAGTATTTAATTAAAAACTTAATTAATTCTTAAATTACAAATTTGGTTAACGATTAAAATAAAATAAAATAGTAGTTCTTCATAATGACAACAAACTTTATCGTTATAAAATAAGTAATGTTATTATTTCATCTATATTCAAATTACACAAAACGATTGTATTAGAAACAATTATATTACTATTATTTTATATTACTAACAATTTAATTTAAGGAACTAAAACTAAAAACATATAAAAACAAAACAAAAACTAAAAACAAATCTTGTAAAATTCTACAGATATTCCGCAATTTATACGGATATTCCAACTTCAGAAAATAATTTTATCTTAGCACTTCAAATCTAAAACCAAATTGGTGAGAAAATCATCCAGTTATATTCTGGTCTTGTTCACATACATGCTCTAAAACTCTAGTAAGGCGGGTATTTTAACTAATTTAACTTAATTTTAACTTAATTTTAACGCAACTTTTTTACAAAAGTGCCCTTGGTACCCACTGAAATTTATAAGTATAGAAGTTAGTTTAAATTTGATGTTAAAAAAAATATATGAACAGACAAACACTTTTACTAGACTTCTATACTAAATTAGTAATTTTCATACTACAAAATTAACAAAGAATTAAAGAAGAATAAATAGGAAACGTCAACATTTTGTGAAACACTTTCTTATTTTACAAATTATATAACATAAAGAAACTAAATAACATAAAGTTGAAAATGGCATTTATAATTAAAACATTATTTCTCAGACAATCTTCTAATAGCTGAACACAAGCTTGCCAGTATAAAATTGCTTTAAAACTTTTCCATGAAATCAACTTCTGTTTGTTGTGTTAAATGTATTCATTTGTATTATAAAATTGTATTTTTAACAATTCATTTCAATTTGACTTCTTCTGAAAATAAATACAAATAAATATAAACATACACCGCATTAGTAAAAATAATGGAAACCACTTTTTTTTAACCACTGTCTTTGAGGCAGCTTTAAGTTTTTATTAGAATTAAATAGTCATTTTTCAAATATATTTCAATTGGTTACTTTTATTAAAGTTTTTGGTAAAAACATTTGAAAATTTTCTAAGCACAAGTGACTTAACTGTGCTATAATTTGTAGTGTGGTAAATATATATTTTAAGCAAGCTATTATCAGAAATCTCACCTCTCACCCTTTCATTTAATTCCACAATATTAGAGTAAAATATAATTCAAATCAACCTATGCGATTTCTATCGATTTTGTATATTATTTTACCTGCTTTTGAAAAACTTTCGTAAGATTGTAGGTTACAATCTTACTAAAGTTCTTCGGACGCAATTTGTATGAGCTGAAGTATTTGGGTCGTGTTATTTTTCTATTTGCTATAAACCGTAATAATATAGTAGGAATTTATAGTTCTGTTATAAAGATTTCTATATGACTTGGTTTTTTATATTTTTCCCTTTTATACAATAGGTTACTGTATAATATAAAAATTTCTCCAAATAAACCTACAATAGTTATTAATCACCCCCTGTGTGATATATAACATGAATAAACAAAGTCATGTCATCATACCATATATACCAAGTTTATACCAAATTATTAGAAGATATGGTTATGATATATCGGGGCTTTAATATGATTAATTAAGATATCATTTTGAATGTAAAGACATAACTTGATACTGCAAAGTTATTAAAGAAAAAAGGTCGAGAGTTAATAAACAAAATAATGTAATATTTTCTTTGGATCAAAATATGAATAGTTGCTTAAATTTAACAAAGATAGGTTTTCATCAACTAATCTTAATATCCACTTACCCAAAATTAATATTACCGAAATTTAATAGAATAATTTTGTGTATTGCAAATATCACACATTTATCACACTGTTGGATGGATTAAGTATAACACCAGATTTATATTGCGACAATAGGATATTATCAAAGATGACAATTTACATTTGGTTTTAATCCCGTACCTAAAAGTTTTATTTGGATTGAACACAATTATGTTTTTCTGATCCAATGAATTCGTAAGGCTGCAACTGCGTTATTACAAATGAGGAGTAGAGAGCATTCAGGAAAATAGAAAACATAGAGAGCAAGGAAATAGATAGGGAATTCCACTCTATAAAAATAAAAAATGCCCAACTTATAAAACTCTTGATAAGAACCAATTCACTTTAATTTACCTATGTAAGTATTGAGATTTTAGTGTTGTTTAAATTCAAGACCTGTTACAATATTGATTTTCAATCAAAGCATACCTGCCGGAGTTAGCTGAGCACGTCGTCTAACCAATTTACTAATAGTTAGAGAGTCAGCAACAAAGTTAGCAACTAAGCTAGATATAAGATGTATTATGTGAATTAATATCAAGTAATATTAGTTAAACAGCGTTTCTTTTTGAATATTTATTTAAACTCTTTTTATGTTATTAAATTTATTACTCGTTCCAAGGCGTTAAATATTATGATTACTTCTGATTCATAATTGATCTATTAGTTTCCTTTATTAATTTCCCTAGAGATGATATTTCTGCATCGAACACGATTTTTAGCACGTATTTTTTTTAAAGAAATTGGTAATATAACGAATTTCAGAATTGTTGAACATAATCATACTCAGACATCCAAATGTTATTTTATCATAAAGTTTTTGCTAGTCGAAGTTACCACAATAGATTACAATAAAACATAAGGTCATGTTAGACATTTAATTTATTTTGTATATTTAATCACGTATTAGTGGCATATTTTAGAATTTAATATGGAATATTACAAAACCAACAGCTAATATAATGATAGTAGTAATGTTTAAATCTAAATTATTATATTAAAACCATCCATAATAATAAAATTGTTTGTAAATACACGCAATAAAGATAACAGATACCGCTAATTGCATTGAAAACTAACTCTGCATGCTTTTATAAACGGCGTTAACTGTTGAATTTTAAGCTCAATGTAATTGTCAAAATGTTTAGTAGTATTTTATTGAACTGTTATTAAATAGCCTTTCATTTGTATCTGTGCCAACATTTTAACAAAGCTGATAGATCAATTTTATTACTTTGTAGTTATTTTAGATTCTTCAATATATAATAATGTTTTTTATTAATTTGAGTAAAACCAAATTAACAATGATATATAATTAATAATATAACTAATAAATGTTATCTAATATTGTTTGGTGCAAAGTATAATAATTGTTTCATTAAAATCACTACGACTATAAGTAATCTACTGATAGTATGTGGTGGTTAACTTTAAGGGAGAATGACCGTCAGGAATTTTTTAAACTATAGATGCCGCTTTGAAGTGATAGAGCGGTAGATTTATCGGTTTGCTCAATAAAACATCTATTGATGGCCTTTTATTGATTCTTTATTTATAATTCTTAACTGATTTATTATTCTATTTCATTTATATTACTGAAATTCTAATATTTATTATGCAGAGCGCAGAGTTCATTAATGAATTGGTTTTTTATATTTGTCTAATCTTTTTAATAAAAATTTTCATAAGAACTGAATTTTATAAAAATTTCAAGAATACATTTAATTTATATAAAAGTTAAATATGGGTAAAGTATCGAGCAGACCGCATTGCGGTGTAGGGAATAAAAACCTTACGTCCGTGCGGTGACTGTTAAATATATAATAATATCTGGAGTTGTTCGTCTACTTTTCTTTGATTATTTGTTTAATAAAATACATGTTATTATTTAGTTTATAATAAATTTTCACTTCTATAAAACTTTAGCAGGAGTTTACTAGTACCACGTTTATTTTTTTATAATCTCTTTCGATGTTTTACCATGTGACACTATAGATAACGGTTAATAAGCTGTCTCAAACTTGTTTTAATAAGATTGCTTTTTCTATAAATTTCAGATATTATCAGAATAAAGAACCGGAACACAAAACCTCAAAACAAACATATTATGAAATAAATACATTTATAACGATTACAATAAAGAGACAAACTATCATATTTTATATAAATTAAAATAATCTGACATAGTAAATAAGTCAAATTAAAGTTTCTACGAATAAATATTTATAATAAATCATTCAGTAACTGGTAGGTGAATTGTAGATGGAAATGTATGCCTTTTGAGATCATATTGTTTTATATATTTTATTAAATGCAAGTACGTACATCGTTGATAACATATTTCATAAATAAATACTATTTGTTAAATGACATAACATATTGCCATCTTATCATGTGATTCTGGAATCTGAAAGAGATAAGGGTGACATTTCAGCCAACTGCCTCACAAGGCAGTTGGCTGAAATGACAGCTCTCATACATTGTGATGTATGAGCTGTCTAAATTTCAATTTCAATTTGTAGGTACTCGTTTTATCTGTTGGTACTAGAATGCAACACCACTTACCAACATGTTTACCGTTTTGCTTGATAGCTCTTGTTAACATAATAGGACACCCTCATAATGTTTTTATTCACTGATAGGACTAGGAATTAAATTTATTGCATACTTTTGCCTGACGTATTTATAAGTTTTAACAGTGAACATAGTCCGTGGATTATTTTCGTTGTTATTGTAGCTCAAATCATTTTTTAATTTTGTACTGAATACGTAACATTTACTTGATACGTTTAATTATATGAATATATTATTAGAATATAATTCTATATGTATACCACTGTAAGAATATTGTTACACTCACACATTTCATCTCTAACACATATATGTTTTTTTATTTACAAATGAAAACTTTTATTGCAATAAACTAAACGAAAAGTAATTTGACTTTAAATTGAACTTGCTAGTATCTAACCTAAATGTTTAACGTACAGTCGTAAACAAAATAAACGAGCCCGTATCGCAGAAAAAGAAAATAGAATTGACTGTTTTAAGAAAACACTTCCTTAGTTTTTCCATTACTACAAATTTAAGCATTCCACAGCAAATATTTCAAACATTTCGCTTGTTTTGATTTACAATATTCTAATTTGTAATTAAAATTATCATTTATATTTTTGTTACTGTTACAAAATTTTATAGTGTTTTGGAAAATATATTTTCTTTTTCATCATATTACAGTCATAATTAAATATATGTAAAGCATTTTGTCAATCTGGACGTGTTTAATCATTAGCGCTGACCGGTATAACTAATTAACTACCGACCATAACTTAGGTTGTTTCTAGTTTAGAAGAGTATACAAATCTTAAACATTATTGTTTCTTTACTCATTTCTCAATATATTATATGTGCTGTCTCCGTCAAGAACAATTACAGTTTTGTTTTTTAATTAATAATACTTTTTATTGATATGTAAAAAACAAAAACATTTGCTGTGTTATGAAGTGAATTTTTAAATTATTTCCAAACTTAATTCTATATAATATATAAACAGTAAATTACTATCTGTTTGATACAGTTGACAGATAGAATGTCAATATTTAAATACAAAAATATTAAAATACCGAAATGTATGCATTCTAAATTTTAATAAACAAAATAACAAATAGAAACATATTCCTGATTTATTGATTTGATTCCGTTGATACTATGTTGTAATATTACGAACGAAAAGTTAATAACGATAACAAATCATAGGCAGGAAGATATTCCAATAAAATTAAATTATAATAATATAATTACAATTAATATTACCTTTTTAATAGTAAAAAGTAAATAGCTATAAAATTTATATCTTCTGGAACGATTAATTTAAAACGAATCAATATATATTAAAATAAACCGATCGAGAAATGTCACATTTAGTATAAAATAGCCTTATTCTAAATGTTGCATCACCAAATGCTTGAAAATATTTTTTGCTGCTGCTAGCAACAACAACCTAGCTA
The DNA here is from genome assembly GCA_918358695.1 of Melinaea menophilus ssp. n. AW-2005. Classification (NCBI taxonomy): domain Eukaryota; kingdom Metazoa; phylum Arthropoda; class Insecta; order Lepidoptera; family Nymphalidae; genus Melinaea; species Melinaea menophilus. Next base: position 7,803,865 of record OU911054.1, on the reverse strand, counting down.
GCTTAAGAGGATAGTCTCCAATGATAGTAAAACCACTCATTGTATTCGAGGAGGCTAACGATGGTACATATGTATATTGAAATATTTGAAACAGTGTGTATGTCTTTATGTACGTACGTAAGAAGTTATATTTTTTTACAAAAACACCTTTAAATAAAAACTTCTATTTTATTATTTTAGAGCTGTGGGTCGTTCTTATTTTTTATAAAAACAACAAGATAATAGAGAAAAAATTATATCTAGTTCCATCTATAGTATTATATAATGCATAAGACGTAGTGACTATATTATAAGCAGTAACATATTCCAATCACAGCTGTTTGATCTGAACAGATTGTTGTAATCTGTCTAATTAGACGATATTAATTAGCGAGATTATCTGTTATTATATCGATATGCTTCTGTTAGACCTATTAACAATGTTCATCTTATTATCAATAAATACATCCTAAGATTTTATACTGTATCTTTTATGAATTAATTTACACATTCAAGGTTTTTACGTCTAGACGTAAATTATTACAAAAGAAATGTTTTATTATGATAACAATATCCCAGACCTATTTTTGAATACTCTTAAAACTATTTTCGCAATGAGAAGTATCTTATACGTTGACTGAATAAAGAAAATAACACCAAACACAAACACATTTTCACAAAAAATCGTTTAGTATTTTCAGTGTATTGTAATTAGAACCTTAGTCTTTGCGTTATCTTGTCAAAATTATTAATAACTCAGGAATATGTAATATCATAGTAATATTGTAGATAACAGATAACTTACAATAATTATTAATTATTTAGTGTATGTTATTAATACATCATTTAATCAATTAATAATCGTTTCACCAAAAATTTGGTGCTACTGTGGACTGTAGCAATGCTAATGTAGAACATGACTATTTTACGCACATTTAAATAAAACATTTGAGGCTAAATTTAACCAAGATTAGTATTACAAATTAAATGTTGTTTTAATAACATGTATTTATTTAGAAGCAGTTTTTAAATATAATCAGTACGATGAAATTGTTCCTGTATCGTGGAAGTTTTGACAAAGATTCAAAAAAATTATCACTAGATCATGTGTGATAGTAATTTTCAGTCAGCGAGCAGAATCAATAACCTCTAGTGAGGAGAGCATTTATAGCTTTTCAAAGGTTTTCCATAAGTTTAAGGACAATCGCGAATATTTTTTGCAGATCCATAGACCAACACTTGTTTTATAAAAGTGGCTATATTGATTATACTTTATAACAAGAACAAACCTTGTCGTTATAAAATTTTTACTAAAATATTTATTTTCGCACCTCACCGCAGTCTTTGTGTACAATATAACCACTTGATGTCTTCTCACATGCAGCGTGAGAACCGTTTCTGGGACCGTCGTTTTTACCACTGGTCCAAAAGTGGCGAAATTCCCACCAACACGCATAAGATTGGAACTGTTTTCAATTACTCCTCGGGATCTTTTACTTAATAAATAATAATTCATCATTTATTGAATATTGCGTATCAAACATTAATTCATATGTTAAATCGAAAAAAATATGACAAGCACAATTTGAATAAGTATTCTAATAACTCCAAACTTGTTTCTAGTATTTAAGTTTATTTTAACAAATTGCACCGTTATTCCAATAGCTATATTTTGCTTTGGGCTTGCTTTCTTGCATATACTAGTATATAATTAATAAGTTTGGTGTCTATTGAAAGGCTGTGGTAATTTCCTTGAAATGTTCTAAAACTTTTACGGATATTCTGACTTAAGAACTCATTTTCTATTAGAATTTTAAATTTAAAATATAATTAATAATTCATAGGTCAGGAAAGTTTATAATTTTATTCTGGTCTTCTATATGTATAATATGTAAATATTATCTGTGAAACTCTACAACGGCGTTCCAAATTTGTTAATAAAAGTCTCAAATAAAAACTTGGTTATAAAAGATACCTTTGGTACCCACAACATTTGTAAGTAGATATCATAGATATTACTTTTATAATTTAATAACTGGAAACATTTAAGAAAATGACTGTATTTCACATACATTATGTTTACATGGGATAGTAGTAATAATGTTGGCCTTATTTTTCCCTGAAAGCAAATTTCAAAATTTTTTATTGTTTTACTTTTTAATAATATATGTTTATATATTATATGGCAGCATATTTATTCAAATTTAACTATACAATTAACTTAAATTTAAAATAGAAAAAACAACTTTTTTGATTGAAAAACATTAAAAATAAATGAACAGACAAATACTAAAATAGACTTCTGAACATATTATTTAAGTTTTCAAATAAATTTAAAACTCACATTTAAAGACGAAGAAATAAGCAACATTTCTTAATTACCGTGATATATACATTACTGGTTTTATATTTTTCTAATCGGTTAGTATAAATGTACATAGTTGGAAATGGCTCTTATAATTAAAATATCATTTATATATTAGATACCTTCAATATTATAACAAGTATTTCTTAGATATATATTCTAGGTATAATCGTTCTCAGGCAATATTCTTATAGCCTAAGGCAGGTTTTCCAGTAAACAATTGCATGCAAAATTGACATGAAATCGACTTCTGTGAAAACTGCAGTGAGTCATTTTAAAGCGTTTCTACTATTTGTATATCTTAAAAAACTTAAATAACAACCTTATTTAAACTTATTTTAACGGTACATTTTAATTAATTAAGACAGTAATTCAAACAGAAATCTTTGAAATGAAAAACTTATTATAATTTACGTAAATCGATAATATGATGTTTGAAGAATCAACTAAAAAACCGATTACAAAATCCTATTTTAAATTAGTTGTTTATTTGACTTTATCGTATTGGAGTACTGATTATTAAGTAGACTTAAACTATTACATTGAAAGAAATTGTATCTGAAACAATACTTTTCTACTTGAGACTGGCAATAGTTATAAAGAAAATTTTGTTTGGGGAAAACCAGTTTGACTACCGTTATTTGACAACTTTCTTATGTTGTCATATTTACAAAAAATGACAATTCATAGTAAACGTCATGGTCTTATTAATTTCTAAGCATTGGCGATAGCAGTATTTAGTTATAAAATTGATTTTTATACACAATTATTAAGTTTAATTTGACCCAATTTTTTTGGTAAATAAGTGCTTTTCTGGATAGTACCAGAAAAACAATTCATTGCGAAAGTGTAAATATAACGCAGATACAATATGAGACTAATATTAACAAATAGTATGGAAAATGTTGTTATAGTTGTATCGAAAATTTCATAAATACAGATAGTTCGTAAATCGATTTGGAAGAAATTTACAATCAATATAAAATCAATATAAACTTTACTTTACTACAACTTTACTTCACTTTAACAAAAAAAAAAAAAAACAATTGGTTACAGTCAAAAGAATTATGTAAATATAGTGAACATGGTTACAACTATTCAATTCTCACGCTCCAGTTAAAGTATTTGTAAGTAACTACAACATGTAATCCTAAATACCCATCAACAATTCTGAATAAATATTCATCCATCCGGGTTGAATTCGATCCAGATGTCGGAATATCTGAAAATCTAGATTAGAGTTAAGCTCGCCGTGAAATTGGACCAATTTATCTACGATTTTGTGATGAACGTTCAATGTTAATACTAATCCGATAACATAATATATTAAGCATCGTATTAAATCTAAAAAAGAATGTTCAGTTCTTTATGACTAGAAGTTTCTTTAAATAAATAAAAAAGTATTAAGTTTAAATTACTACACGTACTACAAGCTAGTTAGATTCTAGTATTACTGTGTACTGGATTACCGCCTGTCCTCAGGGATTACTGAACAGGACTGTAAGTAGAACGCAAGACTAAAACATTATTCTTTTATTACCTTTTTTTTATTTGATAAATAAAACGATTTATAATAATGATACAAAAAGCAAAAGAAATAAAAATTAAAAATTTAATAATTTTATAGTCATTATAAAATTAATTTTGAATAAAATTAGCTTTTGGTAAAATTTATCTTTATATAAAACCTCTTAAAAATGAAGTCAATATCTCTTGCTACATGATTTTCACATGTTTGTTTCATATTTTGTTAAAATTTTACATTGTACAATATTTTCTAAGCATGAACATGTTCTCAAAGACCATATTTTAACTTTTAAAACAAGTATTTTAACTGTGATATAATTTGTGGTGTGGGTAAGTATATATTTTGAGGAAGCTATTATCAGGGACCTCACCTCTCGCCCACCCCTTTCGTTTTAAATTAAACTTTTATCGCTTCTCCGTAAAACTGAACAATAAATAAATAAATAATTAGGATTGAAGGCGCTCTATTATAATTTACACCACTTCATTATAACCATTTAATTCCGCAAAGTAATTTCAGAGTAAATTATAGATCAAATCAGTTTTGGTGATTTCCTTCAATTTTCATATCATTTTATCTGCTATACCAGCATAACAACCAATAACCGTACTTAAATTCATCAAAATTGGTCAATGTTCCAATTGTGCGTGACAAAACAGACAAAGGGACAAACAGACAAAAATTTTTAAAACTATTGTTTTGACTTCTTTGTCGTGTTTTGAACAAGTTATTGTTATTCTTTAATATGGAATGATTTTGCTTCATTACTATTTTATCCTACATATAGAAAAAAAAGTTGTAATAATATCATATATTAAAGTATTTTAGGTATATCATATCATTTTTATAGCTGTAAAAGCCGTTCGCATGAGCGGAAGCATTTGGGTCGCGTTATTCTTCTATTTGTAAACCGTAATAATACACTTGGGATTTGTAGGTCACGTTGCTGCCATAAGGTAATCATACTTATTTGATTTGTGTTGCTGATATTTTCTCCTTCTTTACAATATTTAATTGTTTATATTATAATCCTTTATTTCAGTAAAACATGCCCTAGGAATTAATTATTCTCTCACATATAGAATATTAAAGTAAACAGGTCAACTTATGATACCAAGTTACAATAAAACAAAGTTATGTCATATCGGATCTTTAATAGGTTCCTAATATCCGTATTAAAATAATGATTAGAGGAATTTAACAAACTATTATTTATAATAGTAATACATAAGATAATTACTGCACTTATATTTAAAAAAATAGAGGCTTGATAAACAAAATAATGTCATTTTCTCTTTGGATATGAGTTATAGCTTAAATTAAATAAAGGACTGTTTTGAATAAATAATATAAATTTTACACAAAACTAATATTAAAGTGATTTAATAGAATTAATTTTTGAATTGTAAATATCAAAACATTTTGATCACTCTGTTGGATGAATATTCATTTATTATAACGAGGTACCTCAACCTCAATACGTTATAGTTAATTTTCTATTTACACAAAATGTGTTACAATTTACATTCTATTTTTATCCGGTACCTAAAAGTTTGGTTTGGGTGTTAATCGGTTTATTCGATAGTAGACCCATCACCATGGCTTTGGAAGGTTGTAAATACTTCGTTAAAATGGAGGACTGGCGAGGGATTCGGGCGACTTAAACATATGGAAGACAAAGAGTTTGGCAGGGCTTTTTGATTTTCCATTTTTCGTTAAAAGGTAGTTGTAATAGGATCTTTTATCCATGGTCGAGCTAATATGCGTTTTTAAATTATTTCTAGCTACTTTATGGAACCTGGGATGTGGAAGCTATAGAGTAAGCATAAGTAGATCTGTGAATATTTCCTCCCAATTATTATTTATTTTATCCATCAAAAATGTTTGAAATTTGTTATTAGCATTAGTTATATTTATTTGCTTGCAATAATTTTTCATTTTATTAAGTAACTAATGATATATTTCCTTAAAACATGTTTCAAAAATTAAATAATATGCAAATATATATGAAAATCCTTTTATGTTATATTGCTTTCTGAGATACACAATTTAATCCAATGAATCTGAAATGGGTCACTATGAATACGGGAATCGTGATAGAAGACCATTGTGCAATTTTTATCATTCACCGGAACGAATGGACGCGGTTTTTCCTTATTCCAGCGTTTTTCATTCGCGATTAATTGTCATTTTTTCATACAAAAGCAGGCACTGTGATCTATGTTTCAATTCAAACTAGGCATATGACAATATGAAATAGGAATCCGAGTAATGGAAGTTATGTTGTATTCTATTTGTTGCCTGTACAGTTATTTTTTTATATCCTAATTATTAGTCAGTAACTTAAACAATATTTTATTTAATGAAAACAATAAACAGACAATACTTCGTAAGAACTATTTCATTTTAATTGACCTGTGTTATTAATCAGATTATTATTAAAATTCAATACTTATTAATTATATATTGATTTTCATAAAAGCATACCTACCAAAATTGTCTAAGCACGTCATCTTACCAATTTACTAATAATTGGATTAGATTTTTATTTCAGGTATTATTAGTTAAAAATCGTTTTCTTTTCTAAAAAAAATTAAGTAATAGTGCAAAATTTTTAGTAATGCCCATATGCTTGTTTATTTTAATAAATTTATTACTCGTCTAAAGCTGTTGAATATTGTAGTTACTTGGTAATTATTGATTTATTGTTTTGCTTCTCAGTTTACATTAAACTTACTAAATATCATATTTTTGCGTCTAAAGATATTACAACAACTAAACTTAGTTTGTGTGGATTACAATTAACAAGAGCAAAATTAATGCTGAAATTTTTATAATAGATTTTAGAATTGTTGATCAGAGCCATATTTAGGCATCGAAATATTATATTAAGGACTTACTAGTTGAAGTTACCACAATCGTGTATACAAGAAACATTTGTTTTTTATTTTTAATTATTGCATATATATTTATATCGTATTATAATTTGATATTCATGTATTACAAAACCAATTTCTGACATTACGATGGTAGTAATTTTTAAATCTAAATTATTAAATTAACATAACCAACAATAGTAAAATTGCATGTAAATATACGCAATAAAGATAACAGCTTTCATTAATTAAGCTGAAAACTAACTCTGCATGATTGTATTTGGTAATTGCGTTAACAGTTGAATTTTAAGCTTCATGTAATTTTCCAATTATAAACAGTAAAAATGCAATGAACAGTAATGTAAAAAGTCAAAACAATTTACAATTAAATAATCTAATTAATTAATTTAGTCACCCACGCCCATGCGGTGATTGTTAGTGATTTTATGATTTGTAAAATTTTCCATTTGGAGTTTTTTGATTATTTCTTTGATATATTATCTAAATTATTTTATTTAAAATAAATTTTCACCTAAGATGTTTTGTAGAACAATTTTTAGTGTTTTATAATCCCTTTCGATGTTTTACCATATGATATATTTGGATTATTGTTAATAAGATTTTTTTTTCTTCGTTGGAAAAATCCGTTACGGATACCTGCCGGCTGATGTGATGAAGGTGATGGCCGGAGTGTTATGTGGGACTACCCGACTGCATATAGGACACAACCATTTTTAAGGTTACCTACTAAAAAACTAACGGTTGCCCTCAACGCCTTAATGGGATGACACGGGATCGCGTTAGTACTCACCGTGCGAGGGTGTCCCGAGCATCATAACAAGCATCATAATCAGCAGAAGCTACCTCTACCTTGTTTAACCCGATTTTTTTTTATATTTTAAAAAGTCGTGCATGAGCTACAATCATTAGGATCAGAATCAAATCTTTTATAAATCAAACACAAAACCTATTTACTGAATTTAATTTAAAAGCTTTAATTTAGTTTATATTCCAAAAAGTTTTTTTTGTGTTCTGGACATTACAATAATAAAAATTACTGATTGTCATATAAATTTCTGCAGAGACAAATAAAAAAGACAAAGTAGTCGGTAATAAAATAAAACAAAGTGAACTCTTCGATTAATCAAAATATTAAAAACATATAAGCCGAAATAATTCAAGTCATGTAATCACCGTCACTTTTGCATGCCCAATGTTACAAAGTTTTCTAATATACTTAATGGACTTTAGAATAAATGTTTACAACTTTCGCATTCTTGTTTAAGAATATCAGTAAAAGTACATCATGTGATATATTTTAATTCGTCACTGTATTATAGTATATGTAAAAATTATCTGAGGTTTTACAAATATCTGCAAATTAAATTCTTTTCATTTATTCATTATCAGTAAATTATGTTTCTAATCAGGACTGTAAAATGTAGACTAACAATGTACTAATAAGACAATCAGTTATAAATTAACACTGTAAATACTCCGAGCAGGTCCACAAGTAAATTTTGTTAACAGTACGTTTTTTTAGGGGCTCAATGTATTATCGAAACTAAATTGACACAATTGTGAAAATATTTGCAGGAAAAAATAAATAAATAATATTTTCGGTATATCTAACAGCTTTATTTATTTGTTACGAATTTCAATACAATAATTTTGTAATATGTATATTCTTTATGTAATATCTTATCTGTATGTGATCCTACTTTTTATTGTATCAAGTTGTCGTAAAGTTATTTTATTACTTCGAGGTTCACTGTTGCTACAACTAGTTTATAGAGTTTAGTGTACTTTTATTATAAGAAATACGATAAAATAATTATATTCAACTTACAAATTGATTTAATATTTTAGATATTTCTACAATGTATATGCTTTAATAAGCTTCGTTTGTGTACGATAGTCAGCTTATTATTTGCTTAATACGTAATATTACTTTAATTAGTATATTATCTAAGCATTATGTCGCCTTTTAAGAGACTCAGGTGACGAGGTCACTGTTTTCGTAATATTTACCGAGCATTTCAATAAAAAAACAAATACGGGTACGATATAGCCAGTTAAAATAAAATCCATAGGATAAATTAAAGTTTCGATGCTCGACATTTCTAACAAATTATACATTAACTGATAGGTGACCAGTAATCAGAATTGTATGCCTTTAATATTTTTAGTTCTATGCAAACACTTGCAATTATGATTAAAAAAATCATAAATATTCGTTAACTAAAATCTATTATGTTCTATTATGTTCTTCACGTGACTCTGGAATCGGAAAGAGATAAGTGTGAAATTTCAGCCGGCTATCTTGTGATGTAAAAGAACTCTCTAAACCTCCTTTCTCTTCGTATGTCCTCGTTTTATCTGTCGAAGCCAGAACACGACACCATTTACCGACATGTTTACCGTATACTCGGTTGCTCTTGTTTACATAATATATAGGACATCTTAATAATGTTTTTAATCACCAAAAGGAGCTGGAAATATAATAAATAAAGATGTATCAATGTCGTCTAACCTCGTATTTGTATTTTTTAGAGTATAAAAATATTAAACATTATATACATTTTAATATTAGTACACGGGTTTGTGTATTTTTATTTATGAAAATAAGAAAAAAAATAGAAAGTGTATGTTGTAGGATGTCATGAATAAGTAAGCATTTACTTAATATTTTATTAAAATTAATGTTTACATTTTGAATTATGATGATTATCATTGTATTGTATGTATTGTAAGATTATTCTCAGAGATTTCGTCGCTCATAACTAAACTATTATAATTTATTCCAGTAAAAATGAGCGAAAAGTAGTTTGACTTTAAATTCAAGTTTATTGTATCTGACCTAACATTTAACGTAGAGTTGAAAACCAAATAAACGAGCCCGTATAGATAACGTAGAAAATAGTATCATGACTTTTATAAGAAAACGCTTCCATAGTTTTTCCACTACTAGGCGTTTAAGTATTGCACAACAGATTTTTTTTTAATTTAGCTTGTTTTGATTAACAATATTCTTATTTGTAATTAAAAGGATTTGTATTATTTTCATATGTTGTCATTAATTACAAAAATTGAAGACGATTTGGAAAAAGTATTTTAATTGTCATCATTTACAGTCATAATCAAATATATATAACATCAAATCTGACGAAAATAAAGTTTTATATCTCAGTTCGGCGCGGGTTTAGAAGAGAGGATTTTTGCCAGATTTTTGCCTAATTCTTGCTCAAAATGTACTATGGTTTCTTTTAAACAACTACAGTTCTATTTTTGAATTTATTTATTTACATTTTATTGATTCATAAAAAAATAATAACTGTGACATTAAGTTCGAACTTCTACATTATTTTCAAAATTAATCCGATATAATCCGTGAATAGTAAATCATTATTTGTTTCAAAAAGTTGACAAATACAATCATTCTTTGTATTTTAAAATGTATGTATTCTACAATTTGATTAACAAAACAACAAATCAACTCATATTCCTATGATTTATTGATTTGAATCCGTTGGCACTAGATTGAAATATTACTAGCAAAAAGTTAATAACGACAACAAATCATAGATAGGAAAATATTCTTAACAAAATAAATTACAATAACAAAATTAAATTAATATAAACAGTAAATTAAAATAAGTAAGAAGCTACAAAACTTATCTCATTTGGAGTGATAGTTACAGAACGGAGCTATGTATACCAAAGTTTATAAGTATAGCTATCAAGAAGTGTCATATTTATTATCAATTCGCTTAATTCTAAATGATATACCTCAAGTGATTGGCAATAGTTTTTGATTCTGTGACAACAACCAATCAACCTAGCGCAAAAGATTACAGTTTTTATTCACATAAAAAGCGGATACTGCTTTCGAGGAAGTCATTAATGAAGGATCTATTGTAGACTAAAAAAAATAAGGTTACTACAATAGTTAGGTAATATTATTTTTGTATTATTTTCAAAAAAATTTCTTTTTTTATTTCTAAAATATTTTTTAAAGTTAAAAATATTGTGAGCCGGATTAAAATTAAATGACTTTTGAAGGCTAATTATTTGGGTAAATATAATTAAAGAGCAGTTGAAAGGCAAAGTTTTAATCGGCTGTTCAAATCTTGTAAATTTAAACTGAGTTAAATTAAAGGGACCTACAACTATTTTCACTTCTGGAGAATTCTTAAAATGATAGGTTTGTATTTTCTATTTGTAAAATAAGGTGTAGAATTTAAAAAATGCTATTAAATAATAAGTATTTGTACTTTAACAAATGAAATAATGGTAAAAATGTACATTGAAATATTTAAAAAAGCGTGTGTCGTCTTAATGTACGTAGGTAAGAAGTTATGATGTTTTATCGTAACAAAATAAAATAACTTCCAAAATTAATTTTCATCTCCAGAAATCGAGTTCTCATAAACTTATATAAGCAAACGTTTTAGATTTCACTGTAATAGATTTTTATGTAAAATTTGTTATTTTTCATACCCAAGAAATATTAATTTAGATAAATATTTATTTGTGTTCTCCATATATTGCAATTCACATCCTGGGTCCGTTATATATGTGTTTTTGAAGTGATGAAATCTCTAACGCAGAATTTGAAAAACAATCACATAAACGAGGACACCTAATCACAGATAATTATATAATAATATATATAATAATATATATTAAGATTTGTAAGAATAACTCATATATTTATTTATCTATGCAAATTATATTTCCAATTATTGAAATTAGTTTTAATATGGGCTACCATTGAAACAGAAGTGAAGTGAAGACAAATAACTGCATAAGGTTATTTTTAAATTTATTACGTTGCAATTTATAAGAACCAAAGTGTAATTTATTATATGCATCTTTAATACAGAGATACAGAGAAAGAGAGTTACAGAGATCTGTGTAAATTGAGAAAACCAAAGGAAATGTACATTATATTTCTCTTATTTCAAACCATTCTCAGAATTATTGTAATTTTAATATAAATTTGACATAGGTATAATGGCATAACAATCATAACATAAATGGTATATAGTTTGTAAAGACAGAAAAATTAAATTTAATGTCCTAAGAGGAAGAGCAAAGTAATAATACCTATGCATAAAATCGTATTATTTTTACAGTTAGCAGTCCTTTATATTTTTGGAATTGGAATAGAAGCTCGAAATAAGTTTGAATTATATATATATATATAATTAGATAATATTAATTAACCAAATTATTTATATTCAAATCGATATGCTTACATGTATTCATTATAGAATTATAAAAAAAATCATGTCATTATACTGAATTAAGGTTTATGTCTAGACATAATTTATTAAATATAAAGATTGTATTATGCTAGTTTTGTATAAAAACTTACGGTTGGTTAAAAAAAGGATTTATTTTTACTTTGTTATATTTTCACAGCTATTAATTGAGCTGAGCGTGAGCGAAACTGAACGAAACTCTTAACCGTTTGGGAGACCTTTGTTTTGTGTTTAGTTGTCTCCAGAATGCAACGAGATAATTAGCTAAAAATTTTCTCATGTATGTTTGTGCCGAACGGGGATGTTATAGCGAAAATATATTGAAAAAATTTTAGTTTAGCCATTCAAAAGTTATCAAGAAAAGAAGAAAGAAGAGGGGCTCAGCTCAAAACCCGCCGCGCACGGTTGGCGGATCCTAGTATCTATGCTTTCAACATTATCGGGCAGACTAGCACTCGGCCTTAAAAAATTTTGAGGAAGACTAAAATGTAATAAGTACAAACAAATCTGCAACTATAATATACTAAGTAATTCAAAGTCTCTAGCCACAAAAAATAATGTAATTTTTAAGGTGCCGGGTTGAATTTTATAGTCAAGCCGGACGACACAAGTTCAATTCTCAACGAGTTCCATATTATATTTTTAATCAGATTTTAATTTTATGTTTATTTAAAAAATAATTAGCAAGTAAAATTATATTGTTATATTATGATATTAGAATAATTTTAAGTGATTTGAATGTGAGAGGTCGTGTAGTAGTCGTTGCTAGTAAGAAGTAGTAAGTTGAAAATATAAATTTACCGACTTTTAGATATTTATATAATTCCGCTATTGTACATGGCTTTGAGATACTGATAAAGTAATTAAGACGTGTGTTTTGATCATACTTTTGTGCCGGTTTATTGTTTTGTCTGTTAAGTGTTAAATTGTCTTTATTTTCTTTTTTCCTTTCTTTCTTTTCTATCGAAACACCTTTTTTTGAAAATATGTTGAGGTGTCCTATGAGATATCTAAGTTCGAATCAATAAACCGATCATTAGCTATTCTTGATGTGGAAGGGCATCTGCCAATACCTTGTGCATAACCCTCCTGTCGCTCACATGTACAGAAAATAGAGTTCAGCATCTCATAATTATTTATTGATTTAATTATGTATACTGTAATTTTAATTTGAGTTTGATTTCTAAATACTTAATCAATGTGTATTTTAACATATAACAGTAAAATAGAGTTTAACACTCGTTTATTTTATAAATATATTTTATAATAAATAAATAAAAAGTAAAATATTTTTTGTCACCATTTCATAAATAAATATTTGAATAAGACTGAAATGTACGCATTATTTATGTATTTTTATTGCTTAATTAATAGTGGTTAGAAAATGAATCCATTTAGCGCTGGATTTATTTTTCCCTGACATCAAAAAACTGAGGTTTTTTTTTGTTTTCGAAAAATAAATATGTACTCATTACTGTATTAGATATGAAAAATCACGTTTCTAGATTTTTACATAATTTTGAATGTTGATTTTTTTTTATAATTTAATATATTTTTGTAGTATATTTTAAGTTGTTATAAAATTAAATCCGAAATATTTTATATAACATAGTTTATTGATTATATTTATAATGTTATGTAAATATATTTGACACAATATTAAGTGAATCGTTGCTAGTTGGATGTTGTTTGCAATATTGGTATTTTTAATTATATTACACATTTTTGTACCGATAAACCATAGTACAAAATTTAATGTTCTTTTTTTTTCAAACTTTTTTATTATAAAAAATTATTTGTAATAAAAATATACGGCCCATTAAATATAAACTAAATTTATAAAAAGTATTTTTCTCAAATTAAGTTAAATGTTAAACAAGAAAAGTACAATAAAGTTAAATAAGTTTTTAGTGATTGAGAAAGAAAATATATTTTGAGGAATTGTTATCTAAATTTATTTATAAGTAGATTCTATATATCAATTACAGTATATAGAAAACTTGTATTAAAAATAAAGATAATACGATTAATATAGTATCCGAAATTTATTAAAGTAATGTAATAAGTTACGACTCTTTATGGCATTGATGTTAATCTCTTCAATATAACCAGTAAACTTTGTATATTAAATAAGAAATAATTAAAATAATAAAAATTAAACAACTTCAATATATCTTATATTTAATATGCTCGTTTAAAATTATTTTAATTCGTAAAATTTCTTATGTAAAAAAAAACATAACTACTCGTATTTGCCAAAAAGCTGTCATTTTTTTATGATAATAAAGAATTAATAGAATTACGTAGATTAACGAGTGTCAATATTAATTAGTTCTTAATTAAGGTAAGCCCGGGGGTAACCAAATTAAATATAATATATCTTTGAGTGAAGTGCGGTTATGTCACCTTTAAATCTAGGGCGATGTGGCGTATTGCCAATATTGTTAGAATAATTAATTATTTATTACAGAATTACAGAATTATAGAATTACATTTTAGTTTATTCTTTGCATATTTAAAGAGTTTTAAGTTAGCTCGTATTTTCATGTATTCGCTTACTAGTTTTATATCTTATCTATCTATTTCTATTGTTCTTCCGTTCACTCCTATACTTTAATTGTAGCAATTGTGATTCTTGTGTGTTTGTGCAAAATAAACGTGGAAGTAACTGTTTCGCTGGACTGTTAATTACTACCTATCTTAAAAGCTAAGGGCACAACAACCACTACTACTACACCACATTGGTGACACACTATATGTAGTGTGTCACCACTGTGGTATGCCACAGTGATAGCGTGTAATACAATTATAATGTTTGAAATTTTTAATAAATAAGTAAGTAATTATTCCTTTTTATCTACTCTTTACTACAAATCCTACCAAAGTTTGAAAACGACCCAAAATGTTTATCAATAAGTTAAAATATAATATGGTTCTTAGTTTATTAGTATTCAAAGATGTTAGTGAAAAGTGTCTTTTACATAATAATAGTCACAGAAACAATACATTGGTATTAATAGTGTCGTATGTATTAGAAATTATTGTCAGGGATATATCAGATTAACTTCTGCAATGTCAAATGTCTGAAATAGTTATACGGAACTCACATAATCTGGACTTTTTAATAGACAAATTTAACAGTCATGGTATTGTTCAGGATACTGTTCTTTAAACTTAATTATAGTTTGCTTGATATATATACAATACTAGTTATAAAAAAAATGAAAGCTATCCAAATTGTGATATGTACAGGTGTCTATTATATTCATAATTGTTTATAATATATATTTATGTTAACAAATTCTGTATCATAAATTTCTTATAGCACGTGTTTCTAAAACGAGCAAGTATGCTTACTTACTCCTCCTTTGTTACTACAAGACAGAAACCTCATATTACTGATCTTTATATCTCGAAAACATAAACAAAAGCTGTATATTAATTAAGATAGTATATAATAAATAAGTTTCAAATAAATAAAATAATGTTCATAAATACATTGTATAAATACAATTAATAAACATTATTTATAAAAGCAATTAAATCAGTTATATTATGGGCTACAGTTCAATTAATAGGTTAACGTCAGCAATTATTACGCATATTTCTATACCATTGTAATCAAGGTCAATAGCAATGATTAAATTAAGAAAATGGTGTTAAAAATTGTTATTGTCATTTAATACAACGCTTAAATTTAAAAAAATGCTTACAATCCTTTTTTCAATAAATTATTGAATAGGGATGTATGTTTTATGAAAAATAACCAGCCAAAATCCTATGATTTTTTTTCATTAAAAGCTATCTTTTATTGAAAAAACCAATTGTATTGGATATAAAGTAATAAATATATAATAATATTTAAGCACTTCATAAATTTCTTCATTACAAGTATATTACCTAGAAAATTAAGGAGTATTTTTAGTAGTTACAGCATTTTTCTGGCACGACCTACCATGTGTAAATGACGCTTGATTTGACAGCTATATTGGATATAATGATAAATAAGACTAAAGTGTTTTTACATTACGTTTGAGTTTTTAACAACATTAAAACAAACAACTTAATTAAATAAACAACGTTCTAAGTAAACGTAAAACTAAAAACTATGTTGTGTTGTTCGAAACAACGCGTTTACGATCTTCCTGAGATGGTAAAAAGATGTTGGAATTTTCTCGAGACCTTAAGTGTCTTCGTGAACAACGGTAATTGAGTTTGCTGCGGCCGTTACAGTTCCTCTATGATATTGTCTAGAATATATGTTTTTAAATAAAGTGTGTACCTTTTTATAAACATGTATTATTTATAATTTTAATTTTAAATTGCTATGTTGATTTAATCCTCAAGTAAATACCACATGTAAAGCAAAGTAAAATAAATAAAATTTTTGATAAATAATTACGGTGTATATATTTTATTACTTTGACACTTCCAATATTATAATTTTTCAGATGTTATTTCTATAAGCTTTTTTCAGCTAAAACCAAAGAACACAATCTTGCAGGGATTATTTCTAAATGATTTAAACAATAGAAGCTTCAATCCTAAAGCAAGATCAAGTTAAAATTATCTAAATTGAGGCATTACAACTCCGAATGCTCCACTGCCTCGAGTTGAGACAATATCGTAGAGAGTAGTCAGTTTTTTTAGAATTTATGCTTTTTGTTTTTAAATTTTACATAAATTAGTTTAAATGTGTTAATTGCTTAGAAGTGTTCCTTGATGCAAACTTTCCTGTAACTGATATTGTTTATGTTTCATCCACTTATTGTTCTTATAGATATGAAGCTATAATATTATCGAAGTGTTCAGCGACTTTTTTTTAATAAATCATTACATTGTAGTCCTTCGACCAAATCAAAAAATATTTGGAAATGGACAGTTTTAAGGGCGTTATTCTTCAACTTACGTTTTTATTAAATCTAAAGCAGTAATCTGTGGTAAATATGCTTGGAACAAAACAATAAAGATTTTAGGATTTTAGGAAAAGTAACATAGATCTTACACTACGATTTAATACTTTTGTATACAATTTTGCGATGTGCCTGTATATAGAATTTTTGGCAAGAAAAAAAAAAATTGGTTTGATTAAGTGACACAACGAATCTTAATGTTGGATTTACGTCCTCAGGCATGCCCGTCCCTGACTTATTAGCCCACTATTGCACACGCAGGATGATATTTCTACGCGCCTGTTCATCATCGTCAATATCGTTTCTGTTTTCACATGTACATGTTTCTAATGTAAAAAAATCTGCTGATAACCGTGAGTTTATTATTATTTCAATGCATTCATATGTGTTGTACCAACATAATAGGTAGAAGCCGTCCTAATTACTACCTGTGTTGGTCACAAATAAAAATAGTAATTTTTTTCATACACCTCGGTAAGAAAGAGGTCTTCTCTGTCGTCAATCAGAGCTTACGATGTTAAAGTTTAGTCATTAAAATTTATACTATTCTAATTGTGCTACGAGAGGAGTCTTCCTTTTTACTTTTCATTAAACTATATTTTTCATGTAGTGTATTTTAGATCACCAAATGTTACCAAAAATTGTATGAACATCACTACTAAAATTTTATAGATATATTATTTTTCCGATCTCTTAATTTAAAAATGAAAATATAACGACAACTTGGATTATAGCACAGACTATAACAGCTTTAGCAAGCTCAATTACCGTTGTTCACGAAGGCATTTAAGATATTGAAGAAATTATAAGGTCATTTTACCCACCTTATATATATATGTTTTGAATGTTTTATATATATTTTGCGTCTTTTAGAAATTTTTTTTCTGTTAACATGTTATTTAATGTTCCTAATCTACATATAATATCTGGATGACGTTAGAGGAAATTTGTATTATAAATTTTAAGGATAAGAGACATATTGCATCACAATGTCAGGACTTTCTTAGCACCACCCTCAGCATAATGGTGTACGCTACTAGCAGAGCACTGCAAATGCTTATAATTATATCAGAGGCAGCACATTAAGAATAACTTACTCTAAACAAAATTATCGTCATTTGCATTGTACAACGTACAAATCTGAGAGCCATGAAGTACTCAGGAACAAACTGCCGATAGAGAATCACTTTAGATACAACCTATTAACTTATTCTAGCGTATGGCTGAGTTCATTTACACTCGCTTAGTTTTTAAAGATTTTTATTAAATAGCTAGCAGAGAAGCTTAACAAAAACCAAGTCAAATCTCAAAAAAAAATGAAATTTTTAAAATAACTATTTATTAATTGATTTACGTTTCAATAATTCTAAGACGTTATATTTATGTTGTCTTTTTTAGTGGTCTTTTAGTAAACATAGTTCAAATTGTTTTAAATTATGCAATATTTATGCGAGCTTTTACTGGTTTCGGTTTTAACATTTAAATTTATTAAACCAATAAACATTTTTGGTTAAATTATAAAATTTGATATATTTCGGCCATGGAGGACTACAGATTTGTGGCACTTGTCTCTTCTATAGAAACCTACTATGGGATGGTCTCATAATGTTGTGAACTGAACTTTGTTCTGTCAGTTCTATCTCCAAAAGATATAAGTTCTCTACAAAAAAACACATTTGTCGAAATGCCGCTCTTCGAGTGCAGTCCTCTCAATGTCTCGCCAAGTATGAGAATACTGGACCACAACATTTTAAGCGACTGCCGGTTTCGTGTTCAACTGGAGAGCAATGCCAAGTTGGCCTCTCTGAAATCGGAGTGTGCAAGGCAGTATTTCAAGCCTGGACAAAGACTTACGCTCTGTAAGTCCGTCCACACTAATAATACCATTTGTTGTACTCGTACATAGTTATAGCATAACTGGTGACATCTTGTGTCTTATTATTGTCATATTTTAAAACTTCTACAATACTTATACTATACAATAACAATACTAGTAATAATACATACTAACGTCCCCGATAGAAGTTGTCATGCCCTAAAAAGTACCCAGAAAGCGATTGCCGTATAAACTACTTGGTCACAAAATATCTACAATCATACCCATACAAAAATAAACAAAAAGAATACCAAATTGATATGAAATATTAACCTTTTGTCGCTAAACAAAAGTACAGTAACAAAAACAAATATTGTTGTTTCACGGTACTATAGCATTAAATTTTATATGAAGTACAAAAGTTAATATTGACAAAAAGCAAAATAAAATATAATACTAAGGAAGTCGGAAAAAATAACTCACAATGTTATTCCTTTGCCATACACCCTTTTCTATTAGGAACAGGAAAATTGTCTATCAAATATTTCTACAAAACTTTTTCTACTATTGCGTTTATCTCTTTTGAAATGTATGTGTTATTGTAAAAGGAATGTAGACTTTTGAGATTTTTCCTAATAGTTTTTAACGAAATATTATCGAAAATTTTTTTGGACTATCTATGTCATAATTAAATAAATAAAATATAAAAATTGTAAAAGTTATCCAGAAGTTAATTATTGTTCTAGGTTACATTTAGTTCCTATAAAGTTCAACATTTTTCTAGAGCCCATTAAAACTTTTCCGCTGGGGTGTTCTTTAATTAAATTAACTTAAATAATTGGCGTACAAGAATTGTCTCAATATTAGCTTCTTTACTTTTCTTTTTTACTTTACTTTACAAACAGGGTAATTGCAAATACTACCTTAAAGTAAATTTTACTGCTTTATAAGTTTTATTGATTTAGCGTCTTTGTTCTATATGTGCTATTGTGCATTTTATATAACTATTTCACATATTTGTTTTTAAAATTTTCAAAACGAAGTAATAAACATTTTTAAGCCTTAAATAAAAATAATAAAAATTTTACAAATTGTGGCTTTAAAACACTAAACATTAAGTTATCTGCTGGAAAATGATTGAATATATACCAAAACAGTCATTGTTATAACAATTAAATTGTTTTATTGCCATTCTTTTATACATTAACAAAAATAAATCCTTGAATCTCATACATAAGTTTCTATGTAACGGTTCCTTGGAGCATACACATAAGTAAGACGTATGAGCTTTGAAATCATAAACTCTACGATGCAGTTTTCGAACTTTTAGAATTTATACAGGTGAATTATGTTACAAAATACTTTTGATATTATTTCTTTTATAGATTTTTTCAAATAGAATAGTATTTATTAATTGTAAATATATAAAAGTTGTTACCAGTCGAGGAGAATATTAAAATAAATATTTTTGTTATAGAACATCTATAGCGTCCTTCAAATAATTTAGTTCAACATAATTTAGCCAAGAATTTTAAATTCTGGTTTGTTTGAATCACCAATCCAAGAACTAATTACAGGTGTAAAAACCATTCGACTAAAACGTTTAGTTTAATCTTTGTGTTTTACTGAGTATTGTAGCAATCTCTATGAAAGTAAGTCTAACTTCTCTCAATCCCTTGGACCGTGAGGTATATTGATTGTCAAATTAAGGAATGTTGTATTTCGTTAAAGTTTTGGTAAATTTCATTTCACGGTTTGCGAAATCATTTAACGCAATAGTATACGAATTTTGAGCATATATTAGTACACTATAAATTTAATTATTTTATTTCGAAGTTCAAAACTGGATATTAATGATAAACGTCAATTCAAGATATATTGAACTCTCAACAACAACTGCTTAGACCCGAGCCAGCTCTGAGAGTTTTAATGCTTGAATTTAAATAATTCAAACTTCAGCTTAACTTGGGTTTTATCAATTTGAAACTCTCAGTAAAACCTGAAATTAAAGATTATATTATTTAACAATTTCCAAATAGCTGCTAAAAATATTACATTTGAACAAAACAAATTTTTAACTAAATTATGTAAAACTAAATATTTTTAAGTACGTTACAGATGTCCTACAGCAAGTCTAGTAAATGTAACTCACCCTATGTTCGTTATGTAACAATATACTAGGGGCGCCAACAAACCCTCAATTTCGACTCGCTGCGCTTGCGAAATCTCGGGTGCCGTTTGGATATTGAGCGAAGCGAGCCCAGTGTATTCACTCATCGTTTCCCATCGACTTCAATGAGATATCAGTTTTTTTACATGATAATAAAAAAAATTTTTTTTTTTTTTGACATTTTTCAAAAATTTTTTCTTTAAAACCATCATCTAATGTGTATCTTTTTGTTTGCAAAGTTTCATAATTTTCCGTCAAGTAGTTTTTGAGCCAATTCGTGACAAAGAATGCAAAAAGTCTCCAGTAAAACGCTCCGCTCACTTCGTTCGCTTCGCTCAAATAATTATTACATTTTAATTTTAACATTAAATATTTATTTTGATATTCTCCTCGACTGATAACAAACCTGATCTATATCAAATTTCAACGAAATATGCGTACATTACCGACAAAAATCTATAAAAGATATAATATCAAAAATATTTCGTTGTATCAATTCACCTGTATAAATTCTAAAAGTTCGAAAACTGCATCGCAGAGTTTATGATTTTAAAGCTCATATGTCTTACTTATTTGTATGCTCCAAGGCACCGTTAACTTATGTATGTATGAGACTCAAGCATTTATTTTTATTATTGTAAAAAAGGATGGCAATAAAACAATTTAGTTGTTATACGAGTAATAATGACTGTAATGGTATATATTCATTCATTTTTCAGCAGATAATTTAATGTTTAGTGTTTAATTTGTTAAATTTTTCTTATTTTTATTTAAGGCTTAAAAATGTTTATTACTTCGTTTTGAAAATTTTAAAAACCAGTATGTAAAATAGATATATTTAAATTGCACAATAGTGCATGGAAATAAAAAACAAATCCAATACATGAATATAGGTAAAAACAGCCTATTTGGCTTTGAAAGAACTATTTAAGTTAATAAACATCGAACAAAAACGCTAAATCAGTAAAATTTAGTTTGAAGTAGAATTTGCAATTACTCTGTTTGTAAAGTAAAGTAAAAACGAAAAGTAAACCAACTAATGTTGAGACGATTCTTGTACGCCAATTACTTCAGTAAATTTAATTAAAGAACACCCCAGCGGAAAAGTATTAAAGGACTTTAGAAAAATTTTGAACTTAAATTGAACTAAATGTAACCTAGAACAATAATTAATTTCTGGATAACTTTTATTATTTTTATATTTAAATTACTTATGATAAAGATAGTCCAAAAAGATTTTCGATTATATTTCGTACAAAACTATTAAAAAAAATCTCAATAGTCTACATTCCTTTTACAATGATAAATAGATTGCAAAAGAGATAAACGAAGTAGTAGAAAAAGTTTTGTAGAAATGTTTGATAGACAATTTTCCTGTTCTTAATAGAAAAGGGTATATGGCAAAGGAATAATAACATTGTGAGTTATTTTTCCGACTTCCTTAGTATTATATTTTATTTTGCTTTTTATCAATATTAACTTTTGTTCTTGATATAAAATTTAATGCTAAAGCAAAAACAACAACATTTGTGACTTTGTTTCTTAACTTTTGTTTAGAGACAAAAGGTATATATTCCATACCATATTGATATTCATTTTGTATATTTTTATATGTATATACATTTTCTATAATTTTTTTGACTGTCGTTGAAAATTAAATAAATAATAGATACGAATAAAAAAATAGGAACAAATTTATAATTATAATTTTTATACGGACATTAATATATGCTATCAAAAAGGTACTTGATAATAACACTTAACATACATAGTTGTCGCTTAAGTTTCAATGTTTACCTAATCTCTACTTTAAACTTTTTGGGTACAGATTCAAAACATTTCACTTTCCGAAGTACAACATCATAAAAACATTTTAATCGATTTGGTTCGACATGGGGGCATTGATTTTTGTAATTTAAAATCCAAATGCAGGGTCTTTTATAATGATGTTGATGGTGGAAGTTTTAAAATATAGCAATAATAAGACACACAGAATTTGATTAGTTATGCTATAACTATGTACAACATATAGTATTATTAGTGTGGACGGACTTGTGCCTTATGGAACGTAAGTCTTTGTCCAGGCTTCAAATACCGCCTTGCACACTCCCATTTCAACTTGGCATTGCTCTCCAGTTGAACACGAAACCGACAGTCGTTTAAAATGTTGTGGTCCAGTATTCTTATACTTGGCGAGGCATTGAGAGGACTGCACTCAAAGAGTTGCGTTTTGACAAGTGTGTTTTTTGTAGTGAACATATATCTTTTGGGGATAAAACTGAACAAAGCCAGAATATATTCAATTTTATAATTTAACCAAAAATGATATTTGGATTATTAAATTGAAATGTTAAAACAGAAATCAGTAGAAAATCGCAAAAATATAGGAAATATTAAAAATTTGAACTATGTTGTTGTTAACTAAAAAAGACAAAATAAATATAACTCTTGAAATTATTGAAATGTTTATCAATTATATATTTTTTTTATTACCACATATTTTTTTATTTGACTTAGTTTCTGTTAAGCCTCTCTGTTACCGGTTTAATAGGAATCTTTAAGGACTACGCGAGTGTAAATGAACTCAGCTATACACTGGAAAAAGTTAATAGATTGTATCTAAGGTGATTTTCTATCAGCGGTTAATCAGAACATCAGACAATCTGAGAACCCAATGCAGATTTGTACGTCGTGCAATGCAAATGGCGAGTAAGTTATTCTAAATATGCTGCTTCTGATCTAATTATAAACATATGCAGTGCTCTGATAGTACCTACCGTACACTAATATGCTGAGGGTGGTGCTATGAAAGTCTTGATATTGTGGTGCAATATATTATTAAGTGAGACACTTATCCTTAAAATATAAAATACAAATTTTCTCTAACATCAGCCAAATTTTGTATGTAGATTAGGAATGTAAAATAACATGTTTACAGAAAATATATTTTTTTCTAAAACACGCAAAACATATTAGTCCAGGCATATTAGGGGTTTCACCTCGGAATGAGAGATAGTCGGCTATAAACTTGTATAAACCTTTATTTCAACACCCTAAAACTTGTCTCAAAACCTACTTATCGGTGGGTGTCCGCGACTATAGATATTCCAAGGTCAAAGGTCAAAAAATCGATTTTTTACATATTTATTGCAAATATCTCGTTTCCTATGAGTTTTATGCTATTTGTATTTATTATAAATATTGTAGAGGATTAAATTCTCTACAACTTTTGTTGAAACATTTTTTTTACATCTTCAACCATTTTCGAGATAGAGGGCAGAGCGCGCGCAGTGTTTATCTATATACAGTATCTTTCGATGTCAACCTGTAGTCCCGATTAAAAACACGGCGTTTAAAATTTTTAAATTATTATAAAATACATAATTATAAATGATTCGCATTTTTATTAACTATTACATTATCATTAATCATTTTTTTTCAATAATTAAATGCTTATTGATTTAATGACACTTACCTGCACGTGAAATTATAAAATTATTAAAAACGAACGAACGTTGTTGGCAATCTATTATGCTCCAAAATCTGAGAACTGCATCGATCGTCTTCGCTATGCACAGTTTATCAAGTTAACAAAACTAAATAAACCTGTGCAGTTATTAACTCTTCCACCAACGAGTGCAGCAGCTTCAACGTTTCAATCGTGTTTATTATCAAGTTCAGACTTGGTTAGGGCATGATTTAGAACCCCAGAATTGGGGTTGGATAATGCGTGATGAATTCCTGGAACCTTTTATGACAATAAATCCACCAGCTCCGGAGGAATTACTTAACACAATATTCTGCAACTGCAAAAATGGTTTTGGTTCACGAAATGAAACGGTGGATGCAGGAAAGCAGGGTTGCAGTGCTCTTTAGCTTGCGGCCAGTGTAATGGGCAAGCTTGTCTTAATGCTTCACCATATCAAAGTGATTTGAATAAAGACGGTACTTTTGATCCCGAAATCTTGGAAGAACTGGAGACAAATGTCGTTGAAGATAAGAACGCAGAGGAATTTGAAATATTACAGCCATGGGAAGACGATGATGATGAAGAAGAAAAAGAAAATTAAAATTAGAACTTGTAGTTCTTATTATTATTCTATTTTTTTAACGTTGATAAATGTATGAAACGGTATTTTTCAATAAAAATATTAATTAAAAATTTAATTCTTTTCTTCTTATTTAGTTGGGAAGTAATTAGTATAAATAAGATAAGAATTAAGAAATAATTAAAGTATTTCCCTTAATAATTTTATAATTTCACGTGCAGGTAAGTGTTATTAAATGAATAAGCATTTAATTATTGAAAAAAAAATGATTAATGATAATGTAATAGTTAATAAAAATGCGAATCATTTATAATTATGTATTTATTAATAATTTAAAAATTTTAAACCCCGTGTTTTTAATCGGGACTACAGGTTGACATCGAAAGATACTGTATATAGATAAACACTGCGCGCGCTCTGCCCTCTATCTCGAAAATGGTTGAAGATGTAAAAAAAATGTTTCAACAAAAGTTGTAGAGAATTTAATCCTCTACAATATTTATAATAAATACAAATAGCATAAAACTCATAGGAAACGAGATATTTGCAATAAATGTGTTAAAAATCGATTTTTTTTACTTTTGACCTTAGAATATCTATAGTCGCGGACACCCTACGATAAGTAGGTTTTGAGACAAGTTTTAGGGTGTTGAAATAAAGGTTTATACAAGTTTATAGCCGACTATCTCTCATTCCGAGATTCTTGCCCTGATATGACTAATATGCCTAGACTATAATAATAATAATAATAATATACTTTATTGCAACCACAATGTAAAACAGTACAGAAAAAAAACATTTCAAATATGTGCGGGTATACAATAAGGCGGTCTTATCGCTAAGTAGCGATCTCTTCCAGACAACCTTATATCTCAATTTAAGGTGAGTTACATACAGAAGAGTGGTGCATAATAATAATAGACTTAATTTTACATACAAACATAAATACAAAATATACACAAATAAAAATAAATTTATCATAAATAAAATACATAATTCTATATATATATATATATATATATATATATATATATATATATATATATATATATATATATATATATATATATATATACATATATATATATATATCATAATAAAATATATATAATAGCATTATGAATACAGGAGAAAGATTATCTGATATGTGCATGAAAAATAGAGGAAAAATAAAATATAGAACAATATAATTACATATAATTACATATAATTAACATTATAATGACGAACAGAGGCCAAGATAATGATCTTTAACCAACCTCTTAAAGGCAGTCAAAGACCTTGCTTGTCTGATGACTACAGGTAACGCATTCCAGAGCAATATTGCTTGAACAGTAAAAGACTTTTTATAGAAACGAGTAGAGTGAGGAGGTAAACGGAGAGTAAGGTTATCAGAAGACCTAAGAACTTTATTATGAGTGCCCAGAAATAAGATTTTTTCTTTTAAATAACACGGAGAAGTTGGATTGAATAACACACAGTACAGAAGTGAAAGAATATGTAGATTCCGGCGAAAACGGATTGGTAACCACTTGAGTTTGGATCGAAATTGAGTAATATGGTCATACTTGCGCAAGCCAAATATGAACCGAATGCCAAGGTTTTGAAGTCTCTCAAGTTTATCAAGTTGTGCTTCGGTGAGATCAGGATAACTTGCGTCGGCGTAGTCAAGAATAGAAAGAAGAAGAGATTGTGCAAGCATAACTTTTGTGGGAATAGGAAGAAAATTTTGCAAACGACGTAGAGAACCCATAGCAGCAAAATATTTTTTACAGACCTCTTTAATGTGATGGGACCAAGATAAAGTATTGTCTAATTGTAGACCGAGATTTCTGACATTATGGCTGTAGGGTATAATAACACGATTAATTGAAATTGGCGGTAAATTTGAGCAATCAACTCTAGCAATCATGCCTGGAGATCCAATAATTATAGCCTGGCATTTGGTTGTATTAATTTGTATTCCATAAGAAATACTCCAACTCAAGATTGATTTCAGATCTTTGTTTAGTCGCGCAATCGCAGAAGGCAAGTCTCCCAAGGTAGATTGCGAGTAGATTTGTAGATCATCTGCATACATGTGATAAGGAGAAGAAATATTTTGAGTAATTGTATTAATGAAGATGGAAAAGAGTAATGGTGACAACACGCCTCCCTGAGGAACACCGGAACTTACTTTCCTCCAAGAGGAAAACGATTCGTCAATCCGAATGCGTTGTCGGCGTCCGTGCAGGTAACTATGAAACCATTCAATAACTGATGGAGATATGTTGAGAGAAGCCAACAAATTCAGCATGATATCAAAGTCAACATTGTTAAAAGCGTTGCTAAAGTCAAGCAAAATCAATACTGTCAGTTGTTTACCATCCATTCCCTTTCGAATGTCATCGGTAACTTTTATTAATGTAGATGTAGTACTGTGGCCAGTACGAAATCCAGATTGAAATGAATTTAGTAAGTTGTTTTTATTCAGAAAAGCGTTTAATTGAGTGCATACTAATTTTTCCAAGATCTTAGAAAGAAGTGATAAAATAGAAATCGGTCGGTAATCGGAAAATGAGGACGGGTTGGATTTTTTAGGAAGGGGAATAATGTCGGCGTCTTTCCATAAAGTAGGAAAATCACCAGTTGAAATCGAGTAGTTAAGGATATGGGTGATTACAGGAGTCACAGTGTCAATTATGGGAAAAATCATTTTCCGACTAATGCAATCGCTACCAATGGCATTCGTCGAGATGGACAGTATGCTTCTCTTAACATCACATTCAGATAATTGATTAAAAGTGAACGGTGAGCAATTAGGAATCGGAAATGTTGAGATAGAATTTAAGGTATTTGTCTTCGTTATAATATCCAAAGTATTGTGAGATGCAGAGAATGAAGTATTTAAACTTTCAAGATCAATGTTGTTAAAGGTGGGTTTGTTTGGCTTTTTCCCGATTCCTAAAGATTGAAGAAACTTCCATATACGTGCTGTGTCGCCGTTATCGACAGATTTATGGATATGGCGTCGTTGTGCATCCCTACACAATGTATTGCAGCGATTTCTTATTTTTTTATATTTACGAAGTTTTGCGTCTGATCTATTAAGCTTATACTCCGTTTTTGCTTGGCACTTCTTCATAATTAATAATTTTAGATCTTCTGTAAGCCACGGCGCCGGGAGATGTTTTATTTTAACAGGCTTAATTGGTGCATGTTTGTCGAACAGTTGAGTTAAAATCGTATTAAAAATATTTACTTTGGAGTCCATGGTGTCAGCAATAAAAACATTAGACCAATCAATCGAGCGTGCGTCATCGCATAGATTGCTAAGATCCATTCCCGCAAAGTTACGCTGCAGAAGTAATTTGGCTTTGGCTTTAGGTGGACGTAACATGTAAGAGAGATATATCAAATCATGATGAGAAAAACCATCAGCGGCATATTGACCGTGATTGGAAACAAATTCAGGAGATGAAACAATCATAAGATCGAGAAGTGAAGGGACACAATTAGGTAACCTATGGGTGGCGGAAAGCGGTAAAAAGTGTAAATTACAGCCTTCAACCAGGGATAAAAGTTTATTAGCTCTGTTGTCTCGCTTGAGAAGACATGTGTTAAAGTCACCCATTATAATGGAGTGGCTGTATAGTGGAGAAAGTTCTTCTATTATACTTTTAAAGGAATAAAAGTAATCTATATGTAGAGAAGGGCTATAAAAAACACCCAGAAGGACTTTAGTATGGGACAATGATACTTCTAAAATCAAATGCTCGGCCGCATCAGCTAAAGGAGGCTGGGAAGAGGAACTTATCACGGTAAATGGAATGTAAGTTCGAAGATAAATTGCAACTCCTCCCCCGCCTTTGCCGATGCGGTCATTGCGAATAATTCGGAATCCAGGCAGTGAATAAGAAGCAGAAGGTAAACAAGGTTTTAGCCAGGATTCTGAGATGAGGATAGCATGTATATTACTTGACTGAAACGAAGCAAGCATTTCGGGGAAATGAGCCGGAATACTTTGGGCGTTCAAGTGAACTACGTTAAAATTTTTACCAAGATCAGAAAACACATTGTTGAGTGCAATATCAAGTGTAGGAAAATTTGTACTGTGGTAACTAGCATCACTGGAATAGTCATCAGAAGAAAAGGAGAGAAACCTATCACTATCATCTGAAATCGACATAATATATATAATAAATACAATATTAAAAATATATATTTATAAATATAAAATAAATATACAAATATAATAATAATGTAATAAAAAAAAATAAAAAAATAAAAATAAATAAAAAAACAAAAACCAAAAACAAAACAAAAAGATGTCAATGTATGTGCTCACCAGCTGGAAGAGATCGAATTAAATGTAAGGAATATGAATTAACAATAATTGCTTGGAATAACAAACTAAAACTTATAGGCTAATATTACTAAAAATAAATAGAATTAGGACTTATTAATAAAACTAGAAGTTGGCAACTTAACAACTTAATAATAAGATTATAAAAAATTGTATAAAAGAGAAAAAAAAATTAAATAAAAAATTATATTAAATATTGCAGTGTAAATATCCGAACGCAAAACCTGACAGATGACAGTGTCAAACTTTATACGTCAATGACAATTTGTAAATACTTATAAATTTACACAATTCAAAATATTACAACTTCCAAAAAGTAAACTAAGTATAGGGTAAATGTAAAAAATTCAGAGTAGTGTGAAAATATTCATAAAAAGCAAAATATTGAAATTTCTTACTTTTTAATTAAACTTTTAGACCTGACATTAGGGACAACTCTGCGATCTTTTGATGTCACTGTTGTACACTCCGATGGAGGATCTGTGGTGTTATTGTTGCATGCACTATGTATATTGTTCACTTCGGAGACACTGGATACACGATGACGCTCACCATCACTACCCAACACTATAATATGGCCATCTCTTGTCCAGCAATTGGTAACTCCAAAATGCTTTCGTGCCAAAACAAATGCGTCATGTCTAGGTTTTGTAAGAAACTCGGAAAGTGTTATCCCAGTACCTTTAAGACATGTTTTCACAGACCAGCACTTGTCTCTAGACTTGGTTTCATGAAACCTCACTAGAATGGCCCTGATTTTTTTGTTACTTGAAGACCCGAGGCGATGACAGCGACTAATATCACAATGAGATATATCTGGAAGCCTCAGTTGCTCAGAACAGACTTTCAAAACTTTAGCAACAGTATCCTCCCTCTTATCTTCAGCAATACCATGGATGAGTAGAATCTTCCTGCGGGACCTCATCTCAAGCTCATCGTGATGTCTTGAGAGTGTATTAATTTGAAGCTGGAGGCTCTCCAGAGCCGACAACACAAATCTTCTGAAAGACTGGAACTGTGAATTTATGTTTGAAGACGGACTTGCTGCAGGGTTTGCTGCTTTCAGATCCCGTTGAAAGTCATTCATACGAGAATTAAAGATTTCACTTAATTCTGCCATTGTGTGTTTTAGTGAATCCATTGTGTTAGTTTTAGTGAATCCAATGATTGATGTGAAATTAGGAAAATTATAGCAATTATTGTATATAAGTGAAGCTGGTAGGTAGTTACTTTACATACACATATTAATTTTGAATATAAATATTAAATAATGTATATAGTTTTTAATTTAATTGAAGAGCAAATAAAGACACGTCTAGTCACTTATGCACCTACCCACACCCCACTATATATAAAACGTTCAAAATAATCAACAACAAGGTGGGTAAAATGATATAATAATTTCTTCAACATCTTAAATGCCTTCGTGAACAACGGTAATTGAGCTTGCTAAAGCTGTTATAGTCTGTGCTCTAATCCAACTTGTCATTATATTTTCATTTATAAATTGAGAGATAGGAAAAAGAACAAATCCGTAAAACTTCACGAGCGATCTTCATACAATTCTTACATTAGGTGGTCTAAAATATTAACTAATAGTAATTTTTGACCTATCAGCGCATGGCTATACTCCTCAGTTTAATGAAAAGTAAAAAGTAGGACTCCCCTCGGGGCAAAGTTAGAATAGTATAAATTTTAATAATTAAACTATAACATCTAACATAATCTCTGATTGACGACAGAGAAGACCTCTTTCTTACCGAGGTGTATAAATAGTATTATTTTTAGTAACCAACACGGCTTTTACCTATTATGTTGCTACATCACATAGGAATGCATTGAAATGAATAACAAAATTATCAGCATATTTTTGTACATTAGATGATAATTACTATTACAATAGCAAAATATAAATCTTAGGATTTAAGTTAATGTTATAAAGAGGTTTCATTATTTATCTTTATCTTCTTTAAATAAATACTGTTCTTCCCAAAAATTCTATAAGCAGGTGTTAAAGGTCAGTAATATCTTAAAACTGTATGCAAAATTATTAAATCAGAATAGAGTAAGATTTATGTTACTTTTCTTAAAACCTTTATTTTTTTGTTCCAGGCACATAAACCACTGATAAATGGTTTAGACTTAGTAAATACACAAGCTGAAGAATAACGAATAACTTCATGTAATGGATTATTCGAAAAAAATATCGCGGAACACTTCGTTAACGTTATATTTTGATATCTACAAGAACAACACGTGGATGAAACTTAAACATATATCAGTTACAGGAAAGTTTGCATCAAGGGCCACTACTAAGCAATTAACATATTTAAGCTAATTAATGTACAATTAAAAAAAACTGACTACTCTCTACGATATTGTTCCAACTCGAGGCAGAATTCGGAATTTAATGCCTCAATTTAAATAATTCAAACCTGATCTTGCTTTGGGCTTGAGGCTTTTATTGTTTAAATCATTTAGAAATAATCTCTGAAACTATGATTTCTCTCTTTTTATCTGAAAAAAGCTTATAAAAATAACATCTGAAAAATTATAATATTGGAATTGTCAAAGTAATATAATACATACACCGTAATATCTAACAAAAATTCACTTTATTTTACTTTCCTTTACATATTGTATTTGCTTTAGAATGAAATCAATATAACCATTTAAAATTAAATTTATAAATAATACATGTTTATAGAAAATGTTCACACTTTATTCAAAAATATATATTCTAGACAATATCATAGAGGAACTTTAACGGCTGCAGCAAACTCAATTACCGTTGTTCACGAGGACACTTAAGGTCTCGAGAAAATTCCAACATCTTTTTACCATCTCAGGAAGATCGTAAATGCGTCGTTTCGACCAACACAACATAGTTTTTAGTTTCACGTTTACTTAGAACATTGTTTATTTAATTAAGTTATTTGTTTTAATGTTGTTAAAAACTCAAACGTAATGTAAAAACACTTTCGTCTTATTTATCATTATATCCAAAATAGGTGTCAAATCAACAAGAGCCATTTACACATGGTAGGGACGTGCCAGAAAAATGCGGTGACTACTGTTTTAGTCCTTAATTTTCTATGTAATATACTTGTAATGAAGAAATTTGTTAAGTGCTTAAATATTATTATATATTTATTACTTTACATCCAAAACAATTAGTTTTTTCATTAAAAGCTATGATTTTAGTTGGTTATTTTTCATAAAAAATACATCCCTATTCAATATTTTTATTGAAAAAAGGATTGTGCATTTTTTTATTTAAGCATTGTATTAAATGACATTTACAATTTATAACACCATTCTCTTAATTTAATCATTGCTATTGACCTTGATTACAATGGTACAGAGATATGCATAATAATTGCTGACGTTAACCTTTTAATTGAACTGTAGCTGATAATATAACTGATTTAATTGCTTTTATAAATAATGTTCATTAATTGTATTTATATAATGTATTTATGAACATTATTTTATTTATTTGAAACTTATTTATTATACTATCTAAATTAATATACAAGTTTTGTTTATGTTTTCGATATATAAAGATCAGTGATATGAGGTTCTGTCTTGTAGTAACAAAGGAGGAGTAAGTAAGCATACTTGCTCGTCTTATAAACATGTACTATGAGAAACTTCCAGATACAGAATTCGTTAACATAAATATATATTATAAATAATTATGAATGTAACAGGTCTGTACTTTTTTGGATGGCTTAAATTTTTTTTACTAGAATTATATAAAACAATTAAATTCAAAGTACCATACCCTGAACAATACCATTGTTATTAAATTTCTATTTTATTACAAAGTAAAGATTATGTGAGTTCCGTAAAACTATTCCAGTCATTAGAATGTCAGATGTACATTAATTGCAAAGTTGATCTGATATATCCCTCCGGCCTATAAGTTCTAATATCTACATACGAAACTATTAATACCGACATATAATTTCTGTTACTTATTATGTAAAAGATACTTTTCACTAACATCTATGAATACTAGAAAACTAAGACTCACACTACATTTTTTTTAAAACTTATTGATACAAAATTTGGGCCGTTTTCAAATAATATTAGGATCTGTAGTAAAGAGGAATATTCATTTACTTATCTTAATATATAAAATACAAAGACACTCACTGACTCACTGACTCATTCATAGCTCTACAGGTCAAACCATAATACCTAGAAAGCTGAAATTTGGACACAAGACTTCTGACATATTGAATAGGTGCAATAAGAAAGGATTTTGCAAAGGTCCAAACCGTTCTAAAGTTACAGTTAAAAAACTGCAAAAAATATAACGCGCCTGTTTGATACTTAATAGATGGTGTGGAAATTCAAACAAAATGTTTGATCACTTCCGCCTTCCGTTGCGAAGCATGGGTAACCTGCTAGTTTATTATAATTTCAAACATTATAATTGCATTACACGGTATCACTGTGGTATGTACTGTGTCACCAATGTGGTAGTAGCTGTGGTTGTTGTGCCCTACCTTAGGTTTTGAGGTAGGTAGTAATTAATAGTCCAGCGAAACACAATTACTTCCACGAATTTTCTTTATTTTGCACAAACACACAAGAATCCCAATTGCTACAATTAAAGTATAGGAGTGAGTGGAAAAATAATACAAATACGTAGATGAGATATAAAACTAGTACATAAAATCTATTTAAATATACAAAGAAATAAATTAAAATGTAACTCTGTAATAATAACTAATTATTCGAATATAGTGGCAATACACCACATTACCTTAGGTTTTAAGGTGAGCTAAACCGCATTCACTCATAGGTATATATATCTCATATTTAATAAGGTCACCTCCGTTGCTACCTTTATTAAGAACTAATTAATATTGACACTCATTGATGTACCTAATTCTATTAATTCTTTATTACCGTAAAATATGACAGCGTTTTGGCAAATAATTATAATAATTATGTTAATTTAGTTATGATTTTTTACACAAGAAATGTTTCGAAAAATATAATCTTAAACGAGCACTTTAAAACAAAACATTCTAAATGTATTTATTAGGGAAATTATATTTTTTCCCCTGTATACAAAGATTCATTTGCTCAAAGCTTATCAACGTGGAAAGAGTCCTCTGATCTCCCAATTCTTTCTAATCGAAAATGGCTTCAATGAATCGATATATTACAGTTGTTTAATTATCATTATTTTAATTATTCTTTATTTAATGTATAAGATTTTCTGGTAAAAATGAAGAGATTAACATCAGTGCAATAAAAAGTCGTATTATATTAGATTAATCGTATACTATTTATTAAATTACCTAACTGAAGTTTGGTTACTTCATTAATTGTACTGTCTTTATTTTTTAATAAAAGGTTTTTATATTCTATAATCGATATAAAGAATGTACTTCTATGAAAAAATAAGATAACAATTCCTCAAAATATATATTCTTTATGTTAATCTCAATCAGTAAAAACATAATTAAGTTTATTGTAAGTACTTTTGTTGTGAGACTTTTTAAACTTAATTTGAAAAAATACTTTATCAAAAAATATGTTTTAATTTAATGGGCCGTATATTTTTATAACAAATAATTTTGAATTGTAAAGAAGATGAATAAAAGGACAAATTAAATTTCGTACTATGTTTCATCAGTACAAAAATATTAAATATTACTAAAAATACCAGTATTGCAAGCAATATATATATATATATATATATATATATATATATATATATATATATATATATACGAACTAATTTTGGCGGCTACTTAAATTCAATAATTATAAAAGACAGATCTGTAAAAATAATCCTAGTTTATGCATAGGTAGAATTACTTTGCTTTTCCTCTTAGGACATAAGTTAAATTTTTCTATCTTTACACCACTTATGTTATGATTGTTATGCCATTATACCTATGTCAAATTTATATTAAAATTACAAGAATTTTAAGAATGGTTTGAAATAAGACAAATATAATATACATTTCCTTTCCTTTGGTTTTCTCAATTTATATAGATCTCTGTATTAAAGGCAAACCCTACCAATTATTGAGAAGTAAAGTCTTTTAAGCCTTCAGAGGCTCCCCGTCGAAAAGTGTCTCTATATTGCGAGTAGTATTTATTTTTGCATCTACTTTTTTTATTAAAATAAACCATTCATTAATATTGTGTTGACTCGATCCTAGATTATATTTATACCATAGGTACAGTTATAATTAATATTATTAATTTAGTTTAATAAAACTTTAACAAAACAGGTCATCGATATACAGAAATTTTTACTTAATTAAAGATGCATATGAAAAAATACATTTAGTGCTTCCTTATAAAGCGCTTCCTAAAAAAAATTATTTAAAAATAACCTTATGTCTTTATACATTTCACTTCACTTCTGTTTCAGTGCAGCCCGTATTAAATCTAATATGCAATAATGTGCAATATAAGTTGAGAACCACTTTTAATTTGCATAGATAAATAAATATATGAGTTATTGGTACCATATATATAGCGGACATATATTATACCCAGAATTTCGATTGCAAAATATGAAGCATACAAAAAAAATACCTACAAAATAAATAAACAACGAAATCTAAAATGTATCCTTATATAAATTTATGAGAACTTGATATCTGGGTGCGAGAAATTATTTTCTAAGGTAAAGTACAAATAGTTATTATTTAATAGCATATATAATCACATTATAAAAATTCTAACACCTTATTTTACAAATAGAAAATGCAAACCTATAATGTTAAGAATTCTCCAGAAGTTAAAATAGTTGTAGGGCCCTTTACTTTAACTCAGTTTAAGTTTGCAAAATTTAAACAGCGGATTATAGTTTTGCCTTTGAACTGCTCTTTAATTATATTTAACCAAATAAATTTAGCCTTCAAAATTTAATTTTCGTCCGGGTCACACTACAACACTACACTACATATTCTTAACTATAAAAATATTTTACAAATAAATACATATAATAATATAAATATAAATTTTAATACCCTTACAAAAATAATATTACGGAACTAATCTAGTAACCTTATTTTTTTAATTTACCATAAATACTTCGTTAATGACGTCCTCAAAGTATTAACCGCATTTTAGGACAATAAAAATTGTAATCTCTTGCACTAGGTTGATTGGTCGCTGTCGCAGCATCAAAAACTATTGCCAAACATTTGTGGTATACTACTTAGAATTAGGGGGACTGTTACCAAATATGACATATCTTGATAGCTTCACATAGCTTCGTTCTGTAACTATCACTCCAAATTAGATAAATTGTAGAGATTCTTACTTATTTTAATTTATTTTCTATATTAATTAAATTTTGGTATTCTAATAATAATATGTAATTTGGTATTATAATAATAATGGTAATATGTGTTGATTTGTTTTGTTAATGAAATTTTAGAATACATACAGTTTAGAAAAAAAAAAATTATTGCATTTGTCATCTTTTTGAAACAAATAGTGACTTACTGTTCATGGATTTTACGGGATTAATTATTTTCAAAATTAAATGTCGAAGTTCGAACTTAATGTCACAATAATTATTTTTTCATGGGTCAATAAAATTTATATCGAATTTTTTCTCTATTTTTAAACTTAATATAAAAAAATACATTGACGTTAACGAAACACAGTTGATGCAAACAGTTAGTGTTATTTACATTGTCCAAACTATCGTACACACGTCGTTTCCATCACGTTACGCCGTCGATGTTCAATGACTGGCAAACAAAAATGTTTGTTTTCAGTATATTCTGTTTTGAAATATATATTTGTCTATCTTTTCTAAAATCTACACAAATTTGCACCAAATACGTGCCAATGCAAGTAATGTTAGATGTTAAATTTAACATTCAAAATACAATTCTTAGTAGATAATTCTAAAACCGTTTCTTGGTTCTTAAAAACTAAATCATTACAAATTAGAACTTAATCATTATATTTTTTAATTTATTGCAATTATACCAATCTATTTATCCATAAAAATTAATAACCATTGTACATCTTGTTTTTTATACAGCTTAAAACTATTTTAACACCAACAACATTAAAAGCGAAAATAAGATAAGGTTATAACAATAAGTTTCAAAGAACATTGTAAAGCCCTGTCGAAAAACTTAAATCTAAGAAACGGTTAAGAACACTTTTCCGACACGACGCAGTTATCAGAGTTTTTATATCTACATTTAATAATAAAATTTTAATTTCGTAACAGACTTAAAACTTACAAGAAATATTTTTCAACAAAGCTTAAATCAACAGTAAGCATAAAAAATGTTGTTCCTTTAAAACCCTAAATGTTAAAAAGTGTCAAGCCAAAGTTATAGGAAACACACAACAATACAGATAAAAATCTAAGAATTAATGGTACTCTTTAAAAATAATACAAATAAATAAAACATTTTAAAAATCGGTATGTACTTTTTTGTTTTGTTATTGGTTGAACAATTCCTATCTATGAAAAGACAGGTCAACTAGAAATTGCAGATGGTTATGTACTTCAAAAAGCAACGTGCTAACTTCGTCCACTTTGTCGGCAGAAAAAATGTTTATGCATTCGGACCAAAACTCTGTTAGAGCAGTCTGTAATTCTTCCACTCGTCGACTATGCAGATACTCGTAAATAATACTCTATCATCACAGATAGTAGTCTTGATTAGTTATCTTGACTAAATTACAATGTCCTGTATATTTATGATTTTTGTAAACTTTTAAACTATTTTACCATTACATTCTTGAATATTTTTCTGTCTTCATAAACTTATTTAAATAATTCTGTGAATTGATTGAAATCCAAATGTGAATTAGTTACTGAGAACAATTGACCATTTGTATGTTCGTTCATAATCATATTTAAAAATCGCTTTAAAAAGGTGTCTTCTCTGATTTTTACGTTTAATATTCCAGAAACGCCTTTTTATAATACCTTTTCGAATTTTATGTTTCATTTATGGTGGTTATATTAATTTATGTAATTTTTGTATCACCATTTTAATTGCTCGAAAAAGCTTAAAATTTGTAATGTTTCATAATATATTATCATCATCGTATATATTCAGCATCAACATTTTAAAACCATAAAATAAACAAAAATATAGCCTAAATTCAAACTGTTGTATATACATACATACAAGAAACTTGACAGTAACACCCACAGCTATCGCTCACGTTTCTATCTCACTAAACTAAACTATTTAGACATGAAACTAACAATGCTTCACATTTCTGAAATACAGAATACCGAGTTTATTTAAGTGTTTTTCTGTATTGGTTCCGGAACCTTAGATATTTGTGGGAATATTAGAGGGTTTGAAAGAAGAAAATAATACAAGCTTAATTATTGATATGTTTCTGTTATGTACTAACGAAAAGAGTAATAAAAATATTATTCGACCTAATATTTTATCGTATATATTTAATAATGATCCTTAAAATATATAAAACAATAAAATATTATATTTTTATAGGAACATACAGATCTTACATCTTAATATTAAATTATAAGTGTTTGATATCAAATGCTTAATTCAGCAGATGGTAAATAACATGATGGCGAATTAATATTATTAATTCTTTCATCTTATTTTTCAAGTTTTTTTTAACTGTTAAAACATTAAGAACCTAAGGTGTAAGGTAACCTAATTTTATTGATTGTTAAATTAAGAAACGTTATATTTCATTAAAACTATTGTTAAATTTTATTTCACGGTTTGTTAACTCATCTTATGAACAATAAAGTTATAGCAAACAAAAAATGATTTTAGTTTTTCAAACTTGTAAGTGTTTTTGACAAGACAACTTAATAAAAAAAATTACATGACCTTTACTTTATTATTGACAACAAAACCTGTTTTGGTTTTGTTTTAAACATTCTGAAAGCAAAATTATCTCTAATCCAAAATTTTGTTTGTTTTCGTACAAACTTTTCCCTACATAACCCTCTGAATGTTTTCATTTACTTGTTTTCATTGAAAAAGTTAGTAATAACAAACTCGTTAGGAGTCTCTAATGTGCTGCACATAAATGTTAATATTTCTTTGTAACCTGTTTTTGTAATGTATAATCATATGATTCCACATAATATAAAGATCTAGCAAATTATTTTAACATAAAATCCCTATTAAATTATAATATCATATTTTAAAAACCATCATATTCATATTGTATGAAATTTATTTAAAAATAAAATATTCAATAAAATATTGCGAGACAATACTCTTAAATGGCAGTAACGGAGCACGCTGCCAACAGCTACAGGTGCTTGTATCAAGACTGATCGTACCTTAGATCCGATACATCCAGTCACTTGATTTATAAAACTATTTCAATTGTTACATTTATATAATATAAAATTGTTTAACTTTAAGTTTGATTATAAATACTGTTGACAATGTAGACATATTTATTATTAAGAGTATATAAGAAATTGTTCATTAGGTTTTTTATTATTTTAGTTTACACTATTTAAGACGAACAGATACATAAGAATTATATAATAAAATATGACATACATATTAATATGTTTTCGATTAGCTTGTTTAAAATTAAATCAGAAGACTTAAACAGAATCGGAATCAGAGTCGGTAAGAAACACACATAAAGTATAATTTAAAAACTATTAGTTCATAATTACGTATTATTTAGAATTCAGTTGTTATTTATCAATATATCTAAAAGAAAAATATTATTAAATAACTTGTTAATATATGAAATATGTCTGTTTTACTGTAAAGTAACGCGGTAAACTTTTTCAGGAATCGTTTATCTTCTTTGAAATTTTATGGTCAATAAAGCTGCAATGAACATTTCACTATTAACAGACTCTTGCATGCCACTTATAATGTTTTATATTATGTCTGCGTATTCGTTTAAGTAAATGAAAAATACATATTATTTTAAATGATGATTTCAAAATTGTCAGACAAAAACAATCATTTTGTTCACAATACAGTTGTATGAGAAATAATCAATATCCAGTCACTCCAAAAATTTATATCACATTATAAAAAATATTATAATGAGTGGTAAGATATAATTTAAAATTTTTGACATATAATAAAAATTTAAAAATTTTTTGGAGGGTTGATACATTAAATTTGGTTTAATATACTTCACATACATTTTGGTGTATCTGACTGTTTGTGTAAGCAATACAAAAGCTACAATATGATCTAAATGAAACTATAAGATTATACAAAAAAAGCTTTGTTGAAAAAATTAATAACAACAATAAGGCTAAGTAAATATTTATGTTATAAATTGTGTTGGGGCTGGGGGAGCAGGGAAAAATACAAATTCTATACTAATAATAAGCCGTAACCGTAAAGTACTAACCGTAAAGAATAAATCTAGATAATTTTATGATTGAGAATTCTATACCTTTCCTTTTCTTGTTTGCCTAACATTAAATGCAATATATCCTTTTACAAATAATTTAATATTATTTACAAAAGACAAAGTGATTGTGATTCATTTTAATTTGGTTAATTTGTCCCCAGGGAGCTCTTTAGTAACAAAATTTCAATTAATTGACAAATTAATTAATTCAGGACACTTTGTATAACTAAAGGATTTCTAAAATTCTTATTGGATCTAAATAGTAACGCCGCTGGCGATACGGAGTAAAATTAAGAGCTTAAAATATTTATTATTAAAATAAACTTTAACTGCTTCAGTTAAATTATGGCACAAAAAATATAAATATTATTAAATATATTACATTAACTATACCCTAAATATTAAATATCCACTTATTTAATTTACATTACAATATAAGTTACACTTTTAAATTCATAGTTAGTTTGTTTTGTTATTTACTTACAAACTGGTATTATAACTTCAACATTATCTATAAAAGTAATAAAGTTTTAACGAGAATAAATCTGAAAAGGAAACTAATTGCGCAATAAAATTTAAATTTTATATATATTTATCAGACATATATATTCAATTTCTTTTTATGTCTGAAATATTCATTTACATAACCCAGGACGCATAACAATAAATGTTTAATTTTTTTAGAGTAATTAATGAATGTCACTGTTCCTGAACAAAATTATCCAACATATATATAAAATACATTGAAATATTATAGATCGACAAAAACTGTGTCCTTTTGGCTTTCGAAATTTATAGAAGAATTTATAGAATTCAGGTGCATCTCTAACACTTTAAATTATATATAATACATCAGAATTATCCATAGTTACGTTACAATGTACTTAGATATTTTGTGTATCCTTCACAGAAAGTAGAAAAATAAGATGTTTTCAATGAAGGATTTAAAGGGATTTTGATTGGAGAAAGTTTAAGCTTAATATCAGTTCTATTGAGTTCTGTACTGCTGTAGTATTATTTGATTTGTCATATAGATGAGAAACTAGGCCAATGTTTCGCTTCCCAAAAAAATTAAAATCGTCATCGTCAATATTTCTTGTAAATATTTAAAAAAATATATGTTTTCATTGGTAAATAAAATTAATTTATAAATTTCCAAATACCTCGTTCTTGGGATTTTTGTAACAATAGTCACAATAAAGAAAGAAAAAGGAAGAAAGAAAGGTCGCGTTTGGCACCCTCATAGCCTTAATTTTAAGTTAATGAGTATGAACAGAAGAGCTTATTTCGATAAGTATAGTATATTATAGTATATAAAATATGACCTCCTGTCACTTCCATTTGACGTACATTAGTAATCACCGGTATTTTCAAAGTGGAAAAAAAAACCTTTATATCTATTCAGTAGACAAACTTGGTATTAAAATATACACAAATTATATACCGTCATCACAAATACACTGAAGGCCATAATGGTATTGCCTATACTTCCGATACATCAAAGACATGTTTATTTATTCAATATATTATATAAAATAAGTATTGTGACATCTCATAAATAAACATTTATGTTAACACAGCATATTTGACCTTATCGAAGTACTTAGCCTATAATTAACGCTGGGCCTTCCTTTCTTCATTTTGCCTGGTATTATCTTTCTTGGGTTGTCAAAAGCAAAGAAATAGAAGTCTTCGTTTCATTAATTTATTATCATATGTTAATATGTTATTTGCACTTATTAAAGAATCTAAATTG
Organism: Melinaea menophilus ssp. n. AW-2005; assembly: GCA_918358695.1. Classification (NCBI taxonomy): domain Eukaryota; kingdom Metazoa; phylum Arthropoda; class Insecta; order Lepidoptera; family Nymphalidae; genus Melinaea; species Melinaea menophilus. The sequence goes on along the minus strand of OU911054.1, from coordinate 7,761,440 downwards.
AAAGAAATTTAGAGAAAAATACCTTTAATCTGGTCTACTTTTTGTAAAGGCTTGATGATAGATATGCATATTATCTAAGAGTAAACCAAAATATCACTTTCATATTGAATTTGTAATACATCTTGTTCGTATATTTTTATATTGTCGTCTGAAATATTTCACAAGAAACATGATTACATAAAGATGACGACCATAAATGACAACCCTAGTTTCTTTCACGAAGCGTTAAATGGAATAGAAAAATGAAGGGTGAGAAAAAATAATCAACTAACTCATCTCGATACACACATACCGCCACTTGCTTTATTGAGGAGCAAGAGTTTTGCAAAATATTTAAATCTGAATATTTTTGTTCTAATAAAATATATTACAGCAACAATATGCAACGTACTAACTATTAATCTGTATAAAACTAAATATGTTATATTTACAATTAGAAACACCAAACAACCACATAACGCGTTACAAGTTATGAACCACATATGTAAAGACACAAGCTCATGCATGCAATAGCTTGACTACGTCCCCTAGCTTTAAATACTTAGGATTACCATTCATCTATATCTCAATTGGGATGAACAAATCTCATCACCATGCGGAGGCTTAAATTTTTTTTTTTTTTTAAAGTTTGATATCAGTTGCTGATATAGACATTCTTAGAAGTGTTTACTATTAACAAAAGTAAAACCCACATGACTTTATATTACCGTCATCTGAAAAGCATTTATTAAAAGAAAACAATCAGTAGAAAAAAGTGTGATTAATAATAATACAAAATAGTAATAAAATTAAATATGTAAATAAACTAAATGAGTAAATTATAACAGCGCCATCTCTCGACAGTAATGAAAATTTTTCCTGTCCACATACATCCATCCGAGAAAAGTGAAAACATTACATATTCACGAACGAACAAAGTTCGTGAATATGTAATTCACGATTACATATTCACGATGTGTCATTCCATCACCGTATCATTTACCACTTTTGGTGTTCATATATTCATAGCTCAATAAGATAAAAATATGAGCTATTTTTAATGTTTTTATCGAGTTTCTATTCAACTTTTCTTTTAAACGTCGATGTTTTATTTGGATTCTGACTTCATTTATATAATATTTTATGTTTAATTTCAAAATCAATATGTGAGTTTGAGTCCTTAACCACTTTTGTTGTTCATACATTCACAGGTCAATATGATAAACATAAAAGCAATCTTTAGTTTCATTGTTTTTATCGAGTTATTCTTTAACTGCGCTTTTAAACGTCGATGTTTTATTTGATTTCATTTATATTATATATCTTTCATTATTAATTACCAAAATAAATTTTTAGTTTGATAATATTTACATAAAACTTAAACTTATTTATTGCACGCTTTACAGTACGAAGGTTGGAATATAAATTTAATATATTCTTCTCGTTTTAATAAACATATTTTTATAGGTTGAAATACATAAAAAAGTTTTAAAACTTTCTTATATAATAGTGACATATCAATCAATAAAAGGAAAAAATAAATTACATTAAAAGAATGTAACCAACTCAAAATTTAATAAAACAATTAATTATTACAAAAGATTTTTCTAAATATTTGGGGTAAAATCCCATGTTCAATAATTAACAATATATTTTAAATGATTATAGACATTTTATTTTTATTATTCAACTATAAAACAGAAGGGAATCTATATCATTCACGTATATAAATCTGAAAGGGAAATACAATCACTGACTGAATCCTGCCTAATCGACGCATTTGTACAAAATCATCGGTTTTTGATGCAATATATATATATATATATATTTTAAATGATAATTATCACGCAGATGTAGTGTTTGTTAATTCATGTATTTTTTTTGAAGCGATACAAAATTGTTAGTAAATTTTGTAATAACATTTCTCTTATATTATAACAACGATCGTTCGTAATTTGTTTTTGGGTCACTTTATTGGGTAGACCTCGAAGAATTCGGTCTGCCCATTCATTTGTCCCCTACTTTCGAATATTGGAAAAATTTCTTCACAGGAGGTCTTCTTATGACCCCCTGAGTCCGAAATAACCATTGGTCAAAATGTTTATATATATATATATATATATATATATATATATATATATATATATATATATATATATGCGTGCGTGCGTCCAGATTCGACTTTTGTCAGCACGATAGCGGCCGCAGTTTCGCTTGGACCGCTTTCAAACTTTGCACAAAAATCAACCATCCAAAAATGAAGGTCAAGTTCGTTAACCAGAGAAATCCGGCCACAGGGGGCGCTAGGGCCTCACTTTTTCTGATTTCAGTTTTTTGACCATAACTTTTTCCCTGTACAAAGTAGATCAATCGCGTTCATATTATATGATGTCTTTGATGAATACCTATAACTAATGTAGATTAACCGAAAACCTAACTTCAATAACTTAGGGGTGGGGGTAAAAAAAACGAAAATTTTTGGAAAAAAATTCATAACTTTTTTCTGGTAAACATTCTTACATCACAAGTATTTTTAATAGAAAGGTAATTTTTTACTTTAAATTTAAGTATTAGAAGTTTTGCCCGTAAAAGGTACCGTTTCCGAAAAAAAAAAAACACTTTTAGCTTGAAAATTTAAGGTAGGCAAAACCACGTTAACTTTTTTCTGGTAACATTCCCTCGTCTCAAATATTTTTAATAGAAAGGTTATTTTTTACTCTAAATTTAAGTACCAAAAATATTTCCAAAAAAGATACCTTTTCCGAGAAAAAAAATTAAAACCGCTTTTTGCTTGAAAATGTTTGATGTAAACAATGTTCTTAGGTAGTGAGTTATATTTTAAACGAGTTACACACGAGGTCTACCCAAGCGTGTTCCCCTGCGGGCACGGATTTTTTTTAGCTCAGCTTATGTTCAACCCTTTCAAGATGTCGGTAATCCGATTAAAACTATAAAGTATTCCTCGATTAAATTATCTTACACAAATAATTATAAAATCATCGTAAATTATTTTCTTTTGGTTTGTCACATTTTTAAAAAATATGTACAAAAATAATGTTTTATATTTTAATACCTACATTTTAAGGTATTGAAGTTGACTATAAAATAAAAATAAATATAACATTTAATTTCAAAAATCAACACAAGCAGATTCTAGTAAATCATTCAATTGCTCGTCTATTGATTTATCTTTTCGGTTCAAGGATCAAGTACTGCCCGTGTCGATAAATAATCATTTTTTTTTATAATTATTTAAAACTGAATTAAACTAGACCTAAACATATTTATGTATAATTTTAGACGTCCATTTTATCATCCTTATTTTTTATAATCATAATATAGTTTATGTATGTTTATAGTTTTATAATCATAATATAGAAATGAAAGAGATAGTACTGTGACTAATTTATCAACAGTGTACTTTCATGTGATATAATTGTTAGCATCCTAATGCAATGTGTCGTCCAAAAGCAATTTGCCTTGCTACAAGCGGTCTTTCTATCATAACCCACTGAGCTACTATTCTGATAAAAAATCTCACACACGTACAATGTCTTCACAGACGATATTGAACCTACTATGTCTATATAATAAAGATAAAATTTTCAAAACTTCATATTGCTATAAGATTGTTTTGAAATAATGGAGGAATATATTACATGATATACGAGTAGTTACATTTAAAACACTGTATTGTTCTTATTGTTTTATGTAGTGTTTATTACACTACATAAAACAATAAACAATACAATTTTATTTTGAAAGATACACTCACAAAAACTGTTAAACCCATTTTTTATGTTTGTTGTCATATTTAAAACTGTAAGCGTATAAGATATTTGACGATGTATATTTTCCTTGCCAAAAGATAACAGCCATTTTTCAAAAGATTACATGATAGTATTACTACATTTAGATGACGTATGGTAAATAATGTTGAAGAGATTCTCGTATTAATAAGTGAGCTAATAATACTTTTCAAATAAGAAAACCAACTCATTTCTGTTAAAATAACAATAGTAAATTGAATATATTATATTATTGAGTGAATATCATATTATTATCCTTACAGAATCAATCTTAGGAAATGCCGTTTTAGTTGATAATATCTAAACTATTATATACATTTTTAACATACATTAATTGAAATAATAGTAACTATCAAGAAATTACCTATTTTCCTTAGAAAATATCAATGCAATTTTGTATTGACTCGAGGTTAACAACACCTCATAGGAATCAGTCACTTACTGCAATAAAAACACCTTGAAAATTACACTAAGTGTTCTACTCCATTTACATAATATCTATTGTTTTTAATATTATATTTTATTACTAAGCTCTTGAGTCCATGAGACAGTAAGCCACTACTAGTGATTGAACTATATGTAGTTATGTTAATACCTAAAATATTTTAAATAATTTTAATTATTTTACTTGTGGTAAATGTTATTTAGTCTTCATAGCGTAATCTAAGGTTCTGTGATTAAAATTAAATCCCAGTTAACGCTGTCAAAGTCTTACACAGAAATTTATTTTGTCAGTAACATGTGGTGTTTTCAATTTGAGTAAAACATACACTAAACTGTGGATGATAATTTTGTTACTGATTTAACCGAAGTTATTGAGAGTATAAACAACACCATGGGTATAATTATGTTAATTATAATAAAAATGCTACTATACTTAATATAAATTTTCTAGTTACTGTAAAAAAACAGAAACCTAACATTGAAATGATTTTAACTTTGCTAAGTTTATGAAACCTTCAATTCAAAGTTTTGTGTTAAATATAACACATATAATTTATTTATAGTATGTAAGAGGGTAGGAACGAAATTTATGGTTACCCTATAGAGTATACCGCGGATTCATAATTTAATTCCAGCGTCGAGGTGAATATGTTTTCCGATATTAAGTTTGTCACATTTTGACGAACTTTATTCAATTAATTTATTATTGTTTTGTCTATAAAATATGTTTAATTTTTCGTTGTTAATTAATTTATTAATATTCTTTAATATATGTGAAATTATAATTTCTTCAAAATATATTAACGAGATTTGCATTCTGATGAGTAAGTAGCAGTGAAAATATTCAACAACAGATTTGTGAAATTATGTTATGTTCCTATCCAAAATTCATGTTAAAAGTTTGTTGCGTTTAGGGAATTGTAATTTAAATTAAAACTACAAACAAATGTTGATTATAACGAACAGATTTAAACGAGAAATGTAGTTATGAATTGTATATATATATTTTTATGTACATACTATTACTTTGCAAGGCTGAGATTGTCATCATGTAGTAATTATGAATATTCGAAGACTAATAAAAAGATAAAAAAAGAATTCTTATCTAACATTTTGAGCAGAACATGAAATATTACCACAAAAGTGTCGTAAAAAGAAAATCACAAAGTTAAATGAGAAAGAAATCTGCCGTGTAATCCTAAGGTTTTCGTACCTAATGGAAAAACTAAAAAGTATTCCCTTAGAACATTCACGATTCATTTTCTCCGTGTTGATACCGACTCGTTTATATTATTAACGACTACACCTTAATGTTTGGTCAGATAGCATCAAGATCAATTTAAACTTAAATTATTTTTCGCTTGCATGTGCTGTAGCCATAATGGTTTTTATGGTTGTAAATTACTTTTCTGTTGTTTGCAAGATAAAATGAATATCCAAATACCCAGGGTATTTCCCGAAAAAACTCTGACGAAATTAGAAATGTTTATAAAAAACAATTGATTTTTAAGTAAAATATTTATGAACATAAATGTTTAAAAGTAATCATCAAAGATAATATAGACTACTAACAAAAATAAATTGTAAAAAAATTAACATAAATTTTTATAGACACTAATTAAAAAAAGAAAATTTACAAAAAATAAAAAAAAAATGTTTTTTATTAAACTCAGCAAGACCCAATAGATGTTTTTCGATTATATAAAAAAAACCCCTAAAAATTTTCAGAACTTAAAAAAAAAATCCTGTTCACAAGCATCCATCCATGCATCCGGATGGATGGATCCATACGAAAAAAGTGAAAATAATACAGAACGAACAAAGTTTGTTCCTGAATATAAGAAAATACTTTACGTTTATATTAACATATTATAAAAATGATAACTACATTTGTGTTTTTATGTAATGTGTAAGTTTTTTGTATGTTGTTGTAATTAATAAATAACATTTATAATACATAGTCTTGAATATCAGCATCGAAAAGGTTTTAGCGAGTCATCAAAAACAAGTATGAGGAATGTAGGCTGAGGTATTAATTATATTTTGTATATTAAATCTTAAAAAGTGGTCTTATAAATATATTGAAATAGGGGAATTTGGGCATCACATGTCATTCCAGTGACTTGTCGGCATTTCATCCATCCCGTGTTGATTTTGTGCTTTACGTCCCGGTCAATATTGTCATCGCTCTGTATCAGAGAACCAAGATAGCGAAACTCCGAGCAGACTGGTAACGGTACTCCCTCGAACAAAATAGGAACAAAATATAAATAACAAAAATAGCTATCAAAATGTAAAAGATCTATTTTTAAAATATCCTTATACCTTTTATATATATGTAATTTCTATGAATCCGTCCGGTTTATCCTTTATATCAGCCTTATCCACTAGATTGTATGGCAGCTTTTCTAAATCTGCTCTATTTGAACTGTACATCTAGAAACACTGTGAGATTTAATAGCATCGTATAAAAATAATCATAACTATAATCAAAATATATATAAAAACCTCAATATATCATAAATAATTACTTATAATAGATTGAGTAAGTTAAATAATTTTTGGTGATTATGAAACATTTATTTTACTAATATGGTAAAAAAAAAACTCTACGTTTTTATAAAATATGTGTAATTCAGAGGCGTGCACCAGTATTTTGATGAAATTTCTTTTCCATATTAGAGCTATATATTAAGACGTGTAAGAAATATTAAGCAATCGAAGAAATTTCTATAGTACCATATATTTTTTTAACATATTTAACCTAAATATCAGAGTCCAAGTACTGTCAGTGTATACATTTATGTAAATAACATATATAAAATAGTTTACAATTTTTGTAATATCAAATCACTGGTAGAAAGAAACTACGACAGTAGAAAAACTGCATCGCAGAGCTTACGATACTTTGCTAATACAAACGCGCTGTAACATCATTAGATGACAATTATTGCAAAGAATAAGTCATATAAAAACATATTTGTAGCTTTGCGTATTAGTCTTCTGATTTTAGGCGATATTTAAACGTTAGGTTAGTAAGTGTTTCGATAATTTGTGTCCGTAAAATATTATTTATTTTGCATCATTTTACAAGCAACATTGAATGAGCATATGAATGAGGAAATTTCATTGTAAATACACATACAATTTACATTTTAAAAAAGACTAAAATCAATTATAATAAAAAATTAGCAATGTTAAAATATAAAATATTGACAATATAAACCAACAACCGGATGTAGTTATGAATAAAAAATTAACTAGAGACCTACTAAAATAAATACTAAATTACAACAAATTTTATAAAAATCGGCTTAATCGCTTAGGAGTTCAATGACAAAAAAAGGTTCTGAAGATTAATAAAAGATTGATTATATATATATTGTTTAGTTTATTGTGTCATATTTATTCTATTCAAATGTACATGTATTCCTTAAATATATGTACATTAGTGTGTAGTTATTTTTATGCATCTCTATAGTTAAAACTTCACATATACCTGTTTCTATTAGTTTACTATTATTCTAACGATAAGGTTGTCTGAATGAAATTGCTATTTTGCGATAAGACAAACTTTTGTATGTTCCCAATGTCTTTTTTTGTTTTGTAACTTTCATTTTATTTCATTTATTGTACCATAAAGTATATATAAATAAATAAATAAAAATTTGCTTGTTGTTTTAAGAGCTTACATGTCATGAAATTGTGTTGTTTCTAAAGCTCCATAAACATTTCTTAATCGAAAGTATACAAAATGCTCCGAAACTTAGATTTCTATACGTACCTACTGAAATACAAATTTCGTACCTTATAAACTTCACTGAGGTTTTCTTTTATGTTATAATCCATAACATAGAAGAAATACTAAAATTTCACCATATATTTAAGAAATAATAACCTACAAAGAGCTTTTTCAATGGTTGTGACTTGTTATAATTTAATCAATTTACCCCGAGGATATTTTTGTAGCTGAAATTACCTTTATTAACCAAACGAAATTTATGACCAGTATTAAGAGTTTCAAGACTCGGAGCGGAAAAATTGATTAATAGATAAAAATACATGCTCCATTAGTTTGTAAAAATCGTTTTCTTTTAATAAATACTTTTTAAATGGCGGCAATGTAAAGTCAAGTGGGTTTCAATTTTGTAAATAGACAGACATAAACACTTCTAAGAATATCTACATCACCAACTGTACTCAGATTTTTAAAGATGAAAATAAGTTTTCTAACGCTCCCGCTCAGTGATGAAATTTGTTCATCCCAATTGAGATGTTGACCAATAAAAATACCTAAATATTTAAAGCTAATGGAAGTAGTCAAGCTATTGCATGAGAATTAGCTTATGTCGTAACATATGTGGTTCTTAACCGGTAATGTGTTATGTGGTTGTTTGCTGTTTTTAATTGTTAACAGAACGTATTGATTTTTATCCACATAAATAGTATTTAGGTTGTATATTGTTGTGGTCATCTATTCTATTAGACCAAAAATATTTTGCTAAACTCTCGCTCCTCAATAAATCAAGTGGTGGTATGTTTGTTATTTGGCGAAGACTTAGTTGATTATTTTTTCACTTCCTTCATCTTTCTATCGCATTTAACGTCTCGTGAGAGAAGTTAGGGTTGTCATTTACGGTTGTCATATTTATGTATTCATGTGTCTTGTGAAATATTTCAGGCGAGAATATAAAAATATACGAATAAGATGTATTAAAAATTAAATATCAAAATGAAATAAAAAAGCAACAATTTCATACGCTATCCGGGCTTATTCTTAGATAATATGCATATTTATCATCAAGCCTATATTAAAAGTAGACCACATCAAAGATATTTCGATCTAAATTTCTAACATTTTAGATTACTTAATAAATGCAAATAACATATTAACTTATGGTATAGAATTAATAAAACTGACACTTTTATTTCTTTGTTTTTGACAACCCTAGAAAGCTAATAGAAAGCTAAAGCTATGCAGTCAAAATGAAGAAAGGAAGGTCCAGCGTTAATTAGGCTAAGTACGTCGATAAGGTCAATATGCTGTGCCAACATATATGTTTATGTGTCACACTATATATATTACGTAATATATTGAATAAATAAATATGTATTTGATGTATCGAAAGTATGGGCAATACCGTTATTGCTTTCAGTGTATTTGTGATGACGCTATATAATTTGTGTATATTAATAGCAAGTTTGTCTAAGCTTAAGATTTTGTTCCACTTTGAAAACACCGGTGATCACTTATTTACGTCAAATGGAAGTGGCAGGAGGTCATATTTTGTATACTATATAAATAAGCCCTTGTGTTCATACTCTCTAACTTAAAATTAAATCTCTCATAGATTTCCAAATGCGACTTAGTCTGAGATGAACTACACAACACTGTAAGGCGGGTATTTCTTTGTTGTGATTACTGACTAAAACGACAATAACAAGGTGAATGGAAATTTATAAATTAATTTTATTTACCAATGAAAACATAAAAAATTTAAATATTTACAATAAAGATTGATCATGACGTTTTTTTTTGTGAAACCAGAGATTTGACGTATTACCTCATCTATGTGACAGTTTATTCCCCACAAAATTAAGAAGTATTATTAGTCACCGCATTATGTTGGCACGTACCTACCATATTTAAAATGGCGCTTGTAGATTTGACAGCTATTTTGGAAATAATTTTAAATAAGACTAAAATGTTTTTACATTACGTTTGAATTTTTAACAACAATAAAACAAATAACTAAATTAAATAAATAACGTTCTAACTTTACGTAAAACTAAAAACTATATTGTGTTGATCGAAACGACGCGTTTACGATCTTCCTGAGATGGTAAAAAGATGTTAGAATTTTCTCAAGACCTAAAGTGTCCTCGTGAACAACGGTAATTGAGTTTGCTGCGGCCGTTACAGTTCCTCTATGATATTGTCTAGAATATATATTTAAAATAAATTGTGAACCTTTTTATAAACAAATTGTGTTATTTATAATTTTAATTTTTAAATGCTATGTTGATTTCATACTTAAGCAGATACAACGTTAAAGGTAAGTAAAATAAAGTGAATTTTTTGGTAAATATTACGTTGTATATATTTTATTACGTTGACATTTCCAATATTATAATTTTTTAGATATTATTTCTGTTAGCTTTTTTTCCGCTAAATCAGGAGAAAACATATCTTGCAGGGATAATTTCTAAATGATTTAAACAATAGAAGCCTCACGTCTAAAGCAAGATGAAGTTTGAATTATTTAAATTCATCATCATCAATATCGTTACTGTTTTCTCAAATAAGTAACGAAACCTCTTTATAAAATTAACTTAATACCAAAGATGAGATTTGGGATTTGCTAGTATAATAACAATTATTATCAAATGTACAAAAATCTGCTGATAACCATGAGTTTATTATTCATTTCAATGCATTCATATGCGATGTAGCAACATAATTGGTAAAAGCCGTTCTAATTACTACCTGTGTTGATAAGTAAAAAAAAATAGTCAATTTTATACACCTAAGTAAGAAAAAGATCTTCTCTTCCTTCAATCAGAGCGTATGTTAGATGTTAAAGTTTAATTTTTAAAATTTATACTATTCCTATTGTGCCACGAGAGGAGTCCTACTTTTACTTTTCATTAAACTATATTCTTCGTATAGCCATACGTTAAAAAAAATCTATTTGATAATATTTTAGATCACCTAATGTAACAATCGTATGAAGACCGCTAGTAAAGTTTTATGGATATTTTCTTTTTCCTACCTCTCAATTTAAAAATGAAAATATAATAACAACTCGGATTATAGCACAGACTCTAATAGCTTTAGCAAGCTCAATTACCGTTGTTCACGAAGACATTGAAGATGTTAAAGAAATTCTAAGATCATTTTACCCACCTTGTTGTATATTTATTACTAACGTTTTATACATGTTTTACGTGTTTTAGAAAAATTTTATATTGTCTGAAGACATGTTATTTTATATTCCAAATCTACATATAATATCTGACTGACGTTAGGGGAAATTTGTATTATATATTTTAAGGATAAGTGTCGAACTTAGCATATTGCACCACAATATCGAGTCTTTTTTAGCACCACCCTCAGCATATTAGTGTACGGTATTACTAATATATAACTAATTATAAGTATATGCAGTGCTCTGCTAGCAGCATCTAGTACTAAGTCGTAGTACGGATCTAAATTAGAGGCAACATATTTAAAATGAATTATCTTAATCAAAGTTATTGTCATTTGTATTATACAACGTGAAAATCTACGAGCAAACATGTTCCCAGGGATAAACCGCCGATAGAGAGTCAACTTAAATACAACTTATTTACTTTTTCTAGTGTGACTAATTTCATTTACTCTAGCGTAGTTCTTAAATATTTATATTAAACCACTTACTGAGAGGTTTAACAGAAACAAACTTAAATCTAAAAAATATTTATTTATTAAAAAACTCTATAATTTTATAGTTGATATACGTTAAAATAATTTCAAGATGTTATATTTAATGTCTTTTTTAGTTGTCCATACAATAAACATAGTTTAAATTGTTTGAAATTTGCAATTTTTTGCGAGGTTCTGCTGATTTTGTCATGAACATTTGTCGAATCGCCGCTCTTCAAGTGCAGTCCTCTCAATGCCTCGCCAAGTATGAGAATACTGGACCACAATATTTTAAGCGACCGTCGGTTTCGTGTTCAACTGGAGAGTAAGGCAAAGTTGGCCTCTCTGTAATGGGTGTTTTCAAGGTAGTATTTCAAGCCTGGACAAAGATTTATGCTTTACAAGGCGCAGGTCCGTCCACACTAATAATTGTACATAGTTATAGCTTAAACTGATTAAATCCTCTGTGTTTTATTAATGTTATATTTTAAAACTTCCACCACCATATCATTATAAAATACGCTGTATTTGTATTCTAAAGAACAAAAATCAATGCTCCCACATCTAACCAAATCTAGTAAAATATTTTTTTTATCTGGCACTTCGGACCGTGAAATGTTTTGAATTTGTGTCCCAAAAATTTTAAGTAGAGATTTGATTAAGGTTGAAACGTGAGCGACAAATATTTGTGTTAAGTATTTTTTATCAAGTTTCTTTTTAATAACATTTATTAATGTCCGTGAAAAATTATTACTATATATTTTTTCGTACTTTTATACAATTTTTTTTTCGTGACATATCAATACATACGTACTACGTACACGAGCGTGTCAGGCAAAGGTTGTCAAGCAATAAAATGCACCCAGAAAGCGATTGCCGTACAAACTACTTGGTCACACAATATCTGCAAACATACCCATACAACAATATACAAAAAGAATACCAATATGGTATGGAATATTAACCTTTTGTCTCTAAACAAAAGTTCAGTAACAAAATCACAAATTTTGTAGTTTTACGTTACTTTAGCATTACATTTTATATGAAGTACAAACAGCAAAATAAAATATAATACTAAGGAAGTCGAAAAAATAACTCACAATGTTATTCCTTGGCCATATACCCTTTTTTATTAGGAACAGGAAAATTGTCTATCAAACATTTCTAAAAAACTTTTTCTACTATTGCGTTTATCTCTTTTGCAATGTATTTATTATTGTAAAAGGAATGTAGACTTTGTGATTTATTTTAATAGTTTTGTACGAAATATCATCGAAAATTGTTTGGACTTTCTCTATCATAAATATTTGAAATATAAAATAATAAAACTAAATCCAGAAGTTAATTATTGCTCTAGGTTACATTTAGTTCCTTCAAAGTTCAAAATTTTTCTAGAGTCCATTAAAACTTTTTCGCTTGGGTGTTCTTTAATTAAAATTTACTTAAGTAATTGTCGTACAAGAATCGTCTCAATATTAGTTTGTTTACTTTTCTTATTTACTTGTTTGGATTACAAACAGAATATCTGCAATTTTTACTTCAAAGTAAATTTTACTGCTTTGTTAGTTATACTGATTTAGCGTTTTTGTTCAATATTTGTTAAGTTTTAGGAAGTTATTTCGAAGCTAAATATGGTTTTTGTACCTTATTCGTGTATTTGATTTATTTTTTATTCCTCTGTACTATATATCTATTTTGCATATTTGTTTTTAAAATTTTCAAAACGAAGTAATAAACCTTTTTTTTAAGCCTTAAATAAGAATAAGAAAAATAAAACCAATTGTGGCTTTAAAACACGAAATTATCTGTCTGAAAAATGAATGAATATATACTATAACAGTCATTGTTATAACAACTAAATTGTTTTATTGTCACCTTTTTACAATAATATAAATAAATGCTTTAGCCTAATACATAACTTTCTATGTAACGGTTCCTTGGAGCATACACATAAGTAAGACGTACTCGTATGAGCTTTGAAATCATAAACTCTGCGATGCAGTTTTCGAACTTTTAGAATTTATACAGGTGAATTGACTTTACAAAATACGTGTGATATTATATCTGTTATAGACATTTCATATAAAATAGTATTAATTGTATATATTGATATATTTGTTACTAGTCGAGGAGAATATAAATATTTAATGTTAAAATTTAAATATAATAATTATTATATTATTATTTAACGGACATAGAGGTGGTTAGATTTATTCAATTCGCTGTAGAACATCTATGGCCTACTTCAAAATGATTTAGTTCAACGTAATTTAGTCAAGAATTTAAATTCTGGTTTATTACAACGTGATAGTTTTAGCAGCTATTTGAAAATGGTTAAATAATATATCTGGAATTTCAGGGTTTACAAGAAGTTTCAAATTGATAAAGCCTCAAGTTAAGATGAAGTTTCAATTATTTAAATTTAAGCATTAAAACTCTCAGATCTGCCTCGGGTCTAAACAGTTGTTGTTGAGAGTTCAATATTTCTTGAATTGACGTTTATCATAAATATCCCATTTAGAACTCGATTCAAAATAACTTAATTTAATAATATATTAATATATTGCCAAAATTTGTCTACATTATTGTTCAACATTTGAGTTCGCAAACCATGAAATGAAATTTACCAAAAGTTTTAACGAAATACAAAATTCTTTAATTTAACAATCAATAAAATATTGTAATTACATTTTTTTAAACTCATTTATTGTAATAATATATAATTTTATTTCGTAAAATACGCTCGCAAAAACTGTTTAACCTGTTTTATATGTTGTCATATTTCAAACTATAAACCTATAAGATATTTAATAAAGTATATTTTTTTGCTTAAAGGTAATAGCCAGTGCTCAGAACAAAAAATAAGATAGTATTACTGCATTTAGATGATGTATGGTAAATAATGTTGAAGAAATTTGCATTTTAATAAGTGATCAAATAAAAGTTTTCAAATCAGAAAAAATTGTTTTGTTATGTTTGCTAAAAGATAATAGCCAGTGTTCAGAACAAAAAATAAGATATTATTACTGCATTTAGATGATATATGGTAAATAATGTTGAAGAAATTTGCATTTTAATAAGTGATCAAATAAAAGTTTTCAAATCAGAAAAAAACTCATATCAGTTAAAATAACAATAGTGAATTGAATGTATTTATACTATTTAGTGAATATCATATTGTGACCCTTACAAAATCAATCTTTGAAAATACCAGTTTAGTTGATAATATGTAAAATATGATAGATCTACATTTTTAACATACACGAATTGGAATTATTATTCCAATTGTAACTAACAAGAAATGACCTTTAAAAAATCAATGCAATTTTGTAATGACTCGAGGTTAACAACAACTCATAGGAATTAGTCACTTACTATAATTTTATTACACCTTAAAAATTACACTTAGTGATCTACTCCGTTTACATAACACCAATTGTTTTTAATATAATATTTAATTAAAAAATTTTGGAGTCCGTGAGACTGTAAGCCACTAGTGATTGAACTATATCTAGTTATGCTTAAACCTAAAATATTATAAATAATTTTAATTATGTTAGAAGCATTAAATGTTATTATAATTTTAAGACTTCATAACGTAATCTAAGGTACTGAGATTAAAATTGAATCCCGGTTAAAGCTATCAACGTCTTATATCGAAATTTATTTTTCCAGTAACGTGTGGTGTTTTCAGTTTGAGTTTTCAATAATCTCCAATAAACAAAATTTTGGATCACAATTTTGTTACTGGTTTTACCTAAGATATTGAGGGTATACAAAACATCATGGTTTTAATTATGTTACTTATTACAAAAATGCTAATTTACTTAATATAACTTTGCTAGTTACTAAAGCAGACAGAATACTAACATTGAA
The DNA here is from genome assembly GCA_918358695.1 of Melinaea menophilus ssp. n. AW-2005. Taxonomy (NCBI): domain Eukaryota; kingdom Metazoa; phylum Arthropoda; class Insecta; order Lepidoptera; family Nymphalidae; genus Melinaea; species Melinaea menophilus. The sequence goes on along the minus strand of OU911054.1, from coordinate 7,745,927 downwards.
ATGATTTCAACTTTGCTAAGTTTATTAAACCTTCAATTTAAAGTGTTTTGTTTTAAATAAAACACAATTAACTTTTTTATAATATGTAGGAGGGTAGTATCGATATTTATGGTTACCCTAAAGAGTCTACCGCGGATCCATAATTTAATTCCAGCGTCGAGGTGAATATGTTTTCCGATATTAAGTTTGTCACATTTTGACGAACTTTATTCAATTAATTTATTATTGTTTTGTTTATAAAATATATATAATTTTTCGACGTTAATTAATTTATTAATGTTCTTTAATATATGTGAAATTGTAATCTGCTCAAAATATATTAACGAGATTTGCATTCTGATCAGTTAGTAGCACTGAAAATATAAATGCTAAAGTTAACAACAGGTACGTGAAGTTATGTTATGTAACTTTTGTAATAATATACTTCCTATCCATAATATATTTTAAAAGTTTGTTGAGTTTAAAGAATTGTAATTCTAATTAAAACTACTTACAAATGTTGATAATAACGAACAGATTTAAATGAGAAATGTGATTATGAATTTTTTATATAAATTGTTATGCACATACTATTATTTTACAAGGCCTGAGTATTAAAATATCATCATGTCGTAATGATGAATATTCAATGACTAATAAAAAGATAAAAAGAATTCTTATTTTACATTTTGAGTAGAACGTGAAATATTATAACAAGACGGTCGTAAAAATTAAATCACAAAGTTAAATGAAACAGAAATCTGTCGTGTAATCCTTAGGTATTCGAACCTAATGGAAAAACTAAAAAGTATTCCCTCAGAACATTCACGATTCATTTTCTCCGTCTCGCTACGGGCTCGTTTATTTTGTTAACGACTGCACCTTAATGTTTGGTCAGATAGCATCAAGATCAATTTAAACTTAAATTATTTTTCGTTTGCATGTATTGTAGCCATAATGGTTTATATGATTGTAAATTACTTTTCTGTTGTTTGCAAGATAAAACTACAAAAAAATACTTTACGTCTTAACATTTGTAATTTAATTCAATTTGAGCATATTATAAAAAATATTACTATATTTGTTTTAGGCAATGTGTAAGTTTTTCGTATGTTGTAATTTTTAAGTAACCTTTATAATACATAATCTTAAATATCATCATCGAAAAGGTTTTAGCGAGTAATCTTAAATATACTAAAAATAAAAGTGTGAGGAATGTAGACCGAGTTGTTATTAATATTTTGTATATCAAATCTAAAAAAGTCGTCTTATTTCAACAACAATTGAAGAGATGGTTCAACTTTTGAACACATTAATTTTAGATCTCTTTGACCGACATGTCCCTCTTCGTAAAATAAAAGTAAGTCACCGTTCCGCCCCGTCGTTCAATGATGACGTTTAAAAAGCCAATCAGGCTTCCGCACTGGACATAGCACAAGTACAGCACTTTTAAAAGTCACCGAAGACATCCGCCATGGAATGGAAAACAAATGTGTTACCGTTCTTGTACTGGTAGACTTCAGTAACGCATTCGGCGCTGTTGACCACGACCTATTACTTGCGTTGATGTACAATATCTCGGCTTCTGCTAACAAGTTCTCCTCATATCTTCGAGGGCTTCAGTAGGCCTTTCGCACTGATGAGAGCCGCTCTGATTGGTGCGATGTAGTTGCTGGGGTCCCCCAAGGCGGTATTTTATCTCTTCTATTATTTTCTCTTTTTATTAACTATATTACCTCTATTTTAAATTGTCGTTAACATCTTTTTGCCGACGACTTGCAGCTTTATATACACACAGAAGTTGGGTTGATCGAGCATTCAATTCACGTAATAAACGCGGCGCTTGAGGGAATGTAGCGTTGGTCTAATGACTTCGGTATAGAAGTTAACCCATGTAAGTGCCAAGCAATCATTATTGGTAGTTATCGCCAGTTGGCCCTTATTGACTCAAATTCTTTACCGAATATGATTTATAACAACAACTGGATTTTTTTTATATTTTTATATTTTTTTGTTTTTCTTTTTTGCACGCCTACCAGTATTCTCTCATGTACGCTCTAAAATTGGCTGATAGAGAATGTCTTTGTGACATTAAGCCCGTCTTTTGTGCATTATTTTGTATATTGTGTAATAAATAAATAATAAAATTAATATTGAAATAAAAATACATTGTATATGCTAAGTACTATATTTTATAATTTTATTTTGTTAAATTAGTTTTTACTATAAAACGTAAACCATTTTTAATTAATTAAATAAGAAATTAACGTAATGATACAAAAATATAAATCTCAAATCTATTTCTTTGAACTGTCTCATTAACGAAGCAACATTTTAAACTAACTAAACTTAAATTATTAAAAAAGCTTGAGGAGCAATTCTCATCGCTTGAATATAATTAATACTTAATTAGAAACAGATTTTCAGTTGTGTTAACCTTATTATTTTAAGGAAATCTAGCAAATTTTAAGTTAGCAATTTTTTTATAAAATCTAGACGATATAAACCTACAACTGGATCTAATTTTGAATAAAAATCACTACTTGACCTACTCAAATACTTGCAACTAATTTTTAAACAAATCGACCTAGTAGTTTAGGAGTTCAATGACGAACAAATATGCCGAAGATTAATAAAAGATTTAGTATATTTATATATTTACTTCATTTTATTGTGTCATATTTATTCTATAAAAGTTTTCACACACATGTATTCGTTAAATATGTGTATTAGAGTGTAGTTATTTCTATTTATCTCTATTGTTAAAACTTTTTATATACTTGTTTCTATTAGTTTACTATTTTTCTAACGACAAGTTTCTCCGAATGAAATTGCCGTTTGGTAATAAGACCGCCTTTTGTATGTTCCCAAAGTCTGTTTTTTTTTGTAACTTTAATTTTATTTTATTTCTCCTGGTCTCCAAGTATATGTAAAATATATAAATAAACATTGCTTGTTGTATAAAGAACTTAAAAGTCGTGAAACTGTGTTGTGGCTAAAGCTCCATAAACATTTAATAATCGGAAATATGTTCTATACAGAATGCTACAAAATTTTTATTTCTATAGCTATACGTACCTACAGTAATATAAATTTCGTACCTTATAGATTTCACTGAGATTTTCCTATATGTTATGGAATATGAGCAGTAGAAGTACCAAAATTTCACAATATATTTCACAAATAATAACTTACAAAGGCCTTTGTCATTGGTTGTGACTCGTTATAATTTAGTCAATTTACCCGAGGATATTTTTGTAGCTGAAATTATCTTTATTAATAAAAACGAAATTATGACCAGTATTAAGAGTTTCAAGAATGAGCGAATAAATTTATTATTAGATAAAAATACGTGCTATATTACTTTGTAAAAATTGTTTTCTTTTACTAAATGTTTTTCAAATGACGGTAATGTAAAGTCAAGTGGGTTTCATTTTTGTGATTAGTAAGCACTTCTATGAATATCTTCATCACCAACTGATCTCAGATTATTAAAGATAAAAATAAGCTTACTAACGCGTCGGTTCAGTCACGACATTTGTTCATCCTAATTGAGTGGTTGCTTAATGATAATACCTTAATATTTAAGGCTAGTGGACTGAGTCAAGATATTGCATGAGCTTGTGTCGTTACATAGGCAGTTTTTAACTTGCAATACGTTATGTGGTTGTTTGCTGTTTTTAATTGTAAATATAACATATTTAGTTTTACCCAGTTTAATAGTTACAACGTTGCATATTGTTGCTATAATATATTTTATTAGACCAAAAATATTTAGATTCAAATATTTTGCAAAACTCTCGCTCCTCAATAAAGCAAGTGGCGGTATGTGTCTATCGAGATGAGTTAGTTGATTATTTTTTCACTTCCTTCATCTTTCTATCCCATTTAACGTCTCGTGAAAGAAGCTAGGGTTGTCACTTACGGTCGTCATATTTATGTAATCATGTTTCTTGTGAAATATATCAGACAATATAAAAATATACGAATAAGATGTATTAAAAATTGTATATCAAAGTGAAATAAAAAGCAACAATTTCATATTCTCTCCTGGTTTATTCTCAGATAATATGCGTATTTATCATCAAGCCTATAAGGCTATATTAAAAGTAGACGAGGTCAAAGGTATTTTTCTCTAAATTTATTTTACTTTAGATTCCTTAATAAGTGCAAATAACATATTAACATATGGTAATAAATTTATTAAACTAAGACTTCTATTTATTTGCTTTTGACAACCCAAGCAAGCTAATACTAGGCACAATGAAGAAAGGAAGGCCCAGCGTTAATTAAGCTAAGTACGTCGATAAGGTCAAATATGCTGTGTTAATGTTTATGTATGAGATGTCACACTACTTATTTCATGTAATATATTGAATAAATATACATGTCTTTGATGTATCGGAAGTATAGGCAATACCGTTATTGCCTTCAATGTATTTGTGATGACGGTATATAATTTGTGTATATTAATAGCAAGTTCATGAAAGCTAAAGTTTTTTTCCTTTTTGAAAATACCAGTGATCACTTATTTACGTGAAATAGAAGTGGCGGGAGGTCATATTTTATATACTATAATATACTTATATACTATATATTTTATATACTATAATATACTATACTTATTGAAATAAGCTCTTCTGTTCATACTCACTAACTTTAAGGCTATGAGGATTCCAAATGCGACTTAGTCTGAGAAGAACTACATGACACTGTAAGTCGGGTATTCCTTTATTGTGAATACTGACTAAAAAGACAATAACAAGGTGAATGGAAATTTATAAGTTATTTTATTTATTTGAAAACAAAAAATTCTAATATTTATAATAAAGACTGATGATTGATTGTATAAAGATGATGACGATTTCATTTTTTTTTGTGCAACGATAGTTTTGACGTATTACCTCATCTAAGTGACAGATCAAATAATACTGTAGCGGTACAGAACTCAACAGAAATAATATTATTTATACTAAAACTTCCTCCAATCAAAGCGGTATATGAACCAGTATAAAATAAAATCCCTTCCAATCCTTCATTGAAAAACATCTTATTTCTGTGAGGGATACATAAAATACCTACGTACACCATAACGTAAATCCGGTTTAATTTAGATGTATTCTATAAAATTTAAAGAGTGTGTTTGAGATGCGGATGAATTTCAATGTATTTTATTTATATGTCGGATAATTTGATTCAGGTACAGTGACATTTAGTTATTATTTAATAAACACATATTTTTATACTTCCTATGTTAAATGGTTTCGAAAATGAATTCGAAAATTGAAGATTAGAATGGTAATAGTTTTTTTATTTAATTCTACTTAATTCACACTAGGTTTATTCATTCTGCAATACTTAATTTAATTAAATTAAAGAAATAAAAGAACACGCTTTCTGTGGATTTTAAGGTGTAATGTAGTCTGATGAATATATATAAAAATGTTTAATTTTATTGTGCAATTAGTTATTTGTGTCACATTAATTCTCGTTAATATTTTACTACTTGTATAAATAATATCTGGAGTTACAATAACAGTTTGTCTGTAAATAACAAATCAAAATAACTATAAATTTAAAAATGTAATTTCTGTTGTAAACTAAACAAGTGGATATTTGATATTTATAGAATAGTTAATACTTGTATTTTCATCCATAATTTAACCAAAACACTTAAAGGTTATTTAATAATAAATATTGTAAACTCTTTATTTTATTAAGTATCGCCAGTGGCGTTGCTTTTTAGATCTAATAAGAATTTCAGAAATCCTTTAGTTATACAAAGTGTCCTGACCATTAATTGAAATTTTGTTACTAAAGAGCTCCCTGAGGACAAATTAACCAAATTATAATGAATCACAATCACTTTGTCTTTTGTAAATAATATCAAATTATTTCTAAAAAGGATATATTACATTTAATGTTAGTGAAACAAGTAAATAATTTGTTTTAACAAAGCTTTTTTGTGTAAACTTATAGTTTCATTTCGATCAATATGGTAGTTTTTGTGTTACGTGCACAAGCAAACAGATACATATAAAAATTATGTAAATGTGAAGTTTATAAAACTAAATTTAATGTGTCGAGATATACATTTTTGCAGTGGCTGGATATTGATTATTTCTCAAACGACTGTATTGTGAGCAAAATGATTGTTTTTTTATTTAGCAATTTTGAAATCATCATTCTAAATTATATTTATTTTTAATTTGCTTGAATGAATACGGAAACATAAAATAAAACATTATAAGTGGCATGCAACAGTTTGTTAATAGTGAAATGTTCATTGCAGCTTTATTGCCCATAAAATTTCAGAATGATTCTTGAAAATGTTTACTGCTTTTTAATACGTGTTACTTTACAATAACACAGACATATTTCATATATTAACAAATTATTTTATAACATTATCTTTCATATATATTGATAAAGAACAACTGAATTCTAAATAATACGTAATTATGAACTAATAGTTATTCAATTATATTTTATGTGTGTTTGTTACTGACTCTGATTTCGATTCCGTTTGAGGCTTCTGATTTAATTTTGAAACAAGCTAATTGAAAACATATTAATATATATTTCAAGATTTATTATATAATTCTTATGTGTCTGTTCGTCTTAAATAGTGCAAACTAAAATAATAAAAAACCTAATTAACAGTTTCTTATATATTCTTAATAATAAGTATGTCTACAATGTGAACAGTATTTATAATCAAATTTAAAATAACACAATTTTATATTACACAGTTTGTATAAATGTAACAATTGCAATAGTTTTATAAATCTAGTAACTGGATGTATTGGAACTGAAGGTACGATCGGTCTTCAAACAAGCACCTGTAGCTGTAGCTGTAGCTGGCAGCGTGTTCCGTTACTGCTATTTAAGAGTATTGGCTCGCAATGTGTTATTAAATATTTTATTTAAAAATAAATTTCATACATGATGATTTTTGAATTGAATAGTGGATTTGTATAATATGTGGAATTATATGATTATACATTACAATGTATGATTATAAATTGCAGACAGACAGACAGACAGATCACAAAGAAATACTAACATATATGTGTAGCACATTAGGGACTCTTAACGAGTTCATTATAACTCTAACTCTTTCAATGAAAAGAAGTAAATGAAAACATTCAGAGGGTTATAGTGGGAAAAGTTTGTACGAAAACAAACAAAATTTTGGATTAGAGAGAATGTTGCTTTTATAATGTTTAAAATGTTTTGGTTTTGTTTCCAATAATAAAGTAAAGACCTGGTATCTTTTTAATTTTAAATTTAAATCTTTATTAATTGAATTATCTTAATGATGTATACTGTTCCAACATTGTCCTAGATACACTATTAGTTGTTAGATTTTTATAAATCTCTGGACAAATTTTTTTTTTTCCGATTTTTTATTTGATTGAGATTGAAACGTGAGCGATAGTTAAGTGTGTAAAGTGTTCTTATCAAGTTTCCTTGTAATGATACTTGGTAATGTCGGCATAGGAATTCTAAATACAAATTTTGTTGTATTGTAAAGAAATAAAGTTTTTTTCCATAACATTTTTTTGTACATATATATACGTATATATAGCGTACCCTAAAAAGTACCCAAAATGCCGCTCAATCTATTGCCTTTACGTTACTATTGCTCGTTGATGTACTACCACCACTCCCCTACCGTTGATTATTTTAGCAATTTTGATTTCTTCTTTGATTCTTTTTGCCCCTCTTAGAGTCATATTATCATAATCTAAACACGTGTTGTACGGTGCAACACCGCACATTTCGCCAAATCAGCTTTTTAATTGTTTCGCTATAAATCATAATTGACATACTTTTCAGTTCGCATTAAGCAAGCATCGCGCGCGTTCTCTCTATCATTTCTATCATTATTTTATAACCAAAATATATCAAATATTATCAAGCATAGCAATAATCATTTTCTATCATCAAAGACGTATGAAAACCCCATACATCTTTTTGGTCCTTCGAACCTCCTCGCATGTGTGAATTAATTTCGAATAATTTCGTAACATTTACCACGCGGGTGTGAATCAAACCAGCATAGCAAGCATTTTATAAGTGTTACGGACATTGACTCTAATACGTGTACTACGAGGATTGTATTACGTGTTATTTAATATCATCAAGAAGCATTTACAATTAAATATATTAGCAACGATTTGTGTGAACGGTGTAAGTAAGATTAAATCAAATCGGGCAGCACCGGTGAGTCAATCTTATTATCCTATTACGTCGTGACTCACCAGAAATCTTAAATATCAGATCAATTTATATAAATTTTAAGCAATTAACATATAAAAAATATAACAATGGAAGACATTTACGCTACTCAATGTCAACTTATGCAAAGCATTGAGAAGCTACTCGTGAACTTCAGGAAAGATGGGCCTGAGCGCAAGACCTTCTCCAATATACAGAGACGGTTAACAACGCTCAAATTCTATTGGAATGAATTCAACAGCAATCATACACAGCTTGTTGACTATCAAGACATTGGTCATGATTATTTTATACAAAATTGCTATGAAAAGACAAAGGAATTTTACCTCAAACTTTTGTCTTATTTAGAAAATTACTCCTTGTACATAGAGAATCCAACAGCCCACGACATACCTTCGACTCCGCGACCAGGCGCTATATACTCGTTTGAGGTACCACCCACTGTTAAAAGTAGGCAATTTAAGATTGATATTCCGTCGGTCGAAGTCTCTCAAACAACACCGACCCCTACGACGTCAGCCATTCGAGCTTTACCATCGCCACTCAACGGAGTCAACCCAGCATCGCAAGAAAAAGTAGGTGAGTTTTTAGCAGCACCCCTAGCAAATTAGAAGAAATGCTTCGCAAGCAAAGAAGCAACTTCAAAGCGTTTTCTCGCACTATCACGAGCATAGAAGAAGATTTGACGGAAAAGTGGGAGTTTGAAGATGTTTTAAAGAACATAGAATCACGTTGGAGAACCATTGACTCTCTTCACTGGGAGATTGACAGCTTTCTTTGTGAAGAAGATGAGGAGTACATGCGTTTATTCAACAGATATGAAAAAGAGTATAATGATATCAAGAAAGTGTTGACTAAAAAGATGTGGTCATCATCATATAAGACCAAGATGACTCCAACGATGGACATTCCTACTTTTAATGGAGACTATCACAAATGGGTATCATTTAAAGATCTCTTTTCTGAAGCGATTCACAGCAACGGGTCCATATCGAAGGCGCAAAAGATGCAGTTCTTAAAAATTAGGTCAAAGGCGAGGCAGAAAAACTTATTCAACATTTAAAAATAAGTTCAGAAAACTATCAAGTATGTTGGGATATTCTCAACCACAGATTTAATAACGTTAGAAAAATATTCACATATCATATGCAAATTCTTCTGTCTCTACCTACCATGCAACAACAATCAGCAGCGTCAATAAAGAAAATGCATGACACTACAATCGAGTGTATAAATGCCATCAAGCCACTCGGCGTAGATATATCGTCATCGGACCCTGTACTCACTCACATTTTGTCGCATAAATTAGACTCAGAGACGCACTTGGAGTATATAGAATCACTTAAGAACCCCCGAGAGCTGCCGACTTTAAGCGAATTCATCCAATTCCTCGAGAATAAGTTTACATCACTGGAGGCGTCCCGCCGAAAACAAGATACCATTAATCAGAAGCCAAGTGTATCTCCTTTTTATACGAAAAAACCATGGCAATATCAGTATAGCAATAATAACAACTATAGCAAACCTCCAACTAGCAATTTGAACGCAAATTATAATCAGAAACCAAAATCATTTTACGTGTCATCAGCTAATAAATGTCCCCACTGCGATGGCGATCACGGTATTTTTAAATGCAAGGAATTTCTTGATTTACCTAATGAAATGAAAGTGAAGACTGTAAATAAATTACAACTTTGTGTCAACTGTCTGTTTGACCACAAAGGTAAGAAATGTTTATCTACGAAAACCTGCCGGAAATGATCGGGAAAACATAATACTTTGCTGCACGAAGCGTACGTCAACCAACCGTCCAGCATCCCGAAGCATTCGTCAGATAACGTCTATGTCTCACAGAGTAAATTGTCTGAAATTCTTCTGGCAACAGCACTTATCAAAGTTCTGGCACTAGATGGAACCTATCATATCATGAGAGCGCTTGTGGATCAAGGGTCTCAAATCTCCTTAATTACTGAAGATGCTGCTCAGAGGTTGGGACTACCACGGCGCCATTGCAAGGGTGTCGTATTCGGGCTCAGTTCTCAACAAAACAATTGTAAAGGTGCATTACAAATTACTGCCTCGGCGATCAAGGGCGACTTCACCTTTAACACCAATGTAGTTATTATGAAGAAACTAATGCATAGCCTGCCTAATCAAACATTTGAAAAACCAATATGGCCGCATTTAAAAAATATCGATTTGGCAGATCCAGAGTTTCACATCAGCGCTCCCATAGATATACTATTGGGAGCGGAAGTTTATTCTCTCATCATGATGGGCGGAATCATCAAGGGCGATAGCAAGACCGAACCTATTGCTCAACAAACACATCTAGGATGGTTATTGTGTGGCAAGGTCACGACTTATCATTGCAATGTGGTTCTGAACAATTTAGAAGATATTCAGAGATTTTGGACAATTGAAGACATCGCAGATAATCCGTCAGACCTAACAGCAGAGGATCACTATTGTGTGACTCAATATCAAGAGCAGACTACACGTCAAGTAGATGGGCGATACGTCGTGAGATATCCCATGAAACCCAACTTTACAGAAAAATTGGGCGATTCTAAGAATCGAGCAATAGCGCAGTTTTTACAATTAGAGAAAAAGTTTTCAAAAAATCAGAAGTTATCAGATGGTTACAAATCTTTTATAAACGAATACGTTAGTTTAGGACACATGCACCAAGTTCACAATGACTGTAATGTGAACTCGCCGGCCTCGTGCTACCTTCCGCATCACTGTGTATTGCGCTCTGACTCTACTACAACCGCGCTGCGTGTAGTAGTAAATGCATCATCGCCTACAACATCAGGTTGCAGTTTCAATGACCTTATGTACAGTGGGCCAAACTTACAACGTGACCTATTATCTTTGATAATAAATTGGAGGCAGTAGGAAATAGCATTTACAGCTGACATTGAAAAATTGTTCAGGCAAATCATGGTACACCCTGAAGATCAGAATTTACAAAAGATAATCTGGAGAAACAACAGTCAGAAACCTTTACAAGAATACAATCTAGCAAATGTCACCTATGGTACAAAGGCCGCACCCTTTTTAGCCATGATGACTTTAAAACAGTTAGCAAAAAATGAAGGTCACAATTATCCATTGTCACCCGCCAGGCAAACATTAGAAGATAAATTCTACATGGATGATCTTCTCTCGGGGAGTCACAGCATCCCGGCAGCAAAGCAATTGCAATCAGACTTGTTAAAGTTGTTTAAGTCTGGTGGTTTTCATCTTCGCAAGTGGGCTTCCAATAAGCAAGAACTTTTACAAGACGTCGAAACAAATACAAAATCATTTGATTTCAAACATCCAGAGTCAACAAAAACTCTCGGCTTACAGTGGAATCCGAAAGACGATCATTTTTCGTTTAAACTCAGGCTCAGCCCGCCCTCACAAAGGTTACTAAGTAAACGAATACTATTATCGGAAATATCCAAAATTTTTGATCCCCTAGGTTGGCTTTCCCCGGTAACCACGAAATTGAAATTGCTATTTCAAAAGGTTTGGCTTCAGGATATTCAGTGGGATTCTGAGTTACCAAAAGAAATAAGCAAAGAATGGCAGAGAATTCGAGATGATTTATATAACATAAATGATTTTAAAGTACAGAGATGGCTAGCAACTCAGGAAAACGATAACATCGAACTTCACGGATTTTGTGATTCATCCACCAAAGCTTTCGCCTGTGTAATTTTTTGTAGGGTGAAAAAACCACATAACACAATCAACATTGTGGCAGGAAAATCACGACTGGTACCCGTAAAGAAAACTATCACTCTACCACGACTCGAGTTAATGGCTTGTCATCTATTAGCGAAACTTATGAATACGGTACTTAAAACCTTACAAAATCATAACATTAAAATATACGGTTGGACAGACTCGACTGCAGTGCTAGGATGGCTTCAAGGAGACTCTTGTCGCTGGAAAACATTCGTAGCTAATAAAGTAAATCAAATCAAAGCAATCATGCCTTCGGAAAAATGGCACTACGTGAAATCAACAGAAAATCCCGCTGACTGTGCCAGCCGAGGTATTTCAGCCAAACAATTGAAAGAGCATCAACTATGGTGGACGGGACCTACATGGTTAATCTCGTATGAGCCCGAAGACAATCAAAAGCGCCCTGTATACCTAACTGATCTAGAAATGAAACAATCACACCAAAGCAATGTCACGACCATAAATAATTACAATATTATAAGTGACATAGTTAACAAACATAGCGACTTCACACGTGCAACAAGAATAGTAGCGTGGGTATTACGTGCGGTGTCACGCAGCAAATCAAAGAAAGCATTTTTATCGGTTGATGAGTTATCAAAAGCAAGAAACACAATAATTGTTTGTTTCCAACATTTATCTTTTTCAAATGAAATTAGCAGATTAGAAGGTGGAGATAAAATAGACAGTAAAAGTAAAATACTCAGCCTAAATCCATTTTTAGGTAAAGATCAATTGCTGAGAGTTGGTGGTCGTATTAAACACGCAAACATACCTGAGGAAATGAAATACCCTTTAATCATCCCGCACGATAGTCATCTGACGAATTTGCTCATTGATCGAGCTCATAAAGACACATTCCACGGTGGAGCACGTTTAACACATGCTCGGCTTCGACAGCATTACTGGATAATAGGAGGAAACCGAGCCGTTAAGAAACGTCTTCGCAGATGTCTTATATGCAGACGTCAAGACCCTGTGAAACAAACACAACTTATGGGGGATCTACCGACGGTACGCGTTAACCCCAGTCGACCATTCCACAGTAGTGGCGTGGACCTATGTGCTTACGTTGAGGTCAAGGCAAATAAGGGAAGAAGAATTAAGACAACAAAGGCATATGTTACAGTATTTGTCTGCATGGCAACAAAAGCAGTGCATTTGGAGCTTGTTTCGGACCTCTCTTCATCAGCATTTCTAGCAGCACTACGACGAATGTCTGCTCGACGAGGAACACCAAGACATATCTATTGCGACAATGGTACAAACTTCGTGGGGGCCAATCGCATCTTAAAGCAAGAATACATCAACTTACAAGCAATATTAGACAATGAATTCCATTCCCAAGTATCTGACATGGGCATCGAGTTTCATTTCAACGCCCCAGCATGGCCAAGCGCTGGGGGACTGTGGGAAACAGCCGTAAAGAGCCTGAAATACCATCTGCGAAGAGTGCTCGGTGATCAAAAGCTCACATACGAAAAGTTCGCCACATTGTTAGCACAGCTAGAGGGATGCTTAAATTCTAGGCCTCTCGGCGCTCTGACAGAAGATCCAGAAGACATCGATTTTCTAACGCCATCACACTTTTTATCAAGTGGACCTACCTTGACAGTAACAGATACGGAAAGGGATGGCCGGACTCGATGGCAACTTATACAAAAAATGGTTAGTGACATTTGGAAGAGATGGCAGAATGAATATTTATGTAAATTATCATCACGGTGCAAATGGCAACAATATGAAAACAATCAGCGAGTTGACGATATTGTGATTATTCAAGAAGCAAACTTACCACCAGGAAAGTGGGCTCTCGGCAGGGTAGTTGAGCTGCACCCTGGTAAAGATGGTCATGTACGAGTAGCAAGTGTGAAAACCAAGAGCGGCATCATCAAACGACCGATAGTAAAGCTATCACCGCTCCCGGTACACGACGAGATAAGCCACCACGTGCCATCAAACAAACAAAACAATGTATCAAATGTCATAACTTTGAAACCAAAACATACAACAACATCGTTCAAAAATATGTTTATCACATTACTTACCTTACTATTAATCTTGCCGGTACAGGGTGCATATAATATAGCACAACTGAAGCATAATCAATCAATCTATTTTGACAAAATCTCAGATATGAATATTAGCAGAGATGAATGGAAGTTAATAGTCTATTATGATATGGATCCATTCTGGCGTGGGTCTAAAATACTCACGGAGTACGTCGACAGTCTTGAAAGCATTTGCGAAAAATCAACAAAACCCTCGCTGTGTGACATAGTACTGTTACAGCTGCATCATGCCTACAGTGAACTTGAACACTATAACCATATCTTACTCGGTCACCAGTTTACTGGACGCAATAGTCACCGTGTGCGTCGTGGTTATATAAATGTAGTCGGTAACCTTGCAAGTACACTATTTGGAGTACTTGATGATAATTTCGCAGAAAAATATGAAAAGGACATTGATCAGATTAGAGCAAACCAGAAACACTTATCACTGTTTTGGAAAAATCAGACCTCGATCATCGAAGCACAGTACAATGTATTACAACGAGTGGAAGATAACATGAATAAACAACATAAGCTTATCAATCAGCACATCAACAACATCGAAAATACTCTGAATTTAGCCAAAGGAGAGGTTCAGATATTATCAACTAGCAATGACTTCGCGTTATCTGCTATCGTAACACATGGACTACTTACCAATCTTCGAAACATACAGAAATACCTACTCGACACACTGGTTGATCTTAATCACGAAACGTTCAACTTCCATCTCATAAACCCTGAACAACTTAGACATGAATTGAATACGATATCTGGCCAATTACCAAAGGATTTGGATTTACTAATTATAATTTATTAATAAGGCTACGTCGCCTATCTGTCTTATTCATTTTAGTTATATTAGTTAAAATATTTAAGTCAATGACATGTAAATATTTAAGTATCATTCACCATCATAATTTGATTGTATTATCATCATCATCTTCATTACCCTACTAGCATCTCTTCCTCTCCTCTCCCGGAAGATGTACGGTGCAACACCGCACATTTCGCCAAATCAGCTTTTTAATTGTTTCGCTATAAATCATAATTGACATACTTTTCAGTTCGCATTAAGCAAGCATCGCGCGCGTTCTCTCTATCATTTCTATCATTATTTTATAACCAAAATATATCAAATATTATCAAGCATAGCAATAATCATTTTCTATCATCAAAGACGTATGAAAACCCCATACACGTGTCTTGTCAAAAACACAGGTCTGGAAAATTAAAATCATTACTTCCTTCCTGTATCATTATTCTCCCCCAATTCGAAACTCATTTTTCATCTAATTCTGAATCGTTTCTTCTTGACCTAATCATGGTACTCAATACCACAGGATATTTTTTATTTAACTTAGCTTTTACTCTTCTGTTAGTAAATTTATTTCTTCACAAATATGGAGGCTCTTTAAGTCACTAAGGGTGGGTAAAACTTTGCCTTCTAATAATTTATTGAATTTGAATTCTTTTATTCGGCATTTTAAACTTCTCCAATTAAACTTCTTGATCTTAACCGAATTATAAAAAAATGCCCCACCTATACGTGATAGTTTTAAAGTTATCACGATGTATAATGTTAAGGAAGCAATTTTAAATGAGCCAGAACATGTACATTTTAACCACGCTGCATAATGTTTTAAAAAAATTGTCTCCCCCTTATTATTAAATTAACTGTTTTTTCTGTCCCCACCAAGTAGCCATCCCAAACGCTGGTGTTTTCTTGTTAAAACATTTAACCAAATTCTGTCTCCAAATGATTCGCTCTTGTTCAGCGCGGTTATGGAATACGCGGATATGGAATGTACATTTTTGAATTTGCTTTTTTTTAATAGTTTTAAAGTTTTGTACGAAATATAATGGAAAATCTTTGTGGATTATCTTTATCATATATAATTAAAACATAACAATAATAAATGTTATTCACAGGTTAATTATTATTGTAGGTCCTTTTAATTTTAGTTCTTTTTAAGTTCCATCGTTTACTAGAGCCCAACAAAACTTTTCCGCTGGAGTGCTCTTTAATTACATTTACCTAAATAATTGGCAAATTGGAGCCGTCCCAATATTAGTTTGTTTACTTTTCTTATTTACTATATTTGGATTACAAACAGAATATCTGCAAAATCTTCTTCAAAGTAAATTTTACTGCTTTATCAGTTTTACTGATTTAGCGTTTTTGTTCAATATTTATTAAGAATTTCTTTCGAAGCCAAAGGCTTATTCTACCTATTCATGTATTGGATTTATTTTCTATTTCTCTGCACTATTTTGCACTATTTTGCATTTTATATATTTATTTTACATATTTGTTTGTAAAATGTTCAAAACGAAATTATAAACATTTTTAAAGCCTTAATTAAGAATAAGAAAAAAGAATATTGTGGCTTGAAAAGCCTAAACATGAAATAATCCGACTGAAAAATTTGATATATTATACCAAGTCTGTTATTAGTCGAGGAGAATGTTAAAATAAATATTTAAAGTTAAAATTAAAATGTATTAATTATTATATTGTTATGTAATTGACATAGAGTGGGTTACATTTACTTGATTTACTGTAGGACTATAACGTGCATCAAAATTATTTAATAACATAATTTAGTTAATAATTTTTTATGCTGATTTGTTCGAATGTGGTATTTTTTGCATATATTTGCAAATTGTTAAATAACATAATCTTGAATTTCAAGGTTTACTAAGAGTTTTAAATTGATAAAGCCTCAAGGTAATTTCAATTATTTCAAATTGAGCATTAAAACTCTCAGGGCTGCCTCGAGTCTAAACAGTTGTTGTTGAGACTTCATTATATCTTGAATTGACGTTTATTATAAATATCAAGTTTTGGACTTCGAAACAAAGTAATTTAATTTAATAGTATTGTAATATATACTCAAAATTCGTATACTATTATGTTAAATGATTTCGTAAACCATGAAATGAAATTTACCAAAACTTTAACGAAATACATCTTTCCTTGATTTGACAAACAATATGGCTCCTGGTCCAGGGGAGTGAGAGAAGTTAGACTCTTTGTCATAGAGACTGCTACAATACTTAGTAAAACACAAAGATTAAACTCAACACCTTAGTCAAATGGTTTCTACACCTTTAATTAGTTCTTTGATTTGTTTTTGTTGTGACTAAATTTGTTTATACCACAATGTCACCTCTGGTTCGTAATATTTTGAAAAGATGGAAGAATTAATAAAATTAAATGCCCACCACGTTATTTATCATTGCAAAACTATGCAATTTTATATTAAATTTAATATTAATACATAATATCTGTATGTTTCTACAAAAATCAAATATTTTGTTTTTTTTTTTATATTTTAAGGATTTTATAATTTTAAAACAAGAGTATAAAAGAGTACTTTTTTTCTTATTTTGCTCTTTTCGTTAGTATATTACAGAAACATTAAAAATTAAGTTTGTATTATTTTATTCTTTTAACCCCTTATAATATTCACAAAAAATTAAGTTTCCGGTACCAATACAGAAAATACACTTAAATAAACTCGGTATTTTGTATTTCAGAAATGTGAAATATTGTTGGTATCATATCCGAACATTAATAGTTTAGTGAGATAGAAACGTGAGCGATAGCTGTGGGTGTTCATGTCAAGTTACCTGTAGGAAATCGTTAATATAAGTACGAAAATTTTAATTTGAGGTCTATTTTTGCTTGTTTATTTTATATTTTTTATAATCGCACAGTATTGGCTACTCGCCGCAAACAAAAAAGTATAATATATATGTATACATATACATATAGTAACTGCGAACAATTTGTGACCAGAATTGACAATTTGTGTTGTCGTTCTTTATCATACCGTATATATATAATATCAATGATTATATTTTAAGTTAAAATACTAATTTCAAACAATTAATATGGTGGCATAAAATTAGCATAAATTATTATAACCACCATAAATAAAAAATAAAAATGTAAGATAATTGTAATAAATAAAATAAATAATAATTATTAAGGCGATTGAGGCGATTTTTAAATACGATAAACAACGAAAACATAAATGGTCAATTTCAACCAAAAAATAAAGTAAATTATATATACAGGACCTTGTCCAATTATAACTAATCAAGATTACTATCAGTGATGATGGAGTAGTATTCATCTACACGGTCGACGAGTTGAAGGATTAGAGACTGCACTAACAGAGTTTGGATCCAAATGCATAAATAGTTTTGCTGCCGATAAAGTGAACGAAGTTAGCACGTTGTTTTCTGATGTAGATAACCCTATGCAATTTTTAGTTGACTTATTTTCCATAGGTAGGAATTGATCAACCAATAACATTTTTAAAAAGCATACACAGATTTTTATAAAATTGGATTTATAGCTATATTATTTTATAAAGAGTACCGTTATTTCTCAGGGTTTAGTTTACAATGTTCTTTGAAAATTATTGTTATAACCTTACCTTATTCCCGTTTGTAGATTTTTTTATTTATATTTATTTATAAATATGTAAATAAAATCTTAGATTAGTATAATTGCAATGTTTAAGAAAATATAATGATTAAGTTTTAAATTGTAAAGATTTAGTTTTTAAGAATCAAGTAACGGGTGTAGAATTAACTATTTTCAATTTTAAATTGAAGAACATTTAGATATTCTTTCGACCTTAACATTACTTGCGCAGGCACGTATTTGTTACAAATTTGTGTAGATTTTCAAAAAGATAGGCAAATAAATAACTCAAAACAGAGTATACTGAAAACAAACATTTCTGTTTGCCAGTCGTTGAACATCGATGGCGTAACGTGATGGAAACGACGTGTGCACGATAGTTTGGACAATGTAAATAGCACTAACTGTTTGCATCAACTGCGTTTCGTCAATGTCAATGTATTGCAATATAAAGCAAAAAAGAGAGAGAACAGTTATTACAGATATTTTTCAATATAAACTTTTATTTTAATACTAGCAGACCCGGTCACGCGTTGCTGTGACTATTATTTTTGATATATTACATTGTACTAAACTATTTAAGGGGTAACGTTCAGAGTACATCTGTCATGAAAACCATAATGTTTTCTTATAGTCGATATTAAGCAAAAATCAAAACAAAATAATTATAATTATTTTTTTAATTTTATCCAAGTTTATAACACTATTTGTATATTACAAAGTTTTTAGTAAATAACTTGGAACACTAAACTTACGAATGAGGTAGGTAGGGTAGATATCTCATTCGTAATTACTCAATCCAGTCAATAGATACCGCCATCTTTTAGAATTGTTAAGAGCTAACTGCAAAATGATAAACTAATAATTTGCAATAAAATAATACTGCGACTATGAATTGTGTTGAAAATTATTATATCTTTTAAGTTAGGTCAAACTGTACGTGGTGTGTAAATTTATTTAAATCAGTTAAGTAGTTTAGGAGTCCATCGCGGACAAATAACGCGACACGTGATTTATATATATTAAGAATTCTGGTGGATTTTTTTTATCATTTAATATTTTAATTATAATTAAAATTATAATTTAATTTTAATTTAATTATAATTAATTAATTAATAATTATAATTATAATTTACCTTCACGCCATATCCCTTGCGGGGTAGCCAGAGATGACGGAGCGCCAAACGCTACGGTCTCTGCATACCTCTTTCGCCTCGGCCACAGACATCAACTTCTTCATACATGCCCTCCGGGGGGTCCTCATGCTTTTTACGTGACCTTCCTCCAGTATCGTAGCTACTGTGTTTTCGAAGGTCACTCGAGGCCTCCCCCTGTCTCTCTTACCGCTCACTTTTCCCATATAAATCTTTTTTACCATTCTTTCATCACTCATTCGTTCAACGTGCCCAAACCACCTGAGCACGTTCTTCTTCATTCTCACCGTGACATCTTCGCTAGTACCTGCCATTCTGTGGATGTCTTCATTGCGGATTCGATCAGCTAGACTGACTCCGCATATTCTGCGAAGAGATCGCATCTCCACAGCATTCATCTTTCTTACATTCTTCTTCTGTGTTACCCACGTTTGGCTGCCGTATAACAGTGTCGGTAGCAAAACTGCATTGTGTACAGCCAAACGTGCAGCTATACTGACGTTTTGCCGTCTCAACAATGCAGTCAAAGCACCATTGACTCTGTTACCAGCAGCAATACGCCTTTCCACATCCATTTCGTATCTTCCGTCTCTGCTAAACATACTTCCCAAATATACCACTTCATTCACTTGTTCTATTATCTTATCCTTCACGTTGATCTTACATTCTGTTCTTTCTTCATTTCTTTCAAATATCAGAACCTTCGTCTTATCTACATTCAGGTTAAGACCATTAATTTAACACCCATCTTTCAGAGTGGTGACCAATGCCTGCAAATTGCATTCTGATGATGCAATGAGTACTGCATCATCTGCATATAGTAAGCAATTGACCTTAAGGTCACCTACTTTCACTCCCATGTCACTATCTTTCACTCCTTGGAGACAACTATCCAAATACAAATTGAACAACCAAGCTGACATAGCGCAACCTTGCTTAACACCCGATTGGATGTCAAACCAGGGCGACATGCCAGCTCCTACTCGCACACAGGCTGAGTGATCTCGGTAAAGAGACCTTACAGCCTGTAGCAAGGGTCCGTTCACATTGTATCGGGGCAGTATCTCCCATAACTTCTTTCTCACAACCCTGTCAAACGCCTTTTCCAAATCCACAAAAGCACAGAAAACGTATCAATTTGAACGTTGTGCAGCGACAATAAAGCGCGAATTGACTCTTTGACGTTAGCAAGACACCTACATTGTTTAGACAACAATGAGTGCTTGTAATTAAATATCAACTTTATTGAATAGCAATACAGTTCAAATTGACTCTACATTTAGTTATTTATTCTACATTTAAAATATTTGCATAGGAAAAAGAAAAGGGCTTTTTTAGGGTTTCCCTGGAAATTAATCAAATTTTTCTCGCCGTTAGAGCCATCCTTGGACTTCAAGGAACATTTAAAAAAAAGAATTGTTAAGATTGGTCCATGCGTTGTTGAGTTATGCGCTTACCAACACATTTTGCGATTCATTTTTATATAATAGATAAGTCTTACAAAAAATATTGCCAAGCAGTGTCTAATTTAAATTATGTTTTATAACATCCCTAAAATGTTATATCATTATATATTTATATATTTACCAACCATTCCTTTCCAGTCTCATTCATTCATTCAATACACAAAATTCATGACCATCCCATATGATTTACCACTTTTGGTGTTCATTTATCAACTATATATTACATGTGATATAATTGTTAGCATCCTAATGCAATGTGTGTTCTGAAAGCAATTTGCCTCGCCACAAGCCGTCTTTCTTTCATTACCCACTGAGCTACTACTGTTATGAAAAATCTCACACACCTTCAATGTCTTCACAAACGAAATTCAGCCTTATGTTTATATAATAACGTAAAAATTGTGATAACTTCCTATTGTTATAAGATGTTTTAACGTTTATATCGCTTCGTTTTAAAGGCAATTGTTTTGAAATAATACTTGAAGATATTATGTGATATAGTTACATTTTTCGCGCGATATTTTATAAGGTATATTTCCTTTCCCAAACATAATAGCTATTTTTCAGAACTAATAAATAGTATTACTGCGTTTAAATGATGTATGGTAAATAATGTTGAAGAAATTCGCGTATTAATAAGTGAGCAAATAAAAGTTTTTACATCAGAAAAACAACTCATTTCAGTTAAAATAACAATAGTGAATTGAATATATTATATTATTTAGTGACCTATTTTACTTTAAAAAAATCAATGCATTTTATATTTACTAGAGGTTAACAACAACTCACAGCAATTAGTCACTTACTGTAATTTTATTACACCTTAAAAATAACTTTAAGTGATCTACTCCATTTACATAACATCTATTATTTTTAATATTATATTTAATTACAAAACAGTTGAGTCCATGAGACAATAAGCCACTACTAGTGATTGAATTATATGTAGTTATACGTATACCTAAAATATTTTAAATAATTTTAATTATGTTAGAAGCGGTATACATTAATATAATATTAAGATACCATAATATAATCTAAGGCTCTGTGATTAAAATTAAATACCAGTTTACGCTGTCAACGTCTTACATCGAAATTTATTTTATTAGTAACGTGTCGTGTTTTCAATTTTGTTACTGGCTTAACCTGAAATATTCAAAGTATAAACAACATCATGGTTTTAATTATGTTACTTATTACAAAAATGCTAATATAATTAATATTAATTTGCTAGTTACTATAACAAACAGAATACTAACATTGAAATTATTTTAACTTTGCTAAGTTTATTAAACTTTTTTTTCAAAGTTATATTTGTTAAATATAACACAACTTATTTATAATATGTAAAAGGGTAATATCGAAATTTATGGTTACCCTATAGAGTCTACCGCAGATCCATAATTTAATTCCAGCGTCGAGGTGAATATGTTTTCCGATATTAAATTTCTCACATTTTGACAAACTTTATTCAATTAATTCATTATTGTTTTGTATATAAGGTATGTTTAATTTTTCGTTGTTAATTAATTTATGTTCTTAAATATAGTTTACATTTTAATTTCTTCAAAATATATTAAAGAGATTTGCATTCTGATGAGTAAGTAGCAGTGAAAATATAAATGCTATATTCAACAACAGATTCGTGAAATTATGTTATGTTCCTATCCAAAATTCCTGTTAAAAGTTTGTTGAGTTTAGGGAATTGTAAGTTAAATTAAAACTACAAACAAATGTTGATTATAACGAACAGATTTAAATGAGATGTATTTTTGAATTGTATATAAAAAAATATATACACACTATTACTTTACAAGCCCTGAGTATTAAAATATCATCATGTCGTAATGATGAATATTCCAAGACTAATAAAAATATAAAAAAAATTCTTATCTTACATTTTGAGCAGAACATGACCTATAACCACAAGAGTTCCGTAAAAAAATCACAAAGTTAAATGAAAAACAAATCTGCCGCGTAATGTAGGTTTTCTACGTAATGGAAAAACTAAAAAGTATTCCCTTAGAACATTCACGATTCATTTTCTCCGTGTCGATACGGGCTTGTTTATTTTTTTAACGACTACACCTTATTGTTTGGTCAGATAGCATCAAGATCAATTTAAACTTAAATTATTTTTCGTTTGCATGTACTGTAGCTATAATGGTTTATATGATTGTTAATAACTTTTCTGTTGTTTGCAAGATAAATTGATAAACAAAAAAATACTGTACGTTTTAACGTTAAAATTTAATTTTATATTAACATTTAATTATTATAACTACATTGATTTTTTTTTCACTACCTTAATTTTTCTATCTCACTAGGGTTGTCATTTACTGTCATCATATTTATGTATGCATGTTTCTTGCGAAATATTTTAGACGCGAGTATAAATATATATGACCAAGATGTAATAAAAAATTAATATCAAAGTGAAATGAAAAAGCAACAATATCATACCCTATCCTGCATTATTCTTCTGTAATATGCATATTTATCATCATGCATATAATAAAAGTAGACTAGATCAAAGATATGTCTACCTAAAATTCTTTAACTTTAGGTTCTGTACTAAGTGCAAATAATATATTAAGATATGATAATAAATTTATGAAACTGAGACTTCTATTTCTTTGCTTTTGACAACCCAAGAAATACTAAGCTAATACAAGGCAAAAGGAAGAAATAAAGGCCCAGCATTAATTAGGCTAAGTATGTGGATAAGGTCAAATATGCTGTGTTAATGTTACTACTACTACTACTTATTTTATGTAATATATTGAATAAATAAACATGTCTTTGGTGTATCGGAAGTATAGGCAATACCGTTATTGCCTTCAGTGTATTTGTGATAACGCTATATAATTTGTGTATATTTTAATACCAAATTCGTATACTGAATAGAGATAAAGATTTTTTTTTCCACTTTGAAAATACCGATGATCACTTATGTACGTCAAACGGAAGTGGCAGGAGGTCATATTTTAATACTATACTTATCGAAATAAGTCCTTCTGTTTGTATCCTGTGTAAGAAGGTGCCACCACCTCAGTAAGTCGGGTATTTCTTTATTGTGATTACTGACTATAACGACAATAACAAGGTGCTTGGCAATTTTAAAATAAATTTTATAATTTAAGAACAAAAACATAAAAAAATATATTTTTTACAATATTTTTTTTTGTTACTAGAGATTTGACGTATTATGTTACATCTCCTTCGTGACAAATCAAATAATACTACAGCGGTACAGTATTCAACAGAAATGATATTATTAATCCTAAAACTTCCTCCAATCAAAGGGGTGTATGAAACAGTATGAAATAAAATCCCTTCAAATCCTTCATTGAAAAACATCTTATTTTTCTACTTTCTGTGAAGGATACATAAAATATCTACGTACACCATGACGGAAGTACTGATAAATTTGATGTATTCTATAAAATTTATAGTGTTCGAGATACACCTGTATTATATAAATTTTGAAAGACATAAGGATACTTTTATTGTCGATTTATAATATTTCAATGTATTTTATATATATATTGGATAATCTGGTTCAGGTATAGTGACATTTAGTAATTATTTATGTATATGAATATTTTGGAAATAAAAAGTAATGGAATATATATGTATTTTTATATTTTAAATCACATTCTTTTAGCTTTATTCATTCTGCAATACTTAATTTAATAATATTAAAGAAATAAAAGAACATACTTTCTGTAGATTTTAATGTGTAATATAGTCTGATGAATATATATAAAAATATGTAATTTTATTGCGCAATTGGTTTTTTTTTCAGATTTATTCTTTTTAATACTTTATTACTTTTATAGACAATATTTGAAGATACAATAACAGTTTGTCTGTAAATAACAAAACAAACTATAAATTAAAAAATTTAACTTATATTGTAAACTAAACAAGTGGATATTTAATATTTATAGAATAGTTAATACTTCTATTTTTAGCCATAATTTAACCAAAGAATTTAAAGTTCATTTAATAATAAATATTGTAAGCTTTTTATTTTACTCCGTATCGCCAGCGGCGTTACTATTTACATCCAATAAGAGTTTCAGAAATGATTTGGTTATACAAAGTGTCCTGACCATTAATTGAAATTTTGTTACTAAAGAGCTCCCTGGGCACAAATTAACCAAATTATAATGGATCACAATCTTTGTCTTTTGTAAATAATATCAAATTGTTTCTAAAAAGGATATATTACATTTAATGTTAGTGAAACAAGAAAACGATTTATTTTAACAAAGCTTTTTTGTGTAAACTTATAGTTTCATTTCCATCAATATTGTAGTTTTTGTGTTATGTGCACAAACAAATACGAGTAGATACATATAAAAAATATGTAAATGTAAATTTTATAAAACTAAATTTAATGTGTAGAGATATTAATTTTTGGAGTGGCTGGATATTGTTTATTTCTCATACGACTGTATTGTGAGCAAAATGATTGTTTTTTTATTTAGCAATTTTGAAATCATCATTCTAAATTATATTCATTTTTAATAAACTTGAACGAGTACGAAAACGCAAAATAAAACATTATAAGTGGCATGCAACAGTTTGTTAATAGTGAAATGTTCATTGCAGCTTTATTGATCATAAAATTTCAAAACGATTCTTGAAAATATTTACTGCTTTTTAATACGTGTTACTTTACAATAAAACAGACATATTTCATTTATTAACAAATTAGTTAATAACATTATCTTTTAGATATATTGATAAATAACAAATGAACTCTAAATAATACGTAACTATGAACTAATAGTTTTTAAATTATGTGCTATGTGTGTTTGTTATCGACTCTGATTCCGATTCTGATTTAATTTTAAACAAGCTAATTGAAAATATATTAATATATATTTTAAGATTTATTATATAATTCTTATGTGACTGTTCGTCTTAAATACTGTAAATTAATATAATAAACAACCTAATAAACAGTTTATTATATACTCAATAATAAATATATATGTCTGTATTGATATATTTTAATACTTAATTTAATCTACATTATAAAAATGGATCTATATTAAAACGTATTATTCAATAGTTAATATATAATAATAGAAAAATGTGTATCCTCCTAAGGCCCAATGTACTTTCTCAAGTACATATCAAGGAACTGATTTACGCCCAACTTCAAATTATCCTGTGATGTCCTCGTGACCCAGTGTCCCTCAAGTGAGGACATAATACAAACTATTTCATATTTCAAAACTTGTCGCCGTTTGACCATTTTTGGTTCTGTTATCCAATTGCTGGAGAGGTGGTGACATTTTATTTTTGGCATTTGAGCTGAACCAATCTGATGAAGATGTGGCGATCCTTTATTTGATATACATAATCAAACAGCGGTTAAATTTACTGGGAAAAGTCTAAACTTTGCTCTGTTAGAATGCTATATTTGTGTTGCAATTACTATGATAATGGCTATTTTAAACTACCCAAACTTGCGCATGTATTGAGAGAAAAGGTGGCGAGTCGATATTACACCAGAGAAAAATCCGTTTTGACGTTAGCTGATAACCTCGTTCCGGGTCATATACTTTATATCGATAGGTATTTTAGTAGCGTTAAATTGGTAGATGAACTTTTAAGCAGTAGAATATAATGTTCTGGTACTATTATGAAAAATATGATACCTGCACCTTACAAGCATAGTTTCTAAGACGACCGTGACCTTAAAAATCGTTGCAGAGGAAATGTCCAGGTGCTGGTTAAAAAGGATAAAAAAATGGCACTCACAAAGTGGTATGACAATAAAGCTGTTACGTTATTATCTTCTGTTGAGGCCAGCAAAGATATGGACGTATGTAATAGGTGGTCAAAACAAGAGAGGCGGTATGTGCTTGTGAATAGACCACAAGCCTTTTTTTTTAAAGTAAAGCAGTCTAGGTGCCGACATTGTCACTACAAAAAATCTCGTGTTCAATGTAATACATACAATATTACTTTATGTTTTACTTCTGAGAGAAACAGTTTTTTTTGATTTTCACTTGGGTTAGATGTTAAGTTTCTAGTTGATTTTAATAATTATATTCACAAACTGATTTTTGAGCATATGCCCATATTGATAACGATATGAGCGACTATTTGATTTTTTTTTCATTATAAGTTACGAGTATTCAATACTAATTTGAAAAGAAAATGATATATTTTTTTTAAGTTCTTGATTTTTATTCAGCTGATGAGCGACTACTTGCGTAGTTTCTGTTCTCTTTAAGTAGATTTAATAGATATTGAAAAAAAAGATCTCTTAGCTCGTAAGACTTGTATTTGTTGATTTTGTTGATTTCAAAATAAATAAAACAAAAAATGTTTTTATTCGTCTATCAGCCCAATGTCATCCTACGAGAACATAAAAATTATACCTACTATTGGACCAGCAGCCGAATGTTCTCCTATGAGTACAAAATAATTTAACACTTTTATTGCTTATATATATCGTTTACCATGCCATACATACCATAAAAAAATATTGAGACACAAAAACTACGGTTATATAGACTTTTAAGACATTTTTTGTTTGGACGGTTAGTACTTTACACATTATGTACTTGTAGAAGAACATTGGGCTATTACTCTGATCTTAAGAAAAACATGCTTGGGCCTTAGGAGGGTATTACAAGAGCATAAATTAATAAACAATAACTGAAACCTGCGACCTTTCTAACCAGATTAGGCCACTCTGGTTTCGATTCCGTTAGGGGAGTCCGAGCTTAATTATATTTTGATATCTGTTTTATAATTATTATATATCTGTTTTTTTAAAACTAAACTAATATTAAACCGTGCTACATAGTATTATAAACAAATAGTATAATAAACAAACAAAATTATCAGTATTTTACATAGTCTCCACAATAGATATGTCTACAATGTGAAAAATATTTGTAATCAAACTTAAAATAACACAATTTTATATTTGTTTAAATGCAACAATTGCAATAGTTTTATAAATCAAATAACTGGATGTATCGGATCTGAAGGTACAATCGGTCTTCATACAAGCACCTGTAGCTCTTGGCAGCGTATTCCGTTACTGCTGTTTAAAAGTATTAGCTCACAATATTTTTAAATATTTTATTTAAAAATAAATTTCACACATGATGGTTTTTAAACTATGATATTAGAATTCAATAGGGATTGTTAAAATAATTTGCTACATCTGTATAATATGTGGAATTATAAGATTATACATTACAAAAACAGATTACATAGAAATATTAACATTTATGTCCAGCACATTAGAGACTCCTAACGAGTTTGTTATTACTAACTCTTTCAATGCAAACATTCAGAGGGTTATCTAGGGAAAACTTTGTACAAAAACAAACAAAATTTTAGATTAGAGAAAATTTTGCTTTTACAATGTTTATAATGTTTTGGTTTTACTGCCAATAATAAAGTAAAGACCTGGTAGTTTTTTAATTTTTTAATTTGATCTTTATTAATTGAATTATCTTTATTACATAAACTGTTGATCGTCTACATCGACAACATCATCCTAGTTATCATTATTAGTTGTTAGATTTTTATAATTTAAAACAAAACCTATTTTTTTCTGGACAACATAATTTTCTTCAGATTTTTTAATTTGATTGAGATTGAAACATGAGCGATAGTTAAGTGTGTAAAGTGTTCTTATCAATTTTCCTTATGATGGCACTTGTTAAATTCTGTTTAGGTATAGTATATATAGGTATAATGACACTTGCTAAATTCTAAATATTTTTTTTTTGTATTATACTTCAAAACAACTAAAGTTTTTTCTATAACATGACAAGTTTAGTGACAAAATCACAACCTCTATGTGATATTTTTTTTTATTATTTGTAGCAAAATATTGTTGTTTTACGTTACTATCCCTCGTTGGTGTACTACAGCCGCTCCCCTAACGTTTATTATTTTAGTAATTTTGATTTCGTCCTTCATTCTTTTTACTCCTCTTATAATCATCTTATTATAATGGGTGATCTGAACACGTGTCTTGTCAAAAACACTTACAGATCAGCTAAAAAACTAAAATCATTACTTGCTTCCAATAACATAATCCTCCCCCTTTCCGAAACTCCGTTGCTATTTAATTCTGAACCATTTTTTCTTGACCTAACCAGGGTACTTAATTCCACAGAGTATTTTTTATTTAGCTTAGCTTTTACTCTCCTGTTAATAAATCTATTCCTTTACAACTATGGAGACTTTTTAAGTTACTAGGTGTCGGAAAAACTGTGACTTCTAATAATTTATTGAATTTGAAATCTTTTAATCAGCATTTTCAACTTCTCCACTTGAACTTGAACCGATTCGTCAAAAATCTCGACCTTTACCGAATTATATTATATCACCCCATCTATCTATGATAGTTTAAAAGTTATCACGATGTGTGCTGTTAATGAGGCAATTTGAAATAAGCCGGAACATGTATATTTTAACCACGCTGCATAATGTTTTAAAAATAATCTCCCCCTTATATTATATTAACTATTTTATCTGTCCCCACCAAGTAGCCATCCTAAACGTTGGTGTTTTACTGTTAAACTTTTAACCAAATTCTTTCTCCAAATCTTTCACCACTCCTGTAGCGCGGTTATGGAATACGCGGATATGGAATGTACACTTTTGAGTTTGATTTTTTCAATAGTTTTGTACAAAATACAATAGAAAATCTGTTTGGACTATCTTCATCATAAATAATTAAAACATAAAAATAATAAAAGTTGTTCAGGGCTAATTATTATTCTAGGTCCTTGTAAATTTACTTCTTTTTAAGTTCCATCGTTTACTAGAGTCCATTAAAACTTTTCCACTGGAGTTCTCTTTAATTACATTTACTTAAATAATTGGTATACTAGAGCCGTTTTAATATTAGTTTGTTTACTTTTCTTATATACTATATTTGAGATACAAACAGAATATCTGCAAATTCAACTTCAAAGTAAATTTTACTGTTTTATATGTGACTTAGCGTTTTTGTTTAAGAGATATTAATGTTTAAGAAGTTCTTTCGGAGCCGAATAGGCAATCTCTATTTTCGATTTTCTGGAATTGGATTGGAGTCTACATATCAGTAAATCATAAACTCCTCATACAGGTTAATTGATAATACAAAATTGTAAAGTATTTTTGATAAATCTTTTATAAATTTATGCCGTTCTGAATAGTATTACTGGTATGCATATTTTATTAAAATTAACGAGTACACTAAAATAATTATTTAAAGTAAATTTAAATCTAAATATAATTATTAGTATATTTTTATAAAAAGGACATAAAGTGACTAAGATTTATAAATTTTTTATACAACATGTATAGCGTAATTTAAAACAATTTAGTTCAAGATAACTTAATAAAGAATTTAAAATTTTTGTTTGTTTGAATGCTATTTAGGAGTTATTTGGTAATTGTTAAAAAATACAATCTTAAATTTCAGGGTTTACTAAGAGTTTCAAATTGATAAATCCTCAAGTTAAGACGAAGTTTAAATTATTTAAATTCAAGCATTAAAACTCTCAGAGCTGCCTCGGGTCTAAGCAGTTGTTGTTGAGAGTTCATTATATCTTGAATTGACGTTTATCATAAATATCCAGTTTTGAACTTCCATTACAAACATTTTTTAATGATATCGTAATATATACTAGAAAATCGTAAAGAATATTGCTTATATTATTAGAGTTCGCAGACCGTGAAATGTCATTTCATTATTTCACCATCTGCACAGATTCTCTCAATAAGAGCAAAGCAGAAGTGGAAGATAAAAAATATATATATAAATATATAGAAATATGTTCCCGTATCGAAAAGTAATTTTGCTAGAAAATAAAGAATTTGAATTGAAACACCGCCATTTTTATAGGTAATAGAAAAATTCTTTGAGAAATTGCTTTCTCAAACTCAATCGCATTTGAAAGGGGCGTCACGGTAGTTGCATGTCGATCCAAAGAATAAAAACATGTGGAAATATAAGCAACATATACAATATTACAAGAATCTTGTATCAAAAACTTCAATATTTTGTTTTCATATTAAGACACAAGACAGAATCAAGATAAAAAAAAATATGAATAGTCAGTAATTTTAATACATTTATTATTTACTCCCATATACTGACTTAAATAATTATTATTATTATTTTTTTTTTTTTTTTTATGCCCTCTGGGTTAGTGCTTGACTACATTCCACCTGATGGAAAGTGGAAATGTAGTCATAGATGGTAAGGCGCATTAACCCAGTAATCTATTCACTCTTTTCTTGAAGACACCCACATCGTATTGGGACGGAAATACCGACGCAGGCAAGCTGTTCCAGTCCTTCGCTGTACGAACTAAAAAAGATGAAGCAAAGCGCTTTGTTCGGACAGGGGGAATGTCCACAACGTAAGGATGGATATCTGCCGTGCGTCGGAACGTCCTATGATGGAAGGGGGATGGAGGAATTAAATCATGTAATTCCTGCGCACACTCACCAAAATGTATCCTGTAGAATACTGAGAGGCTAGCAATTCTACGCCTGTGTTCAAGGCTGTGGACGTTGGCTTCAACCAATTCAGGGTCGCCTATAAGCCTCTTTGCTCGCCTCTCAATTGAGTCCAGAACCGCAAGATGAGACTTAGCGGCACCAGCGAATAAATGCCCACAGTACTCCACACACGACCGGATCTGTGCTTTGTATAATACAAGTAGCTGTCCCGGTGTAAAGTACTGACGGACCTTCGCAAGAACGGCAAGCTTTCCTGCAGCTGCTCTTGCTCTGGACTCAATACACCGACCAAAGTTGAGGTTCGAGGAAATCTCTAAGCCTAACAACTGAAGCCGGTCACTCTATTCCAAAGATACACTCTGGAAAGTAGGAGCCAAGGTGAAAGGGCTCCTTTTGGCGGTGAACAGACATGTCTGCGTTTTGGTGGCGTTGAATTTGACAAGATTGGCTTTGCCCCATGCGGAGACTGCCTGAAGTTTCTCATTCAAACGTTGCACCATGGCTTCTCTTTCAGACTGTACTTGATCTCTACTAGCCCGACTACTCGGCAGGTATCTTTCTACAACTGTGCTGTCGTCTGCATACCCATAGATACCGGGCTTCAGCAGATCGTTAATGAGCAGCAGAAATAGAGTTGCAAAAAGAACGGACCCCTGAGGCACTCCGGAATTTATTGTCAAGGGTTCCGAGGAACACCCGTCGACAACTACTCGGAGAGATCTTTGGTTCAGAAAGTCCGTTACCCAACCGATCAGACCAGGAGATATACCGTATGTTGAAAGCTTGCTTATAAGGCTCGCATGCCAGACCCTGTCAAATGCCTTCGAGACGTCAAGAGAGACGGCGACCGCTTCTCCGTTCTTCTCGAAGGCCTCGCCTAAAATGTGCGTAGCGTACACTAGAAGGTCCCCAGTGGACCTATTTCGGCGAAACCCGTACTGTCGGTCACTGAGGAGATCGTTACCTTCAAGGTATGCTAAAAGGCGCGAGTTCAATACACGCTCCATAATCTTGCAGAGTATGGAGGTGATTGAAATCGGTCTATAATTGGCAGGATCGGCACGACTGCCTTTTTTGGGCACTGGTTGCACGTTAGCAAGCTTCCAAGATTTCGGCACTATTCCAGACTTGAAAGAGAGACGAAACAGACGTGTCAATACAGGAGACAACTCAGCTGCGCATGTCTTGAGCAGAATGGCTGGTATACCATCAGGGCCACTGGCTTTATTCACATCAAGACGACACAATGCTCTCCATACCTCTTTGTTAGTGATGCGGATTTCAGGCATCGAAATACCGCAGTGAGGAAGATGCGCTGGAGAAGCATTGACAGTGTCTAGATATGAATTATCAGCGAACAGAGAAGCAAATACATTCGCTTTCTCTGTCGCTGTATGGGCCAGAGTTCCATCCGGCTTCAGCAGAGCAGGTAGTGAGGGTTGGCAGAAGTTCGACTCGATCGCTTTGGCAAGAGACCAGAAAGCTCGACTGCCAGTAGGTCTGACAGAGAGCTTTTCGCCATTCTTAGCGATACGATCGCGATGAGCCTTCCGTAATGCCTTTTTATAGGACTTGGCAGCTTGGTTAAAGGCTCTCTTCTTTAAACTTACATCCGGAGCTTTGCAGCTTCGAGCATCAGCCCAAATTAGGTATGCCGAATGTTTTCGGTCTTCAGCATGACCACATTCGGCATTAAACCATGGGCGAGCTTTGCCACCGATGGGTACGTCAGCAAAAGGAATGAAGTACTCCATTGCCTGATGTACCACATCGGTTATAGCATCCGCGCAACTCGACGGATCCAAAGAAGAGAAGCAGACCTGCCGCCAAGGATATTCTATGGAAGTTTATGTTATATCTGGTCACATCTATTTATTTAACCTTTGTTTGAAGGTCAATACTCCGATAGTTCAATAGATCTAAAATGCAACACGTGAAATTGCATTCTTCGAGATCCAGGCGAATAATACAATATTTTTTGAGAGATTTCATTTATATTTCTATCCTTATTATAATACAACTAATAGCCATTTCATTTATCTCATATTTAGGTGAGGTAAATGTATAAATAAATTCATCTTTGTTTAACTTTCGCAAAATAAGATTTAAATATTCATACATTGCGCGTATGTACTGTGTACTCAATATATTGCTCAGATATAAGTTATTTTTAATTTTAATTTATATATTAACTGCGGGATAAGATGATTGGAAAGAGGAAAACAGATTAAGATATTCGAATATCTAAGCACCAGACATAGGTATCGATAGATTTCTTTAGGTGCATATTTTATTGTAACCTATAAATCTTTGCACAATTTGGTTACACATTGACGAAGTTTTCGAATATTTATCGAAAACGCACAAATATTTTTACCAATCTACGAAATTGGTATATCCAGTACCAATGAACGAAAACCATGTATTTCGTGATATTTTTATGGATGTTGTTCAATAGAGCAGAATAGAATCTAAGTGGCGACTACACATTTTATTTACGGATCGTGCGCGCAACGTGAGTGGAATAACATCGCGGTGTTAGGAACAAGATCTTGGTAAATTTAGCTTTTAAATTAAACATTGTCAATTTTATTTTAGAAAAGAAATATAAGTTCAAAATTTTGTAATATACTCGTATTATGTTTTTGATTGTATAATTTATATTATAATTATTTTGATGTAAAATATTTTAAAATTATCAAACAACTAAGAAAAAATTTTACTACTTGAAACTTTTTATAAATTTATTAAATGTTAATTAAGTGTACATATAATCCAATTAAATTTTAGCTCTTTAAACTTTAAATTTTTTTTGGTTAACTATTGAATAATTATTCACAAACAAACTTTATTTGGCTATTCATAATAAATGTTTGTTTTTCACATTATGTGTACTTATATCGTATCGATCTGAAAATACCGCCGATGACAATTTGTTCCACATATTAGTCGTATGTAGAGGAACGGTACTCATAATAAAATACCGCAAGAAAAAATACTGTGAAAATAATTATAATATACAAATATGAAAGCCGTATTAAAGTCCGTTAATTGTCTAAGTTTTCTAATTACAAAGATGACCCAGCTGATTTTGCTTACAAGTGCTGAGAAATGGGGGTTCCACTGGAGCTTTTTATGTAAAGTTATACCTGAGAAATTTATTTGATTGAGTCATTTCTAACACTTTAATGTTAAGGCTCAAGCAGAACTTTTGACTATTTGAATTTTGAATTTAGTTTTCTCAGCATTTAAGACTACATTTTAAAGTTTTAACTAATAAAAAACACGTGACAGAGTACTGTTTACTTCGTCTTTGATAGTCCTATCACACTCAACTTTAAAAATAAGCGAAGTGTAATCAGCAAAAGGTACAATATCTGATAGATATTTTACAAAAAAAGGACAAGTTATTAGTATAAATTAAAAATATAAAAGAACCAAGAATAGATCCTTATGGCACACTATGGTGAAAACTAGACAATTTAGAATTAGAGAAATTATGTTGGAGAGAAGAGAGATAATATCAATGGGCGTGTAGTTAATTCGGTGCGAGCTATTACCTTTATCACTGCCAACATTGAAAGGAAAATTGGTCCCCATGGGTAGAATGCAAAAATGACCATATTTCTAGCCTATCCGCTGAGTTATAATTCTAAGCGTGTCGGATCGCAGGTCAGTGCAAAACAAAGTTAAACACAGATCTTCCCGAGGACTATAACTGACTGACTATAACGGAGGTAGTCTGTGAAAGCAGGTCTTCAATCAATCAATCAATTCGCCTTTACATGGGCCAAGAGTTGATCCGTTAGAGGAGTTGGAGGCATCGATTTCATTTTCTGAGAAAGAAGAAATAAGGCGAACGGCTTCTGCTAGTAAGTTAATTTGCTAAACTATTTATTTATTACCTTGATCTATTGTAACTGTTATATTAGGGCTTCATTTGTTTCAATTATCAAACAATTGTATGAAATTGTGTTGTATTACTATAATTAATGAAATCTTTTGACGTAATATTTTTTAAGAAAATCGTCAGTATATATAGATTTTATTCAAAAATAAAGTGCAGTTCCTATACAAAACCAATTTTGCGTATTAAATTTATACGCATATTAAGTAATTTTATACGCAGATTAGGGAGGTACTTTAAGAATAAACTAACTTTTTGGTTAGTCTTTTCGGTCTTCTTTACATAACGTTTATTTTTATTCTATGAAACACCATCAGTGGGTATAGAAACAGTTAATATTTATTTTAGCTTTGTAATCTTTGGTATCTGTGTATAATATTATTGTTATATATAACAGATGGTGTACTACATTTATTAGGATTTACATTTATGCCAACTCTTAAACACCAATCAAGAATGTGCTGCAAGTCAATGTTAAAGATAGCGATAGCTGAATTAATGCACTCCGGCTTTGCATGAGTATAAATTTGTAGGTCGTCAGAATACAGATGGTAAGAGGAAAAAAGATTAATAGTGATGAAATTTATGAATAACAAAAACAGAAGTGGTGATGGTAAAGAGTTGGTTTTGGACAATTGCTTCAAGAACTTTTAATAGGTATGGGAGTATAGAAATAAAAATAAATTCATTACGAGTCGTGGGATTGGGGACTTCCGCCATTGAAGGAAACGGGGTTTTATACATATTTTTTTATACGTATTATAACGTTAATTGAAATTACACATATTAATAAAATACTGAATTTGTTTACTCATATTGATGTCTCAATTTTATTTTAGTATCAATTCTTTTATCGCAAATTATATAAAGGCGATAAACATTATATAAGTTTAACATGGCCTAACCTGGAAGAAACATATAAGACAAAAATCTAAACATACATAAACCTGTTTTTTTAGATCTAGAATAACAAACACGGAAATAGTCTGACAGATATATATTTTCTAAATGTAAAACTAGAGTACAAAGAGAGATACGACTGGAAAGGTCTGTAACGACGTGGCCCGTGTAATTGTTGCCATCTTGCGCAACTGCTTTGAGTAATTTAGTGTAACAACTATCCGGCATTACTAATGTTGCTTTTAAGGGTTCTGTTTACAAGGTATTTGGTTTAATTAAAATAGTAATTCCTTGTTGGTTGTTGTAGTTATTCCTATTTTTGTACTTGAAAGCCAAAGAGGTAAAGTTATAGGAGCTAGAAACACAGATAAAAGAAAACATAATTGTAATGGAAGATAATATTCAAGAAAGTAAATAAGCAGTATCTTTTTTTTATAAAACGAGTATAATATAATTTAAATATAATTGTTTTCAAATAAATATTGAAATTTTGAAACAACTGTACTCATAAAATATTTAGCTCAAAACATTTTACATATTCTCACTATTTTTCTCGCATTACAGAGAAAACTAATTATTAAATATTATATAGATTTTTTTTGTAGTATACTAATCTTCCATAATTTAGAAAAATATATTTATATATATTTAATTACCTTCACGCTATATTCCTTGCGGGGTAGCCAGAGACAACGGAGCGCCGAACGCTAAAGTCCCTGCATACCTCTTTCGCCTCGGCTTCAGGCATCAACCTCTTCATACATGCCCTCCGGGTGGTCCTCATGCTTTTTACGTGACCTTCCTTCAGTGTCATAGATACTGTGTTTTCGAAAGTCACTCGAGGACTCCCCCTGCCTCTCTTACTGCTCACTTTTCCTGTATAAATTCTCTTGATTATTCTTTCATCACTCATTTGTTCGACGTGCCCAAACCACTTAAACATGTTCTTCTTCATTCTCACCGTGACATTTTCGCTAGTACCTGCCATTCTATGGTTCTCTTCATTGCGGATTCAGTCAGCTAGACTAACTCCGCATATTCTGCGAAGAGATTGCATCTCCACAGCATTCATCTTTCTTACATTCTTCTGTGTTACCCACGTTTGGCTGCCGTATAACAGCGCCGGTAGAAAAATATAAGAAAAATATTTATTTTATTTTTAAATTTATTTTACTATTTGTAAAGTTACAGAATTGTTTTGTAAGATGCTATGTTATTGTACTATTGACTTTTCAGATATGAACCATTATTTTTGCCTTGAGATACCTGACTATATAGTAAATTATAACTTGTTTTTCAAAAACACTTCTTGAAATATCGAAATGTACGAGAAGCTTTTCTTGAAATATCCTTCTGATGCTACAAATGTAATAAATAGTTTCTGTTCATCCGTCCGTTGTATCCTTTATGTCAGCTTTGTCCACTAGATTGTCTGACAGCTTTTCTATAATATATCTACTCTATGTCTCTAAAGTATAAGTCTTATCTATACATTCAAACAGACATTTCTTTTAATCGTATCGAATCATAAAAAGACTATTTAAAAATAACTAATAAAATATTACGATAATATTACTTTATTATAAAAATAATAAAAAATCTTAAATGGTAATGCATTATAAAAGAATTGTTAAAATGAATAGATCTTGGTGAATGTGAATCATTCGTTTCCCTTATTTCCCTATTAACCTGAAGTTTTCTTTATAAAGTCTTTTTTATAAACTATAAGGTAAGGAAAGCACTGTTTTGCTGTTTTTATTCCATATACGATAGCTATGTTTTAACACACGTAGGAAATATTAAATATCCGTACTGAGTTCTATTTCTAATGATTTAAATATTATGTTGAATATTCAGAATTTTATATTAAGATGAGTTAGTTGATTATTTTTAAACTCTTTATTTTTCATCTTATTAAACGCCTTGTTAGGGCAGCTAGGGTTGTCATTTACGGTCTTTATAGTATGTATTCATGTTTCTTGTGGAATATAAAGACGAGAATATAAAAATAGACGAACAAGATACATAAAAAATTAATATCAAAGTTAAATTAAAAAGCTTAAATTTTATATCCTATTCTAGTTTATTATTAGATAATATGAATAATTTTCAACAAGCCAATATAAAAAGTAACCCAAAATAAAAGTATTTCTCTCTAAATTTCTAATAATTTATTTCATTTTAGATTCTAAAATGTTTGTATTTTAAAATTAAAATAACATTTTGACAACCCTTATAAACCTAAAACAAACAAACGAAGTAAGGTATTCCCAGAGTTAATTCGACTAAGTACGTCGTGAGGGTCAGATATGCCGTGTTTATTTATATGTTTTGTATGAGATGTCACACTATTTATTTTATATAATACATTGAATTGATAAACATATCTTAAGTATATCAGAAATTTTGCTAATAATCTACTTGAGTGTATTTGTATTAATAGAATATATTTGTGATCACGCAGTAGTAATTTGAGTACGGTATAGCAAAATAATATTTAAAAAAAATTTATTTTAGAGATCATAATGAAAAAACGATTTAATTTACGATTCATTAATTTTCAAACCAATGCCAGTGATCACTTGTACGTCAAATGGTACCTCTATTTGACACACAAGAGGAGGACCTACTTTTACCATTCTCAACGAAATAACTAACATACAACATACTCAAAAGTATCATGAAACATACCTATTTATTGTGATAATTTATTTACAAATGCCCTTAAATAATACTTGGAAATTCATAAATTAGTTTTATAATTTAAATATAAAATGAAAATATTAAAAATTTCTAATATTCAAGAAAGAATGATTATTTGTTTAATTTTTTTGTGGAATGAAGGGTTTGTTTTATTACTTACCCATATTAATGATGGCAAATCGAATATTGCTAACAATTTTACTCAAATCATGTTATTTATCCTTAAACTTCCCCCAGTCAACGGGATAACCAGTATAAAATATTAAAATTTCCTTACATCCTTCATTGAAATATATGTTATTTTTCCACATTCTGTGAGGGATGTCTGAAATATTTACATATATATAACGTAAATTATAATAAAATACACTTGATGTATTCTATAAAAATGACGGAGAGTTTTAAAGATCCGTGAAAATATTTTACGACTCTGTTAACGCCATGTTCAATGTGCATATGAATTGTATGAATTTCGACAGTCATAAGGATAAATTTATTGTCACAGTCTGTAATATTTAAATGTACATTGTCTTGGTTACATTTAGTTAACTTTACATATATATAAAGAAACAATGTGTATAAAAAGCTGTAATAGTGTTATATTTTTATCAAATACCTATTTATTACCTAATCGATAAATTTAACCATTGTATCTTCTGTTATTGTTATTAAGACATTAACTTCATGAGCTATTTAAAATATTTAATCTACTGAGATTTCACGTTCTTAACTACTAGAATCACTTGTTTCTATTTTTTATATAGTACTTTTAAATAAATAAAAGATCACCCTTTCTGGAGATATTACATAGTTATATATCTTTATCTAGATGAAAATATCAAATGTTATTATGTTCATGAACAGTATTTAATTAGTTTAATAAAGAGTTTAGATTTATTGCATTAGCATTTCTTTGTGAGATTATTTTCATTACTAGTAATGATTTGTATAGATAGATAGATTATAATATTCAAAGTTCCGATAATAGTATATCAGTTAAAAACAAAAATTCTATTGAGTTAAAAATGCTAATATTTGTATAAGAGAAACAAAGGAAGTACTTAAAGTTTATTTTAATTTTAATATCATTAAATTTATAAATTCAATAATTGATTCCATCCTGCTAGCGGCGTAGAAGCATCCTTTATCCTTTAGTTATACAAAGTGTCCTGGCCATTGAGATATTTTTTTTAAATAAAGAACTACCTGGGAATAAATTAACATGTAGAAAATGTGAAAAAGATGGCTCAGGTGTACCTCATTCCTATTTCATAAAATACATGACAATTTGTACACGAGATTTTTTTTTTGTTCTTACTATTGTGTTTTTTTATTCCGATATTCTAATAAGATAAATTATTGTTCTTATTATTATTGTGCTAATTGTTTTTATCTCTGCTCCCCCCGCCCTGACATAAAAGTGCACAAACAAACATCAAAATATAAATGTAAATTCAATACATCGACACAGGCAAAGCATTT
Source organism: Melinaea menophilus ssp. n. AW-2005 (assembly GCA_918358695.1). Taxonomy (NCBI): domain Eukaryota; kingdom Metazoa; phylum Arthropoda; class Insecta; order Lepidoptera; family Nymphalidae; genus Melinaea; species Melinaea menophilus. The sequence goes on along the minus strand of OU911054.1, from coordinate 7,705,341 downwards.
TTAAATTCTTATTATATGTAACAGATGAAAGTTATACCTTATCAATCATAATAATATTTTTTATAAAGGAATATTAAATTTGGCGTGACTGGATCTTGATTATATCTCATATTAAGAACAAAATAAAGTATTTATTTGTTCTTAATTTGAAATATATAAAAAACTGGAAATGTAAAATTATATGCATTTTAAATGTACTTTAATAAACACGTGAGGAAGAAAAATAAAACCGAATAAATGCCATTCAACAGTTTTTTAGTATGCTTTACTTTTACGGTAACAGAGATATAATTTATATATTAAATTAAAATTAATGAATAATATTTTCTTTTAGACATATTGTTAAATAACAACTGAACTCGTTATCAATTGCGTATACAATTGTGAATTATTGGCTTTTTGCACGCAATTGATATCTTTTAATACTTAATTAAATCTACATTATAAAAATGGATCTATATTAAAACGTATTATTTAATAATTAATATATAATAATAGAAAAATGTGTATTACAAGAGCATAAATTAAAAAAGAATAACTAAAACCTGCGAACTTTCTGACGTCTGAGCTTAATTGATATTTTGATATCTGTTTTATAATTATTGTATATCTGTTTTTCTAAAACTAAACTAATAATAAACCGTAATATATAGTATTATAAACAAATAGTATAATAAACAAACAAAATTATCAGTATTTTACATAGTCTTAATAATAGATATGTCTACAATGTGAACAATATTTCTAATTTAACTTAAAACTACACAATTTTATATTATACAGTTTGTATAAATTTAACAATTGCAATAGTTTTATAAATCCAGTAACTGGATACATCGGATCGAAAGGTACGATCAGTCTTCATACAAGCACCTGTAGCTGTTAGCATGTGTTCCGTTACTGCTATTTAAGAGTATTGCTAGCAATAAAATTGCACTGGAATTTATTTATGATTCATGTTATGTTTTATTAATACCTATGAAAGATAAATATTTTGTTTGGAATTCAATTTCAGACATGATGTTTTTTTAAATATGATATTTGAGTTGGAAAGGGGATTTTATTTTGAAATATTTTGCTAGATCTTAAAAAGATATGTTGAGATTAACATATTAGAGACTGTTACCAAGTTGGTTACTGCAATGAAAACAGGCAAATAAAAACATTCAGAGGGTTATCTAGCGAACAGTTTATACGAAAACAAAAATAATGTTGGATTAAGGCAATTTAGAAAATTTTAAATGTTTTGGCAGTTTTACCAATAGTAATAATAAAGTATAAATCTGTTATATTTTTGTTACTAACTAGAAGATAAAGTTAAACTTGAACTCTATTAATTGATTTATCCTTACCACATATACTGTTGACCCAACATAGTCTTAGCTACTGATATTAATCGTTGAGATTTTTATTTTTATAATTCTATGAGCAGCATAATTTTCTTCAGATTTTATAATCTGGCCAGGGATATCTGCTAATGCTATGACATTATCATTGCAGAGTTATTCTGATGTAGTCTTATTTGATACTTCGCATTAATTATTGTTTAGTGTGTGTAGTAAATAAAAACTAAGCCGCGTGAATACGTGAGAAAACTAGTTGAGAGCTAGGCGCTTCGATCCTGACTGATTCTCCGTAGGACCTCACAGGAGAACCGTAGCGTGAGGAGAGACTGGCGACACAATAGACAGCTAGCCGGTCGACAGATGTGCGCCCGCGTCCAGCGAACACAATAAACGGCCAGCCACCTAAAAACTATTTAAATATACAAAGAAATGAACTAAAATGTAATCCTGTAATAAATGTTAAAGCAATGCCACAATTGTATTTCTTTATAAGCCTTTAGAAGCCTTAAGAACGTAATTATCAGGTTGATATTTTGTTAAAGAAACTTTTATCACATAACGACATTTCTTTAGAATTGACTTTGTATTATATCTCATCAAATTACGAAAGATATTTTTTACAATATGGAGCCTATGACTTCCCCATATTTAAAAGAGTATTGTTTTTAATATCCAACTATTAACAACATCCATCTGGTAACAATCACTTGAGAACTGCCTCTAATTTAGGACTCGCCTCTAATTCCCAACTGGCTGTGACTGTAACTCATATAGCTTTATAAAGTCGTTTACTGCGTATGCAATTAAGTTATTGATTGCTCTTTAAACTGTCAAACAAACATACATTAAAATCATTTAATCAAATACATATAACATGATATTTGTTATATGTATATGGTAGGCAGGATTAAAAGGAAAATTAATTAGATTTTAGTTTACTTATTCATAAGAATTAAATCAGGTTTAATTTTTTTTTTAATTTTTTATAAAATCTGCTACCCATTTTATAATTAAACATGAAAAAAGATTACCTTAGAACATTTATAGCGTACTTCAAAATAATTAAGTTCAAGATAGCTTAATCATAATTATAAATTCTTGTTTGTTCAAATGCGATATTTATAATATCTATTTGGTAATTGTTAAATATTATAATCATAACATTCAAAGTTTCCAATTGTAAAAGTTTCAAGTAGCTATTAACGTGAAGTTTGAAGAATTATTTAAATTCAAGCATTAAAACTCTTAGAGCTGCCTCGGGTCTAAACAGTTGTTATTGAGAGTTCAGTATTTCTTGAATTGACGTTTATTTATAGGTATCCAGTTTAGAATTTCAATTCAAAATAATATAATATTATAATTTAAAAATATGTTCCCAAAATTCTTATAGATTAGTTTATTTTCCAAATATCGAAAAGAAATTTGGCCAAACTTTTAATGAAATGCAGTCTCTTAATTTAACAACCAATACTGTAATTATACTTTTTCTAAGCTCTTTTACGGTAAAGTAACTATAACAACCACAACAACAACAATATATTTTGTGTTAGTAAGTGTAAAGCGTATTATTTCTGAGTAAGGTACTCGTACTTTATGTATATACATAAACCACTTTTTATTTCAGAATTTTTTATTAAATGCAATTTAGTTAATTTAAGCCTAATTAAGCAAAATATATGCACGGTAGTTCGGACAATGTAAATAGTATTGTTTACGTCAAATGTGTATCGTTAACGCCAAATGATTTTTATTTGTTATATAAAGCCCACAATTCGGTAAGAGTAATAAAAATCTATTTTGATATAGTTTTCTTTTGAAAGTTAATTTAACAAATAATATTCCAAAGCAGTGTCTACTTAAAATTCTGTTTTACAATGTCCCTTAATTTTAATTTCTTCTAATATATTAATTATTATTTTATAGAATCAATGCCAAAAATTCATCAAAACATTTTCACTATCCCATAGCATGTACCAGTTTTTGTTATTCATCTATTCAAATGTCAGTATGATAAAATTACAAGCAATATCTCTTTTTGCAATATATTTTTGTAGGGTTTCTATTCAACTGCGTTTTTTAACATTGTTTGTTGTGACTTCATTTAAATTAATATATATATATATATATATATATATTTTTTTTTTTTTGAACAATACTTGTTCAAGGTTTTATTTATTTGTGGGTCCTCTTATTTTTAGGTCAGTTTTTGTTTTATTATTATCAAGATATCTGCAAAGTGAATAATCAAGTATTTTATGTTATTATATTACATTTAGAAATGAAAGAGGTAGAACCGTAACTAATTTATCAACAATATACTTTCATGTGATGTAATTGTTAGCATCCTAATGCAATGTGTCGTCCGAAAGCAATCCGCTACAGCGGTCTATCATTCACTACCCACTGAGCTACTATTGTTATGAAAAATCTCAGAAACGCACGACGTCTTCACAGACGAAATTCAACCTTATATCTAAAATGATATAATAAAATATCGTTTACATTTCTATAATTTCATCTTTTATTAAAATATTGCAGGATGATATTACATGATATAATTACTATTAAATTACTACAATTCATTAATTATTTACTGTTTAATTCATTTCAATAATGTATTTTGTTTTGTGAGATGCACTTACAAAAACTTATCATATTTTTAGAGTTGTTATTATATTTAAAAGTATAAATCTATAAGTTAGTCTTTTTGTCTGCTTGAATTTTTTCGTTTGTATTAAAGTTACTAGACTTTGTATTTAAAATTGCAATTTTCTTTTTTTATTGAGAACCCGTAAAGCGAGAAAGGTATAATATATCATATTATTATCATTACAAAGTGCCTGCTATTTGATAATATTTAAAATATTACATACATTTTTATTAAATTAATTGGAATGATATTAACTAACAAGAAATGACCAAGTGAGAATACTTTAAGTAAACATCTTTTTACAACCTGTATTCCTTCATAAAAGATCAATGCATTTCTATGTTCCTCAAAATTTCAGAGATTAATATACTCCATTTATATAATATAAATATTACATATCTTTTGAATACATGAGAAAAGTAAACCAGTAATAGAGATTGATCTATATGTAGTTATTATCATATTACCTATATATTTTTTTTATATTACAAATTATAATACGTACACACTCGTTCGTTAAATATCAATATAGTATTTAGCCAATAACGTAATTTCATGTCAGCAGGGTATGTTATGTCTAATTAGAGCATTGAACCACTTACAGAATATGATAGGAAATATACAACTACAATACCTTGGACAAAAAAAAATGGCCGATTTTTATTTAAGTTATCGAGAAACTACATAATACCCCTGTTTTAATTATATTGCTTATTGTAAAATATCTAAAATAGGCAATAAAAATTAGCTAAGTACTTTATAAAACAGAGGACTAACAGAGATAATTTTGATTTTGTTATATTTATGATACCTACAAAGCAAACTTTTGTTTGTTATATATTTAACATATGTAGGAGGATAATATCAACATTTATGGTTACCCTATAGTGTCTACACGAACCTGTAATTTAATTTCAGCGTCGAAATGAATATGTTCCATGATATTAAGTTTGACACTTTTTGAAGAACTTCAGATCATTCATTTATTTTTGTTTTATATGTAAATTTTATTAAGTTTTTCTTGTTAGTTTGTTATTGCTCTTTAAAATATGTAACATTATGGTTTCTTAAAAATATTTTAACGAGTGAATTTCAAAAGATATATAAGGTGATATTATTTATTTATATCTTTTCTTTTTGAATTCATTCCAGTGGTCACTTGTGTATATCAAATGGAAGTGACAGGAGGGCCTATTATGATAACGTAAGTATCGGAATAGGCCCTTCGTAAAGACACTCTTCAACTTAAAATAAGGCTACGAGAGTTCCAAATGCGCTCTAGCCTGAGAAAACTACACAACAAACACAGATGTTTTCAGTTTTTCACAAACGAACAACAACAACAACAACAAACAATATATTTAGTGAGCAATTTACGAAGAACTAGAACCATCGCAATCAATTCGATAAGCCGAACTAATGATAGTTAATAAGAAAAAGAAAATCCGTGACTAGGCTAGGAGTGAAAATATAGTGTTTTCTATTGTCAACAGAGTTGTAAAATTATATTGTGTAACTTTTGTAATTGTATAATTCCTATTCTCAATTCATTTTAACAGTTTGTTAAGTTTAATGAACTGTAAACCCAAATAAAACTAAAAACAAAAGCAAGAGAATAAAATTATGTTACTTTATAACGAAAACATTCAAATGAAAGAGGTCATTAATATTTACAATATAGTATTTAGCCAATTTACTATAAGGCCTCAGTATTTAAATATCATCATACTATAAGGAAGAATATTCAACGAATAAAAATAAGCAAAGGTTTCTTACTTTCTATTCTTGATCATAAAATATTACCACAAGAGTTTCTTAAAAAAAAAACTAAAATCTCTAAAAGTACTACCTTAGAACATTCACTATTCAATTTCTAGGTGTCGATACTCATTTATTTTGTTAACGACTACATCTTAAATGTTTGTTTAGATAATATCATGACAAATTTATATATATAATATACAAGAAACTAACTTTTTCCATTTGGAATTTATTTTGACATCAACATATATGATAATTACAACTACATTTATGTTGTTATGCAATGGAAAGCTTTTTGTGTACTGGTCTTCAAGTTGCTGTCTGTTTTCATGATTAAGTAGTATTTAATTACAATACATAGCCTTAAATATCAGACACGGAACCGGACTTAGCTAGTAACCATTAAAAAAAATAAAAATAGTAATATGTGGACTGCAGGATGAGTTGTTATTGAGTGTATCAAATCCTAGAAAATTATTTAATAATTGTAATATTATGAATAAGTCTTATGTGCTAATAAAGTTTTAATAATTTATATATTGTCCTTTGTCAAATTAATTTTTACAATAGACGCAACAACATTTTATTAATTTTTTATAATAAATTAACGTAATAAAACCGAAATACAAATCTAACATCTACTTCGTTGAACCGTCGCATTAAAGAAGCAAAGTTTAAATTAACAAGTTTTATGCCATTCTAATTTAAACTTAAATTTTTAAATAAAACGAAGCAATGCTAAGTTCTTGAATATATTTTTTACTTAATTGGAATTGGATGGACAGACGAGTTAATATTTTAAGCGAATCTATATTAACTACTATTTATTCTAGACTATTCAATTTATTCTTTTATTTAATTAATATATATAATTTTATGTGTTGAATAGCAAATTTATTTTAAAAAATGTGATTTTATTGCATTATTGACTTTCGAGATATAAATCTATATTTTTGCCTTTAGCCAGCCTTGTCAATTTATTGCAAATTTTAAACTTGAAATATCGAAATGTAAAGAATTTAAGTTAAAAATATGCTCCTGACGCTACAAATGTAATAAATTGTTTATTTACATCTGTTCGTTAATTTTTAAGAATAATCGTTATAAAAATATTACGATAAGATAAATTTATTACATACAGTGTTATCGTGATGTGTTTTCTTTAAATTTAATAGCTGTAATATTAAACTTTTGTACTATACTCTGGTTTAATATATTTGTAGGTCCCAGTAAAGGTTTATTTGAATAAAATATCAAAAATATCTTACAATTTTGCAATTTCAATTCACTTATATAAACTCCGACAGTTGGAAAACTGTATCGCAGAGCTTACGATCTTAAAGGTCATATGTCTTGCTTATACAAACCCAGTATAGCAACATTATTCAGTAAGTCTTGCACAGAAAAATAGTCTTTATATTATACCACGGGTAAGGAGTAAAGTCCTATACATAAATATATTTGTGGCTTTGCGTATTAGTCTTCTGATTTTAGGCGTTATCCAAACGTTAAGTTGGTAAGTGTTTTGTTAGCTTATTTCTGTGAAATATTATTTATTTTATATAATTTACAAGCAACAGTTGATAGTTTTTGTCTTAAAAATTTAAGTATAATGTAAATTTAAACTGTCGTTTAGCACTCCGATGACAAAGACATATACCAAAGATTAATACAAAAAATGTATAAAAAGATCACACGTCATGAAACTTTATGGTGGCTAAAGTTCTGTTACCATTTCATAACCGAAAATATGCTCTGTACAGAATTCTACGAAAATTATACCCCTATATGTATTTTTTATATTATTTTTTCACTGTCTCATATTTCTCTCTAATTTTTCTATCATTTTTCCATCTTATTGAACGCCTCGTTCTTCATATTATGTATTCATGTTACTTGTGATTTATTATAAACATTAGCCAAGAATATAATAGTATGCAAAAATATAAATTAAAATTTGAATGCCAAACCTAAATAAAAAACAACAGTGTCATATCATGTCCTAGTTTGTTATTCAATAATATGTATGTTTACCAATAAGCCAATATTATAAGAAGCCCAAATCAAAATTATTTCTCCTTATATTTATAATAAATTCTTTCGTTTTTATAGTTAAATATGAAAATTTTCTTATTTGACTATAAAAAAGCACATAATTGCAAATAACATTTTGACAAATGGTTATAAGTTAATAAAACTTGTTTCTTTACTTATGACAACCCTAAAATACAAATACCAGGAAAAATGGAGAAAGGAAGGCCAAGAGTTAATTCGGCTAAGTACGTCGATAAGGTCAAATATGCCGTGTTAACATATATGTTTATGTATGAGATGTCACACTATTTTATTTTATCTAATATATTGTATAGACAAACATATATTTGAAGCATAATATATGAGGAAATATGGACAATAGTGGACTTGAGTATATTTGGCACTAACAGAATATGTTTGGGATCACGCAATAGCTAATTTACTATTGCGCCACTATAGCACAATCAATTTGGCAAATTTTTATTTTTGGTTTCATAATGAATAAAGCTAAATATAAAAACATTTCTTTTCTCTTTGAATGAATACCAGTGATCACTAATGTACGTGAAAAGGAAGTGTTAGGCGGATATATTTTGATACCATATTTATCAAAATAGACCCTTCTGTTGTTACTCTCCAACTTAAAATAAAGGCTATGAGGATTCCAAATGTGGCCTGGTCTGAGAAGAACCATACGATATATTCAGTCGTGTATTTTTCTATTGTAATGACTGTTACGTAAACGCAAATAATAAGATACTTGGAAATGTATAAAATACTTTTATCATTTAATAATGATTAGATACTTTTATAAAGAATATAAAAAATTGCGAAATTTGCAAGAAAAATTTATGATGATGATCAAGAATAAAATTTTGTGGAACAAGTAACTTGGCTCATACCTCCCCATTAATGATGACAAATCGGATAATACTAACAGTGCTACACAACTCGATATAAATTATAATATTAATCATAACGGGATAACCAGTATAATATATTGAAATCCTCTTACAGCCTACGTTGAAATACATCTCACTTTTTTCATTCTGTGAGATATACATAAAATATATACATGTATATAAAACAATTCCAGATAAACTTATATTACATAAAAATGAAGGAGTGTTCGTGATACGTCAAAATATTTTACGACCCTGTTAACGTCATGTTCAACATGCATATGAATATTATGAAAGCCATAAGGACACATTTAATGTCAGTCTGCAATATGTTAATGTATTTTTATGTAGATGTTCGATATATGTAGTTCAGGTGCAGTACCTGTTAATTAAAAAAAATGCGTTGTAATGTATGGTAATTGTGTAAATGAATCCAAAAATTATAATTATTATTGTTAAGGAAACAAGTATAGTAAGTAGACGCATTTTATTTAGTATCTTCTGTTATTGATATCAAAACATCAACTCCATGCTGAAGTATTTAAATTATTTCTACATTTAAATTATTTCATTCCCTTCTGTAAATTTTAAGGTATAATACAGTCTGCTAAATCGAGATCAAAATATTTAATTTGATGAATGTTTAAAATATATACTGTACGTAAATTTTTTTAATAACTAAAAAACTAATCACGTTTACTTTTATTGCGCTAGTATTTATTGTTTGACAAATTCTTGTTACTATTTTATTGAATAGATACACGGATGATAATATTTAAAGATACGATAATTTTATATCTGAAAAAAAACTACAACAAATCAATAAAGTTAATAATGTTACTTATAATGTAACTAAGTAGATATGGTAAGAATAGAATAGTAATTTTCGACCACTAATTTATCAAGAACACTTAAAGTTTATTTTTTTAATGTACATTGTATACTCAATATTTTATTCTCAACTGCCAGAGTCAATAAGAATTACATTTACATCCAATAAGAATTTAAGAAATCCTTTATAGTTATACAAAATGTCCTGACGATTAAAAGAGTAATAGCCAGAAGACTATGTAGATATAAAAGTTATTTCATACCAACATAATAATATTATTCTAGTGGTATATAATTTTTTTTAGCTTTAATGGATTTTTATTATCTAACGAACGAACGAACGAACGAACGAACATGTACGCACATAAAATAAAACAAAATAAGTGACACTCCATAGCTTTTTAACGGTGACGATGACTATCGCAATTTTATTGCGTGTTGAATATAAAATTACAAAGCAGATAAACGCCTCTTAAAAATGATGAACTAGTTTTTAATAAGAGTTACTTTTACAGTAATAGATATTTCATCGATTAACAAATTAAATAATAACATATGCTTTTAGGTATTTCATTAAATAACAACTAAACTCTAAATAATATGCAATTATGAATAGTTTTATACTTTAACTATAATTAGTCTAAAGCCAATTATAAGTTTGGTCTACATTGATAATTATTATTAAAGAATATCTATATTTATTAATTGAAGAATGTGTATTATAAAAACAAATAATGAAATATCAAAAAAATAACTCCAAGTTGCAGCGTTTGTTTCCAACTCAATTCTAGTTTCTGTTTGAGGCTGCAATTTTAATTTAAACCAAATTTAATTGAGAACATATTAATATATATATATTGAGATTTATTTTATAATTATTATATGTTTGTTCGTTCTAAATACCATACACTTATATAATAGTAGTACAGTTTTTTTACATATAATTTTTTCAATTATAAAAATGTCTACAATGTGTATATTACTAACATTTGTAATCAATCTTAAAATTATCCAACTCAATATTATAAACTTTTTATTAATTCAACAATCGCAATAGATTTACAAATCAAGTTACTGGATATGTCGGAACCGAAGGCAAGATAAATCTTCATACTAGCAGATGTAGCTGTTGGCAGCGCGATCCGCTACTACTATTTAAGAGTATTGGCCTGCAATAAAATTGCACTGGAATTGATTTATGTTTCGTGTTATATTTTATTAATAACTTCACAATATTCTCCTTAAATATGTGATGTCCTCTCGTTTAAAACTCACCTCTAATTTTCAATCTGTGACCCAAATGGCTTTATAAAATCGTTTACAGCACATGCAAATAAATTATTGATAGATCAACCAACTGTTAAAGATAAATACATTTAAAAATCATCTGCGTATGTTTAAGCATAAGGAACGGTGGTATCATTAATAACAGCATGGTCTTAATTTTTTTTAGTATGTAATATATGACATTTTTTATATGTATGTGGCAGGTAGGATTTGACGGATATTAAATTAGATTTAATTTTACTTATTTTTAAGTACTATAACAGGATTTATAATTATTATTTCTTTATACAAAAGCTATCTACTTTTCAATTTTTTTATTTATCATAAAGATTTTTTTCTACTTCTAAAATATATAATGGCAACATTTTTAAAATAAGCTTGATTTGAATTTTGCAATACGAAAATCAATGCCCACGAACCTATTTATATTATTCGATACTTCGGAACATGAAATGGTTCGAATTTGTGACCAAACATTTGTAATAGAGATTTGATTGAGATTGAAACATGACCGATAGTTATGTGTATGAACTGTTTCATCAAGTTTCCTTTTAATGTCATTTTTTGATCTCAGTATAGGGTTTGATAAAAGTCTATCAAACATATGTCCAAGACGTTTTCTACTGTTTCGTTTATATCTTTTGCAATGTATATTCTATAAAATTAATATATAGTCGTAGTTTTAATTGTTCCTATTTTCCTGTTATTAATTCATTTTATTAAGTTTATTAGAAAATATAGATCATTTTGCTTCAAAATAGTAGAAGTTATTCAATATTTAATTATTGTTTTAGGTCCTTTTACCGTTACTTCCGTTTAAGTTCCATCGTTTACTAGAGCCTATTAAAACTTTTCCGCTGGAGTGCTCTTTAATTACATTTACTTAAATAATTGGCGTACTGGAGCCGTCTCAATATTAGTTTGTTTACTTTTCTTGTTTACTATATTTGGATTACAACTACTAATTATCTGCAAATTCTACGACAAAGTAAATTTTACTGCTTTATATATGATTTAAGGTTTTTTCTCAATATTTATAAAGTTTTAAATAGCTTTTTCGGAACAAAATGAGTTATTTTTACTTTTATCAATCTCGAATAGATTATTAAAAATAGTAGAAGTAAGTTTAATTTTTTATTTTTCTGCAAAAAATTTTATAAGAAGGCTTAATTTTTTTTTACTATATATCTTTTATAATTATAAAGTAAGAATAAAAATATAGCTTTTAAACACTGAACACAAAAATAATCGTTTGAAAAATATTTGTATGTATACAATAACAGTCATTGTTACACAACCAAATTTATTTATTACCATCTCTTTTTATAATATTGAAATAAAAGTATGCATAAATTTCTATGTAACGGTTCCTTGGAGCATACACATAAGTAAGACGTATGAGCTTTGAAATCATAAACTCTGCGATGCAGTTTTCGAACTTTTAGAATTTATAAAGGTGAATTGATATTATAAAATATTTTTAATATTACATCTTTTATAATTTTTTGTCGTATGGAAGATAATATATAAATAGAATATAAAAATATTTCATAAAAAATATTTAATTAAAAGTCGGGTATGATATTACAATAATTATTTAATGTAAATTTATATCTAAATGAAATTATTGAGTAAGTTAGCTTTACTCGATTTTGATAGCACATCCATAGCGTACTTTAAAATCATTTAGTTCAATATAAATTAATTTACAATGCTGGTTTGTGGGAATGCGATATTTTTAGCTATTTAGTAGTTGTTAAATAATAATATCATAAATTTCAGCACTTACTAAGAGTTTCAAATTATAAAAGTTTCAAGTGCTCTTAAGATGAAATTTGATTTATTCAAATTCAAGCATTAAAACTCTGAGCACTGCCTCGAGTCAAAACAGTTGTTGTTGAGAGTTCATTATTTCTTAAATTGTCATTTATCTACAGTTATTCTGTTTAGAGATCCTATTAAAAAAAAAGTAATATATGCTCCAAATTCTTATAGATTGTTGTATTTATTACTTATTGTTGTATTTATTACCGTGAAATGAAATTTGATAAAGGTTTGAACGAAAATGAAAACGAAATGCAACGTTTCTTAATTAAACAAAGAATTATATGCTGTAATAGTTTTTCTTAGTTTAATTTAAAGTAAAGTTCAATTATAACATGTAAGCGAACGTAAATAACTTGTCACTAAGTATTGATGGTTAAGCTTGTGGTACAATATTAGGTCGTCCGTACACAATTTTTCGCATTTTATTTTTTTATGAACATCTCTCGGTCCAAGAACATGATACACAGTAAGATTAAAAGATTAAACCCAACGGCTTACTTGGATGCTTTCAATACCTGTAATTAATTATTGTACATATGTTACAACGGCCATGGGCCGTAATAAATCTATTAAACACTTTTATTAAGCAATTTGTATTATTTTTAGTTTAGAAGAAAAGAGTCAAAGAAAACACTACTCCTTGTATTTTTGAAGAAAATATTTATTTGAAATTTAGAGGAATAATTGCAACGCTTTAAAAATAAGGAACAAAAGAAGGTAAAAATTAATACTATTTAAGGAGTGTACGAATAGGTTCTGTTCTAAGTATATTTTACGTTAACAAAATTAAATTTCATGATGTTAAATGCTTACAATTGTATATGAAATCGTAAGATCTATATGTATTTAAAAAATATAATATTTAAAGCTTTTATATATTTCTTAAGAATCCTTGTTAATTTTGGAAGAATACTATAAATATTAAAGCTGTAATAATAAAATATTTAGTCAAAAATATGATTGTTGATCTTTTAGGTAGTTTACTACAAAAACGTATTCATTATGATATTTGTATTATGTTATTATAATTAGATAGCTGTGTTTTATTGTCAAGTTTCCTGCCTGAACCTTTAAATATCTCTACGAAAGTTTGAGTTAATAAAATAATATAACCACCATAAGCGAAAAATAAAAATTCGAGAAAGTAGTAAAATATGCGTTTCTTGAATATTAACCATAAAAATCAGAATATCCATCTTTTTAAAAACGATTTTTGAATATGGATATAAAGAACGAAAATAAAAATGGTAAATTGTTCTCAGTAATTATTTCCTTGGACTTGTTAATTTATTCAAAGAATTTTTTAAATAAGTATATGTACATCAATGATATGTCGTATATTTCCAACATACATTGTTATGCGGATGACAGCATTGGGGATACGGTATATTCCGGCCATGCAGGACTCTCTCGGGAAAACGTCGACACAAGTTTGCGCGTTTACTACAAAAAAAATTCCTTTGTCGTTTCTCCGCTCTTCGAGAGCACTCCTCTCAAATACTCGACCAGTGTTAGAATACTGGGTCTCGAAATTTCGGGCGACTGTCGATTTCGTGGTAATCTGGAGAGCAAGGCCAAGTTGATCTCAATGAAATTGGTAGAGATTAATAGAGCGAGGCAGTATTTCAACCTTGACCAAAAAGTTGCGCTCTAGAAGACGCAAATCCAGCCACACATGAAGTATTGTTCTCATCTCCGGCCGGATTTGCTTTACTACCAGCTACTAGCTACTACTACTAGCTTCTATCTTTTGACCGCGAACAACGGAGATCAGTTTGGATTATTGTAGACCCGGTGCTCTAAGAACGGCTGAATTTCTCTCCTCTCTCTCTCTGAATCTCTTGAACTTTCTTCGGCGGTATTTCTGGATCGATGCGACATGGGTGTCTTCAAGAAAGGCGTGTACTCCCACCTCCAGGGTTGGCAACGCTCTTGCGATTCCCTGTATATTGCAAGAGTTTGTGGGTGGTAGTGCACACCTGGCTTCGGTAACCCGCACTCTCGATTGTCCTCGTCTACCATAAAAAAAGGGAAACCATTTAAAAATATAACGATATAATAGTATCATGTTTACGAAAATCCAAAATGAAAAAAAAAAACCATATATACCGGACATTGTCCAATAAGTCAATATAACTAATCAAGATTAGTTTTTGTGATGATAGAGTAGAATTTATCTGCATAGTCAACGAGTGTTGATCCGAATGCATAAATATTTTTTCTGCCGATAAACTGAACGAAGTTAGCACGTTGCTTTTTAAAGTAGATAACCCTCTGCAGTTTCTAGTTGAATAACCTGTTTTTCCATAGATTGTTCAACCAATGACATTTTTAAAAAGTAAATACGGATTTAAAAAATATTTTTATACCTATATTATTTTATAAAGAGTATTATTGTTTATCAGGTTTTTGTCTGTGATATGTTTGCTATAATTATAGCTTGATATTTTTTAGGATTTAGATTAAGATTTAGATTAAGTTTCAGAATTGAGGTTTAAGTTTTAGAAACTGTAAGCATTTAATTTTTAAGAGTCAAGAAACAGTTTTAGAATTAACTATTAAGAATTATATTTTTGTTAAACGAAATCGAGATATTCTATTGACTAAAAACATCTAACATAACTTGCGCAGGCACGTATTTGGTACAAATTTGTGTAGATTTTAGAAAACAAACATTTCCGTTTTAGCCAGTCATTGAACATCGACGGCGTAACGTGATGGAAACAACGTGTGAACGATAGTCTGGACAGTGTAAATAGGAGTAACTGACTTACTAAATAGCATGAACTGTGTTTTGTTAAAGCCTAATGTATTTTTAACAAAATAAAATAAAAAAATAATATAATAGAAATAGTAATAAAAATCGATTTCGATAAAGTTTTATACTTTAACGTAAGTTTGACAAATAACATATCAAAGCAGTATCTAATTAAAATTCTATTTTACAAAATGTTATCTAATATATGAGTTATTATTTTCGAGACTCAATACCAAAACATTTTCTCTTTACCATATCATGTACCATTTTTGGTGTTCATTCATAGGGCGGCACGATAAAAATACGAGCGATATCTCTGTTTGCAATATGTTTTTTTCGAGTTTCTATACAACAGTGCTTTTAAATGTCGATGTGTTATTTGAAAAAGTGACTTTATTGAATGAATACATGTTATATTTAAATTATGATTACCTTTTGTTAAGGCTTTATATGAAAATGACATTGTTGACAAATTAACCATCCGTACTGACTAGTTTTTGTAACCTTTTATAAGGCTATTCATTTACATATGACTTTGGGCAATAAAAATTTATATGTAATAATCATATTTATATCTTTGAAATACGTTAAAAAATATTAAGTTATCAATAAAATGTAAAAAAAAAGTATTACATTAAAAGAGTATCAAAAATCTGAGCCTGAAAAAATGAGTCTTTTCTAATAGAAGATTTACTAACTACTTTGTGTGCAGTCACAAGTTGACCAAATAAGAGAGTTTAATTGATTTTAGATATTTTATTACAATTTTTCAACTATAAAAATGAAAATATATGTCTTTCATCTATGTATATGAATTTGAAAGGGAAATAAAACTTTTTATATGACTAAATCCTGTCTTAAATTTTTAGTTGACGCCCTTGTTTAAAATGATCGCTTTGGACATTTTTCAATAAATACTTTCCTTATGTAACATATTTATTATATGACTTACAAGACAAGATATAACATTAAATAAAAAGGTTAAGATCAATTCATTTAACTCCGTTAAATTGAATAATTTCAAGTTCTTTTTAAAATAATATTTATCTAAGACTTACAATTTTACAACACTCGTTCAAGAATTTTTTTAGCGTCCCTTTATTTTTAGGTCAGCTTATGTTTTACCCTTTTCAAGATGACGGCAAGCTGATTAAAACTCATATTCTAAAGTGTTCTTCGATTAAATTGTCTTACGCAAATAATTCTAAAATCATTTTAAATTGTTTTCTTTTGGTTTACTGTTGAGATCTTTTTTTATAAAAATAAGCAAAAATAAAAAAGTTAAGTTAATTTTAATACCGAGACTATATTTTTATTTTTATATTTATTTAAAATTTAAATTATTTAAGGCTAAAAATGTTTATAAAGAAATTTAAAAACACATACTATCAAAACCTTTATATATGAAATGAAAGAGATAGAACCGTGACTAATTTATTAATAGAGTACTTTCATGTGATATAATTGTTAGCATCCTAATGCAATGTGTCGTCCGAAAGCAATTTGCCTCGCCAAAAGCGGTATATCTTTCACTACCCACTGAGCTATTATTGTAACGAAAAATGTCAGACATGCACAATGTGATCAGATGAAATACAACCTTATTACTATTTAGTATTGTTAAAATTTTCGTAACTTCATATGGTGATAAGATGTTATAGGGTTTGTTTTAAAGGAAATTAAACTGAAATAAGGCATGAAGATATTACATAATACAGTTACATTTAAACCACTATTTATACACTATATATTTATTATTTACAGTTCAGTAATAATAAATAATTTTATTTTGTAAGATACGTTTACTAAAACTGTTAATCATATTGTTTATGTTTGTATATTTTAAACTATAATATAGCCAAAACAGATTTGATTTCTTTTCATAAGAAAAAAAAATTGTTTTTGTTTGCTTCTGTTGTTTCCTTGTACGACAGTTATTATAGTTTGCATTTGAAACTGCAAAATTGTTTGTTATTAAGAGCCCCATATGTCGAGGAACTTATAATTTATCATATTTTCATTTTTACAATCAGTATTAAATAATGCTTTGTTATTAATATTTAAATTGTTACATACATTTTTATTATACATTAATTGGAATAATATTAACTAACCAGAAATGACCAAGTGAAGTTAGCTATCTTAATGTTAAGTAATGGCTATCTTGTTTCAAATCAATTTTCCTTTATAGAAGATCAACGTATTTTATATTCCGAAAAATAACTGAAAGTGATCCACTTCATTTTTTTAATGACAATTATTTTTCAATCCTACGTTTAAATATTATATTATGTAATTGACGAGGACGAATGCTGAGCGCAGCGAAGCGTTTGTCAGAAGGACTACGTTCCCAGTAGATAGGCCCATTCTGCTATTTTTCCGTACGTATGTATTCCAGTGCGTTTGTTCCGGCGTAGCCAGCGTATTTTTCATCCTATCGTCACGAAAATTGGCAGGCGTGTTCTTTGAATTATTTATTTATTTATGTCCAGCCGTTGTTTTGCTTGTGCGAAAAATTTCAAAATGGCGAATCCGTACCACAAAAACGAACTTTGCGGCAGATAGCGGGCTGAAATTTCGCCTAAGTATTCATTGCCGAAATCTACGGTATTTTTTGTTATTACAAAATCCAAAATGGCGGTCATATCGAATTAACAAAAATTTTTAGTTTAATTTGTAAAGTTGTTATTTGGTGGAGCCAAATTTCGTTCGGTAGTTATGTATGTACATACACACATTGGTATACTTATTCCTTTTTGGAAAAGGCACTTAAAAAGCACAGTGTAGGTAGGTACCTACCATAATTCATTTTCTCTTGCCAGCAGGCAACATAAATTTCGGGTTTGTTACATAGAAGTGATGATTTGTGACGGGTGTTTTAAAGACATGAGTCGGCAACAATGTTCGTTATTCACCGGCGGCGGAGGTTTTTTTTTTTTTAGACATTTGTCCATGCCTTTAGCGGCAAAACGGGCATTTAAAATTGGTTTTTATTGTCATATTCGGTTTCGGCGATCCCAAAAACCTAAGAATAATGGGGTCTCCCCTCTGGTTCATGATGTTTTTTTTTTTGTGTGCCTGTGTAAGTTCCCAACATTATCTCATACGACGACTAGGTTTTATTTTAATATAATAAAAACATTACACTTTAGATTACACATATATAAATAAAATAATATAAATGCTTGTCATTACGCTTCGCTCCTTAATAAAGCAAGTAACGTTATGTTGGTATTGAGATGAATAATTTGATTATTTTTTTTCTCTTATTTTCTATTTCATTAAACGCCTCGTTAGGGTAGCTAGGGTTGTAATTTACTGTCTTCATATTACTTACATGTTTCTTGTGAAATATTATAGACGAGAATATAAAAATATACGAACAAGATATATTAAACAATTGAATATCAAACTTAAAAAAGCAACAATTTCATATCACATCCTAATTTGTTATTAGATATATTGCACAAATAAGCCAATATTGAAAGTAGTTCAGATCAGATGTATTTCTACATTGTTTCAATTCTTTAATTTTCATTTTTAAAATAAATGAGAACAAACAAATGCAAATAACATATTAACAAATGGTAATAACTTAATAAAACTGCTACTTAAATTTCTTTATTTTTGACAATTATAATAAGCCAATAAAAATTATAATAAGCCAGGTAAAATTAAGGAAGGAAAGCTCAGAGTTTATTCGGCTAAGTAGTACGCGATAAGGTCAAATACGCCCCGGTATGAAAAAACTACATCATAAACTCAGCCGGGAATTTCTTTGTTGTAATCACTGTTTTACAAACGTTATAACAATTATCTTTGGAATTTATAGAATACTTTTATAATTTTACTTTGAAAAAGATGAAGAACATTAACAACATTTACCAGGAAATAGTAATGATGATGATGATCAAAAAAATATTTTTTTTGGAACAATGAATTTTACGATTACTGATGATGATGATGACTCCCCTATTAATGATGATAAATGGGATAATGATAATAACGCTAATCAATTCCATTGATACCATATTATTTATCCTAAAACTTTCTCCAATCATAACAGGATAACCAGTATGAAATATTGAAATCCCCTCATATCCTTTATTGAAATACATCTGATTTTTCTACTTTTTGTGAGGGATACATAAAATATCTACGAACACCATAACGTAAATCCGGATACATTTGATGTATTCCATAAAAATGAAGGAGAGTGTTCGAGATGCGTAGAAATATTTTACGACTCTGTTAACGTCATGTTCAATGTGCATATGAATTGTATGAATATCGAAAGCCTTAAGGATACATTTATTGTCAGCTGTAATATTTCAATGTATATTATATATATAAATATATTAGATGAATTTATATAATAACTGTAGTTTTTAACTTTTATAATAACGCTATGTACGGAGGGACATAAAATTATTATAAGATAATAAATAATAAATACTGAAGGAGCTATTACATTGGTATTTTCAAATAGAAATTCCGCCGTACCCTGCCATTATTCATATACATGAAAATGTATTTGATGCTCTTCACTGAACTGCAGAACTCAACGTTAACCAGAGCATTGTATATTTTGCTCAGCAAAGACGAATATCGCACCACCCAATGATTGTCTATGACAATGTCAGGGTTGTTGATATTTTTTATTCATGACTGTCCGCGATTATGAGAACTTCTTCGATGGTATATTGGATATCCGTCAACATTTTTGATCGTACCATTAGTGATTTTTTAGGACAATTTTTGGTATATTTGCCATGTAAGTCGATAAACGATTCAGATTACTGCATGGATCATAAATCATACTCTTATATTTTGTAACAATATTAGACAGCAATTAATACAGCGTGATAATTAGTGGGTCAGAATTGACACCTATAGACACCTCTAGATATGTAGACGTTACGGGGATAACTAATCAAGAGACGATTGATCCGTTATCCATCCTGGTTGAAAATTATTGAATCACTTATATCGCTATTTGAAAATAGGGGTTGATAGAATACGGGTAAAAACTTACGATTCTATGTATTTTTACTGTCCGAAAAATAAAAAAAATAACTTAGGGTGGATAACCTTTATTATTAAGGGGTATAAAAAATAGATAACCACCTATTCTCAGACCCATTGAAGATACATATAAAACTTCATCAAAATCGGTCAAACCGTTTCGGAAGGTTATGCAGACAAAAACTGTGACACGAGAATTTTATATATTATATTAAATTTTATTTGTACAGTCGCAGATTTCTTTTTAAACATGTTATTTTATTGTACTATTGACTTTTATAGGAATTTATTGTAAATTATGAACTACTTTTTAAAAACTCTTCTAGAAATAACGAAATGTAAGAGATCTATTTTTAAAATATCCTTCTGAAGCTACAAATGTAATAAATGGTTTCTGTGCATTCCCCCGTTAAATCCTTCGCCGTTATATCACCGTTGTCCACTAGATTGTCTGTCAGCTTTTCTAAATCTACCCTATGTACTAAATGTACGTCTTGAAAGTATAAGCTTTATCTGCGTTTAGCCAGATATTTCATTTAATAGAATCATAAAAACTTTGTTTAAAAATAACTATAGGAAAAACAATACGATAAGATTATTTATTATAAGAATAATAACAGAAATCTTTTATGATAATGAACTATAAATAATTATTTACAATGAATAGTTCCCGGTGATTATGAAATATTCGTTTTACTGTCATTGTATCAAGGATAAAAATAACCTCTAGTTTTTATTAAATATAAGGTAAGGTTTCTCTTTCACCCTCGGAACTGTGAAAAGATTTTTTTCTCATATTGATAACTATATTTTAATAATATATTAAGGATTCGTACAAAATTCTATGTCACTATATATTTTTTAAATTAAAACTGCAAGTCAAAACACTGCCAGAGTACACGTTTATGTAAATAAAATATCAATAATAGCTTACAATTTTGCAATATCAATTCATTGGTATAAACTTCGGCGGTTGGGAAACTGCATCGCAGAGCTTACGATCTCAAAGATATCTTGCTTATGTAAACCCAGTACGACATCATTAAACGGCAAGTTTCGCACAGAAAAATAGTCTTTATTTTTAACGTGTAAGGAGTAAAGTCCTATAAATCAATATATTTGTGGCTTTGCGTAGCAGCCCTCTGATTTTAAATAATTAACAAGCAACAGTTGAAATTTTTAATCTTAAAAATTTAAGTCCCTTTTTTAAAAAAGTTAACTTACATAAAATATATTGAATTGTGTAATTATTCCTTTACGCCATATTAATATAAAAATTCATTATTTAATAAGATATTTAGGAAAAATTTAGGAAAATCAATACAATTATTGGTATTATCAACTAAACTCTGTACACTGTCCAAGTAATATATTTTATTTATATGACTGTCTACAAATACTTTAACGAAACTTAAAATTATTAATTTTCTATTTCACATAAACTTTTATAGGTAGGTATAGGTTTAGTACGGTATGTTTAGATTTTTATTACTTATTTGTTATAAATACCATATCACAAAATTATATATAGTAAAGTATCTGTTTATATAATTGTATCAACATGCAATTATATAAGTAGATATGTAAAAATAAGGTAAAATAACAAGTGTATTTATAAAAACATAAACAGGGGGATTTAAATAATTAAACATTTTTATAAACATTGACCCAGACCTTTAGTCCAATGAGAAATACAAGTACCGAAGATTACTAGAAAGATTTAGTCATGAGACTTTGTGGTGGCTGAAGCCTTAACCGCTTCATAGTAAGAAATATGTTACGACTTTGACCAGTGAAATTAATACAATTTCGTAATAAAATTTCATTTCACAAATGATAATTTACAAAGGCAAAGTGACTGTGACTCGCTATAATTTAGTCAATTTACCCCGGGGAGTTCTTTATAGACGAAATTGACTTTATTAAAAAACGGCAATTATTATCAATATTAAGATTTTTAAAATTTGTAATAGATATTTTTCAATCTACGGTAATATAAAAAGTGAGTTTTCTTTTTCATTTTCTTCTCTTACTAATTTTATATAAATTGAAAATATATTAAATTTAATATATATTAAATCCATTTAAAATATTTAAATAATATATGTCCAATATATATGATTGGAAATGACAGAAATGACAGAAGGACCTATTTTTATACCATACTTACGGCAATAAGCCCTTCTGAAAAGACACTAAAAATTTTATTTAAGCCTACGACCTCACAAGAACCACACAACAAACCTATTTATGGTGATAACGGTTTTATAAACGGCAATTACAAAATACTAATTTAACTGTAAAGAAAATATTGAAATTGTTATATTTGCAAGATTCAAATCATATTATTTATCAGTACAGTACAGTACAGAAACAGGATAACCGGAATGAAATATTGAAATTTCCTTATAACATTCATTAAAATACATACCATTTTTCCACAGTCTGTGAGGGATGTATGAAATATCTATATATACATAACGTAAATCCGGATACACGTGATGTATTCTATCAAAATGAAGGAGAGTTCGAGATGTGTGGAAGTGTTTTACGAGTCTGTTAACATCACATTCATTGTGCATATGAATTCTATGAATTTCGAAAGCCATTATATAATATTTAATGTATATTATATATTCCTTTTCTATGGTTACATTTTGGTTCAGGCAATAACAAAACAAATAAAACAAAAATAAACGTACACTTTAATATATACATACATTGTTATATAATTATCTAGATGAAATTATAATTGTCATTGTTAAAGAAACAAGTGTATTAAATGGTTGTAATAATATTATTTATAATTTATAAACATAGTATCTTCTGTATTGATATCAAAACGTTAACTTCATGCTGAACTATTTGAAATTATTTAATATACTGAGATTTTAAATCTTAACTATTAGGATTACTTGTTTTATATAATGTTATTAAATAAGTGAAAGATTACCATTTTTGTCGATTTTAAATTGATATATTTTCTGATTAATTTAGGTCATATAATTTTGTTATGATTTTATCTATTTAATAAAGATATTTTATTGCATTAGCACTTCTTGTGATTATTCTCGTTACAATTTTATTACTTGTATAGGAAAATGGAAATAAATATTTAAATTCCGATAATAGTTTATAACTTAAAATTTAAAATTCTATTGAGTGATATGATTGAAAGTAAATGTTACTTATTTTGTAAAAGAAACTAAGTAGATATTTGATAAAAATACATGATTTATAATTTATATTTGTGTACTCATTTAACAAAAGTATTTGAAGATTATTTTAATAATAAAGGTTGTAATTTCAATATTTTATTCGGTCCTGCCTGCGGCGTTACTATTTACAATCAATAAAAATATCAGAAATAGAATCCTTTAAAGTAAGGCAGTGTCCTGACCATTAAGATAAATTTCCCTAATAAGCAACTCCCTGGGGATAAATTAACCAAATTATAATGAATCACAACTGCTTTGTCTTTTATAAATAATATTTTAAAAAATCTAAAAAATGTGTTACATTTTACATTAGTAGAACACGTAAAAAGGAAGAGTTATAATAAGATTATTTATAATTTTTCTTTGTTAAAACTATTGCATTTTTTTTATAATTTTTTTTTTTAAATTACTACTATGCTACTTGTTTTTCTTTTTCTCCCCCCGCCTTAATTTAATTTATAAAAAATATTATTTACTCAGTTTTATAGTTCGTTTTAATTGATTTATTAGAAAATATTTTGTAAGTTACATATACATACAATGTGAATTATATTTTTATAACGGAACTTAAAATAATATACTTTAATATTATACGTTTTGTATAAATGCAACAATTGCAAAAGATTTACAAATCAAGTAACTGGATGTATCGGACCCGAAGGTACGATCAGTCTTCATACTAGCAGATGGAGCTGTTGGGAGCGTGTTCCGTTACTGCTATTTAAGAGCATTGGCTAGCAATAAAATTGCACTGGAATTTATTTATGATTCATGTTATATATATTTTATTAGTAACTATAAAAGTTAAATTTTTTTTTGGTGTTAGATTTCATATATGATATGTGACTCACATAAATCATTTACTGCACATTCAATAGAAATATTCAATGTTCTGCCGACTGTCCAAAAAAATTCATTAAAAAACCATATTTGCAGGTTTTACCGATACAAACATTAGTACGATTATTTAGTATATATATATATTTATATAATATAATAATATACATGAATATATGAAACTTTTTTTATATATTTATAACCCTACCTATATATACACTAAATTAATATTTAATAAATTAGATTTTATCGTAATAGTTTATATGCGTTATATAAGTTAAAGTAGATATATATTTATATATACACTTTTTTTTTAAATTTTTCATAGTGATCTTTGCCCACTTCTAAAATCTTTATGATAAACAACAACAGCAACAATAAAAAAATCACATTTATAAAATATGTTAGGTTTCGATTCTGATGTACAAAAATCAATGCTTCCTTTCCCGACCAATACTATTTTTATTATTCAATACTTCGGAACATGAAATGTTTTAAATTTTTTTTATATTTTAAATAGAGATTTGATTGAGACTGAAACGTAACGGACAGTTATGTGTGTGAAGTGTTTTTACCAAGTTCCCTTTTAATGGTAATTACTGATCTCAGTGAAAAAAAATATCAAACATTTCTCATAAATTTCTTTTTTTTTGCAATGTATATCGTAAAACTTTTTCAGTTTTAAGTTTCTCTTGGTTTCCTTTTATTATTAGCTTTGAATGAAAATTATTCGAAAACATTTATTTTCAAAAGAAGTTCATTAGAATTATTAGAAAATATAAACTTTACATAATTTATCATTTTACGTAAAATTAGTAAAGGTTATTCGAAAGTTAGTTATTGTTTTAGGTCCCTTTACCTTTAGTTCCGTTTAAGTTCCATCGTTTACTAGAGCCCATTAAAACTTTTCCGCTGGAGTGCTCTTTAATTACATTTACTTAAATAATTAGCGTACTGGAGCAGTCTCAATATTAGTTTGTTTACTTTTCTTGTTTACTATATTAAGGCAATACCTGCAAATTCTACGTCAAAGTAAATTTTACTGCTTTATATATGATTTAGTGTTTTTGCTCAAAATGTGTTTTAAAAGTTTTAAATAACTTTTTTGGAGCTTATATTATTTCCCCTCCTATTAATCTTTTGCATTTGTTTTTTATTATTTAGCACTTTTTTTATCCTTTTAACATATTTATTTTTAAAAGTCAACAGAAAATTATCATTATTTTTAAGGCTTAAATAATTAAAGGAAGAAAGAAAACTAGTTGTGGTTTTTAAACTACTCAATACAAGGTTCAAAAATGTTTGAATATATTCTATAACAGTCATTACTATAACAGCCAAATGGATTTGTCATCTTTTTTTGTACTACAATAAACATTAAAGCCTTAATCTCATCCATAACTTTCGATATAACAATGCCTTGGATCGTACACATAAGTAAGAGATTTGATAATCATAAACTTTATGAATATATACAGATGACAATCTGATGTATTATATTATATTCTTATGTAAGGGAAGTATAGGGTTGCGTTTATTTAATTTTTAATAGGAAATCTATAAAGTACTTCAAAATAATTTAGTTTAAGATAACCAAATCAAGAGTTTTAATTTTAGTAGTTATTTGGCAATTGTTATATAGTATAATCATGAATTTCGGGGTTTACTAAGAATATTAAATTGTTCAATTTTCAACTGTCTATTAGAACAAAGTTTGAATTATTTTAATTTAAGCATTAAAACTTTGAGCACTGCCTCGGGTCTAAGCAGTTGTTGTTGAGAGTTCATTATATCTTGAATTGACGTTTATCGTAAATATCCAGTTTAAATCTTCGATTCACAATAATTTAATTTAATAATACAGTAATATATTCTTAAAATTCAAATAGATTGATGCCAATTACTTGAGATCGCAGATCTTATAATGAAATTCGTCTAAGGTTTTATCGACGTTTCTTAATTATACAACCAATAAAATACTTTAATTACAGGTTTACTTTTTGTAAGTGTAAATGATTTATCACTAAGTAAGGAAGACAAGCGGTAGAATATTATTAGGTCGTCCGTACACATTTTTTCGCATTCGGTATTTTTCTACAAATACCTCCCGACCCAAGAACATTAATATACCCAGTAAAACTAAAAGCTTAAAAAGATTAAACTCAACGCTTAAGTCGGAACTTTTCTAAACCTGTAATTAATTAATGTAACAACGCCCAGTGGCAAAAAATATTTTAAACACTTTTATTAAACAAGTTTTAGAAATAAAGGAGATAGAAACACGAGTAATTTATCAACAGTGTACTTTCATGTGATGTAATTGTTAGCATCCTAATGCAATGTGTCGTCCGAAAGCAATTTGCCTCGCCACAAGCGGTCTTTCTTTCATTACCCACTGAGTTACTATTGTTACGAAAAATTTCACACACGTACAATGTCTTCACAGACGAAATTCAGCCGTATGTTTATATAATAACGTAAAAATTGCGATAACTTCCTATTTTTATAAGATGTTTTAACGTTTGTTTCGCTTCGTTTTAAAGGCAATTGTTTTGAAATAATGCAGGAAGATATTATGTGATATAGTTACATTTAAAACACTATCTTTTCTTTATTATTTCCTGTTCAGTAATAAAACATATTTTACTTTGTAAGATACGCTTACAAAAACCGTTAATTCAATTTTTTTAATGTACGATGCCATATTTAAAATGGTAAACCACCAAGTTATTATATTTTATTACCTTTTTGTCTAACGGTTTACAGTTTTTTGATAAGAAATAGATCACAGTATTACTTAGATGATGAATTGTTAAGACTGTGGAAGAAATGTACTTATTAATAAATGAGCTTATAATACTTTCTACATTAGAATAAAACTCATATAAGCTTGAAATAAAAAATGAACAACAATTACACAAATTTAATAATTAAAACCTTTACCATTAAATAAATAATTCAGTTTTAAAGTAAACAATTTTGCTTTGTTGGTTTGTTTATATACAATTATTATACTAAGCATTTGAAATTACAAAATCCTTTTTACTGTGAGCCCATTTATCGAGGAATGTATAACATATTATATAATACTCCTTACAACATGTATTGGCAAATGCCTTCTTATTAGGTAATAATTGAAATATTACTAACATTTTTGTTCATTACAAACATTTACAAATAAGACTAAGTGAGGATACCTAAAGGCCATCTTCTTTACAACTTATATTCCTTTAAAACAAATCAATGCATTTTTATATTCCTCAAAATTCCACAAAGTGATCTTCTCCAATACGAAGTTAAACCAATACTAGAGATTAAAATTCATGTAATTATGTTTATACCTGTAATGTTTTCTTAATATTTAAAATTGAAATATATGCTTTAAATGTCATTATAGTATCAACTCACCATAACGTGATCCAATGTTCTTTAGTTACATCTAACCTCTAATTAGTGTTATTAATGTCTTACATCCAAATGTATTTTCATATCAGCGGCGGGTTTTGTATCCAATTTGAGTTTTTAACCACTTTCAGTAAAAAATACACTAGATTTATTGAAGAAAAATTGTGGACAACTAAGTTAATAAGAAAATAAACAATATGACTGTTTTGATTATATTACAAATAACAAATTATATAAAATACTTAATATAAAACAGATGTCTAACCAAAACAATTATTAAACCTTTTTAGGTTAAACCTACCATCTGAAAAGGTGGTAAAGCCTAGCTGTAGTTATCTGACTGCAGCTCGTATTGGGCTGGCTCGACCGGGAACGGACCACCCTCTCACAGAAGACCAGCGCGTAGTAACCAAATTCATTTGGTTATGTTCCGTCAGTGAGTGAGAGAATCCGGAAGCTCAAACCCCCCCAACCCCGCCAAACATGACAGCGATGCCAAAAAGAAAAATACCCCAGAAGGGCTTTGATGAAGCCGGGGACCCCTCCCCGATCAAAATCGGGGAAATGATTCTCGGATTTTGCTCGGGCTGCCCGTCGTATCTGGGGCGGGCAAAGTATCGCCTTTTATGTTTTCTGAGGGCAAACGACGAGTCAACGCAGCGGCACCCCGACCCACTCTAAATGTGGACTTTTGCAACATCCGGGGACTTCATTCCAACTTGAACGCCGTCCACTATTACCTAGAGACGGCGCAGCCGGCCTTGTTGTTTCTGACGGAGACGCAGATATCTCAACCTAGCGACACAGCGTACCTGTCAAACCCCGAGTATAAACTAGAACACCATTTTATACCACACGCCGAGGTATCTGTGTATGTAAGGGAGGATATCTGCTACCGTCGCCTTCAGGTTTTTGAAGGTCGGGACCTGTCTGTACTCTGGCTGCGCGTGGACATGGAGGTCCATGTCAGAGTCTACGTGTGCCTCTACAGGTCCCATAGTGGTAATGCAGAAACTGATCAACTCTTGGGCCATGTTCAGGCGAAGATTGACGATTTGCTTTCATAGACTCCCTCCGCCGAAGTCGTAGTCCTCGGGGACTTCTATGCGCACCACGCCGATTGGCTAGTGTCACGTGCCACCGACTACGCGGGGAGATCTGTGTTTGACTTTGCTCTGGCAAATGGTCTGTCCCAATTGGTCAAGACGCACACTCGTATACCGGACGTGGACAGCCATATGCCCTCTTTGTTGTATCTTCTGCTGATCACACATCCCGGAAAGTACTAAGTCACTGTCGAGGCTTCCTTAGGGTCCTCTGATCATTGCTTGGTACGGAGTGTAGTGCCCACTGAACGCCCAGCTCGCACAAGACCTACGACTCGACGCGTTTGGCACTACAAGTCAGCGGATTGGGATGAAATGCGGTCCTTTTTTGCATCCTACCCTTGGAGGCCGATTTGTTTCTCTTCCAATGATCCTAGTGACTGCGCTGCGGCTGTAGCTGATGTGATACTTCAGGGCATGGAACTATTTGTACCGAGCTCTGTGGTACCACTTGGTGGCAGATCGCGGCCTTGGTTTGATGCGTCTGTCAGGGCTGCAGCAGCTGGCAAACGGCAGGTTTATCAAGCTTGACCTAATGCGTTAGTCATTAAGGATCCGAACTCTAGAGTTTTGAAGAGAAAATATAATCGTGCCTCCAGATTCTTCAAACGGCAAATCGTTCAAGCATGAAGTCAAAATTAGGGATCAGCTGGCAAAGTACCCGCCTGGTACGAGCAAATTCTGGACGCTTTCAAAGGCCACTCTAGGCAACTTAAGCCAGCCGTCCCTACCGCCGTTGCACATGAGGAATGACTCTCTGGCCCACACGGCAAAAGAGAAAGCCGATCTCTTGGGCACTCTTTTCGCCAACAACTCGACTTTGGACGACCAAGGGAAGACACCGCCTATCATCCCGTGGTATCAGAGCTCAATGCCGGAAATAGTTTTTCGGCAGAAAACTATTTGGCAGACTCTATTTTCCCTGGACGTTCATAAGTCGAGTGGGCCGGAAGGCATTTCTCCATTGGTGCTACGAACGTGTGCCCCTGAGTTGCCTCCAATGCTAACGCGTCTGTTTCGGCACTCCTACCTTAAAGGCGTAGTCCCGGTCTCATGGAAGTGTGCCCTTGTCCATCCGATCCCTAAAAAGGGTGATAGCTCGGACCCAGCTAACTACAGACCTAACGCCATTACCTCTCTTCTCTCCAAAGTAATGGAGAGAATAATCAATAGACAGTTCCTAAAGTACCTCGAGGATCACCAGTTGGTCAATGACCGGCAACATGGCTGTCGCCATGGTCGATTGGCTGGTGATCTTCTGTTATATCTTACGCACCGTTGGGCAGTTGTTATTGAAAGCAAAGGAGAGGGTCTGGCAATTAGTCTGGATATGGCGAAAGCCTTCGATCTTGTATGGCACAAGGGGCTTCTTTCGAAGTTACCTTACTATAGGCTTCCCGAGAATTTATGCAAGTGGATCACCACTGGGGGGAGCACACAGGTCCCAAGCACGTGTACGCTGGTGGACCCCAAGGCTGCGTGCTATCCCCAACTCTGTTCCTCCTGCACATCAATGATATGTTGGATATTCCCAACATACATTGTTATGCGGATGACATCACTGGGGATTCGGTATATTCCGGTCGTGCAGGTCTCTCTCGGGAAAACATCGATGAGTGTCGAAAAAAACTTGTGTCTTCAATAGAAACCTCCCTGGGGTTGATTTCTGAGTGAGGTGAACTGAACCACGTTCAGTTCAATTCCCTGAAGACACAGGTTTGCGCGTTTACCACTAAGAAAACCCCATTTGTCGTATCACCGCTCTTCAAGAGCACTCCACTTATTGCCTCACCAAGTATCAGAATAATAGGTCTCGACATTTCGAGCGACTGTCAGTTTCGTGGTCATCTGGAGAGCAAGGCCAAGTTAGCCTCGATGAAATTGGGAGTGATCAATAGAGCGAGACAGTATTTCAAACTTGGCCAAAGACTTGCGCTCTATATATCTCTAGGCGCAGGTCCGGCCACACATGGAAGACTGTTCTCATCTCTGGTCCGGATCACCCCAATATCACCTTCTACCATTTGACCGCGTACAACGGAAAGCAGTTCGGATTGTCGGAGACCCAGTGCTCTGCGAGCGGCTGGACTCTTTGGCATTGCGTAGAGACGTTGCTGCTCTGTGCATCTTCTACCACATTTACAACGGGGAGTATTCCGAAGAACTATTCGATACGATGACTACCGCCGAATTTCACTCCCGCTCAGCTCGCCATCGCCTCCTTTACCGTTCATACCACCTGGATACGTGGCAATCCTCCACTGTGCGGTTTTCAAGGACTTTTTTCCCACGTTCCACTCGAATGTGGAACGAACTTCCTTCGGCGGTATTTTCAGATCGATACGACATGGTTACCTTCAAAAAAGGCATATATTCCTATTTCCAAGACCAGCAACGCTCTTGTGAATCCTCGGATGTCGCAAGAGTTCATGGGCAGCGGTGATCACATATCAACGGTGACCCGCAAGCTCGTTTGCCCTCCTCTAATATAAAATAAATAAATAAATAAAATTTCAATGGAAATTTATTTTGTAAATATAATATTTAATTTATTTAATGTATATAGGAGGGTAGTATTCAAATGTATGGTTACCCTATAGTGTCTACAGCGGACACATAATTTAATTCCAGCGTCGACATGAATATGTTCTACGATATTCATTTTGTCACTTATTGAGGAACTTTATTTCATTAATTCATTATTGTTTTATTTATAAATTAAAGGTATTTTACTTAAATTAGGAAAATTATGTTACGTTGAAAATTTTGTAATTATGTTATTCCCGTCCACAATTCATGTTAACAGTTTGTTGAGTTTAACGAATTGTGGACCCAATTAAAACAAAAAGCAAAAGCAATAGAGTAAAATTATATTCGTTTGTAACGAATAGATTTAGATGTAATTATGACGTTTATACTAAAAAAATATATATGTATGTATATTTTCATATCTATATCATATAAGGCCTTAGTATTAAAATATTTTGTAATTATGAATATTCAAAGACTAATAAAAAGATTTAAATGAATTCTTATTTTACATTTTGAGTAGAACATAAAATATAACCACAAGAGGGTCGTACAAATAAAATCACAAAGTTAAATGAAACAGAAATCTGTCGTGTAATCCTTAGGTTTTTGAACCTAATGGAAAAACTAAAAAGTATTCCCTTAGAACATTCACGATTCATTTTCCCCGTGTTGATACGGACTCGTTTATTTTGTTAATGACTACACCTTAGATGTTTAGTCATCAAATCAATTTAAACTTAAATTATTTTTTGTCTGCTTTTATTTCCGTGTACTTTTTTAATGCGTGCAAGACTAGACTATTACTAGAAAATAATTCATCTTTTGACATTTGAAATTTATTTTAACATCAACGTATTATAATAATTACAACTACATTTGAGTTGTTATGCAATGGAAAGCTATTTGTATACTGTTTTCAAGATTAAGTATTATTTAAATTTATTATTCAAATTATTTCCTACAATACTTTTTTTTTATAAAAAATTATCGTAACAAAACAAAACTGCAAATTTCAGCTCTACTTCATGCAACTGTCGCATTAAGGAAGCAAAGTTTGAATTAACAATTTTTATGCTATTCCAATTTAAACTTAAATTATTAAATAAAACTCTCTCGATGTGAAATTCTCAGCCTTTGAATATAGTTTTTACTTAAGAGCGACAGACGTGTTATTTTAAGAAATTCTGTATTTACTATATTGTGTATCTTTGATTATTTAAAAAAAAACTTATCACGTATTTTTTACTCATAGTACAGAAAAGACTAATTATTAAATACTCTATAGACAAATACATGCTTTATTTCCTGATAATTTCTATAGTATATAGATATTCAATAATCTTTAAAAAGTGCTATACTATATATTCTTATTTTTATTTATATATTTAATGTTATTTACTTGCAGTTATTTCAAGTTGCAGATTAGTTTTTAAGGATAAAAGTTTATTGCAACTTTTGAGATATGAACCTATAGTGGAAATTAAAAGTTATTTATATTTATTAATATTGGAAATTTTGGCAATTTATTAAATAAAGTTTCATAAATATTTGTAAGAATATCGAAATGTAAGAGATATTTTTTAAAATACAATCTTCCTCTTCTACAAATGTTGTAAATAGTTTCTAGGAATCCGTTCGTTAAATACTAGCCTTGTCCACTGCCTGCTTTTCTAAATCTATTCTATTGCAATGTTCGTATAGAAAGTATATATATATATCTACTCATTTCGCAAGACATTTCTTTTAAAAATATTACGATAATATAAATTTATTGTTTAAATAAGAACAAAAACCTTTAATGGTAGTGGATTATAAATAAATATTTAAAATAATCGTTTCTCGTTTATAAAACGTTCGTTTTAATAATATTATTAAACCATATAAATAACCTCAAGTTTTTTATAATGAAAAAATAAAATGAAATATTAAAGATTGAAATAGTACAATAGTCTGAGTCTCCATATATTTTTTAACATACGAGTATGTAACCTTTATATGTCAAATTATAGGTTTATGTAAATAAAATATCAAGAATAGCTTACAATTTCGCAATTTAAATTCACTGGTATAAACTCCGACAGTTGGAAAACTGCATCGCAGAGCTTACGATCTTAAAGGTCATATATCTTTCTTATACAAACCCACTATGGCAACATTAGACTGTAAGTCTTATACAGCAAAATAGTCTTTATTATATATCTCGTGTAAGGAGTAAAGTCCTATAAATGAATATATTTGTGGCTTTGCGTACTAGTCTTTTGATTTTAGGCGTTATTCAAACGTTAAGTTAGTAAGTGTTTCGATAGTTTGTTTGTGTGAAATATTATTTGTTAAATATATTTTACAAGTAGTAGTTTCAAAAGTTTAAGTACGTACTCGTATTTTAATAAATGTATACATTTTAATTATGAACACCGTATTATATAATTATATAAAGTATATATTCGCATGTATCTACATTGTATATTACAACTTATAAAATAAAATTTACTATTACTATACCACCTTATTGTACTAATAATAATAATAATAATAATAATAATAATAATAATATTCTTTATTGCACATCCTCAAAAAGTAATAAAAATACATAATAACAGCAAGAAAAAAAAAACGAAATAAAAAAAAATGTACAAAAGGCGACCTTATCGCTAATAAGCGATCTCTTCCAGGTAACCCCAACGTCAAAGGAATTACAACAAGTAAAAACGGAAGAGGTGTACAACTGACAAAATAATATGAATACAACATATACACAACACATAATATAATACAATATAATAAATATTAAATATATATTTTAGATATAATACATCAACACGGATTGCTAAAAAGATAACAATATTATACTATAAAGAATGGATTTATAAGTAGGAGAAAATTATTTCGAAAGGAAATGTTTTTTTAAAGCGGTTTTGAAAGTGTACAGGGATTGAGAGCGTCGAATATATAGGGGTAAAGAATTCCAGAGACGAGAAGCTTGGACTGTGAAGGAGTTTGTATAGAAGGTAGTACAGTGAGAAGGAATTTTAAGCAATAAATTGTCTACGGAACGAAGTGAGCGGTTATGAGAGTCTTTTAAAAACTCAAATCGTTCTTTTAGGTAGGAAGGAGTAACTGGGTTGAACAGTATAGAGTAGAGTAGACAAAGCATATGAGTATTTCTGCGAAAGCGAATCGGCAGCCACTTGAGTTTTTCGCGAAAAAGAGAAACATGGTCATATTTACGCAAACCAAATATAAACCTAATACATAAATTTTGTAAGCGCTCAAGTTTGTTTAGCTGCTCTTCAGTA
The DNA here is from genome assembly GCA_918358695.1 of Melinaea menophilus ssp. n. AW-2005. Lineage (NCBI taxonomy): Eukaryota > Metazoa > Arthropoda > Insecta > Lepidoptera > Nymphalidae > Melinaea > Melinaea menophilus. The sequence continues at coordinate 7,670,526 of OU911054.1, read as the reverse complement.
ACATCAAGATAGCAAGCATCAGCATAATCAAGAATGGGTAGGATAAGAGTTTGAGCAAGGGCAATTTTCGTGGAAATAGGGAGAAAATTACGTAACCTCCTTAAGGAAGCAACAGAGGCAAACATTTTCCTGCTCACCTCAGTAATTTGTGGTCCCCAGGAAAGGTTCTGATCAAAGAGAACACCGAGATTTTTTATTGTATTCGTAAATGGTACTGGAACACCATCAAATATTATTGGTGGTAGTTTCAAGTGGTCAATTTTGGACAAAAGTCTGGAACTACCAATAATAATTGATTGGGTCTTAGTGGGATTAACTTTGAGACCAAAGGATTTACACCAACCAACAATAGATTGCAAATCTATATTAATTTTGCTAATCGTTTCTGGCAAAGTGGAGATTTGAGAATGGCAATAAATTTGGAAATCGTCTGCGTACATATGATAGAGAGAAGAAATGTTAGTGGTAATTGAATTAATGAATACAGAAAAAAGGAGTGGAGACAACACGCCACCTTGCGGAACTCCGGTAATGGTCAGGGACCAATCAGAATAAGAGTCATTGACTCTTACTCTTTGCCTTCGTCCGTGCAAGTATGAATGAAACCTTTCAATCACCTCAGGAGATATGTTAAGAGAACCTAGAATAGCTAGAAGTATATCAAAGTCAACGGTACTAAAAGCGTTACTAAAGTCTAATAACGTTAAGACCGTAACCTGATGCTGTTCCATGCCACCCCTGATATCATCTGCGATTTTAACCAATGCACTAGTCGTACTGTGACCAGGACGGAAACCAGATTGCAAGAAATTGAGTAGACTATGTTTAGAGAGGAAAAGGCTTAATTGTTCATGAACAAGACGCTCCAGGATCTTGGACAAAAAGGGAAGGATTGATATAGGACGATATTCAGAGGGAGATTTCGGATTATTTTTTTTGGGTAATGGGATAATCTGAGCATCTTTCCAGATAGAGGGAAAGGTATTGCTGTATATAGAATAGTTAAAGATGCAGGTGATTACAGGAATTATGATGTCTAAAATAGGGATGATCATTTTACGACTAATGCAATCGGAACCTACAGAATCAGAGGTAATCGCTAGAATGTTCTTCTTAACATCACATTCAGTAAATTGATTAAGAAAAAACATAGGAATATCGGGAGACGGCGTTACAGAAAGTTGGCTAAGGGTAAGAGACTTAGTAACAGTGTCTAACGTATCGGATGATGTAAATTGTTTATTAAGTGAGTTTAAATTTAAGTTTTGTGAACTGGTTTCTTGGCGAACTTTGCCTACTCCCAAAGATTTAAGAAAATTCCAAACTTCACAGGAATTGTTTTCCTCGATAACAGATTTATAGATATGGCGTCGTTGTTCGTCTCTACACATATGGTTGCAGCGATTTCGAGCAGTTACATACTTTTCCCGATTCGTATCGTTAACGTTGGCTTTAAACTTTGCTTTGGCGTTGTTTTTTAAATTCTGAAGTTTTTTAATACTCGACGTTAACCAGGGAGCAGGAAGATGTCTGACTCGTATTGGTCGTATAGGAGCGTGCTTGTCATACAGATCAGTCAGTAAGCGATTAAACATTTTTACCTGATCATCTAAACAGCTCTGTGATGATATAAGTGACCAATATACTTTCGATGCATCGGCTTTTAAAAGCGCTAAATCCATCGCCGCAAAATTGCGTTGAAAGAGCAATTTTGCTCTCGCCTTAGGAGGTCGTAACTTGTAGGATAAGTAGATGAGATCGTGAAAAGAAAAAGCATTAGCAGCGCACTGACCATGTTTTGAAACATGACTGGTTGAAGATACTATTATTAAATCAAGAAGAGAAGGGATACAATTAGGAAAAGTGTGAGTGGCTAGTAAAGTAAGTATTTGCAGATTACTGGCGGTAATTGTAGAATTTAATCTAACTGACCGGTGATCATTTTTCAGCAAGCAAGTATTAAAATCGCCCATTATTATGGTGTGACTGTATGCAGGTGTTAATTTTTGAAGTAAACTTTCAAACGTTGCGAAATAATCTACTGTAAGGTTAGGGCTATAAAACACGCCAAGTAAAAGTTTGCTGTGGGAAAAGATAACTTCTATGAAGAGATGTTCAGCTCCACCGACTGAAGATTGCGATATATCAATTATGGAAAAGGAAATATGAGAACGGAGATATATAGCAACCCCACCACCCGTCCGACCTACACGGTCATTTCGGATAAGGTGGAAGCCCGGAAGAGAAAAAGAAGAAGAAGATAAACATGGTTTTAGCCAAGACTCTTAGACTAAAACAGCATGAATATTATTATCATTAATCGATGAAAGCAAATCAGGATAGTGTGCAGGAATACTCTGAGCGTTTAAATGGATAACATTAAAATTTTTATGACAATCTCTGAACGCAGCAGTGAGGTTTTTACTAAGCGATGGGAGATTCTGAAAACTATCATTACTGCTCAACCTGTCGGAAGAAGGAGAAAGAGATAAAAACGTATCTGCTAGGTTACAAGTCATAATAAATCATGTATAAATTAAAAAATGAGTTTAAAATAAGACAAATGTATGTATATATGTATATATTATAAATATTTGTATACTGTATCTAAATGATAATAATAAAAAAATAAATAAATACTTCACATACCCGCCAGCTTTTAAAGGACTAAATTAAGTAAATTTCGGCACTAACAACATTTTGTTAATAAATTATTATAATTAATAAATATATAGATTATAGAAATATAACATTATACCAGATATAACAACATTTTGAAATTATATAGCACATAAAGTTTAAATCTTAAAAAACTGGCATCCATTGCACATTAAACGAGAATGAAAATAAGTTAAATCACTGTCAGCGGCGTCAAATTCACTATTGACATAAACAAAGTGTAAACAACATAAAAGACAAAAAGTTTAATAAATGTGTAATTAAAATATTTCGATATTAAAAAAAGTTAGTTTATTTTATATAACAATAGATTAAAGTTAAATACTTACGTTGTAGTGAAAAGACAAAAGTGGTGACAGTATCAAAGTAAAATAATAATAGATTATTGTTTCTTAACAACCCTCTTTGTGCGTGGTCCTGTAGTCTTATTGACAACTGGCTTCTCAGTCATCACAGCAGCTTGAGGAGAAGAATGGCAGGACGAGTTGTTCGGTAAAGCGTCGACATCAGAAAGGCACTCCACCTTATGTCAATTACCATCAGGAGCAAGAATCCAGATGGCGCCTTCCCGCGTCCAGCACTTTGCAATACCAAACCGCTGTCTAGCTGCTAGAAAAACTTGATGTCGAATCTTCGTCAAAAATTCAGAGAGTGTTAAACCTGTGCCTTTCAGTTTGGTTTTGGCAAACCACATCTTATTTTTGATCCCCAGCTCACTAAACTTGACAACAATCGGACGAGGCTTCTTATCCAGTGCACGACCCAGGTGATATGAGGATTTTATACATGCACTGGAGAAGTTCGGCAGGTTCAAATGCTCAGCGACAAGTCCGGTAACTCGAGCTGCCACATCTTCATTTTTCTCTTCTGGAAGACCGTGAAGTAAGAGTATTTTACGCCTACTTCTCATCACGAAGCTATCAAATTCTCTGCCAAGGTATTCGACTTGCTTTTGCAAGTTATTCAGAGCCAAAATGATAAAGGACTTGAAAGAAGTGAACTCGGCAGCCAGTGAAGTGGTAGTTATAGGAGATGAAGATTTATGCAATTGTTGTTGAAACTCGTTCATCTTTGAGTTGAACATCATCGTCATTTCGGTCAGGGACTCTTTAAAGGATTCCATTATGTGCAATCGGTTTTAACTTTATAATATAAAAAACACAAAACTCTTGAAGGAAAATAATTGCTGGTAGGTAATGAAGTTTACTCAATATGCTTTTGCATTTATTTTACTATTTAAATAAGTAAATATATTTAAATTTGAACACAATAAAAACAGCTGATAAAAAGTTGATTTTTGCATTGTTTTTTGGTTGACTAGTATAGAATGCTCTGTAGCAATAAGTCCGCCCCATTTTATTTCTATGACTGTGACTATATAAGTATATAAATTATAAGTCAATTAATTTACCTTGGGAGATATTTCATACACGTAGATGACTTCATTAGAAACGGCCATTTTAATCAATATTAAGAATTTCAAGATCCGGAACATAAAACATTATTAATATCTCAAAATATATGCAAGATAAGTTTTTATATATGTAAATAAATTATTCGTAATATATATTTTTCTTGTTTCGTGTGATATAGACGAGAATATAAAAATATACAAACATGATATATTTTAATTAAAATAAATGAAACTTAAATAAAAAAGCAACAATTTAATATCCTGTCCCAGTTTATTATTAAATAATAAGAATAATTACCAACAAGCTAATATTAAAAGTAGCCTGGGCTATTTTTAATCAGAGTTTTTTCTCAATTCTAACAATTTATTTTATTTTATTTCTATTGCACAATAAAGACGTAAAAATAAGTGCAAAATGCAAGTGCAGGGATATACAGTATTAAATGAAGTAGCTAATAGCAATTCTTTTATTACTCTCCAACTTAAAATTAAGGCTACGAGAGTTCCATACACAGCCTGGTATGGGATGAAATATAGAACCAACTCAGCCAGGTTTTTCTTTATAGTGATAACTGTTTCACAAACGTCAATAGCAACCTACTTCGAAATTTATAAATAAGGTTTACAATGAAAACATTAAAAATTCTTATATTTACAAGAAAGGGTGAAGAAAATGATCATTAAACTAATTTTTGTGGAACATGGAATTTAGCTTATTACCTCCACTTTTAATGTTGACAAATCAGATAATGTTAACAGCGCTACACAATTCGATAGACATCATATTATTTGTCCTAAAACTTCCTACAATCACAACGGGATAACCAGTCTAAAATATTGAAATCCTCTCATATCCTTTATTGAAATACATCTTATCTACTTTTTGTGAGGGATACATAAAATATCTACGTACACCATAACTCCGGATCCGGATAAATTTGATGTATTCCATAAAAATGAAGGAGAGTGTTCGAGATGCGTAGAAATATTTTACGACTCTGTTAACGTCATGTTCAATGTGCATATGAATTGTATGAATATCGAAAGCCTTAAGGATACATTTGTTGTCAGCTGTAATATGTCATTGTATATTATCTATAAATATGTTGGTTACATTTTGGTTAAGGTACAATAATATTTTATTATATTTTTTTACACGTCGTATAAGTATGTAAATGAATTTAGAAATTACAATTGTCATTGGTAAAGTAACAAGCGTATTAAATAATGATAATAATGGTATTTTTTATGTCTTATTTAAAGCACATTATTTATATTTTATTGATGAAAAATATTTAATTTAATGTTATTAAAAAAAAAAAACGATCAGCCTTTTTAAATATTTTAAGATATAAAATAGTCTGATGAATCTAGATTGAAATATATTTTGCTTTATATTTATTTACAGTACCTTTGTTTTTGTATTTAATAAAAAGTTATCATTTTTAATTTTCTTGTACTAGATTTTTTTTTATGATAGATTTATTGTTATTGATAGACGGACGATAATATTTCAAGTAATGGTAACGACCGTCAAAAATAAAGTCAAAAATAACTTATAAACTAAACTAAGTAAATATTTGATAAGAATAGAATAAATATAATTTATTTTAGTGTGATCACTAAAATAATCACTTAAAGTTTATTTTATAAATAAACGTTTTAAAAGCAATATTGTAATCCGTACCGCCAGCGGTGTTATTTTATACCAAATATAAATATCATATTATATAGAATTGTTAATAGTTTAAAATTGTCCTGACCATTAAGATAAATTTTGTAAATAAGAAATCCCTCGGTGTAAATTAACCAAATTATAATAAATTATTATAAGGTTAAAGCAAGGTAGAACAAGAGAAAAGAAGGAAGAAGATTTCACGATCATAATATTGTTTAAAATTTTTATCATTATATGATTGTAATTTTTTTGTTATTACAATTTTGTAAAAAAATTGATTATTAATCTTATTTATTACTGTAGTGTACTAGTTACTCCTGTGAACCGAACTTAATTTATAAAAAATATTATTTGTTCAAATTTATTGTTAGTTTTAGATTAACTTTTAACAAACCTTTTCGTGTAAACTTTTTGAGGTATAATTTGATTTGATTAATACGGGTGGTAGTGTACAAACCAACAGGGATACGGAAAAAATTATAACCTTATTAACCGAAATTTAATACATACGAGTAGACCCGCAAAAGCATTGTAATTATATGTAAAAAGGTGAAAGTTATAAATCTAATAATATTTGTTCTCAGGGAATATAAATTTTTGGCGGGACTGGATCTTAATTATGTCTCATATGTGTTGTTGTATATATTCATAACCAAATAAGCGATTTTTTTAGTAATTGTTAAATTTAATACAATAACAATATAGTTAAAACAATTCCTCGTAAGAAAATGTATTAAGGTAGTTATGTTTTAAATTTGAAATGTATAAAGGTTTTAAAAATGTAAATGTAAATTTATATGTGTTTTTAATTTACTTGAAGGAACACAAAAAGCACATAAAATAAAACAGAACAAGTGGCATTCAACAGCTTTTTAATAGTGACGATGGTCATTGCAATTTTATTGCGTGGTGCTCATACAATTTCAAAGTAGATAAACGACTCTTAAAATGTTGAACTGTTTTTTAATACGAGTTACTTTTACGGTAACAGTAATGTATATAGATTAACATAGAATTAGCTTTTAGAGATATTATTAAATAATAACTTAAATCTAACAATGAAGTAGGTTTTTCTGCACGTAAGTTATTTCTCTTAACACAAAATTTAATCTATTGACCAATTAAGAACTGCATTTTTATAGAATAGTATTATTAAAAAAAAATTAGGTATAAATTAATGAATATTTATTATGAGAACAACAATAAAAAAATCAAACCTTTGTTTTCGATTCCGATTCCATTGAAGGCTATAGATTTAATTTTAAAAGCTTAGTTGAAAACATATTTTAAGATTTGTATATATAATTGTTGTCTTAAGTAGCGTAGACTAGTATAATAAAAAAAAAACTTAATTTTTAATTTTTTTAAACAATTATTTTGTCAATCATAAATATGTCAACAACGTGAATAATTTAATATTATACATTTTGTATGAATCCAACAATTGCAATAGTTTTACAAATTTATAAAATTTACAGTTAATGTACTGTAGATATTGGACTCCCAGATATGATCAGTATTCACACGAATACCTGAATTTATTTATAATTCTCGTCATTTTTCATATTAACTAAGAAAGATAAATATGAGAATTTATACAATATGATATTTGAGTTGGATAGGAATTTTTAAAATATTTAACTAATATGTTAGGATTTCATAGAAATATTAGCATTTATAAAACACATTAGAGACTCCTAACGAGTTTGTTATTGCAAACCCTTGCAATGAAAACAGGTAAATGAAAACATTCAGAGGGTTATCTAACGAAAAGTTTCTACGAAAACAAACAAAATTTTGGATTAGAGGTAATTTTCCTTTTACAAAGTGTTAAATGTTTTGGTATTGTTGCCGATAGTATTAATATTATAGGTCTGGTATATTTTTATTATTAATATATTTAATGTTATATTTAATAATTAATCTTTATTAATTGAATTGTCTGTACCACAATTACTGTTAATTGAACGTTATTCTTGTTACCGATTTTAGTTGTAAGATTTTTTCAAACTCTTTGATTAACATTTTTTTTTATGTTGTACTGTGCTTACGCTGTGATATTAACATTAGAGAACTATTTTGATATGGTCTTTCTTGATTTTTCGTAATAATTAATATGCAAGATACAAAAGCTTCGAAACATATAAGGTTGATGTTTAGTTAATAACGAGATTTGGTAAGAGTTAACGATGGCATCCAATCAAAAAATATATTCTTTATATCTATTATTTATTTTATTTAAAAGAGCGTTGTTTAAAATATGTAGGTAACCCACTTCAGAGCCGCCTTTAACGTAAAAGTTGTGACTCTTTTGTTTTTTATTTTCATATATTAAAATGTATATTTTGCTTATTGCGTACAATAAAGAATAGCAGAACAACAACATCGACACAAAACAGTTTTCAATTTTCTTGTATGTTCGTGTATCGAAAAGTAATTTGAGCTAGTAAATAAACAGTTTGAAATGAAACACCGCCATTTTTATAGGTAATAGAAAAATTCTTTGAGAAATTGCATTCTCAAATTCAATCGCATTTGAAAGGGGCGTCACGGTAGTTGCGCGTTGACTCAAAGAATAAAAACATGTGAAAATATGAGCAACATGTACAATAGTACAAGAATATTCTATCAAAAACGTCAATATTATGTTCATATATGATGAGACAAGATTAAAAAAAATATTCTTGAGTATTTGTAGATAAATTATTTACTTAAATTTGTATATGAATTGATTGATTCATTGACACAATAAGATATATTTAAGGAAGTTTATGTTATCTGGTAACCTCTGTTTATTTAATCTTTATTTGAAATACAATGCACTGTTATAGGTTTAGAAAGCCACAAGTGTTATTGCATTTTTTTGAGATCAATAATAGAATATTATTTGACGGATTTGTTTTATTTATTTCTATCCCTATTATAATAACAGTAATAGTCTCCAACATACGAGTAGTTCGCGTCATATTTAAGTGTATTGTGTAAATATATCTTTGATTTACATTTTTAAACTGAAGTTGTAATGGTTATTTATAGTTTAATATTTTTTTTTATGTGTTTGTTATCAGACATGTACTTTTAAATTTCATATTTAAATTTTATATTTTATATATCTGATAAATTTCGGATTTACTTTAATACACCATATATTTTTTTAAGCTTGGGAGTAATGAATTATTGTCATTGCCCAGAAATAACTTATTTTTAATTTTCATTTATGTAATGAGCTGTTCTGTAATGTTCTGGGGTAAGCAAATAAAGAATTTTCTTCTAATTATTATAATATTGGAATGAACTCAAACAACACGCTTTGATATCGTGCAAAACATTTTATTGTTACGCATAAATCTGTTTGCATAATTTGATTATGCATTGACGAAGTTTTCAAATATTAATCGAAAGCACATAACATTTTTTACAAATCTACAAAATTGGTATATCCAGTACAATAGTAATCATTTATTTCTGATATTTTAATGGATGTTGTTCAATAGAGCAGAATAGAGGCTAAGTGGCGACTACACATTTTATTTAAGGATCGTGCGCGCAACGTGAGTGGAATAACATCGCGGTGTTAGGAACAAGATCTTGGTAGCTCTAGTTTATAACTTAAACATTGTCAATTTTATTTTAGAAAATAAATATACGGTGAAAATTTTATGATATATTATGTGTTTAATTTTATAATTTATGTTATAATTATTAATGTAATAATAATAATACTAAAAATGTAATAACTTTTAAATTATTAAACAACTATATTTAATATTTATAAGTGATTTTTTAAAAAATATAATATATGTAAAATATATATTTTACATACAATTCAATCAAATTGATAACTCTTTAAAGTTTTTTCGTTTGACATTGAGTAATTATAGCTATTCATAATAAATGAAGTCATATTTCACACCATGTGGGATATAAAAAATTAGACCCGACCCTTTGTATAAAACCGCACCTCTTTTATTCCAACCTTTATCTCGCCCTTATTGAAACTAAAACGGTCTCAAGGGAAACAGGACGTGTGAAATATGTTTATACCGTACCAGAATTCTGATGCGTGAAGCAAGGAAGTTACGAAAACTGATATGTTACTTTTCTCGCAGTAAAGCTGTCATGATCGTCATTCAATACGCTGTCATTAGTAGCTGGAAAATGTATTAATTATATAAGAACAGAAATGGGTTAAATAATTTGTAGTGACTTAATAGAAAATTATTGTAAAGGTAATCTTCTTCAATCTCTGAAAAATTAAATCTTAAAAGTTATTGAACTAATTTTAAAGAACTAAGTTCTAATACTAAGAACTGCTTCTTCCCGTGTAGTTTTGTTAATATGTTTAGCTTTTTTACGTTTATTTTGACCCATATTTAGGCATACGGCAAAATCTGCATGTAACTACTATATTAAGGCTAAATTTTTTCTTAATAATTAGTACTTCGTTCTTCAAACAATTCTATGAAGTTGTGTTGTTTGATAAATGTATTCATTTCACACATTAATATTTTTTATAGTGTGTATAAACATAAAAATAATGAAAAGTTTAGTTTCGATATTATTTTAAGTTTTTTAATAATTATTTGAAATTAATATACCAATTATGTAGATTTGTGAAATATTTGAAAACTTTGTCAACGCATAACCAAATTGTGCAAAAAGATTTATGCGTAACAATAACAATTTTTGCACCATTATGAAATTTATCAATATCTATTCGTGTTGCTTAGGTATATTGCAATATAATAATAACTAGACAAAAAATCTTTATTTACTTAACCCAGAGTCATTACATAAGAAAAAAATTAAAATAAGTTATTCCTGAGCAATGATAATAATTTATTACTGCACTGCTTAAAGGAAATAAATGGTTTTAGAAAAACAATAACAAAAAAATATTAAACTATACATAACCATTTAACCTTACGTTAAAAATATAAATCAAAGATTACATTTTTAAAGTGAGGTTAAATGATTATTTCCATTTCTTTTTAAAGATGCTATTTTATTGCACTATTGACTTTATATGAATTTATTGTAAATTATGAACTGTTTTTAAAAACACTTCTAGAAATAACAAAATGTAAAAGATCTATTTTTAAAATATCCTCCTGAAGCTACAAATGTAATTAATGGTTTCTGTGCATTCCTCCATTAAATCCTTCACCGTTATATCACCGTTGTCCACTAGATTGTCTGTCAGCTTTTCTAAATCTACCCTGTGTACTAAATGTACGTCTTGAAAGTATAAACCTTATCTACGTTTAGCCAGATATTTCATTTAATAGAATCATAAAAACTTTATTTAAAAATAACTATAGGAAAACAATACGATAAGGTTATTTATTATAAAAATAATAACAGAAATCTTATATGGTAATGAAATATAAATAATTATTTATAATGAATAGTTCCCGGTGATTATGAAACATTCGTTTTACTATCATTGTTCAAGGATAAAAATAACCTCTAGTTTTTATTAAATATAAGGTAAGGTTTCCCTCTCACTCCCGGTGCTGTGATGAGATTTTTTTTCTCGTATTGATGACTATATTTTAATAATATATTAAAGATTCGTACAAAATGATGTCACCATGATTTTTTTTAATTAAAAATGCAATTCAAAACACTGGCAAAGCGTTTATATAAGTAAAATATCAAGAATAGCTTACAATTTTACAATATCAATTCATTGGTATAAACTCCGGCGGTTGGGAAACTGCATCGCAGAGCTTATGACTTCAAAAATATCTTGCTTATGTAAACCCAGTATGACATCATTAAAGGGCAAGTTTCGCACTGAAAAATAGTCTTTATTTTTAACCTCGTGTAAGGAGTAAAGTCCTATAAATCAATATTTGTGGCTTTGCTTACCAGCCCTCTGATTTTAAATAATTAACAAGCAACACTTGAAATTTTGAATCTTAAAAATGTAAGTAACTATTTTAAAAAAGTTAACATACATAAAATATATCGAATTGTGTAATTATTCCTTTACGCCATATTATTATAAAAAATCATTATTCAATAAGATATTTAGAAAAAATTTAGGAAAATCAATTCAATTATAGGCATTATCAACTAAATTCTATACATTTGTTAAATACTATTCAAGTAATATGTTTTATTTATATAACTGTCTACAAATACCTGAACGAAACTCACTATGATTAATTTTCTATTTCATGCAAACTTTTATAGGTATAAGTTTAGTACGGTATATTTAGCTTTTTATTACTTATTTGTTATTATATGTTAATACCATTTCATAAATTAATATACAGTAAAGTAGGTACAAACATCTACATATATGATTGTATGTTGTAAAAATTATGTATGACGGGTCTTATTATGAATATAAACGGAGGGATTGAAATAATTAAAACATATTTAAAAATCGGCCCAGTCGTTAAAGTCGTCCAATAAGAAATACACGTACCGAAGATTAAAAGAAAGGTGCTTTTTGTGTAAAAGCTTTTTGTGTAAAAGCTTAAACGTCGTGAGACTTTGTGGTGGCTAAAGTCTTAACCGTTTCATCTTAAGAAATATGTTATGACTTTGACTAGTAAAATTAATGAAATTTTGTAATAAAATTTAATTTCACAAATGATAACTTACAAAGACAAAGTTACTGTAACTCGCTGTAATTTAGTCAATTTACCCCTGGGAGATCTTTATAGATGAAATCGAATTTATCATAATATAAAATTATGAAGATTCAGATTTTTTAGGATTATTTGTAATATATATTTCTCAATCGATGATAATATTAAAAGTGGATTTTCTCTTTCATTTTCTTCTCTTAATAATTTTATTATTTTATTGATTTATTTAACTTCACGCCATATCCCTTGCAGGGTAGCCAGAGACGACGGAGCGCCAAACGTTACGGTCCCTGCATACCTCTTTCGCCTCGACCACAGACACCTCTTCATACATGGGGGTCCTCATGCTTTTTACGTGACCTTCCTCTAATATCGTAGCTACTGAGTTTTCGAAGGTCACTCGAGGCCTCCCCCTGTCTTTCTTACTGCTCACTTTTTCTTCATAAATCTTTTTTACCATTCCTTCATCACTCATTCGTTCGACGTGCGCAAACCACCTGAGCACGTTCTTTTTCATTCTTACCGTGACATCTTCGCTAGTACCTGCCATTCTGTGGATCTCTTCATTGCGGATTCAGTCAGCTAAACTGACTCCGCATATTCGGCGAAGAGATCGCATCTCCACAGCTAATAATTTTATATAGATTAAAGGATTTAAATAATATATGTCGTATATATATATAACTCTTTTTTATTATATGCAATATTCTGTTACGCCACAAATATACACATTCATTTATTTTATGTAAAACGAGCGATCATTAAAAAGCAAGTAAGGAACGCCAAGGGTTAACTAGGCTAATTATGTCTAGAAAGTCAAATATGTGTTAACATATATGTTTTGTATGAGATGTCACACTAGTTATTTTATCTAATAAATTGAATTGATAGACATATATTCGATGTATAAGAAATAAAGGCAAGTGTATTCTGCATTAACAGAATATATTTTTGCCCACGCAATAGTTATTTCAGTACCGCAGTTTATCAGTATCAAATTTAGCATTTTTTTTATTTTTGACGTTAATAAATAAAAATGTATGTAAGGCAAAAACATTTTTTTTTAATCAATGTCAGTGATCACTTGCGTACATTAATTGGAAATTACAGAAATGCCAGAAGGATAAGCCCTTCTGAAAAGAAGAAAATAATTTAAGCGTACGAGGGTTCTAAATGCGCCCTGGCCTCAGTAGAACCATACAAAAAACCTATTTATATAACTGTTTTACAAACGGCAATAACAAGATACTAATTAAACTGTAAAGAAAACATTGAAATTGATATATTTACAATATTCAAATCATATTATTTATCGTACTACTTCTAACCGAAACAGGATAACCAGAATTAAATATTGAAATTTCCTTATAACATTCATTAAAATACATATCATTTTTCCACATTCTGTGAGGGATGTATGAAATATTTACATATACATAACATAAATTCGGATATACTTGATGTATTCTATTAAAATGAAGGAGTGTTCGAGATGCGTGGAAGTATTTTACGAGTCTGTTAACATGACATTCATTGTGCATATGAATTCTATGAATTTCGAAAGCCATAATATAATATTTAATGTATATTATTTATTCCTTTTCCTTGGTTATATTGGGTTCAAGTGCAATAACATATTACAATTGAAAACAAATAAACATACCTTTTTAAATATACTTATATTGTAATATAACTATCTCTAGATATTCTAATTATTATTCTTAAAGAAACAAGTGTATAAAATGGTTGTAATAATACAATTATTTATAAACATGGTATCTTCTGTATCGATATCAAAACGTAAACATGCTGAACTATTTGAAATTATTTAATATACCGAGATTTTACATCTTAACTATTAGGATCACTTGTTCCTACTTTTTATATGATGCTATAAGATAAGTAAACCTTTCTGTAGATTTTTTAATTGTTATATTTTCTGATTAATCTAGGTCTAAAAATCAAAATGTATCATTATTATTTTAAATATTTCATCTATATAATAAAGAGATTTTATTGCACTTAGTGTGTTATTCCTTGTAAAGATAATATTTAAATTTCCGTTAATAATTTATCAGTTAAAAATTCTATAGAGTTAATAATGCCACTTTTTATGTAATAGAAACTAAGTAGATATTTGATAAAAATACAATATTTACAACTTATCCATTTAAAAAAAGTATTTGAAGATTATATTAATAATAAACATTGCAATTTCAATATTTTATTAGGTCCTGCCTGTGGCGTTACTATTTACACCCAATAGGAATATCAGAAATAGAATCCTTTAAAGTAAGGCAGTGTCCTGACCATTAAGATAAATTTCCTCAATAAACAACTCCCTGGTGATAAATTAACCAAATTATAATGAATCACAATCGCTTTGTCTTTTGTTAATAATATCAAATAAATTGTTAAAAAAGTGTTACACTTAACATTAGTAGAAACGTGAAAAAGAAGCAAGAAGAAATTAATTGCTGTGCTTTTCTTCTCTGCTCCCCCCGCCATAACTCAATTTATAAAATATATTATTTACCAACAATAAAACAATATTGTTTTATTGTTGGTTTTTTTTTTGGTTAATCCTTTTTTACATACATTTATATACATACAATGTAAATTCTATTTTTATGATGAAACTTAAAATTATATAATTTAATATGATACATTTTGGTTAAATATAACAAATGCAATAGATTTACAAATCAAGTAACAAGATGTATCGGACCCGAAGGAACGATCAGTCTTCATACAAGCAGATGTAACTGTTGGCAGCGTGTTCCGTTAGTGCTATTTAAGAGTATTGGCTGGCAATAAAATTGCACTGGAATTTATTTATGATTCGTGTTATATTTTATTAGTAACTATGAAAGTAACATTTTTTTGTGGTGTTAAATTTCATATATGATGTGTGACTCACATAAATCATTTATTGTACATGCAATTGAAATATTCAATGTTCTACCGACTGTCCAACAAAAATTAATTAAAAAACCATATATGCAGGTTCTACCGATACCAACATTAGTACGACTATTTAGTATATATATATATATGTTTATATAATATAATAATATACATAAATATATGAAACTTATTATATATTATTATTATATATGTATTATATATAATCCTACCTAAATATACAATATATTAAGGTGGGTTTAGACGGAAAATAAATTAGATTTTATCGTACTTGTTTATAAGTGTTATACCAGGTACATATTGAAAGTAGATATATATATATATCTACTTTTATTTTTTATTTTTCATACTGATCTTTCTGATAAACAACAACAGCAACAACAAAAAGATTACATTTTTAAAACATGTTTGGTTTCGATTCTGATGAACAAAAATCAATTGGAAGCATTGATTTTTGAAACATGTTTTTTTTTAATTTTTTAAATAGAGATTTGATTGAGACTGAAACGTAACGGACCGTTATGTGTATGAACAGTTTTTATCAAGTTCCCTTTTAATGGTAATTACTGATCTCAGTGAAAAATAGTTTATCAAACATTTCTCATAAACTTTTTGTTTTTGCAATGTACATTTTAAAACTTTTTCAGTTTTAAGTTTTTCTTGGTTTCCTCTTATTATTAGCTTTGAATGAAAATTATTCGAAAACATTTATTCTTAAAAGGTTATCAAGTTTATTAGAAAATAAAAATTTTACCTAATATATCATTTTACGTAAAATTAGTAAAGGTTATTCGTTAGGAAAGTTAGTTATTGTTTTAGGTCCCTTTACCTTTAGTTCCGTTTAAGTTCCATCGTTTATTAGAGCCCATTAAAACTTTTCCGCTAGAGTGCTCTTTAATTACATTAACTTAAATAATTGTCGTACTGGAGCCGTCTCAATATTAGTTTGTTTACATTTCTTGTTTACTATATTTGGGTAACAAACAGAATATCTGCAAATTCTACGTTAAAGAACATTTTACTGCTTTATGTATGATTTAGTGTTTTTGCTCAATATTTGTTACGTATTAAATAGCTTTTTCGGAGTTACTTCTCCTTTTGTTAATCTATTGGCTTTGTTGTTTATTGTTGAGCAGAACTTATTTTATTTTTTTAAACATATTGTTTAAAAATGTTTGAAGATATTCTATAACAGTCATTACTATAACAGCCAAATTAATTTGTCATCTTTTTTTATACTAAAATAAACATAAAAGCCTTAATCTCATTCATAACTCTCGATATAACAATGCCTTAGATCATACACATAAGTAAGAGGTTTGAAAATCATAAACTTTATGAATATATACAAGTGACATGATATTACAAAATTGTAAGCTATTTTTGACTTATCTTTTATATATTTATGTCATTGAGAATACAGGTATGTATATTTTAATTAAAATCTGATGTATTATATTATATTCTTATGTAAGGGACATATTTACGGTTTTGGTTTATATTAAGGGTTACGTTTATTTAATTTTTAATAGGAAATCTATAAAGTACTTCAAAATAATTTAGTTTAAGATAACCAAATCAAGAGGTTTAATTTTGTAGTTATTTGGCAATTGTTATATAGTATAATCATGAATTTCGGGGTTTACAAAGAGTATCAAATAGTTCAATTTTCAAGGGTCTATTAGAACAAAGTTTGAATTATTTTAATTTAAGCATTAAAACTTTGAGCACTGCCTCGGGTCTAAGCAGTTGTTGTTGAGAGTTCATTATTTCTTGAATTGACGTTTATCGTAAATATCCAGTTTAAATCTTCGATTCACAATAATTTAATTTAATAATACAGTAATATATGCTTAAAATTCAAACAGATTGATGCCAATTACTTGAGATCGCAGATCTTGTAATGAAATTTTTATAAAGTTTTAACGAAATACAACGTTACTTAATTTTACAACCAATAAAATACTTCAATTACTTGTTTTTCTACACTAATTTACGGTAAGGTTCAACTATAACAGTCTAAATATATATGTTGATAGTAAGCGTAAATGATTTATCACTAAATAAGGTTGGTAAGCGATAAAATGTTAGGTCTTCCGTACACACTTTTCCGCATTCGGTATTTTTCTATGAACACCTAACGGCCCAAGAACATTACGATACCCAGTAAAACTAAAAGATTAAACTCAACGCTTAAGTCAGAACTTTTCTCAACCTGTAATTAACTAATGTAATAACGACCAGTGGCAAAAAAAAAAATTAACACTTTTATTCAACAATTTGCATTCTTATTATTTGAAGAAAAAAAAGACAAAGAAAAATTACTCCTTGTGTTTATTAAGAAGAAAAGGTACATTTGAAATTTAAAGAAAGAAATTCACTAAACTGCAGTTTCTTAAAATATTAAATTTTAAGGAATTACAGACATTTTGTTACTATTTTTCAACTATAAAAAAGGAAATATGTATTATTCACCAATATGAATCATAGCTATATGAATCTGGAAGGGAAATACAAAACATTTTAAAGGACTGACATAAATTTTTAGTCGACGCATTTGTGCAAATCATCGGTTTGTGATACAATAAATATATATTTCGGAAAATGGTAATTGTCACGTAGATGTAGTGGTTATCAATTGATATCATTTTAATTAATTGAATTTTTAGTCACAATACAAAGTTGTATTCTGGAACGCTCTTTGATACAATGATCAGCTGTTTTCTTTTGGTTTACATGAGTACCCCAGATTTTTGTTAATAAAATATACAAAAGTAAGAAATGAATTACTTTAATACCTAACTGGATTATTGATTATTTCGGTTTCGAGTCCTGGCCGTGTCGATAAATTTTCTCTTTATTTTTATATTTATGTAAAATTCAAATTAGCTAAAGTATGTTTTATATATGATTTTAGACATACATTTTATTTGATAATTTTTCAAAAGCTTTTTTTAATGTTTTTATGTTATTACATTTTATTTTAGAAATAAATGAGATAGAAACATGACTAATTTATCAACAGTGTACTTTCATGTGATGTAATTGTTAACATCCTAATGCAATGTGTCGTCCGAAAGCAATTTGCCTCGCCACAAGCGGTCTTTCTTTCATTACCCACCGAGTTAGTATTGTTATGAAAAATCTCACACACGTACAATGTCTTCACAGACGAAATTCAACCGTATGTTTATATAAAAACGTAAAAATTGCGATAGCTTCCTATTGTTATAAGATGTTTCAACGTTTGTATCGCTTCGTTTTAAAGGCAATTGTTTTGAAATAATGCAGGAAGATATTACGTGTTATAGTTACATTTAAAACACTATATTTTCTATATTATTTCCTGTTTAGTAATAAAATATAATTTTATATTGTAAGATGCGCTTACAAAAACCGTTAATAAAATTTTGTAATGTATGATTTCAAATTAAAAACGGTATACCTCTAAGATAGCCTATTTTATTACGTTTTTGTATAAAATTGCCAGTTTTTTTTTATAAGAAATAAATCAAATTATTGTTTAGATGATGTATGGTTAAAACTGTGGAAGATATTCAGGTATTAATAAATTAGCTAATAATACTTTTTACATTAGAACAAAACTCATATAAGCTAAAAATAAAAAAATAATGAATGAATGAATGAATAAAATGAACAACAATTTCACAAATTTACTAGTTAAAATTTTTTCCATGAAATGAAGAATTCTGTTTTAAAGTAAACA
This sequence comes from Melinaea menophilus ssp. n. AW-2005, assembly GCA_918358695.1. Lineage (NCBI taxonomy): Eukaryota > Metazoa > Arthropoda > Insecta > Lepidoptera > Nymphalidae > Melinaea > Melinaea menophilus. The sequence goes on along the minus strand of OU911054.1, from coordinate 7,651,498 downwards.
ATTGTATTTTGGTTGTTTTTTGTATACATTTATTAAACTTGGAATTTCAAATTCTAAAATCCTTTTTTATTGAATCCCCATTTATATAATTGTATATATAATTGTATAAAATCATATAATACTCTCTGCAATTAGTATTAGGAAGTGTCTTCTTATTTGATAGTAATTGAAATATTAGCAACATTTTTGTATTTTCCAAACATTTAAAAACAAGAACAAGTGAGGATACATAAAGGCCATCTCCTTTACAACCTATATTCTTTTATAAAAGATCAATATTTTTTTATATTACTCAAAATTCCACAAAGTGAACTTCTGCATTTATATTATATAATGTCATTTATTTTACTGTCCTGGATTTTAATATTAAGGTAAACCACTAATAGAAATTGAACTATATGTGATTGTGTTTATATATAAATGTTATAATGTTATTCTGTTGTAAATGTCACTACACTGTCAACTCACCATAACGTGATTCAAGGTTCTTTAGTTAAAACTAAACCCTAACTAGCGTTATTAATGTCTTACATGCTAATGTATTTTCATATCAGCAGCGTGTGTTGTTTTAAAAGTAGAAAATGAATCTTATTGTACGCAGGTAGAGAGTGGCACATAATACGACTCAAACATTAAGATCGCGTTCTGAGCGCTTGACGAATGACAAAACGCGTTCTGGCCGTTCGACAATTACCAGAATGCGTTGCGAGCGTTTAATAGCAGCCAAAACGCGTTCTGCGCATTTGAAGACAGCCAGAAAGCATTGTGGCCGTTTTTTCCTTCCACTGAGCGTTTTCGGTCTTTGGGCCTAACATATACAATTTGAGCTTTTAACCACTTCCAAGAAAATAAACAATAACACTGTTTAGATTGTATTACTAATAACAAAATTTCTAAAATACATAATATCAATTTGTTAAGTACTATATAAAACAGAAGATTAACAAAACTTATTATTAAAGCTTAAATAGTTGGTTTAATAACTTGAATGCAATTTTTTTTGGTTAAATATAATATTTAACTTTTTTAACGTATATAGGAGGGTAATATCGACATTTACGGTTACCCTATAGAGTCTACACGGACCGGTAATTTAATTCCAGCATCGACATGAATATGTTCTCTGATAATAAGTTTGTCACCTTTTAACACTTTTTATTTCATTAATTTATTATTGTTTTATTTGTAAATTAAAGGCATTTTTCTTGTTAAATAATTTGCTACTATCCTTTTATATATGTGGAATTATGATTTCTTAAAAATATTTTAACGACTGAACTTCTATAGATTTATGAGGTGATAAGTTAGCAGGAATGAAAACATAAATTTAATATAGATTTTTTATGATTTTTTTTATCAACAGATTTGTTAAATTATGTTAGGTGTAAATTTTGACATTATATTATTCCTATCCTTAATTCATGTTTACAGTTCGTTAAGCTCAACAAACTGTTAACCCAATTAAAACTAAAAGCAACAGCAATAGAGTAAAATTATATTGGTTTTTAACAAACGGATTTAAATGACAGATGTAATTAAAAACTATATATATATAAAGTTCATAATTACAAATGAATACATACATTCATACATGTAATTACATACATATGAATTTTATATTTATATATATATCAGATAAGGCCTTAGTATTTAAATATGTCGCAATGGTGAATATTCAAATACTTTTAATAAGATAAAAAAGAATTCTTATTTTACGTTTTGAGGAGAACGTGAAATATTACCTCAAGAATGTCGTAAAAAAAATCACAAAGTTAAATTAAAAAGAAATCTGTTGTGTAATATCTATGTTTTCGTACCTAATGGAAAAACTAAAAAGTTATTCCCTTAGAACATTCATGATTCGTTTCCTCAGTGTCGATACGGACTCGTTTATTTTGTTAACGACTACACCTTAATGTTAGGTCAGATAGCATTAAGATAAATTTAAACTTAAATTATTTTTTACTTACTTTTACTTGCGTGTACTTTTCTATTGTGTGCAAAATAAATAGATAAACAAGAAAATAATTCTTCTTCTGACATTTGGAATTTATTTTAACATTAATGTATAATAATTACAACTACGTTTAAGTTGTTATGCAATGCAAAGCTTTTTGTATGCTGTTTTCAAGATAAAACATTATTTAATTACAATACATAGTCTTAAATATCAGCTAAGGAAAAGATTATAGGCTATAATAAAACTAAAAATAGGAGAGTTGTTATTAAGTGTATCAAAAAAGTTTTTTTATTATTATAGTAACATTCATATTTGTATATGCTAATAAAGTTTTAGTAATTTATATTTTTGTGTTTGTCAAACTAGTTTTTACATTTTTTTTTATAGGAAATGAAAAACCAAAATACAAATCTCACCTCTACTTCATTGAACTATCGCATTAAGGAAACAAAGTTTAAATTAACAATTCTTATGCCATTCCAATTTAAACTTAAATTATTAAATAAAACTCTCTCGTGGGGAAATTCTCAGCCTTTGAATATAGTTTTTGCTTAATTAGAATTAGATCGACAGACGTGTTATTTTTAGCAAATCTATATTAACTATAGTGAGTTTTCAATTGTTTTAAAAAATAACTTCTCATGTATTTTTTACTCGTAGTACAGATAAGGCTAATTATTAAATACTCTATAGACAAATACATGCTTTCTTTCCTGATAATTTCTATAGTATACAGATATTCAATAATCTTTAAAAAGTGCTATATTATATATTTATAATTAAATTTATATAGTTAATCCTATTTAGTTCCAGTTATTTCAAGTTGCTGATTAATGTTTAAAGATAAAAATTTATTGCAATATTGACTTTTGAGATATGAACCTATAGTGGAAATTAGAAATTATTTACTATTGGAAATTATGTATCAATATTGGAATTTGGCAATTTATTGAAAATAATAATGTGTTTTCATAAATATTTCTAAAAACATCGAAATGTAAGAGATATATTTCTAAAATATCCTTCCACCGCTACAAATGTAATAAATAATTTCTAGGAATCCATTCATTAAACAGTAGCCTTGTCCACTAGATTCTTTATCTGCTTTTCTAAATCTATAGTATTGCAATGTTCGTGTATAAAGTATATACTTAATCTACACATTTCGCCAGACATTTCTTTTAAAAATATTACGATATTATAAATTTATTACATAAATAAGAACAAACAATCTTTAATGGTAGTGGATTATAAATAAATATAAAAAAAAAATCAGGGTATAACTTTATGTAAACAAAATATTAAAAATAGCTTACAGTTTTTCAATTTCAATTCACTGATATAAACTCCGACAGTTGGAAAACTGCATCCAGAGCTTACGATCTCAAAGGTCATATCATATATCTTGTTTATACAAACCTAGTATGGCAACATTAGACAGTAAGTCTTGCATGGAAAAATAGTCCTTATGTTATATCTAGTGTAAGGAGTAAAGTCCAATAAATAAAAATATTTGTGGCTTTGCGTACTAGTCTTCTGATTTTAGGCGTTATTCCAACGTTAGGGTAGTAAGTGTTTCGACAGTTTGTTTGTGTGAAATATTATTTTTTAAATGTATTTTACAAGTAACAGTTGATAGTTTTAGTCTCCAAAGTTTAAGTCCCTGTTTTTAAAATTGTATGGTATATACCATTTTATTATTTATTTGTTATTAATACCATATAATATAATTATAAAGTATATTTTCGCATTTATCTACATTATGTATTGTAATTTATACAATAAAAATTACTATTACTATACCGCCTTATTGTACTTTTTTGTATTGTTTTTTGACTTGTAGAGAATGCTCTGTAGCATTAAGTCCGCTCCTTTGTATTTTAGGTAGATTCCATAGTTGAATCTACCTATTGCAATCGATGCGATGACGGGACCCAGACCTCAGAGTAAGGGCGCTACGCCGTTTATGAACTGTAGATTAAGAATCCGTCGAAAAAAAAAATTATATATCCCTCTATATATATATGTATATATGATCCATCAGTCCAAATTCATCGTAGGCAAAATCTGACTTCACAGTTCGATAGGATAAATTAGTAGGACAAATGTAGCATCTTGTTTTTTTTGGAAAAAGTGAAAGGGGGACTGGGAGGGGTGTTGAAAGTGCAAACCTTTGGGACACGCTAAAGGTCGCAAATATTGACGGAGGATTTTCAAACTCGGTATGTACATTCATAAGGACAAAATGAAGGTTAAATTCTTGAGCGGGGAATATCGGTCGGGGGGTTGGGAGGCTGGGGGAGTTGAAAGTTAAAAACCAAAAAAAGCCACATAAGGAGGCTACATTTTGGCATCGGAAAAATCCTAGAAAATTAACAAATTAAAAGAGGTAACTTTTTTGTTCGAAGAGTTTTTTGATCCGACTTCCCGTTTCTGAGATAGGGGTGGAGGGCGGTTCCCCCCTCACCCAATATATGCAGAGTGATCCGTCATAAGACTCGTAATGACTAGTAGAATACTGCTGGCTAGTTTTTCTTTGTCGATCCGACCTCCCCCCCCCCATCCCAACAACTAAAGTAAATCATTTTAGTAAAGTAAATCAAAATTAACTTTATCTCCTGTTGTTGACCAGAAACAAATGATTTATTTTCGTTTCAGGACAAGTGCGGTGAAATTATTGGTATGATGATACCATCTTTTATCATACATTACATGTTTATCGCATTCTCGGTTTCATTGTTACCTTCGCATATTGCATATCGAGAATCGCGTGACGGGAATCTACCTAACACGATCGACCCTGTCGAACGAGGCATTTTTTGCTATGACTGTGACTTATTATAAATCAGTCAATTTACCCCGAGAGACCTTTTATACATTTAAATGACAATTAAAAATCGGCTATTATGATCAATATTAAAACTTTTCAAGATTCGGAACATAAAACTTTATTAATATATAAAACTATATGCAAGATTAGCTTTTATATATAAATTAATTATTCATAATATACATTTTTCAAACGACCGTAATACAAAAATAGGGTTTTCACTTTCATATATTTTTTTTATATTAATAAGTTAAAATATATTAAATATTATATAATTTATCGATGAATTAGATTCTTAAATTTTCTTATTCCATAATTAAAACGCACAAATAAGTGCAAATTGCAAGATATTAACATATGGCACTAAATTATTAACACTGCTACATTTTCTACTTTGTAAATGACAACCCTAATAAGTTAATACCAAGCACAACAAAGAAATGAAAGCCTAAAGTTAATTCACTTAAATACGTCGATAAAGTCAAAAATGCCGTGTTAACACATATCTTAGTATAAGATGTCACAATATTTATTATATGTATTATTTGGCATTAAAAGAATATATTTGTGATATAGTATAGTTTGTGTACGACAATATAGAAATACCAAATTTCGCTAATTAAAATTACTGAGATCATAGTGAATAAAGTTAAAAGAAAAAAATATGAAATCAATACCATTTATGTACGTCAAATGGAATTGTCAGGAGGTCTCCTTTTAAAGATTTTTATAACATATTTACCGAAATAACTGAAAGAGATTCTTTTATTAGATTTAAGAGTTTCAAACGCAGCCTGGTTTATGAAGAACCATACAACAAACTCGGCGAGTTTTTCTTAATAGTGACAACTATTTCACAAACATCAATAACAGGGTACTTTGAAATAATTAAATAACGTTTACAATTTAACAATGAAAACATTAAAAATTCTTATATTTACAAGACAGATTAAAAAAGATGATCATTATACAAAGTTGTTGTGGAACACGGAATTTGGCTTATTACCTCCACTTAAAATGTTGTCAAATCAGATAATGCTTACAGCGCTACACAATTCGATAGACATCATATTATTTATCCTAAAACTTCCTACAATCGTAACGGGATAACCAGTATCAAATATTGAAATCCCCTCATATCCTTTATTGAAATACATCTTATTTTTCTACTTTTTGTGAGGGATACATAAAATATCTACGTACACCATAACGTAAATCCGGATAGATTTGATGTATTCCATAAAAATGAAGGAGAGTGTTCGAGATGCGTAGAAATATTTTACGACTCTGTTAACGTCATGTTCAATGTGCATATGAATTGTATGAATATCGAAAGCCTTAAGAATACATTTATTGTCAGCTGTAATATTTCATTGTATATTATATATAAATATGTTGGATACGTTTTGGTTAGGGTACAGAACATAATTTTATTTTTATACATCGTAATATAATTACGTAAACGAATTCAGAAATTACAATTGTCATTGTTAAAGTAACAAGCGTATTAAATAATGATAATAATGGTATTTTTTATGTCTTATTTAAAGCACATTATTTATATTTTATTGATGAAAAATTATTTAATTTAATGTTATTAAAAAAAAAGATCAGCCTTTTTAATTATTTTAAGGTATAAAATAGTCTGATGAATCTAGATCGAAATATAGAAAATGCTTTTTATTTGTATTTAATAAAAAGTTACCACGTTAAATTTTCTTGTACTGGTATTTTTTTTTGTGACGGATATTCTTGTTGATAGACGATAATATTTTAACTAACGGTGACAGTTTGATCGTCAAAAATAAAATAATCAATAAATTTAAATCAGTAAAAAATACTCGTAACCTTAACTAAGTGGATATTTAATAAGCATGGAATAAATGTAATAAAATCACTTAAAGTTTATTTTATTAATTAACGTCGTAAAAGCCATATTTTATTTCGTACCACCAACGGTGTTATTTTATACCAAATATGAATTTCAGATATATAATCGTTTATAGTTTCAAAGTGTCATGACCATTAAGAGAAATATTGTAAATAAGAATTCCCTCAATGTAAATTAACCAAATTATAGTCAATCACAATCACTTTGTCTTTTATGAATAATATCAATTTAATTTTCAAAAGTTAATAGATTTAACGTTATTGGAACAAGAGAAAAGAAGGAAGAAGATATTTAGAATCCAAGATCATAATATTGTTTAGAATTATTCTGTTTTTATGGTTGTGATTTTTTTGTTATTACAAATTTCGTAAAAAAATTGATTATTAATCTTATTTATTACTGTAGTGTACTAGTTACTCCTCCGAACCGAACTCAATTTATAACAATATTATTTGTTTAAATTTATTGTTAGTTTTATATTTACTTTTAACTAACCTTTTTAATAGAACAAGTGAATGAAGTGGTATATTTGGGAAGTATGTTTAGCAGAGACGGAAGATACGAAATGGATGTGGAAAGACGTATTGCTGTCGGTAACAGAGTCAATGGTGCTTTGACTGCATTGTTGTTAAGAATAATTGTTATAAAAATATTACGATAAGATAAATTTATTACATACAGTGTTGTCGTGATGTGTTTTCTTTAAATTTAATAGCTGTAATATTAAACTTTTGTACTATACTCTGGTTTAATATATTTGTAGGTCCCAGTAAAGGTTTATTTGAATAAAATATCAAAAATATCTTACAATTTTGCAATTTCAATTCACTTATATAAACTCCGACCGTTGAAAAACTGCATCGCAGAGCGTACGATCTTAAAGGTCATATATCTTGCTTATACAAACCCAGTATAGCAACATTATTCAGTAAGTCTTGCACAGAAAAATAGTCTTTATATTATACCACGGGTAAGGAGTAAAGTCCTATACATAAATATATTTGTGGCTTTGCGTATTAGTCTTCTGATTTTAGGCGTTATCCAAACGTTAAGTTGGTAAGTGTTTTGATAGCTTATTTCTGTGAAATATTATTTATTTTATATAATTTACAAGCAACAGTTGATAGTTTTTGTCTTAAAAATTTAAGTATAATGTGAATTTAAACTGTCGTTTAGCACTCCGATGACAAAGACATATACCAAAGATTAATACAAAAAATGTATAAAAAGATCACACGTCATGAAACTTTATGGTGGCTAAAGTTCTTTTACCATTTCATAACCGAAAATATGCTCTGTACAGAATTCTACGAAAATTATACCCCTATATGTATTTTTTATATTATTTTTTCACTCTCTCATATTTCTCTCTAATTTTTCTATCATTTTTCCATCTTATTGAACGCCTCGTTAGAAAAACTAAGGCTGTCATTTACTGTCTTCATATTATGTATTCATGTTACTTGTGATTTATTATAAACATTAGCCAAGAATATGATAGTATGCAAAAATATAAATTAAAATTTGAATGCCAAACCTAAATAAAAAACAACAGTGTCATATCATGTCCTAGTTTGTTATTCAATAATATGTATGTTTACCAATAAGCCAATATTATAAGAAGCCCAAATCAAAATTATTTCTCCTTACATTTATAATAAACTAGCAGACCCGGTCACGCGTTGCTGTGACTATTGTTTTTGATATATTACATTGTAGTGAACTATTTAAGGAGTAACCTTCAGAGTACATCTTTCATGAAAACCATAATGTTTTCTTACAGTCGATAGTAAGCAAAAAACAAAACAAAATAATTATAATTATTTTTTAAATTTTATCCAAATTTATAACACTATTTGTATATTACAAAGTTTTTAGTAAATAACTTGGAACACTAAACTTACGAATAAGGTAGGTAGGGTAGATACCTCATTCGTAATTACTCAATTCAGTCAATAGATACCGCCATCTTTCAGAATTGTTAGGAGGTAACTGCAAAATAATAAACAAAAAAATTTGCAATAAAATAATATGGCGACTATGAATTGAGTTGAAACTTATTCTATCTTTTAAGTTAGGTCAACTGTACGTGGTGTGTAAATTTATTAAAATCGGTTAAGTAGTTAAGGAGTCCATCGTGGACAAACAACGTGACACGTGATTTATATATATTAAGCATTCTGGTGGATTTTTTTTATCATTTAATATTTTAAATAATATGATAGAAAAATCCTAAAATTATCCTTTTTTTAATATGTTACTTTATCATTTTAATAAGATGTTCATAATTAAAAATACTTGGTGGTTTTACTAATCCATATAATATAAGTTAAACTCAAAACATTTAAATTTTAAAAGATAAATCATGAAAAATGAAAAAAATACATTTTTATAATAAATACAACAATTTTTATACAACTCGGCAGACTTCGTTCTGTCAAATAGATTTGGAATGTGGCAGTTTATATTTCGACCTTAAGATGTTTTTACTCTGTTTACCCTCACATATAGCCCTATCATTATGGTGACGGTTCTGTTCAGGAGAATTAAAGAAAAAGGTCAGCTCGGATGACATAAGTATCTTCGCTTCCACGAACTTTGGCCACCCTTTTGAGACCCACTAAAAACCCCGACTGGGATGTCTTCTAGAGGGCTTCAAACTAAGAGGGGAACATAAGGTATAAACCTGATTGAAAAATAATCTAAAGGGATAGTGGGAACGTAAAGGTGACAAATATTTACAAAGTGGGTGCTTCAATTACAAAACGTGGAGAAATTTAATTATTTATTACTATTATTATTAACATAGGGTTAATAACCGATGAAATAAAGAAAAATGAAATAAAACGTATATAAGTATTTTCAGTAATTGATCGGGGAATCACTGGCAATGTTTGACGAAAATCTCCTGCTAATAAAATCATTGCACCACCAAATAGGTTATGATTGCTCCATAGATCTTGTAAGGTTCTATTTAAAGCCTCCAAAGATTTTTTTAAGTGCCATAGTGCATTCATCCCAAACAATCAATTCACATTGCTGAAAAACCTTTGCCATTGCAGAGTTCTTCGAAATGTTGCAAGTTGGAGTTTCGTTGCTTTGCATGTTTAATGGCAATTTTAGTGCTGAATGAGCTGTTCTACCACCTTCAAGCAAAGTTGCTGCGATTCCCGACGAAGCGAGTGCAAGTGCAATTTCATTTTGTGAGCGAATTGTTGCTAATATCAATGAAATCAAAAAAGTTTTTCCTGTACCACCAGGTGCATCTAAGAAGTAAATCCCTCCTCTTTTATCATTTATTACTTTCATAAGTGTATCAAATACATACCCTGTTGTTCATTGAACAGTGGAAGGTTTGTTTGAATTAATTCTTTCAAAGTGTTGAGATCATATAGTTTTTCTCGGTGCAACTCTTGGTTAAAAGCATTATGCATTGGACGATCAGGCGCGGCCAGACCTAATTGAAATAATAGTTTGTTTGACATCATCAAGCACATGTCCTCAATTGAAATCAATACTTCATTGTAAATTTCTTCGCTTATTTGTATATTTGGATTTCCCCTTCTAATTCGTATTTGATACAAAATATCATCACACATATTATCTTTGTACTTGATCCACAGATCCTTTGGGTTTGATGGGAAGCATGTTGATATGATCATAGAAAACAATGTTCGTATTTGATGAGCTTGTAATGATATTACAGCATCATTGAGAGTTTGATCCCAATGAGCATCATTTTCTAGCAATCGCAAACATTGGCAAGATTCTCTGTATGATCCACACAAATCACCATTAACAGTTCGTACATGTTGGAACGATGTTGGGCCACGTACATTGACTAATTAATAGCAGTCGTAAATAAAAACATTCATCATTGCTTGGATGTACTGAATGAATTCGACCAATCACATCGGTAGAATATACATCTGGGTATCCTGTAACTGGTTTTCCTTGTTTCCGTCGTATAAATCTCCTTGAGGATTGATTCCAAGTATAATATTTTGGCATTTCAGAACATAACAATGTTTGAGCAAAAGCATCGTTTTGGCATGTCAAAAAAAACTGGTTAATGTAATAGATGGTGGCTGTACAGCTCTTTGTACTGCGTTCTGTGCTGTAAAATATACTCTTTGTCCATTTTCTAAATGCACAGCTAAATGAACAACAGTAGGGTGTCTCTCATGAATAGGAAAAGAAAATATTCGCCAAACTGCTTCATTACTACTAACATAGCGACCCATTTGGTATTGGGTAACTTCATCATTGGAATTCTCTGCATTAATACCAATCACAGCCATATCACTCCCTTTGGTTACATATTTGCAAATGTATTTAATAGATTTTACTGAATGGCAAGATTCAACGTGGATGTGTGCTTTGAAGGTCTTTGATAAAATGGGTGAATATGGAACAATCCAGCGATTATCTATTTCAATATCTTGTTGATTTAATTTGACAATTGTTGATCTTCCAATTTCTGCTGTTGATCGGCGACGATACAAAGGATAACCGTCAATACCAGTGATTGTTTCAGATATTAATGTCCGTGGATATCGTTTTGAACATTTACCATCCACCATACATGGTAAATTTTGATTAAGAGTTCCACAGGGACCATGTACCATGTTTTTGATAACTACCTCATGCAATCCAGGATCTACTTCTACATTAGGGATTTCAGCTGATATTACTGCATCAACTTCATTTGACTTTATCTTTTCAACTAACCAAATCAAAATATGTGCATGTGGCAATCCCCGTTTCTGCCACTCCACAGAATGCATCCAGCGGCGTGTCTCTCCAAACACATAATGTTTCACAATGAAATCCATTAAAGATTTCAACTTTTGTATAAAGACTCTGGCTGTGTCTATTTCTATCCAGTGTGGATTGCATGTAAATGTGATTAACAAATCTGCTGTACCATAATGACAAACATATGACATGGCATTTTGAGCATATTCATGCATATGTCGAGGGCTTACGATGTATGTTGCTGGAAGAATAGTTATTCGACTAAGATTCTGTGCATTACCATCAGTATTAATCGCATCTCGAAGGTGAATATACTCTTCAGATCTGAGTTTTGTCTGATTCAACCTGATGAATGTTAATCTCTCCGTTTCAATTTTAACATACATGTCTACAACATACTTGTGATATAATCGCCGACGTTTGAATATGTGATTGTCATTATTAGGCGGTAGGAATAATAGTTCATTGAACTGACTTTTTTGTTGGTTTTAGAACCTGAAAATAGATTTTTGTTTTCATAACATTGAAAATAAAAAAAAAAAATATAGTGACTGATAATATATCTCCTTGCTAAACTAATATTTTTTATTACCTGTAATGGGATTTATCATCTTGTTTGAGAAATCATAGCCATCTTCACCTTGCCAAAATATAATGAGATATTGCAATGCGTCATATGAGCGGTGTGTTTCCTTTATACGTTGTAATTGATCATTCCGACGATGTAAAACAATATCAAGGGATTCCAAGTTTTCTCCAACTACTACGATGGCAACTTCATCAATAGTTGGTGCATTAAAACGTCTTGCATGTTGGCCAACAGGTGTTTTATTAGCTCTGATTACAATTTTGTGATTATCAGATGGCATCAGATCCAGTGCAGTTTTAAACAATATAATCAATTGATTGTACTCATGAAATAAAGTTTGTAATTGTTCTACAATAGACCTCTTTACTGAATTGTTATTTGAACAACGCATATCAATTTCTTGTGGTAAATTGCCAATGAAATAAATTTGCAGAAATTTGTAATTGCTATCTGATACTGGTAACAGTGAACCTGCGCTATGGTATAGTTGGCCTTGTATCTGTAAATTAAAAAAAATGATTTTTGTCAAATTATTATTAAACAATATTTGTTCGTAAAAAGTATATCTGTCTCCTAATTTGAATCCCTAATTTATAATTGATATGCTTAGGTATGTCAATATATAATAATTAGTTGTAACTAATATCCATCATCAAATAATTATATTGTGTTTCAAAATAATAAAAGTATTGCTAATACTGAATCACCTAATAATATTATGACTAAGTAATATATTTCTTGGGGATTAAGGAACTGAAGGTTAATGACACACCTTTACTTAATTAACAGGAAATTTTGTTCACAAAAATAATAATGATTAACTTCTATAATACCTACCTTAAAATTTGCATGAAATTTTCCCGAACTACGTTTGTTGCCCCAAATGACGTCATTTGAAAGCAATTGTTATATTGTTGGATATTTAACAAAGTGTATGGAAACTGATTCTATTCCTGAAACCAATGAGTACAATGGCTCTGGTGGTAGATCCAATGGTATCAATTTCACTTTCCCATTTGCGCAACACAATCCATTGGCTTCATTTGCCTTACAATGAGAGCAAACCAAGTTCATAGATTCAATAGTAACACATTGGTGGTTACTGTAGTCAATTGACAAATCATAATTGAAAGCAGCTCGATTCAAACTTTCGGGATTATTGGTTGAATCTCTCGCTCTCGCTTCCCGCGTTCGTGATAAACGAATTCTTTCACGTTCTTTTCGGTCGTCACGTTCTTGTGCAGTATGATAAGATCGGTAATTAGTTTGGTTTGTAGCAGTTCGGGTTCTTCTACCTAAATTACTTCGTCTTATAGGAGGCATATAGAAAATACTCACCTAAATTATGTCACATGCAATAATTATTAATCACAGGTACCTATTAAAACACTTTGCACAAAACACGATATAAAACAATCAAAATTAATTATTAAATATTATAAACGCTTTTTAACGCAGTTTGTTTGACAGATGCAATGACGTGAAAACTGATGACAATTTATGTCGCATTCCAAAACTAAAACAAAAGAAAGAATATTCCAAGGCCAATCAAATCTATAGCTCTTAAATTTTTTGACTTTTTAATTTGGTCGGGTTCACGATATTATCACTTTTGCGTGAACCTGCACATACATATATTTGATTGAATTTGAACTTTGTGGAGAGACAATAAAGCGCGAATTGACTCTTCGACGTTAGCCACATACCTAAATTGTTTAGATAACAATGAGTGCTTGTAATTTAATATAAACTTTATTGAATAACAATACAGTTCAAAGTAGCTCTACATTTAGTTATTTATTCTATATTTAAAATATTTGTATAGGAAAAAGAAAAGGGCTCTTTTAGGGTTTTCCTGGAAATTATTCGAATTTTTCTTGCCGTTAGAACCATCCTTGGGCTTCAAGGAATATTTTAAAAAAAGAATTGTTAAGATTGGTCCATGCGTTGTTGAGTTGTGCGCTTACCAACACATTTTGCGATTCATTTTTATATAATAGAAGATACAACAATTTTTATACAACTCGGCAGACTTCGTTCTGTCAAATAGATTTGGAATGTGGCAGTTTATATTTCGACCTTAAGATGTTTTTACTCTGTTTACCCTCACATATAGCCCTATCATTATGGTGACGGTTCTGTTCAGGAGAATTAAAGAAAAAGGTCAGCTCGGATGACATAAGTATCTTCGCTTCCACGAACTTTGGCCACCCTTTTGAGACCCACTAAAAACCCCGACTGGGATGTCTTCTAGAGGGCTTCAAACTAAGAGGGGAACATAAGGTATAAACCTGATTGAAAAATAATCTAAAGGGATAGTGGGAACGTAAAGGTGACAAATATTTACAAAGTGGGTGCTTCAATTACAAAACGTGGAGAAATTTAATTATTTATTACTATTATTATTAACATAGGGTTAATAACCGATGAAATAAAGAAAAATGAAATAAAACGTATATAAGTATTTTCAGTAATTGATCGGGGAATCACTGGCAATGTTTGACGAAAATCTCCTGCTAATAAAATCATTGCACCACCAAATAGGTTATGATTGCTCCATAGATCTTGTAAGGTTCTATTTAAAGCCTCCAAAGATTTTTTTAAGTGCCATAGTGCATTCATCCCAAACAATCAATTCACATTGCTGAAAAACCTTTGCCATTGCAGAGTTCTTCGAAATGTTGCAAGTTGGAGTTTCGTTGCTTTGCATGTTTAATGGCAATTTTAGTGCTGAATGAGCTGTTCTACCACCTTCAAGCAAAGTTGCTGCGATTCCCGACGAAGCGAGTGCAAGTGCAATTTCATTTTGTGAGCGAATTGTTGCTAATATCAATGAAATCAAAAAAGTTTTTCCTGTACCACCAGGTGCATCTAAGAAGTAAATCCCTCCTCTTTTATCATTTATTACTTTCATAAGTGTATCAAATACATACCCTGTTGTTCATTGAACAGTGGAAGGTTTGTTTGAATTAATTCTTTCAAAGTGTTGAGATCATATAGTTTTTCTCGGTGCAACTCTTGGTTAAAAGCATTATGCATTGGACGATCAGGCGCGGCCAGACCTAATTGAAATAATAGTTTGTTTGACATCATCAAGCACATGTCCTCAATTGAAATCAATACTTCATTGTAAATTTCTTCGCTTATTTGTATATTTGGATTTTCCCTTCTAATTCGTATTTGATACAAAATATCATCACACATATTATCTTTGTACTTGATCCACAGATCCTTTGGGTTTGATGGGAAGCATGTTGATATGATCATAGAAAACAATGTTCGTATTTGATGAGCTTGTAATGATATTACAGCATCATTGAGAGTTTGATCCCAATGAGCATCATTTTCTAGCAATCGCAAACATTGGCAAGATTCTCTGTATGATCCACACAAATCACCATTAACAGTTCGTACATGTTGGAACGATGTTGGGCCACGTACATTGACTAATTAATAGCAGTCGTAAATAAAAACATTCATCATTGCTTGGATGTACTGAATGAATTCGACCAATCACATCGGTAGAATATACATCTGGGTATCCTGTAACTGGTTTTCCTTGTTTCCGTCGTATAAATCTCCTTGAGGATTGATTCCAAGTATAATATTTTGGCATTTCAGAACATAACAATGTTTGAGCAAAAGCATCGTTTTGGCATGTCAAAAAAAACTGGTTAATGTAATAGATGGTGGCTGTACAGCTCTTTGTACTGCGTTCTGTGCTGTAAAATATACTCTTTGTCCATTTTCTAAATGCACAGCTAAATGAACAACAGTAGGGTGTCTCTCATGAATAGGAAAAGAAAATATTCGCCAAACTGCTTCATTACTACTAACATAGCGACCCATTTGGTATTGGGTAACTTCATCATTGGAATTCTCTGCATTAATACCAATCACAGCCATATCACTCCCTTTGGTTACATATTTGCAAATGTATTTAATAGATTTTACTGAATGGCAAGATTCAACGTGGATGTGTGCTTTGAAGGTCTTTGATAAAATGGGTGAATATGGAACAATCCAGCGATTATCTATTTCAATATCTTGTTGATTTAATTTGACAATTGTTGATCTTCCAATTTCTGCTGTTGATCGGCGACGATACAAAGGATAACCGTCAATACCAGTGATTGTTTCAGATATTAATGTCCGTGGATATCGTTTTGAACATTTACCATCCACCATACATGGTAAATTTTGATTAAGAGTTCCACAGGGACCATGTACCATGTTTTTGATAACTACCTCATGCAATCCAGGATCTACTTCTACATTAGGGATTTCAGCTGATATTACTGCATCAACTTCATTTGACTTTATCTTTTCAACTAACCAAATCAAAATATGTGCATGTGGCAATCCCCGTTTCTGCCACTCCACAGAATGCATCCAGCGGCGTGTCTCTCCAAACACATAATGTTTCACAATGAAATCCATTAAAGATTTCAACTTTTGTATAAAGACTCTGGCTGTGTCTATTTCTATCCAGTGTGGATTGCATGTAAATGTGATTAACAAATCTGCTGTACCATAATGACAAACATATGACATGGCATTTTGAGCATATTCATGCATATGTCGAGGGCTTACGATGTATGTTGCTGGAAGAATAGTTATTCGACTAAGATTCTGTGCATTACCATCAGTATTAATCGCATCTCGAAGGTGAATATACTCTTCAGATCTGAGTTTTGTCTGATTCAACCTGATGAATGTTAATCTCTCCGTTTCAATTTTAACATACATGTCTACAACATACTTGTGATATAATCGCCGACGTTTGAATATGTGATTGTCATTATTAGGCGGTAGGAATAATAGTTCATTGAACTGACTTTTTTGTTGGTTTTAGAACCTGAAAATAGATTTTTGTTTTCATAACATTGAAAATAAAAAAAAAAAATATAGTGACTGATAATATATCTCCTTGCTAAACTAATATTTTTTATTACCTGTAATGGGATTTATCATCTTGTTTGAGAAATCATAGCCATCTTCACCTTGCCAAAATATAATGAGATATTGCAATGCGTCATATGAGCGGTGTGTTTCCTTTATACGTTGTAATTGATCATTCCGACGATGTAAAACAATATCAAGGGATTCCAAGTTTTCTCCAACTACTACGATGGCAACTTCATCAATAGTTGGTGCATTAAAACGTCTTGCATGTTGGCCAACAGGTGTTTTATTAGCTCTGATTACAATTTTGTGATTATCAGATGGCATCAGATCCAGTGCAGTTTTAAACAATATAATCAATTGATTGTACTCATGAAATAAAGTTTGTAATTGTTCTACAATAGACCTCTTTACTGAATTGTTATTTGAACAACGCATATCAATTTCTTGTGGTAAATTGCCAATGAAATAAATTTGCAGAAATTTGTAATTGCTATCTGATACTGGTAACAGTGAACCTGCGCTATGGTATAGTTGGCCTTGTATCTGTAAATTAAAAAAAATGATTTTTGTCAAATTATTATTAAACAATATTTGTTCGTAAAAAGTATATCTGTCTCCTAATTTGAATCCCTAATTTATAATTGATATGCTTAGGTATGTCAATATATAATAATTAGTTGTAACTAATATCCATCATCAAATAATTATATTGTGTTTCAAAATAATAAAAGTATTGCTAATACTGAATCACCTAATAATATTATGACTAAGTAATATATTTCTTGGGGATTAAGGAACTGAAGGTTAATGACACACCTTTACTTAATTAACAGGAAATTTTGTTCACAAAAATAATAATGATTAACTTCTATAATACCTACCTTAAAATTTGCATGAAATTTTCCCGAACTACGTTTGTTGCCCCAAATGACGTCATTTGAAAGCAATTGTTATATTGTTGGATATTTAACAAAGTGTATGGAAACTGATTCTATTCCTGAAACCAATGAGTACAATGGCTCTGGTGGTAGATCCAATGGTATCAATTTCACTTTCCCATTTGCGCAACACAATCCATTGGCTTCATTTGCCTTACAATGAGAGCAAACCAAGTTCATAGATTCAATAGTAACACATTGGTGGTTACTGTAGTCAATTGACAAATCATAATTGAAAGCAGCTCGATTCAAACTTTCGGGATTATTGGTTGAATCTCTCGCTCTCGCTTCCCGCGTTCGTGATAAACGAATTCTTTCACGTTCTTTTCGGTCGTCACGTTCTTGTGCAGTATGATAAGATCGGTAATTAGTTTGGTTTGTAGCAGTTCGGGTTCTTCTACCTAAATTACTTCGTCTTATAGGAGGCATATAGAAAATACTCACCTAAATTATGTCACATGCAATAATTATTAATCACAGGTACCTATTAAAACACTTTGCACAAAACACGATATAAAACAATCAAAATTAATTATTAAATATTATAAACGCTTTTTAACGCAGTTTGTTTGACAGATGCAATGACGTGAAAACTGATGACAATTTATGTCGCATTCCAAAACTAAAACAAAAGAAAGAATATTCCAAGGCCAATCAAATCTATAGCTCTTAAATTTTTTGACTTTTTAATTTGGTCGGGTTCACGATATTATCACTTTTGCGTGAACCTGCACATACATATATTTGATTGAATTTGAACTTTGTGGAGAGACAATAAAGCGCGAATTGACTCTTCGACGTTAGCCACATACCTAAATTGTTTAGATAACAATGAGTGCTTGTAATTTAATATAAACTTTATTGAATAACAATACAGTTCAAAGTAGCTCTACATTTAGTTATTTATTCTATATTTAAAATATTTGTATAGGAAAAAGAAAAGGGCTCTTTTAGGGTTTTCCTGGAAATTATTCGAATTTTTCTTGCCGTTAGAACCATCCTTGGGCTTCAAGGAATATTTTAAAAAAAGAATTGTTAAGATTGGTCCATGCGTTGTTGAGTTGTGCGCTTACCAACACATTTTGCGATTCATTTTTATATAATAGAAGATACAACAATTTTTATACAACTCGGCAGACTTCGTTCTGTCAAATAGATTTGGAATGTGGCAGTTTATATTTCGACCTTAAGATGTTTTTACTCTGTTTACCCTCACATATAGCCCTATCATTATGGTGACGGTTCTGTTCAGGAGAATTAAAGAAAAAGGTCAGCTCGGATGACATAAGTATCTTCGCTTCCACGAACTTTGGCCACCCTTTTGAGACCCACTAAAAACCCCGACTGGGATGTCTTCTAGAGGGCTTCAAACTAAGAGGGGAACATAAGGTATAAACCTGATTGAAAAATAATCTAAAGGGATAGTGGGAACGTAAAGGTGACAAATATTTACAAAGTGGGTGCTTCAATTACAAAACGTGGAGAAATTTAATTATTTATTACTATTATTATTAACATAGGGTTAATAACCGATGAAATAAAGAAAAATGAAATAAAACGTATATAAGTATTTTCAGTAATTGATCGGGGAATCACTGGCAATGTTTGACGAAAATCTCCTGCTAATAAAATCATTGCACCACCAAATAGGTTATGATTGCTCCATAGATCTTGTAAGGTTCTATTTAAAGCCTCCAAAGATTTTTTTAAGTGCCATAGTGCATTCATCCCAAACAATCAATTCACATTGCTGAAAAACCTTTGCCATTGCAGAGTTCTTCGAAATGTTGCAAGTTGGAGTTTCGTTGCTTTGCATGTTTAATGGCAATTTTAGTGCTGAATGAGCTGTTCTACCACCTTCAAGCAAAGTTGCTGCGATTCCCGACGAAGCGAGTGCAAGTGCAATTTCATTTTGTGAGCGAATTGTTGCTAATATCAATGAAATCAAAAAAGTTTTTCCTGTACCACCAGGTGCATCTAAGAAGTAAATCCCTCCTCTTTTATCATTTATTACTTTCATAAGTGTATCAAATACATACCCTGTTGTTCATTGAACAGTGGAAGGTTTGTTTGAATTAATTCTTTCAAAGTGTTGAGATCATATAGTTTTTCTCGGTGCAACTCTTGGTTAAAAGCATTATGCATTGGACGATCAGGCGCGGCCAGACCTAATTGAAATAATAGTTTGTTTGACATCATCAAGCACATGTCCTCAATTGAAATCAATACTTCATTGTAAATTTCTTCGCTTATTTGTATATTTGGATTTCCCCTTCTAATTCGTATTTGATACAAAATATCATCACACATATTATCTTTGTACTTGATCCACAGATCCTTTGGGTTTGATGGGAAGCATGTTGATATGATCATAGAAAACAATGTTCGTATTTGATGAGCTTGTAATGATATTACAGCATCATTGAGAGTTTGATCCCAATGAGCATCATTTTCTAGCAATCGCAAACATTGGCAAGATTCTCTGTATGATCCACACAAATCACCATTAACAGTTCGTACATGTTGGAACGATGTTGGGCCACGTACATTGACTAATTAATAGCAGTCGTAAATAAAAACATTCATCATTGCTTGGATGTACTGAATGAATTCGACCAATCACATCGGTAGAATATACATCTGGGTATCCTGTAACTGGTTTTCCTTGTTTCCGTCGTATAAATCTCCTTGAGGATTGATTCCAAGTATAATATTTTGGCATTTCAGAACATAACAATGTTTGAGCAAAAGCATCGTTTTGGCATGTCAAAAAAAACTGGTTAATGTAATAGATGGTGGCTGTACAGCTCTTTGTACTGCGTTCTGTGCTGTAAAATATACTCTTTGTCCATTTTCTAAATGCACAGCTAAATGAACAACAGTAGGGTGTCTCTCATGAATAGGAAAAGAAAATATTCGCCAAACTGCTTCATTACTACTAACATAGCGACCCATTTGGTATTGGGTAACTTCATCATTGGAATTCTCTGCATTAATACCAATCACAGCCATATCACTCCCTTTGGTTACATATTTGCAAATGTATTTAATAGATTTTACTGAATGGCAAGATTCAACGTGGATGTGTGCTTTGAAGGTCTTTGATAAAATGGGTGAATATGGAACAATCCAGCGATTATCTATTTCAATATCTTGTTGATTTAATTTGACAATTGTTGATCTTCCAATTTCTGCTGTTGATCGGCGACGATACAAAGGATAACCGTCAATACCAGTGATTGTTTCAGATATTAATGTCCGTGGATATCGTTTTGAACATTTACCATCCACCATACATGGTAAATTTTGATTAAGAGTTCCACAGGGACCATGTACCATGTTTTTGATAACTACCTCATGCAATCCAGGATCTACTTCTACATTAGGGATTTCAGCTGATATTACTGCATCAACTTCATTTGACTTTATCTTTTCAACTAACCAAATCAAAATATGTGCATGTGGCAATCCCCGTTTCTGCCACTCCACAGAATGCATCCAGCGGCGTGTCTCTCCAAACACATAATGTTTCACAATGAAATCCATTAAAGATTTCAACTTTTGTATAAAGACTCTGGCTGTGTCTATTTCTATCCAGTGTGGATTGCATGTAAATGTGATTAACAAATCTGCTGTACCATAATGACAAACATATGACATGGCATTTTGAGCATATTCATGCATATGTCGAGGGCTTACGATGTATGTTGCTGGAAGAATAGTTATTCGACTAAGATTCTGTGCATTACCATCAGTATTAATCGCATCTCGAAGGTGAATATACTCTTCAGATCTGAGTTTTGTCTGATTCAACCTGATGAATGTTAATCTCTCCGTTTCAATTTTAACATACATGTCTACAACATACTTGTGATATAATCGCCGACGTTTGAATATGTGATTGTCATTATTAGGCGGTAGGAATAATAGTTCATTGAACTGACTTTTTTGTTGGTTTTAGAACCTGAAAATAGATTTTTGTTTTCATAACATTGAAAATAAAAAAAAAAAATATAGTGACTGATAATATATCTCCTTGCTAAACTAATATTTTTTATTACCTGTAATGGGATTTATCATCTTGTTTGAGAAATCATAGCCATCTTCACCTTGCCAAAATATAATGAGATATTGCAATGCGTCATATGAGCGGTGTGTTTCCTTTATACGTTGTAATTGATCATTCCGACGATGTAAAACAATATCAAGGGATTCCAAGTTTTCTCCAACTACTACGATGGCAACTTCATCAATAGTTGGTGCATTAAAACGTCTTGCATGTTGGCCAACAGGTGTTTTATTAGCTCTGATTACAATTTTGTGATTATCAGATGGCATCAGATCCAGTGCAGTTTTAAACAATATAATCAATTGATTGTACTCATGAAATAAAGTTTGTAATTGTTCTACAATAGACCTCTTTACTGAATTGTTATTTGAACAACGCATATCAATTTCTTGTGGTAAATTGCCAATGAAATAAATTTGCAGAAATTTGTAATTGCTATCTGATACTGGTAACAGTGAACCTGCGCTATGGTATAGTTGGCCTTGTATCTGTAAATTAAAAAAAATGATTTTTGTCAAATTATTATTAAACAATATTTGTTCGTAAAAAGTATATCTGTCTCCTAATTTGAATCCCTAATTTATAATTGATATGCTTAGGTATGTCAATATATAATAATTAGTTGTAACTAATATCCATCATCAAATAATTATATTGTGTTTCAAAATAATAAAAGTATTGCTAATACTGAATCACCTAATAATATTATGACTAAGTAATATATTTCTTGGGGATTAAGGAACTGAAGGTTAATGACACACCTTTACTTAATTAACAGGAAATTTTGTTCACAAAAATAATAATGATTAACTTCTATAATACCTACCTTAAAATTTGCATGAAATTTTCCCGAACTACGTTTGTTGCCCCAAATGACGTCATTTGAAAGCAATTGTTATATTGTTGGATATTTAACAAAGTGTATGGAAACTGATTCTATTCCTGAAACCAATGAGTACAATGGCTCTGGTGGTAGATCCAATGGTATCAATTTCACTTTCCCATTTGCGCAACACAATCCATTGGCTTCATTTGCCTTACAATGAGAGCAAACCAAGTTCATAGATTCAATAGTAACACATTGGTGGTTACTGTAGTCAATTGACAAATCATAATTGAAAGCAGCTCGATTCAAACTTTCGGGATTATTGGTTGAATCTCTCGCTCTCGCTTCCCGCGTTCGTGATAAACGAATTCTTTCACGTTCTTTTCGGTCGTCACGTTCTTGTGCAGTATGATAAGATCGGTAATTAGTTTGGTTTGTAGCAGTTCGGGTTCTTCTACCTAAATTACTTCGTCTTATAGGAGGCATATAGAAAATACTCACCTAAATTATGTCACATGCAATAATTATTAATCACAGGTACCTATTAAAACACTTTGCACAAAACACGATATAAAACAATCAAAATTAATTATTAAATATTATAAACGCTTTTTAACGCAGTTTGTTTGACAGATGCAATGACGTGAAAACTGATGACAATTTATGTCGCATTCCAAAACTAAAACAAAAGAAAGAATATTCCAAGGCCAATCAAATCTATAGCTCTTAAATTTTTTGACTTTTTAATTTGGTCGGGTTCACGATATTATCACTTTTGCGTGAACCTGCACATACATATATTTGATTGAATTTGAACTTTGTGGAGAGACAATAAAGCGCGAATTGACTCTTCGACGTTAGCCACATACCTAAATTGTTTAGATAACAATGAGTGCTTGTAATTTAATATAAACTTTATTGAATAACAATACAGTTCAAAGTAGCTCTACATTTAGTTATTTATTCTATATTTAAAATATTTGTATAGGAAAAAGAAAAGGGCTCTTTTAGGGTTTTCCTGGAAATTATTCGAATTTTTCTTGCCGTTAGAACCATCCTTGGGCTTCAAGGAATATTTTAAAAAAAGAATTGTTAAGATTGGTCCATGCGTTGTTGAGTTGTGCGCTTACCAACACATTTTGCGATTCATTTTTATATAATAGATTCTTTCGTTTTTATAGTTAAATATGAAAATTTTCATATTTGACTATAAAAAAGCACATAATTGCAAATAACATTTTGACAAATGGTTATAAGTTAATAAAACTTTTTTCTTTACTTATGACAACCCTAAAATACAAATACCAGGAAAAATGGAGAAAGGAAGGCCAAGAGTTAATTCGGCTAAGTACGTCGATAAGGTCAAATATGCCGTGTTAACATATATGTTTATGTATGAGATGTCACACTATTTTATTTTATCTAATATATTGTATAGACAAACATATATTTGAAGTATAATATATGAGGAAATATGGACAATAGTGGACTTGAGTATATTTGGCACTAACAGAATATGTTTGGGATCACGCAATAGCTAATTTACTATTGCGCCACTATAGCACAATCAATTTGGCAAATTTTTATTTTTGGTTTCATAATGAATAAAGCTAAATATAAAAACATTTTTTTTCTCTTTGAATGAATACCAGTGATCACTAATGTACGTGAAAAGGAAGTGTTTTGGCGGATATATTTTGATACCATATTTATCAAAATAGACCCTTCTGTTGTTACTCTCCGACTTAAAATAAAGGCTATGAGGATTCCAAATGTGGCCTGGTCTGAGAAGAACCATACGATATATTCAGTCGTGTATTTTTCTATTGTAATGACTGTTATGTAAACGCAAATAATAAGATACTTGGAAATGTATAAAATACTTTTATCATTTAATAATGAAATAGATACTTTTATAAAGAATATAAAAAATTGCGAAATTTACAAGAAAAATTTATGATGATGATCAAGAAATAAAATTTTGTGGAACAAAGAATTTGGCTCATACCTCCCCATTAATGATGACAAATCGGATAATACTAACAGTGCTACACAACTCGATATAAATTATAGTATTAATCTTAAAAGTTCCTCCCATCATAACGGGATAACCAGTATAATATATTGAAATTCTTTACAGCCTACATTAAAATACATCTTACTTTTTATTCTGTGAGATATAAATAAAATATATACATGTATATAAAATAATTCCAGATAAACTTGTCTTTCATAAAAATGAAGGAGAGTGTTCGTGATACGTCGAAATATTTTACGACTCTGTTAACGTCATGTTCAACATGCATATGAATAGTATGAAAGCCATAAGGACACATTTAATGTCGGTCTGCTATATTTTTATGTATTTTATGTAGATGTTCGATATATTTAGTTCAGGTGCAGTAACTTTTAATTAAAAAAAAAATACGTTGTAATGTGTGGTAATTATGTAAGTGAATTCAGAAATTATAATTATCATTGTTAAGGAAACAAGTATAGTAAATAGTTGCATTTTATTTAGTATCTTCTGTTATTGATATCAAAACTCCATGCTGAAGTATTTAAATTATTTAATATTACTTATTTCTACATTTATTTTATTTAATGTTATTAAATAAATAAAATATTTCATTCCCTTCTGTAAATTTTGAGGTATAATACAGTCTGCTAAATCGAGATCAAAATATTTAATTTAATGAATGTTTATGTACAGTATATATTTTTATTAAATAAAAAACTAATCACGTTTACTTTTATTGCGCTAGTATTTATTGTTTGACAAATTTTTGTTACTATTTTATTATATAAATAGACTGACAATAATATCTGTAGTTACGATATCAATTCTTCTGTCAAAAACTAAAAAATCTTTAAAATTAAGAATGTTACTTATAATGTAACTAAGTAAATATTTGGTAAGAATAGAATAGTAATTTTCGACCACTATTATCAAGAGCACTTAAAGTTTATTTTATTAATGTACATTTTAAACTCAATATTTTATTCTCTACCACCAGAGCCAATACTATTTACATCCAATAAGAATTTTAGAAATCCTCTATAGTTATACAAAATGTCCTAACGATTAAGAGAGTAATAGCCAGGAGACTTTGTAAATATACAAGTTATGTCATACCATATTATATATTTTTCTAATTGTATATATTTTTTTTGACATAACTGGATCTTTATTGTATCTAATATATATAGTCGTAGATAAACAAAATAAGCGATTTTTTAAATTTGAAATTTATAAAGGTTTTAAATGTAAGATTATATTAGTTTATAATTTACTTAAACGAACATGTTAACACATAAAATAAACCAGAACAAGTGACACTCAACAGCTTTTTAACGATGACTATCGCAATTTTATTGCGTGTTGAATATAAAATTACAAAGCAGATAAACGACTCTTAAAAACATTGAACTGGTAATTATAAGAGTTACTGTTATGTTAATAGATATTTCATCGATTAACAAATAATTAATAACATATATTTGTTAAATAACAATTGAACTCTAAATAATATATATAATTATGAATTGTTTTCTGCACTCTTTTTTTTCTTAACCATAATTTATCCAATTAAGAGTTTGATTTAAACTGTTAATTACGCTGTTCTTCATGATTTTCTGCCAAGAAACAAAAATATGAATTTCTAGTAGTATTTTTGATGCTATTGTAATTTCGAATCTGCAATCAAAATTTTTCTATCATCCACAATTTTTTTTATGGGCTTATTACTTATATTACACAATTTGGCTTCATAATAATAAAAAATAATTTGTTAAAAATTCAAAAATACCACTTTTTTGCGTTTATGCAATTTTTATCATATACTGGTATTATGTTTAGTAATGGAAAGTTTTATTGATTGGAAGGGTCAAGTCGCCTCTAAAAGTATCTTAAACGGGGTACTATTACATAATGGCAATAAATATCCTTCTGTGCTTTTCTTTTGCTTACGCTTCGAATATCAAAGAAACTTAGCATGAAACTAATTTTGTTAGTTGTTAGTTGTGTAAGTTTCCGACACAATTTTAGTTTCTGTTTGAAGCTGCGAATTTAACTTAAAACAAGAGCAATTAAAGACATATTAATATATATTTTAGAATTGTTATATGTTTGTTCGTTTAAAATAGCAAACGCGAATATAATAATAGTACAGTTCATTTATATATAATTTTTTAATCCTCAAAATGTCTACAAAGTATATATTACTAACATTTATAATAAAACTTAAAACTCTCCAACTCAATATTATAAACTTTTTATAAATGCTACAATCGCAATAGATTTACAAATCAAGTTGCTGGATATGTCGGAACCGAAGACACGATCCATCTTCATACTAGCAGATGTAGCTGTTGGCAGCGCGATCCGCTACTGATATTTAAGAGTATTGGCCTGCAATAAAATTGCAGTGGAATTGATTTATGATTCGTGTTATATGTTATTAATAACTTCACAATATTCTCCTTAAATCTGTGATGTTCTCTCGTTTAAGACTTACCTCTAATTTTCCATTGGTGACTCACATGGCTTTATAAAACCGTTTACTGCACATCAAATAAATTATTGGTAGATCTACCAACTGTTAAAGATAAATACAATCAAAAATCATCTGCGCAAATTTAAGCAGTAGGAACGGTGGTATCACTAATTACATCATGTTTTTATTTTTTTTAGTATATAATATATGACATTTTTTATATGTATGTGACAGGTAGGATTTGACGGAAATTAAATTAGATCTAATTTTACTTATTTCTAAGTATTATAACAGGATTTATAATTATTATTTCTTTATATTTTGTTCAAAAACTATCCACTTTTCATTTTTTTTATTTATCATAAAGATTTTTGTCTACTTCTAAAATATAAAAATGCATCATTTTTAAAATAAGCTTGATTTGAATTTTGCAATACGAAAAGCCATGCCCTCGAACCTATTTATATTATTCGATACTTCGGAACATGAATGAACATTTGTAATAGAGATTTGATTGAGATTGAAACATGACCGATAGTTATGTGTATGAACTATTTTATCAAGTTCCGTTTTAATGTCAGTTTTTGATCTCAGTATAGCGTTTGATAAAAGTCTATCAAACATATGTCCAAGACGTTTTCTACTGTTTCGTTTATATCTTTTGCAATGTATATTCTATAAAATTAATATATAGTTTAAATTTTTCTTGTTTGCCTTTTATTATTTAATTTTATTAAATTTTGCGTAAAAATAATAAAAGTTATTCGAAACTTAATTATTGTTTTAGGTCCCTTTACCCTTACTTCCGTTTAAGTTCCATCGTTTAATAGAGCCTATTAAAACTTTTCCGCTGGAGTGCTCTTTAATTACATTTACTTAAATAATTGGCGTACTGGAGCAGTCTCAATATTAGTTTGTTTACTTTTCTTGTTTACTATATTTGGATTACAACTACTAATTATCTGCAAATTCTACGACAAAGTAAATTTTACTGCTTTATATATGATTTAAGGTTTTTTCTCAATATTTATAAAGTTTTAAATAGCTTTTTCGGAACAAAATGAGTTATTTTTACTTTTATCAATCTCGAATAGATTATTAAAAATAGTAGAAGTAAGTTTAATTTTTTATTTTTCTGCAAAAAATTTTATAAGAAGGCTTAATTTTTTTTTACTATATATCTTTTATAATTATAAAGTAAGAATAAAAATATAGCTTTTAAACACTGAACACAAAAATAATCGTTTGAAAAATATTTGTATGTATACAATAACAGTCATAGTTACACAACCAAATTTATTTATTACCATCTCTTTTTATAATATTGAAATAAAAGTATGCATAAATTTCTATGTAACGGTGCCTTGGAGCATACACATAAGTAAGACGTATGAGCTTTGAAATCATAAACTCTGCGATGCAGTTTTCGAACTTTTAGAATTTATACAGGTGAATTGATATTATAAAATATTTTTAATATTACATCTTTTATAATTTTTTGTCGTATGGAAGATAATATATAAATAGAATATATAAATATTTCATAAAAATTATTTAATTATAAGTCGGGTATGATATTACAATAATTATTTAATGTAAATTTATATCTAAATGAAGTTATTGAGTAAGTTAGCTTTACTCGATTTTGATAGCACATCCATAGCGTACTTTAAAATCATTTAGTTCAATATAAATTAATTTACAATGCTGGTTTGTGGGAATGCGATATTTTTAGCTATTTAGTAGTTGTTAAATAATAAAAGTTTCAAGTGCTCATTAAGATGAAGTTTGATTTATTCAAATTCAAGCATTAAAACACTGAGCACTGCCTCGAGTCAAAACAGTTGTTGTTGAGAGTTCATTATTTCTTAAATTGTCATTTATCTACAGTTATTCTGTTTAGAGATCCTATTCAAAAACAGTAATATATGCTCCAAATTCTTATAGATTGTTGTATTTATTACTTATTGTTGTATTTATTACCGTGAAATGAAATTTGATAAAGGTTTGAACGAAAATGAAAACGAAATGCAACGTTTCTTAATTAAACAAAGAATTATATGCTGTAATAGTTTTTCTTAGTTTAATTTAAAGTAAAGTTCAATTATAACATGTAAGCGAACGTAAATAACTTGTCACTAAGTATTGATGGTTAAGCTTGTGGTACAATATTAGGTCGTCCGTACACAATTTTTCGCATTTTATTTTTTTATGAACATCTCTCGGTCCAAGAACATGATACTCAGTAAGATTAAAAGATTAAACCCAACGGCTTACTTGGATGCTTTCAATACCTGTAATTAATTATTGTACATATGTTACAACGGCCATGGGCCGTAATAAATCTATTAAACACTTTTATCAAGCAATTTGTATTATTTTTAGTTGAGAAGAAAAGAGTGAAAGAAAACACTACTCCTTGTATTTTTGAAGAAAATATTTATTTGAAATTTAGAGGAATAATTGCAACGCTTTAAAAATAAGGAACAAAAGAAGGTAAAAATTAATACTATTTAAGGAGTGTACGAATAGGTTCTGTTCTAAGTATATTTTACGTTAACAAAATTAAATTTCATGATGTTAAATGCTTACAATTGTATATGAAATCGTAAGATCTATATGTATTTAAAAAATATAATATTTAAAGCTTTTATACATTTTTTAAGAATCCTTGTTAATTTTGGAAGAATACTATAAATATTAAAGCTGTAATAATAAAATATTTAGTCAAAAATATGATTGTTGATCTTTTAGGTAGTTTACTACAAAAACGTATTCATTATGATATTTGTATTATGTTATTATAATTAGATAGCTGTGTTTTATTGTCAAGTTTCCTGCCTGAACCTTTAAATATCTCTACGAAAGTTTGAGTTAATAAAATAATATAACCACCATAAGCGAAAAATAAAAATTCGAGAAAGTAGTAAAATATGCGTTTCTTGAATATTAACCATAAAAATCAGAATATCCATCTTTTTAAATACGATTTTTGAATATGGATATAAAGAACGAAAATAAAAATGGTAAATTGTTCTCAGTAATTATTTCCTTGGACTTGTTCATTTATTCAAAGAATTTTTTAAATAAGTATATGTACATCAATGATATGTGGGATATTTCCAACATACATTGTTATGCGGATGACAGCATTGGGGATACGGTATATTCCGGCCATGCAGGACTCTCTCGGGAAAACGTCGACACAAGTTTGCGCGTTTACTACAAAAAAAATCCTTTGTCGTTTCTCCGCTCTTCGAGAGCACTCCTCTCAATTACTCGACCAGTGTCAGAATACTGGGTCTCGAAATTTCGGGCGACTGTCGGTTTCGTGGTAATCTGGAGAGCAAGGCCAAGTTGATCTCAATGAAATTGGTAGAGATTAATAGAGCGAGGCAGTATTTCAACCTTGACCAAAAAGTTGCGCTCTAGAAGACGCAAATCCAGCCACACATGAAGTATTGTTCTCATCTCCGGTCCGATTTGCTTTACTACCAGCTACTAGCTACTACTACTAGCTTCTATCTTTTGACCGCGAACAACGGAGATCAGTTTGGATTATTGTAGACCCGGTGCTCTAAGAACGGCTCGATTTCTCTCTACTCTCTCTCTGAATCTCCTGAACTTTCTTCGGCGGTATTTCTGGATCGATGCGACATGGGTGTCTTCAAGAAAGGCGTGTACTCCCACCTCCAGGGTTAGCAACGCTCTTGCGATCCCCTGTATATTGCAAGAGTTTGTGGGTGGCAGTGCACACCTGGCTTCGGTAACCCGCACGCTCGATTGTCCTCGTCTACCATAAAAAAAGGGAAACCATTTAAAAATATAACGATATAATAGTATCATGTTAACGAATATCCAAAATGAAAAAAAAAACCATATATACCGGACATTGTCCAATAAGTCAATATAATTAATCAAGATTAGTTTTTGTGATGATAGAGTAGCATTTATCTGCGTAGTCAACGAGTGTTGATCCGATTGCATAAATATTTTTTCTGCCGATAAACTGAACGAAGTTAGCACGTTGCTTTTTAAAGTAGATAACCCTCTGCAGTTTCTAGTTGACTAACCTGTTTTTCCATAGATTGCTCAACCAATGACATTTTTAAAAAGTAAATACGGATTTAAAAAATATTTTTATACCTATATTATTTTATAAAGAGTATTATTGTTTATCAGGTTTTTGTCTGTAATATGTTTGCTATAATTATAGCTTGATATTTTTTAGGATTTAGATTAAGATTTAGATTAAGTTTCCGAATTCAGATTTAAGTTTTAGAAACTGTAAGCATTTAATTTTTAAGAAACAATAAACAGTTTGAGAATTAACTATTAAGAATTGTATTTTTGTTAAACGAAATCGAGATATTCTATTGACTAAAAACATCTAACATAACTTGCGCAGGCACGTATTTGGTACAAATTTGTGTAGATTTTAGAAAACAAACATTTCCGTTTTAGCCAGTCATTGAACATCGACGGCGTAACGTAATGGATACAACGTGTGAACGATAGTCTGGACAGTGTAAATAGGAGTAACTGACTAACTTAATAGCATGAACTGTGTTTTGTTAAAGCCAAATGTTTTTTTAACAAAATAAAATAAAAAAATAATTTAATAGAAATAGTAATAAAAATCGATTTCGATATAGTTTTATACTTTAACGTAAGTTTGACAAATAACATATCAAAGCAGTATCTAATTAAAATTCTATTTTACAAAATGTTATCTAATATATGAGTTATTATTTTCAAGACTCAATACCAAAACATTTTCTCTATACCATATCATGTACCATTTTTGGTGTTCATTCATAGGGCGGCACGATAAAAATACGAGCGATATCTCAGTTTGCAATATGTTTTTTTCGAGTTTCTATACAACAGTGCTTTTAAACGTCGATGTGTTATTTGAAAAAGTGACTTTATTGAATGAATACATGTTATATTTAAATTACGATTATCTTTTGTTAAGGCTTTATATGAAAATGACATTGTTGACAAATTAACCATCCGTACTGACTAGTTTTTGTAACCTTTTATAAGGCTATTCATTTACATATGACTTTGGGCAATAAAAATTTATATTTAATAATCATATTTATATCTTTGAAATACATTAAAAAATATTAAGTTATCAATAAAATGTAAAAAAAAGTATTACATTAAAAGAGTAACAAAAATCTGAGCCTGAAAAAATAAGTCTTTTCTAATAGAAGATTTACTAACTACTTTGTGTGCAGTCACAAGTTGACCAAATAAGAGAGTTTAATTGATTATAGATATTTTATTACAATTTTTCAACTATAAAAATGAAAATATATGTCTTTCATCTATGTATATGAATTTGAAAAGGAAATAAAACTTTTTATATGACTAAATCCTGTCTTAAATTTTTAGTTGACGCCCTTGTTTAAAATGATCGCTTTGGACATTTTTCAATACATACTTTCCTTATGTAACATATTTATTATATGACTTACAAGACAAGATATAACATTAAATAAAAAGGTTAAGATCAATTCATTTAACTCCGTTAAATTGAATAATTTCAAGTTCTTTTTAAAATAATATTTATCTAAGACTTACAATTTTACAACACTCGTTCAAGAATTTTTTTAGCGTCCCTTTATTTTTAGGTCAGCTTATGTTTTACCCTTTTCAAGATGACGGCAAGCTGATTAAAACTCATATTCTAAAGTGTTCTTCGATTAAATTGTCTTACGCAAATATTTCTAAAATCATTTTAAATTGTTTTCTTTTGGTTTACCGTGAAGATCATTTTTTATAAAAATTAACAAAAATAAAAAACTTAACTTAAGTTTTAATACCTAGACTATTTGTTTATTTTTAAATTTATTTAAAATTGAAATTATGTAAGGCTAAATATGTTTATAGAGAAATTTAAATATACATATTATCAAAACCTTTATATATGAAACGAAAGAGATAGAACCGTGACTAATTTATCAATAGAATACTTTCATGTGTTCATTTCATGTCATAGTTAGCATCCTAATGCAATGTGTCGTCCGAAAGCAATTTGCCTCGCCACAAGCGGTCACTTTCACTACCCACTGAGCTACTATTGTAACGAAAAATGTCAGACATGCACAATGTGATTAGATGAAATACAACCTTATTTCTAATTAGTATTGTTAAAATTTTCTTAACTTCATATGGTTATAAGATGTTAAAGGGTTTGTTTTAAATATATGTATTATGAATACAGTTTAAGCCACTATGTTTTATTAAATATTTCCTGTTCAGTAATAATAAATAATTTTATTTTGTAAAATGCGTTTACTAAAGCTGTTAATCATATTTCTTATGTTTGTATATTTAAAACGGTAGCCCTCTAATATAGCCAAAATATGTGAGATTTTTTTTTCATAAGAAAAATAATTTTGTTCTTGTTTGCTTTGGCTGTTTTTTGTATGACAGTTACTATACTATTCATTTGAAACTGAAAAATTATTTGTTATTAAGAGCCCATATGTCCAGGAACTTATAATTTATCATATTTTCATTTTTACAATCAATAATAATGCTTTGTTGTTAATGCTTTGTTATTAATATTTAATTTGTTACATACATTCTTATTATACATTAATTGGAATAATATTAACTAACCAGAAAAGACCAAGTGAAGTTAGCTATCTTAATGTTAAGTAATGGCTATCTAGTTTAAAATCAATTTTCCTTTATAGAAGATCAACGCATTTTATATTCCGAAAAATGTCTGAAAGTGATCTACTCCATTTTTTTAATGACAATTATTTTTCAATCCTACGTTTAAATATTATATGATGTAATTGAATGCTGAGCGTAGCGAAGCGTTTGTCCAAAGGACTACGTTCCCAGTAGATAGGCCCAATCTGCTATTTTTCC
This sequence comes from Melinaea menophilus ssp. n. AW-2005, assembly GCA_918358695.1. NCBI lineage: Eukaryota > Metazoa > Arthropoda > Insecta > Lepidoptera > Nymphalidae > Melinaea > Melinaea menophilus. Next base: position 7,617,339 of record OU911054.1, on the reverse strand, counting down.
GTATGTATGTATTTCAGGGTGTTTGTTCCGGCGTAGCCGGCGTATTTTTCATTCTATCGTCACGAAAATTGGCAGGCGTGTTCTTTGAATTATTTAATTTTTTATGTCCAACCGTTTTTTTGCTTGTGCGAATAATTTCAAAATGGCGAATCCGTACTACAAAAATGGACTTTGCGGCAAATAGCGGGCTGAAATTTCGCCTAAGTATTCATTGCCGAAATCTAAGGTTTTTTTTTTTTAATAATAATAATAAGTTTATTTGCTCTCATAATGCTTTAAGATTACAAATCACAGTAACAAAAAAATATGTAGATTTATAAACAGCAATTAAAACTAGTAAAATTATGACTGTGAGAGCCTGGTGTCAGTACTAGGAAACCTGTATGACAGATCACCAGGCCCGTTTTGTTATTTCAAAATCCAAAATGGCGGCCATATAGAATGATCAAAAATTTTAAGTTTAATTTGTAAAGTTATTTGGTGGAGCCAAATTTCGTTCGGTAGTTATGTACCTATATACATACATTGGTATACTTATTTCTTTTGTGAAAAGGCACTTAAACAGCACACTGCACACTACCATAACTCATTTTCTCTTGCCAGCATAATACATAAATTTCGGGTTTGTTACATAGAAATGATGATTTGTGACGGGTTTTAAAGACATGGGTCTGCAACAATGTTCGTTATTCACCGGCGGCGGAGGTTCAGTGTACGGAGGTTACTGGGGTGGCGCTCATACTTGGTACCACTTGGTACACACTTGGTACACACACACCACACACCACGTGACCACTGCACCTCGTGAAATCCACTATAAATAATTTCCCAACATTGTCTTATCCTCTAACTTACTGAGGTCTACTGTTCACTGAACGACTAGGTTTTATTTTAATATAATAAAACCTTTACACATTAGATTACACATCATTAAATAAAAAAATAAAAGTGCATCGCAAAACGCTTCGCTCCTTAATAAAGCAAGTAACGTTATGTTAATATTGAGATGAGTAATTTGATAATTTTTTTCTCTTATTTTCTATTTCATTAAACGCCTCGTTATGGCAGCTAGGGTTGTAATTTACTGTCTTCATATTACTAACATGTTTCTTGTGAAATATTATAGACGAGAATATAAAAATATACGAACAAGATATATTAAACAATTGAATATAAAAAAAGCAACAATTTTATGTCACATCCTAATTTGTTATTGGATATATTGCATAAATAAGCCAATATTGAAAGTAGTTCAGATCAGATGTATTTCTACATTGTTTAAATTCTTTAATTTTCTTATTTAAAATAAATGAGAACAAACAAATGCAAATAACATATTAACAAATTTTAATAACTTAATAAAACTGCAACTTAAATTTCTTTACTTTTGACAATGGTAATAAGCCAATACCAGGTAAAATTAAGGAAGGAAAACTCAGAGTTTATTCGGCTAAGTAGTACGCGATAAGGTCAAATACGCGGTGTGAACGTACATGTCTGTAAGAGTCATGTATGTAAGAGATTTCAAATTACTTATTTTATGTAAATATATTGGATAGATAAACATATCCTTCATGTATCGGAAATATAGGTAATAACGGACTTGAGTGTATTTGGCATTAATAAAATATGTTTGTGATGATGTAATATTATTTTTGTACGGCAATATAGAAAAATCAATAAAACTATATTTAAAAGCAATTTATTTATTTTACACATTGAATGAATGATCACTTTAATAGGTCAAATAAAATTATCAGAACCACCTATTTTGATAATATACTTAAAGAAGTAAGCCCTTCTGTGAAGGCACTCTTCAACTTAAAATTAAAGCTACGAGGGGTCCAAACGCGCCCCGGTATGAAAAAACTACATCATAAACTCAGCCGCGAATTTCTTTGTTGTAATCACTGTTTTACAAACGTTATAACAATTATCTTTGGAATTTATAGAATACTTTTATAATTTTACTTTGAAAAAGATGAAGAACATTAACAACATTTACCAGGAAATAGTAATGATGATGATGATCAAAAAAAAATTTTTTTTGAAACAATGAATTTTACGATTACTGATGATGATGATGACTATTAATGATGATAAATGGGATAATGCTAATAACGCTAATCAATTCCATTGATACCATATTATTTATCCTAAAACTTTCTCCAATCATAACAGGATAACCAGTATGAAATATTGAAATCCCCTCATATCCTTTATTGAAATACATCTGATTTTTCTACTTTTTGTGAGGGATAAATAAAATATCTACGAACACCATAACGTAAAATAAAATTATTGAATCACTTATATCGCTATTTGAAAATAGGGGTTGATAGAATACGGGTAAAAACTTACGATTCTATGTATTTTTACTGTCCGAAAAATAAAAAAAATAACTTAAGGTGGATAACCTTTATTATTAAGGGGTATAAAAAATAGATAACCACCTATTCTCAGACCCATTGAAGATACATATAAAACTTCATCAAAATCGGTCAAACCGTTTCGGAAGGTTATGCAGACAAAAACTGTGACACGAGAATTTTATATATTATATTAACTTTTATTTGTACAGTCGCAGATTTCTTTTTAAACATGTTATTTTATTGTACTATTGACTTTTATAGGAATTTATTGTAAATTATGAACTGCTTTTTAAAAACTCTTCTAGAAATAACGAAATGTAAGAGATCTATTTTTAAAATATCCTTCTGAAGCTACAAATGTAATAAATGGTTTCTGTGCATTCCCCCGTTAAATCCTTCGCCGTTATATCACCGTTGTCCACTAGATTGTCTGTCAGCTTTTCTAAATCTACCCCATGTACTAAATGTACGTCTTGAAAGTATAAGCTTTATCCACGTTTAGCCAGATATTTCATTTAATAGAATCGTGAAAACTTTATTTAAAAATAACTATAGGAAAAATAATAAGATAAGATTTTTTATTATAAAAATAATAACAGAAATCTTATGTGGTAAAGAACTATAAATAATTATTTATAATGAATAGTTCCGGGTGATTATGAAACATTCGTTTTACTATCATTGTTCAAGGATAAAAATAACCTCAATTTTTTATTAAATATAAGGTAAGGTTTCCCTCTCACTCCCGGTGCTGTGATGATTTTTTTTTCCTCAAATAAATAACTATATTTTAATAATATATTAAACATTCGTACAAAATTCTATGTCACCATATATTTTTTAAATTGAAAATGCAAGTCAAAGCACTGGCAGAGTATACGTTTATGTAAATAAAATATCAAAAATAGCTTACAATTTTGCAATATCAATTCATTGGTATAAACTCCGGAAGTTGGGAAACTGCATCGCAGAGCTTACGATCTCAAAGATATCTTGCTTATGTAAACCCAGTACGACATCATTAAACGGCAAGTTTCGCACAGAAAAATAGTCTTTATTTTTAACGTGTAAGGAGTAAAGTCCTATAAATCAATATATTTGTGGCTTTGCGTAGCAGCCCTCTGATTTTAAATAATTAACAAGCAACAGTTGAAATTTTTAATCTTAAAAATTTAAGTCCCTTTTTTAAAAAAGTTAACTTACATAAAATATATTGAATTGTGTAATTATTCCTTTACGCCATATTAATATAAAAATTCATTATTTAATAAGATATTTAGGAAAAATTTAGGAAAATCAATACAATTATTGGTATTATCAACTAAACTCTGTACACTGTCCAAGTAATATATTTTATTTATATGACTGTCTACAAATACTTTAACGAAACTTAAAATTATTAATTTTCTATTTCACATAAACTTTTATAGGTAGGTATAGGTTTAGTACGGTATGTTTAGATTTTTATTACTTATTTGTTATAAATACCATATCATAAAATTATATATAGTAAAGTATCTGTTTATATAATTGTATCAACATGCAATTATATAAGTAGATATGTAAAAATAAGGTAAAATAACAAGTGTATTTATAAAAACATAAACAGGGGGATTTAAATAATTAAACATTTTTATAAACATTGACCCAGACGTTTAGTCCAATGAGAAATACAAGTACCGAAGATTACTAGAAAGATTTAGTCATGAGACTTTGTGGTGGCTGAAGCCTTAACCGCTTCATAGTAAGAAATATGTTACGACTTTGACCAGTGAAATTAATACAATTTCGTAATAAAATTTCATTTCACAAATGATAATTTACAAAGGCAAAGTGACTGTGACTCGCTATAATTTAGTCAATTTACCCCGGGGAGATCTTTATAGACGAAATTGACTTTATTAAAAAACGGCAATTATTATCAATATTAAGATTTTTAAGATTTGTAATAGATATTTTTCAATCTACGGTAATATAAAAAGTGAGTTTTCTTTTTCATTTTCTTCTCTTACTAATTTTATATAAATTGAAAATATATTAAATTTAATATATATTAAATCCATTTAAAATATTTAAATAATATATGTCCAATATATATGATTGGAAATGACAGAAATGACAGAAGGACCTATTTTTATACCATACTTACGGAAATAAGCCCTTCTGAAAAGACACTAAAAATTTTATTTAAGCCTACGACCTCAGAAGAACCACACAACAAACCTATTTATGGTGATAACGGTTTTATAAACGGCAATTACAAAATACTAATTTAACTGTAAAGAAAATATTGAAATTGTTATATTTTCAAGATTCAAATCATATTATTTATCAGTACAGTACAGTACAGAAACAGGATAACCGGAATGAAATATTGAAATTTCTTTATAACATTCATTAAAATACATACCATTTTTCCACAGTCTGTGAGGGATGTATGAAATATCTATATATACATAACGTAAATCCGGATACACGTGATGTATTCTATCAAAATGAAGGAGAGTTCGAGATGTGTGGAAGTGTTTTACGAGTCTGTTAACATCACATTCATTGTGCATATGAATTCTATGAATTTCGAAAGCCATTATATAATATTTAATGTATATTATATATTCCTTTTCTATGGTTACATTTTGGTTCAGGCAATAACAAAACAAATAAAACAAAAATAAACGTACACTTTAATATATACATACATTGTTATATAATTATCTAGATGAAATTATAATTGTCATTGTTAAAGAAACAAGTGTATTAAATGGTTGTAATAATATTATTTATAATTTATAAACATAGTATCTTCTGTATTGATATCAAAACGTTAACTTCATGCTGAACTATTTGAAATTATTTAATATACTGAGATTTTAAATCTTAACTATTAGGATTACTTGTTTCTACTATTTTATATAATGTTATTAAATAAGTGAAAGATTACCATTTCTGTCGATTTTAAATTGATATATTTTCTGATTAATTTAGGTCATATAATTTTGTTATGATTTTATCTATTTAATAAAGATATTTTATTGCATTAGCACTTCTTGTGATTATTCTCGTTACAATTTTATTACTTGTATAGGAAAATGGAAATAAATATTTAAAGTACCGATAATAGTTTATAACTTAAAATTTAAAATTCTATTCAGTGATATGATTGAAAGTAAATGTTACTTATTTTGTAAAAGAAACTAAGTAGATATTTGATAAAAATACATGATTTATAATTTATATTTGTGTACTCATTTAACAAAAGTATTTAAAGATTATTTTAATATTAAAGGTTGTAATTTGAATATTTTATTCGGTCCTGCCTGCGGCGTTACTATTTACACCCAATAAGAATATCAGAAATAGAATCCTTTAAGGTAAGGCAGTGTCCTGACCATTAAGATAAATTTCCCTAATAAGCAACTCCCTGGGGATAAATTAACATGAAATTATAATGAATCACAACCGCTTTGTCTTTTATAAATAATATTTTAAAAAATCTAAAAAATGTGTTACATTTTACATTAGTAGAACACGTAAAAAGGAAGAGTTATAATAAGATTATTTATAATTTTTCTTTGTTAAAACTATTGCATTTTTTTATAATTTTTTTTTTTAAATTACTACTATGCTACTTGTTTTTCTTTTTCTCCCCCCGCCTTAATAATAATTTATAAAAAATATTATTTACTCAGTTTTATAGTTCGTTTTAATTGATTTATTAGAAAATATTTTGTAAGTTACATATACATACAATGTGAATTATATTTTTATAACGGAACTTAAAATAATATACTTTAATATTATACGTTTTGTATGCAACAATTGCAAAAGATTTACAAATCAAGTAACTGGATGTATCGGACCCGAAGGTACGATCAGTCTTCATACTAGCAGATGGAGCTGTTGGGAGCGTGTTCCGTTACTGCTATTTAAGAGCATTGGCTAGCAATAAAATTGCACTGGAATTTATTTATGATTCATGTTATATATATTTTATTAGTAACTATAAAAGTAAATTTTTTTTTGGTGTTAGATTTCATATATGATATGTGACTCACATAAATCATTTATTGCACATTCAATAGAAATATTCAATGTTCTGCCGACTGTCCAAAAAATTCATTAAAAAACCATATTTGCAGGTTTTACAGATACAAACATTAGTACGATTATTTAGTATATATATATTTATATAATATAATAATATACATGAATATATGAAACTTATTTTATATATTTATAACCCTACCTATATATACACTAAATTAATATTTAATAAATTAGATTTTATCGTAATTGTTTATATGCGTTATATAAGTTAAAGTAGATATATATTTATACATACACCTTTTTTTAAAATTTTTCATAGTGATCTTTGCCCACTTCTAAAATCTTTATGATAAACAACAACAGCAACAATAAAAAAATCACATTTATAAAATATGTTAGGTTTCGATTCTGATGTACAAAAATCAATGCTTCCTTTCCCGACCAATACTATTTTTATTATTCAATACTTCGGAACATGAAATGTTTAAAATTTTTTTTATATTTTAAATAGAGATTTGATTGAGACTGAAACGTAACGGACAGTTATGTGTGTGAAGTGTTTTTACCAAGTTCCCTTTTAATGGTAATTACTGATCTCAGTGAAAAAAAAAAAACAAACATTTCTCATAAATTTCTTTTTTTTTGCAATGTATATCGTAAAACTTTTTCAGTTTTAAGTTTCTCTTGGTTTCCTTTTATTATTAGCTTTGAATGAAAATTATTCGAAAACATTTATTTTCAAAAGAAGTTCATTAGAATTATTAGAAAATATAAACTTTACGTAATTTATCATTTTACGTAAAATTAGTAAAGGTTATTCGAAAGTTAGTTATTGTTTTAGGTCCCTTTACCTTTAGTTCCGTTTAAGTTCCATCGTTTACTAGAGCCCATTAAAACTTTTCCGCTGGAGTGCTCTTTAATTACATTTACTTAAATAATTAGCGTACTGGAGCAGTCTCAATATTAGTTTGTTTACTTTTCTTGTTAACTATATTAAGGCAATACCTGCAAATTCTACGTCAAAGTAAATTTTACTGCTTTATATATGATTTAGTGTTTTTGCTCAAAATGTGTTTTAAAAGTTTTAAATAACTTTTTTGGAGCATATATTATTTCCCCTCCTATTAATCTTTTGCATTTGTTTTTTATTATTTAGCACTTTTTTTATCCTTTTAACATATTTATTTTTAAAAGTCAACAGAAAATTATCATTATTTTTAAGGCTTAAATAATTAAAGGAAGAAAGAAAACTAGTTGTGGTTTTTAAACTACTCAATACAAGGTTCAAAAATGTTTGAATATATTCTATAACAGTCATTACTATAACAGCCAAATTGATTTGTCATCTTTTTTTGTACTACAATAAACATTAAAGCCTTAATCTCATCCATAACTTTCGATATAACAATGCCTTGGATCGTACACATAAGTAAGAGATTTGATAATCATAAACTTTATGAATATATACAGATGACTTGATATTACAAAATTGTAAGCTATTTTGGACTTATCTTTTTTACATTTATGTCATTGGTATGCATAATTTTATTAAAATCTGATGTATTATATTATATTCTTATGTAAGGGAAGTATAGAGTTGCGTTTATTTAATTTTTAATAGGAAATCTATAAAGTACTTCAAAATAATTTCGTTTAAGATAACTAAATCAAGAGTTTTAATTTTAGTAGTTATTTGGCAATTGTTATATAGTATAATCATGAATTTCGGGGTTTACTAAGAATATCAAATTGTTCAATTTTCAACTGTCTATTAGAACAAAGTTTGAATTATTTTAATTTAAGCATTAAAACTTTGAGCACTGCCTCGGGTCTAAGCAGTTGTTGTTGAGAATTCATTATTTCTTGAATTGACGTTTATCATAAATATTCAGTTTAAATCTTCGATTCACAATAATTTAATTTAATAATACAGTAATATATTCTTAAAATTCAAATAGATTGATGCTAATTACTTGAGATCGCAGATCTTATAATGAAATTCGTCTAAGGTTTTATCGACGTTTCTTAATTATACAACCAATAAAATACTTTAATTACAGGTTTACTTTTTGTAAGTGTAAATGATTTATCACTAAGTAAGGAAGACAAGCGGTAGAATATTATTAGGTCGTCCGTACACATTTTTCCGCATTCGGTATTTTTCTACAAATACCTCCCGACCCAAGAACATTAATATACCCAGTAAAACTAAAAGCTTAAAAAGATTAAACTCAACGCTTAAGTCGGAACTTTTCTAAACCTGTAATTAATTAATGTAACAACGCCCAGTGGCAAAAAATATTTTAAACACTTTTATTAAACAAGTTTTAGAAATAAAGGAGATAGAAACATGAGTAATTTATCAACAGTGTACTTTCATGTGATGTAATTGTTAGCATCCTAATGCAATGTGTCGTCCGAAAGCAATTTGCCTCGCCACAAGCGGTCTTTCTTTCATTACCCACTGAGTTACTATTGTTACGAAAAATTTCACACAGTACAATGTCTTCACAGACGAAATTCAGCCGTATGTTTATATAATAACGTAAAAATTGCGATAACTTCCTATTTTTATAAGATGTTTTAACGTTTGTTTCGCTTCGTTTTAAAGGCAATTGTTTTGAAATAATGCAGGAAGATAATATTATGTGATATAGTTACATTTAAAACACTATCTTTTCTTTATTATTTCCTGTTCAGTAATAAAACATATTTTACTTTGTAAGATACGCTTACAAAAACCGTTAATTCAATTTTTTTAATGTACGATGCCATATTTAAAATGGTAAACCACCAAGTTATTATATTTTATTACCTTTTTGTCTAACGGTTTACAGTTTTTTGATAAGAAATAGATCACAGTATTACTTAGATGATGAATTGTTAAGACTGTGGAAGAAATGTACTTATTAATAAATGAGCTTATAATACTTTCTACATTAGAATAAAACTCATATAAGCTTGAAATAAAAAATGAACAACAATTACACAAATTTAATAATTAAAACCTTTACCATTAAATAAATAATTCAGTTTTAAAGTAAACAATTTTGCTTTGTTGGTTTGTTTATATACAATTATTATACTAAGCATTTGAAATTACAAAATCCTTTTTACTGTGAGCCCATTTATCGAGGAATGTATAACATATTATATAATACTCCTTACAACATGTATTGGCAAATGCCTTCTTATTAGGTAATAATTGAAATATTACTAACATTTTTGTTCATTACAAACATTTACAAATAAGACTAAGTGAGGATACCTAAAGGCCATCTTCTTTACAACTTATATTCCTTTAAAACAAATCAATGCATTTTTATATTCCTCAAAATTCCACAAAGTGATCTTCTCCAATACGAAGTTAAACCAATACTAGAGATTAAAATTCATGTAATTATGTTTATACCTGTAATGTTTTCTTAATATTTAAAATTGAAATATATGCTTTAAATGTCATTATAGTATCAACTCACCATAACGTGATCCAATGTTCTTTAGTTACATCTAACCTCTAATTAGTGTTATTAATGTCTTACATCCAAATGTATTTTCATATCAGCGGCGGGTGTTGTATCCAATTTGAGTTTTTAACCACTTTCAGTAAAAAATACACTAGATTTATTGAAGAAAAATTGTGGACAACTAAGTTAATAAGAAAATAAACAATATGACTGTTTTGATTATATTACAAATAACAAATTATATAAAATACTTAATATAAAACAGATGTCTAACCAAAACAATTATTAAACCTTTTTAGGTTAAACCTACCATCTGAAAAGGTGGTAGAGCCTAGCTGTAGTTATCTGACTGCAGCTCGTATTGGGCTGGCTCGACCGGGAACGGACCACCCTCTCACAGAAGACCAGCGCGTAGTAACCAAATTCATTTGGTTATGTTCCGTCAGTGAGTGAGAGAATCCGAAAGCTCAAACCCCCCCAACCCCGCCAAACATGACAGCGATGCCCAAAAGAAAAATACCCCAGAAGGGCTTTGATGAAGCCGGGGACCCCTCCCCGATCAAAATCGGGGAAATGATTCTCGGATTTTGCTCGGGCTGCCCGTCGTATCTGGGGCGGGCAAAGTATCGCCTTTTATGTTTTCTGAGGGCAAACGACGAGTCAACGCAGCGGCACCCCGACCCACTCTAAATGTGGACTTTTGCAACATCCGGGGACTTCATTCCAACTTGAACGCCGTCCACTATTACCTAGAGACGGCGCAGCCGGCCTTGTTGTTTCTGACGGAGACGCAGATATCTCAACCTAGCGACACAGCGTACCTGTCAAACCCCGAGTATAAACTAGAACACCATTTTATACCACACGCCGAGGTATCTGTGTATGTAAGGGAGGATATCTGCTACCGTCGCCTTCAGGTTTTTGAAGGTCGGGACCTGTCTGTACTCTGGCTGCGCGTGGACATGGAGGTCCATGTCAGAGTCTACGTGTGCCTCTACAGGTCCCATAGTGGTAATGCAGAAACTGATCAACTCTTGGGCCATGTTCAGGCGAAGATTGACGATTTGCTTTCATAGACTCCCTCCGCCGAAGTCGTAGTCCTCGGGGACTTCTATGCGCACCACGCCAATTGGCTAGTGTCACGTGCCACCGACTACGCGGGGAGATCTGTGTTTGACTTTGCTCTGGCAAATGGTCTGTCCCAATTGGTCAAGACGCACACTCGTATACCGGACGTGGACAGCCATATGCCCTCTTTGTTGTATCTTCTGCTGATCACACATCCCGGAAAGTACTAAGTCACTGTCGAGGCTTCCTTAGGGTCCTCTGATCATTGCTTGGTACGGAGTGTAGTGCCCACTGAACGCCCAGCTCGCACAAGACCTACGACTCGACGCGTTTGGCACTACAAGTCAGCGGATTGGGATGAAATGCGGTCCTTTTTTGCATCCTACCCTTGGAGGCCGATTTGTTTCTCTTCCAATGATTCTAGTGACTGCGCTGCGGCTGTAGCTGATGTGATACTTCAGGGCATGGAACTATTTGTACCGAGCTCTGTGGTACCACTTGGTGGCAGATCGCGGCCTTGGTTTGATGCGTCTGTCAGGGCTGCAGCAGCTGGCAAACGGCAGGTTTATCAAGCTTGACCTAATGCGTTAGTCATTAAGGATCCGAACTCTAGAGTTTTGAAGAGAAAATATAATCGTGCCTCCAGATTCTTCAAACGGCAAATCGTTCAAGCATGAAGTCAAAATTAGGGATCAGCTGGCAAAGTACCCGCCTGGTACGAGCAAATTCTGGACGCTTTCAAAGGCCACTCTAGGCAACTTAAGCCAGCCATCCCTACCGCCATTGCACATGAGGAATGACTCTCTGGCCCACACGGCAAAAGAGAAAGCCGATCTCTTGGGCACTCTTTTCGCCAACAACTCGACTTTGGACGACCAAGGGAAGACACCGCCTATCATCCCGTGGTATCAGAGCTCAATGCCGGAAATAGTTTTTCGGCAGAAAACTATTTGGCAGACTCTATTTTCCCTGGACGTTCATAAGTCGAGTGGGCCGGAAGGCATTTCTCCATTGGTGCTACGAACGTGTGCCCCTGAGTTGCCTCCAATGCTAACGCGTCTGTTTCGGCACTCCTACCTTAAAGGCGTAGTCCCGGTCTCATGGAAGTGTGCCCTTGTCCATCCGATCCCTAAAAAGGGTGATAGCTCGGACCCAGCTAACTACAGACCTAACGCCATTACCTCTCTTCTCTCCAAAGTAATGGAGAGAATAATCAATAGACAGTTCCTAAAGTACCTCGAGGATCACCAGTTGGTCAATGACCGGCAACATGGCTGTCGCCATGGTCGATTGGCTGGTGATCTTCTGTTATATCTTACGCACCGTTGGGCAGTTGTTATTGAAAGCAAAGGAGAGGGTCTGGCAATTAGTCTGAATATGGCGAAAGCCTTCGATCTTGTATGGCACAAGGGGCTTCTTTCGAAGTTACCTTACTATAGGCTTCCCGAGAATTTATGCAAGTGGATCACCACTGGGGGGAGCACACAGGTCCCAAGCACGTGTACGCTGGTGGACCCCAAGGCTGCGTGCTATCCCCAACTCTGTTCCTCCTGCACATCAATGATATGTTGGATATTCCCAACATACATTGTTATGCGGATGACATCACTGGGGATTCGGTATATTCCGGTCGTGCAGGTCTCTCTCGGGAAAACATCGATGAGTGTCGAAAAAAACTTGTGTCTTCAATAGAAACCTCCCTGGGGTTGATTTCTGAGTGAGGTGAACTGAACCACGTTCAGTTCAATTCCCTGAAGACACAGGTTTGCGCGTTTACCACTAAGAAAACCCCATTTGTCGTATCACCGCTCTTCGAGAGCACTCCACTTATTGCCTCACCAAGTATCAGAATAATAGGTCTCGACATTTCGAGCGACTGTCAGTTTCGTGGTCATCTGGAGAGCAAGGCCAAGTTAGCCTCGATGAAATTGGGAGTGATCAATAGAGCGAGACAGTATTTCAAACTTGGCCAAAGACTTGCGCTCTATAAGGCGCAGGTCCGGCCACACATGGAAGACTGTTCTCATCTCTGGTCCGGATCACCCCAATATCACCTTCTACCATTTGACCGCGTACAACGGAAAGCAGTTCGGATTGTCGGAGACCCAGTGCTCTGCGAGCGGCTGGACTCTTTGGCATTGCGTAGAGACGTTGCTGCTCTGTGCATCTTCTACCACATTTACAACGGGGAGTATTCCGAAGAACTATTCGATACGATGACTACCGCCGAATTTCACTCCCGCTCAGCTCGCCATCGCCTCCTTTACCGTTCATACCACCTGGATACGTGGCAATCCTCCACTGTGCGGTTTTCAAGGACTTTTTTTCCCACGTTCCACTCGAATGTGGAACGAACTTCCTTCGGCGGTATTTTCAGATCGATACGACATGGTTACCTTCAAAAAAGGCATATATTCCTATTTCCAAGACCAGCAACGCTCTTGTGAATCCTCGGATGTCGCAAGAGTTCATGGGCAGCGGTGATCACATATCAACGGTGACCCGCAAGCTCGTTTGCCCTCCTCTAATATAAAATAAATAAATAAATAAAATTTCAATGGAAATTTATTTTGTAAATATAATATTTAATTTATTTAATGTATATAGGAGGGTAGTATTCAAATGTATGGTTACCCTATAGTGTCTACAGCGGACACATAATTTAATTCCAGCGTCGACATGAATATGTTCTACGATATTCATTTTGTCACTTATTGAGGAACTTTATTTCATTAATTCATTATTGTTTTATTTATAAATTAAAGGTATTTTACTTAAATTAGGAAAATTATGTTACGTTGAAAATTTTGTAATTATGTTATTCCCGTCCACAATTCATGTTAACAGTTTGTTGAGTTTAACGAATTGTAGACCCAATTAAAACAAAAAGCAAAAGCAATAGAGTAAAATTATATTCGTTTGTAACGAATAGATTTAGATGTAATTATGACGTTTATACTAAAAAAATATATATGTATGTATATTTTCATATCTATATCATATAAGGCCTTAGTATTAAAATATTTTGTAATTATGAATATTCAAAGACTAATAAAAAGATTTAAATGAATTCTTATTTTACATTTTGAGTAGAACATAAAATATAACCACAAGAGGGTCGTACAAATAAAATCACAAAGTTAAATGAAACAGAAATCTGTCGTGTAATCCTTAGGTTTTTGAACCTAATGGAAAAACTAAAAAGTATTCCCTTAGAACATTCACGATTCATTTTCCCCGTGTTGATACGGACTCGTTTATTTTGTTAATGACTACACCTTAGATGTTTAGTCATCAAATCAATTTAAACTTAAATTATTTTTTGTCTGCTTTTATTTCCGTGTACTTTTTTAATGCGTGCAAGACTAGACTATTACTAGAAAATAATTCATCTTTTGACATTTGAAATTTATTTTAACATCAACGTATTATAATAATTACAACTACATTTGAGTTGTTATGCAATGGAAAGCTATTTGTTTACTGTTTTCAAGATTAAGTATTATTTAAATTTATTATTCAAATTATTTCCTACAATACTTTTTTTTTATAAAAAATTATCGTAACAAAACAAAACTGCAAATTTCATCTCTACTTCATGCAACTGTCGCATTAAGGAAGCAAAGTTTGAATTAACAATTTTTATGCTATTCCAATTTAAACTTAAATTATTAAATAAAACTCTCTCGATGTGAAATTCTCAGCCTTTTAATATAGTTTTTACTTAATTAGAATTAGAGCGACAGACGTGTTCGTGTTATTTTAAGAAATTCTGTATTTACTATATTGTGTATCTTTGATTATTTAAAAAAAAACTTATCACGTATTTTTTACTCATAGTACAGAAAAGACTAATTATTAAATACTCTATAGACAAATACATGCTTTATTTCCTGATAATTTCTATAGTATATAGATATTCAATAATCTTTAAAAAGTGCTATACTATATATTCTTATTTTTATTTATATATTTAATGTTATTTACTTGCAGTTATTTCAAGTTGCAGATTAGTTTTTAAGGATAAAAGTTTATTGCAACTTTTGAGATATGAACCTATAGTGGAAATTAAAAGTTATTTATATTTATTAATATTGGAAATTTTGGCAATTTATTAAATAAAGTTTCATAAATATTTGTAAGAATATCGAAATGTAAGAGATATTTTTTAAAATACAATCTTCCTCTTCTACAAATGTTGTAAATAGTTTCTAGGAATCCGTTCGTTAAATACTAGCCTTGTCCACTGCCTGCTTTTCTAAATCTATTCTATTGCAATGTTCGTATAGAAAGTATATATATATATCTACTCATTTCGCAAGACATTTCTTTTAAAAATATTACGATAATATAAATTTATTGTTTAAATAAGAACAAAAACCTTTAATGGTAGTGGATTATAAATAAATATTTAAAATAATCGTTTCTCGTTTATAAAACGTTCGTTTTAATAATATTATTAAACCATATAAATAACCTCAAGTTTTTTATAATGAAAAAATAAAATGAAATATTAAAGATTGAAATAGTACAATAGTCTGAGTCTCCATATATTTTTTAACATACGAGTATGTAACCTTTATATGTCAAATTATAGGTTTATGTAAATAAAATATCAAGAATAGCTTACAATTTCGCAATTTAAATTCACTGGTATAAACTCCGACAGTTGGAAAACTGCATCGCAGAGCTTACGATCTTAAAGGTCATATATCTTTCTTATACAAACCCACTATGGCAACATTAGACTGTAAGTCTTATACAGCAAAATAGTCTTTATTATATATCTCGTGTAAGGAGTAAAGTCCTATAAATGAATATATTTGTGGCTTTGCGTACTAGTCTTTTGATTTTAGGCGTTATTCAAACGTTAAGTTAGTAAGTGTTTCGATAGTTTGTTTCTGTGAAATATTATTTGTTAAATATATTTTACAAGTAGTAGTTTCAAAAGTTTAAGTACGTACTCGTATTTTAAAAAATGTATACATTTTAATTATGAACACCATATTATATAATTATATAAAGTATATATTCGCATGTATCTACATTGTATATTACAACTTATAAAATAAAATTTACTATTACTATACCACCTTATTGTACTAATAATAATAATAATAATAATAATAATAATAATAATAATAATAATAATAATAATAATAATAATAATAATAATAATAATAATAATAATAATAATAATAATAATAATAATAATAATAATAATAATAATAATAATAATAATAATAATAATAATAATAATAATAATAATAATAATAATAATAATAATAATAATAATAATAATAATAATAATAATAATAATAATAATAATAATAATAATAATAATAATAATAATAATAATAATAATAATAATAATAATAATAATAATAATAATAATAATAATAATAATAATAATAATAATAATAATAATAATAATAATAATAATAATAATAATAATAATAATAATAATAATAATAATAATAATAATAATAATAATAATAATAATAATATTCTTTATTGCACATCCTCAAAAAGTAATAAAAATACATAATAACAGCAAGAAAAAAAAAACGAAATAAAAAAAAATGTACAAAAGGCGACCTTATCGCTAATAAGCGATCTCTTCCAGGTAACCCCAACGTCAAAGGAATTACAACAAGTAAAAACGGAAGAGGTGTACAACTGACAAAATAATATGAATACAACATATACACAACACATAATATAATACAATATAATAAATATTAAATATATATTTTAGATATAATACATCAACACGGATTGCTAAAAAGATAACAATATTATACTATAAAGAATGGATTTATAAGTAGGAGAAAATTATTTCGAAAGGAAATGTTTTTTTAAAGCGGTTTTGAAAGTGTACAGGGATTGAGAGCGTCGAATATATAGGGGTAAAGAATTCCAGAGACGAGAAGCTTGGACTGTGAAGGAGTTTGTATAGAAGGTAGTACAGTGAGAAGGAATTTTAAGCAATAAATTGTCTACGGAACGAAGTGAGCGGTTATGAGAGTCTTTTAAAAACTCAAATCGTTCTTTTAGGTAGGAAGGAGTAACTGG
Source organism: Melinaea menophilus ssp. n. AW-2005 (assembly GCA_918358695.1). Taxonomy (NCBI): domain Eukaryota; kingdom Metazoa; phylum Arthropoda; class Insecta; order Lepidoptera; family Nymphalidae; genus Melinaea; species Melinaea menophilus. Next base: position 7,600,310 of record OU911054.1, on the reverse strand, counting down.
GTTGAACAGTATAGAGTAGAGTAGACAAAGCATATGAGTATTTCTGCGAAAGCGAATCGGCAGCCACTTGAGTTTTTCGCGAAAAAGAGAAACATGGTCATATTTACGCAAACCAAATATAAACCTAATACATAAATTTTGTAAGCGCTCAAGTTTGTTTAGCTGCTCTTCAGTAACATCAAGATAGCAAGCATCAGCATAATCAAGAATGGGTAGGATAAGAGTTTGAGCAAGGGCAATTTTCGTGGAAATAGGGAGAAAATTACGTAACCTCCTTAAGGAAGCAACAGAGGCAAACATTTTCCTGCTCACCTCAGTAATTTGTGGTCCCCAGGAAAGGTTCTGATCAAAGAGAACACCGAGATTTTTTATTGTATTCGTAAATGGTACTGGAACACCATCAAATATTATTGGTGGTAGTTTCAAGTGGTCAATTTTGGACAAAAGTCTGGAACTACCAATAATAATTGATTGGGTCTTAGTGGGATTAACTTTGAGACCAAAGGATTTACACCAACCAACAATAGATTGCAAATCTATATTAATTTTGCTAATCGTTTCTGGCAAAGTGGAGATTTGAGAATGGCAATAAATTTGGAAATCGTCTGCGTACATATGATAGAGAGAAGAAATGTTAGTGGTAATTGAATTAATGAATACAGAAAAAAGGAGTGGAGACAACACGCCACCTTGCGGAACTCCGGTAATGGTCAGGGACCAATCAGAATAAGAGTCATTGACTCTTACTCTTTGCCTTCGTCCGTGCAAGTATGAATGAAACCATTCAATCACCTCAGGAGATATGTTAAGAGAACCTAGAATAGCTAGAAGTATATCAAAGTCAACGGTACTAAAAGCGTTACTAAAGTCTAATAACGTTAAGACCGTAACCTGATGCTGTTCCATGCCACCCCTGATATCATCTGCGATTTTAACCAATGCACTAGTCGTACTGTGACCAGGACGGAAACCAGATTGCAAGAAATTGAGTAGACTATGTTTAGAGAGGAAAAGGCTTAATTGTTCATGAACAAGACGCTCCAGGATCTTGGACAAAAAGGGAAGGATTGATATAGGACGATATTCAGAGGGAGATTTCGGATTATTTTTTTTGGGTAATGGGATAATCTGAGCATCTTTCCAGATAGAGGGAAAGGTATTGCTGTATATAGAATAGTTAAAGATGCAGGTGATTACAGGAATTATGATGTCTAAAATAGGGATGATCATTTTACGACTAATGCAATCGGAACCTACAGAATCAGAGGTAATCGCTAGAATGTTCTTCTTAACATCACATTCAGTAAATTGATTAAGAAAAAACATAGGAATATCGGGAGACGGCGTTACAGAAAGTTGGCTAAGGGTAAGAGACTTAGTAACAGTGTCTAACGAATCGGATGATGTAAATTGTTTATTAAGTGAGTTTAAATTTAAGTTTTGTGAACTGGTTTCTTGGCGAACTTTGCCTACTCCCAAAGATTTAAGAAAATTCCAAACTTTACAGGAATTGTTTTCCTCGATAACAGATTTATAGATATGGCGTCGTTGTTCGTCTCTACACATATGGTTGCAGCGATTTCGAGCAGTTACATACTTTTCCCGATTCGTATCGTTAACGTTGGCTTTAAACTTTGCTTTGGCGTTGTTTTTTAAATTCTGAAGTTTTTTAATACTCGACGTTAACCAGGGAGCAGGAAGATGTCTGACTCGTATTGGTCGTATAGGAGCGTGCTTGTCATACAGATCAGTCAGTAAGCGATTAAACATTTTTACCTGATCATCTAAACAGCTCTGTGATGATATAAGTGACCAATATACTTTCGATGCATCGGCTTTTAAAAGCGCTAAATCCATCGCCGCAAAATTGCGTTGAAAGAGCAATTTTGCTCTCGCCTTAGGAGGTCGTAACTTGTAGGATAAGTAGATGAGATCGTGAAAAGAAAAAGCATTAGCAGCGCACTGACCATGTTTTGAAACATGACTGGTTGAAGATACTATTATTAAATCAAGAAGAGAAGGGATACAATTAGGAAAAGTGTGAGTGGCTAGTAAAGTAAGTATTTGCAGATTACTGGCGGTAATTGTAGAATTTAATCTAACTGACCGGTGATCATTTTTCAGCAAGCAAGTATTAAAATCGCCCATTATTATGGTGTGACTGTATGCAGGTGTTAATTTTTGAAGTAAACTTTCAAACGTTGCGAAATAATCTACTGTAAGGTTAGGGCTATAAAACACGCCAAGTAAAAGTTTGCTGTGGGAAAAGATAACTTCTATGAAGAGATGTTCAGCTCCACCGACTGAAGATTGCGATATATCAATTATGGAAAAGGAAATATGAGAACGGAGATATATAGCAACCCCACCACCCGTCCGACCTACACGGTCATTTCGGATAAGGTGGAAGCCCGGAAGAGAAAAAGAAGAAGAAGATAAACATGGTTTTAGCCAAGACTCTGAGACTAAAACAGCATGAATATTATTATCATTAATCGATGAAAGCAAATCAGGATAGTGTGCAGGAATACTCTGAGCGTTTAAATGGATAACATTAAAATTTTTATGACAATCTCTGAACGCAGCAGTGAGGTTTTTACTAAGCGATGGGAGATTCTGAAAACTATCATTACTGCTCAACCTGTCGGAAGAAGGAGAAAGAGATAAAAACGTATCTGCTAGGTTACAAGTCATAATAAATCATGTATAAATTAAAAAATGAGTTTAAAATAAGACAAATGTATGTATATATGTATATATTATAAATATTTGTATACTGTATCTAAATGATAATAATAAAAAAATAAATAAATACTTCACATACCCGCCAGCTTTTAAAGGACTAAATTAAGTAAATTTCGGCACTAACAACATTTTGTTAATAAATTATTATAATTAATAAATATATAGATTATAGAAATATAACATTATACCAGATATAACAACATTTTGAAATTATATAGCACATAAAGTTTAAATCTTAAAAAACTGGCATCCATTGCACATTAAACGAGAATGAAAATAAGTTAAATCACTGTCAGCGGCGTCAAATTCACTATTGACATAAACAAAGTGTAAACAACATAAAAGACAAAAAGTTTAATAAATGTGTAATTAAAATATTTCGATATTAAAAAAAGTTAGTTTATTTTATATAACAATAGATTAAAGTTAAATACTTACGTTGTAGTGAAAAGACAAAAGTGGTGACAGTATCAAAGTAAAATAATAATAGATTATTGTTTCTTAACAACCCTCTTTGTGCGTGGTCCTGTAGTCTTATTGACAACTGGCTTCTCAGTCATCACAGCAGCTTGAGGAGAAGAATGGCAGGACGAGTTGTTCGGTAAAGCGTCGACATCAGAAAGGCACTCCACCTTATGTCAATTACCATCAGGAGCAAGAATCCAGATGGCGCCTTCCCGCGTCCAGCACTTTGCAATACCAAACCGCTGTCTAGCTGCTAGAAAAACTTGATGTCGAATCTTCGTCAAAAATTCAGAGAGTGTTAAACCTGTGCCTTTCAGTTTGGTTTTGGCAAACCACATCTTATTTTTGATCCCCAGCTCACTAAACTTGACAACAATCGGACGAGGCTTCTTATCCAGTGCACGACCCAGGCGATATGAGGATTTTATACATGCACTGGAGAAGTTCGGCAGGTTCAAATGCTCAGCGACAAGTCCGGTAACTCGAGCTGCCACATCTTCATTTTTCTCTTCTGGAAGACCGTGAAGTAAGAGTATTTTACGCCTACTTCTCATCACGAAGCTATCAAATTCTCTGCCAAGGTATTCGACTTGCTTTTGCAAGTTATTCAGAGCCAAAATGATAAAGGACTTGAAAGAAGTGAACTCGGCAGCCAGTGAAGTGGTAGTTGTAGGAGATGAAGATTTATGCAATTGTTGTTGAAACTCGTTCATCTTTGAGTTGAACATCATCGTCTTTTCGGTCAGGGACTCTTTAAAGGATTCCATTATGTGCAATCGGTTTTAACTTTATAATATAAAAAACACAAAACTCTTGAAGGAAAATAATTGCTGGTAGGTAATGAAGTTTACTCAATATGCTTTTGCATTTATTTTACTATTTAAATAAGTAAATATATTTAAATTTGAACACAATAAAAACAGCTGATAAAAAGTTGATTTTTGCATTGTTTTTTGGTTGACTAGTATAGAATGCTCTGTAGCAATAAGTCCGCCCCATTTTATTTCTGTGACTGTGACTATATAAGTATATAAATTATAAGTCAATTAATTTACCTTGGGAGATATTTCATACACGTAGATGACTTCATTAGAAACGGCCATTTTAATCAATATTAAGAATTTCAAGATCCGGAACATAAAACATTATTAATATCTCAAAATATATGCAAGATAAGTTTTTATATATGTAAATAAATTATTCGTAATATATATTTTTCTTGTTTCGTGTGATATAGACGAGAATATAAAAATATACAAACATGATATATTTTAATTAAAATAAATGAAACTTAAATAAAAAAGCAACAATTTAATATCCTGTCCCAGTTTATTATTAAATAATAAGAATAATTACCAACAAGCTAATATTAAAAGTAGCCTGGGCTATTTTTAATCAGAGTTTTTTCTCAATTCTAACAATTTATTTTATTTTATTTCTATTGCACAATAAAGACGTAAAAATAAGTGCAAAATGCAAGTGCAGGGATATACAGTATTAAATGAAGTAGCTAATAGCAATTCTTTTATTACTCTCCAACTTAAAATTAAGGCTACGAGAGTTCCATACACAGCCTGGTATGGGATGAAATATACAACCAACTCAGCCAGGTTTTTCTTTATAGTGATAACTGTTTCACAAACGTCAATAGCAACCTACTTCGAAATTTATAAATAAGGTTTACAATGAAAATATTAAAAATTCTTATATTTACAAGAAAGGGTGAAGAAAATGATCATTAAACTAATTTTTGTGGAACATGGAATTTAGCTTATTACCTCCACTTTTAATGTTGACAAATCAGATAATGTTAACAGCGCTACACAATTCGATAGACATCATATTATTTGTCCTAAAACTTCCTACAATCACAACGGGATAACCAGTCTAAAATATTGAAATCCCCTCATATCCTTTATTGAAATACATCTTATCTACTTTTTGTGAGGGATACATAAAATATCTACGTACACCATAACTCCGGATCCGGATAAATTTGATGTATTCCATAAAAATGAAGGAGAGTGTTCGAGATGCGTAGAAATATTTTACGACTCTGTTAACGTCATGTTCAATGTGCATATGAATTGTATGAATATCGAAAGCCTTAAGGATACATTTGTTGTCAGCTGTAATATGTCATTGTATATTATCTATAAATATGTTGGTTACATTTTGGTTAAGGTACAATAATATTTTATTATATTTTTTTACACGTCGTATAAGTATGTAAATGAATTTAGAAATTACAATTGTCATTGTTAAAGTAACAAGCGTATTAAATAATGATAATAATGGTATTTTTTATGTCTTATTTAAAGCACATTATTTATATTTTATTGATGAAAAATATTTAATTTAATGTTATTAAAAAAAAAAAACGATCAGCCTTTTTAAATATTTTAAGATATAAAATAGTCTGATGAATCTAGATTGAAATATATTTTGCTTTATATTTATTTACAGTACCTATATATTTGCATTTAATAAAAACTTATCATTTTTAATTTTCTAGCACTGGATTTTTTTATCATGATAGATTTATTCTTATTGATAGACGGACGATAATATTTCAGGTAACGGTAACGACCGTCAAAAATAAAGTCAAAAATAACTTATAAACTAAACTAAGTGAATATTTGATAAGAATATAATAAGTATAACTTATTTTAGTGTGATCACTAAAAAAATCACTTAAAGTTTATTTTATAAATAAACGTTGTAAAAGCAATATTGTAATCCATACCGCCAGCGGAGTTATTTTATACCAAATATAAATTCCATATATAGAATCGTTAATAGTTTAAAAGTGTCCTGACCCTTAAGATAAATTTTGTTAATAAGATCTCCCTCGGTGTAAATTAACCAAATTATAATGAATCACAATCACTTTGTCTTTTGTAAATAATATCAAATTATTTTCGGGTAAGGCAAGGTAGAATAAGAAAAAAGAAGGAAGAAGATGTCTAGATTTCAAGATCATAATATTGTTTAAAATTTTTATCATTATATGATTGTAATTTTTTTGTTATTACAATTTCGTAAAAAAAATAGATTATTAATCTTATTTATTACTGTACTATACTAGTTGCTCCTGTGATCCGAACTCAATTTATAAAAAATATTATTTGTTCAAATTTATTGTTAGTTTTAGATTTATTTTTAACAAACCTTTTCGTGTAAAATTTTTGAAGTATAATTTGATTTGATTAATACGGGAGGTAGTGTACAAACCAACAGGGATACGAATAAAATTATAACCTTATTAACCGAAATTTAATACTTAGAACCGCCAAAGCACTTAAAATTGTAATTATATGTAAAAAGGTGAAAGTTATACCTTTTAAATCTAGTAATATTTGTTCTAAGCGATTTTTTTAGTAATTTTTAAATTTAATACAATAACAATATAGTTCAAACAATTACTCGTAAGTAACTATATTAGGGCAGTTATGTTTTAAATTTGAAATGTATAAAGGTAAATTTATATGTGTTATTAATTTTTTTGGACGAACACAAAAAACACATAAAATAAAACAGAATAAGTGGCGTTCAACAGCTTTTTAATAGTGACGATGGTCATTGCAATTTTATTAAGTGTTGCTCATACAATTTCAAAGTAGATAAACGACTCTTAAAATGTTGAACTGTTTTTTAATACGAGTTACTTTTACGGTAACAGTAATATAGATAGATTAACAAAATAATTAATAACAATTGCTTTTAGAGATACAATTAAATAACTACTGAAATCTAACGATGAAATGGGTTTTTCTGCACTTAAGTTATTTTTCTTAACACAAAATTTAATCTTTTAACCAATTAAGAACTGAATCTATATTAATTAGTATTATTAAAAGAATTGTATATATAAATTAATGAATATTTATTTTGAGAACAACAATAAAAAAATCAAACCTTTGTTTTCGACTCTGATGCCGATTCCATTGAAGGCTATAGATTTAATTTTAAAAGCTAAGTTAAAAACATATTTCAAGATTTGTATATATCATTGTAGTGTTAAGTAGCGTAGACTAGTATAATAATAAAAACTTAATTTTTATTTCTTTTAAACAATTATTTTGTCAATCATAAATATGTCAACAACGCGAATAATTTAATATTATACACTTTGTATGAATCCAACAATTGCAATAGTTTTACAAATTTATAAAATTTACAGTACATATCGGACTCCTAGGTATGATCAGTATTCACACGAAAACCTGAATTTATTTATGGTTCTCGTAATTTTTTATATAAACTAAGAAAGATAAATACGAGAATTTTTACAATATGATACTTGAGTTGGATAGGAATTTTTAAAATATTTAACTAATATGTTAGGATTTCATAGAAATATTAGCATTTATAAAACACATTAAAGTCTCCTAACGAGTTTGTTATTGCAAACCCTTGCAATGAAAACAGGTAAATGAAAACATTCAGAGGGTGATCTAACGAAAAGTTTCTACGAAAACAAACAAAATTTTGGATTAGAGGTAATTTTCCTTTTAGAACGTGTAAAATGTTTTGGTATTGTTGCCGATAGTTTTAATATTATATTCCTGGTATATTTTTATTGATAAAATATATTTAATATTATGTTTAATAATTGATCTTTATTAATTGAATTATCTGTACCACATATACTGTTAATTAAACGTTATTCTTGTAACCGATATTAGTCGTTAGATTTGTTATTTTTATAACTCATTGAACAACATATTTTTTTATGTTGTGCTGTGCTTACGCTGTGTTATTAACATTGGATAACTATTCTGATATGGTCTTTCTTGATTTTTCGTAATAATTAGTATGCAAGATATAAAAGCTTTGAAACGTATAAGGTTGATATTTTGTTAATATTTCCACATAATGATATTTGGTAAGAGTTAACAATAACATCCGATCAAAGGACGAAAATAGTTTTGCTACTTCACAATATATTCTTTATATCTATTATTAATTTTATTTAAAAGGGCGTTGTTTAAAATATGTAAGTAACCCACTTCAGAACCGCCTTTAATTTAAAACATGTGACTCTTTTGTTTTTTATTTTCATATAATAAAATGTATATTTTGTTTATTGTGTACAATAAAGAATAAAAAAACAACACCTCGACACAAAACGGTTTTCAATTTTCTTGTATGTTCGTGTATCGAAGAGTAATTGTAGCTAGTAAATAAACAATTTGAAATGAAACACCGCCATTTTTATAGGTAATAGAAAAATTCTTTGAGAAATTGCATTCTCAAATTCAATCGCATTTGAAAGGGGCGTCACGGTAGTTGCACGTCGACTCAAAGAATAAAAACATGTGAAAATATGACTAACATTAAAATATGACTAACATATTTACAATAGTACAAGAATATTTTATCAAAAACGTCAATATTATGTTCATATATGATGAGACAAGATTTAAACAAATATTCTTGAGTATTTGTAGATATATTATTTACCTAAATTTTTATATTGATTTATTAATTCATTGATACAATAAGATATACTCGTATTTTATGGAAGCTTATGTTATCTGGTCACCTCTATTTATATAATCTTTGTTTGAAGTACAATACTCCGTTTAGGTTTAGAAAGCCACACGTGAAATTGCATTTTTCGAGATTAATAATATAATATTATTTGAGGGATTTGATTTATTTATTTCTGTCTCTATTATAATAACAGTAATAGTCTTCAATGTAGTTCGCGTGATATTTAAGTGAGGTGATTGTGTTAATATATGCATCTTTGATTTACATTTTTAAAGTAAGGTTTGAATGGTTATTTATAATTTAATATTTTTTTTACAAACTTTTTATCCGTCATATACTTTTTAATGTATATTTTAGTTATATATTTTAAATTTTATATTTTATTTATAAATTAAATAACTTATTTTTATATTTTGTTTATGTAATGAAATAAAGCAAATAAAGAAGTTATTATAATATTGGAATATAACCTAAGCAACACCCATAGATATCGATAGATTTCATAAAGCCCCAAAACATATCTTTGTAACTCATAAATCTTTTTGCACAATTTGTTTATGTATTGTCGAAATTTTCAAATATTTTTCGAAGGCACATACCTTTTTTTACAAATCTACAAAATTGTTTATCCAGTACAATAGTAATCATTTATTTCGGATATTTTAATGGATATTGTTCAATAGAGCAGAATAGAGGCTAAGTGGCGACTACACATTTTATTTACGGATCGTGCGCGCAACGTGAGTGGAATAACATCGCGGTGTTAGGAACAAGATCTTGGTAGCTCTAGCTTATAACTTAAACATTGTCAATTTTATTTTCGAAAATAAATACATGGTAAAAATTATATGATATGTTATATTTTTGGTTTTTTTATTTATGTTATAATTATTGTTATTTAATAACAATTTTAAATTATACAGCATCTAATTCTATATTTTATTAGTTGATTAAAAAAAAATCTATGTAAAATATATATTTTACATATAATTTAATCGAATTTACAGTCTTTAAACAAGGATTTTTCGTTTTCACATTCAGTAATTAAAGCTGTTCATAATAAATGTAGTTATATTTCAAACCATATGGGATATAAAAAATTAGACCCGACCCTTTGTATAAAACCGCACCTCTTTTATTCTAACCTTTATCTCGCCCTTATTGAAACTAAAACGGTCTCAAGGGAAACAGGACGTGTGAAATATGATTATACCGTACCAGAATTCTGACACATGAAGCAAGGAAGTAAGGAAAACTGATTTGTTACTTTTCTAGCCGTAAGCTATCATGATCGTCAATTAATACGCTGTCATTAGTGGCTGGAAAATGTATTAATTATATAAGAACAGAAATGGTTTAAATAATTTGTAGTGACTTAATAGAAAATTATTATTAATTAAATCTTCTTCAATCTCTGGACAATGAAATCTTAAAATTTATTGAACTAATTTTAAAGAACTAAGTTCTAATACTAAAAACTGCTTCTGCTCGTGAAGTTTTATTAATTTGTTTAGCTATTTTTATGTTTATTTTGACCCATATTTATTCATAAGGCAAAATCTGCATGTAACTATTATATTAAGGCTTCATTTTTTCTCAACAATTAGTAGTTCGTTCCTAAACAATTCTATGAAGTTATGTGTTGTTTGATACATGTATTCCAAATCAAATCTTTTAACATTAATATTTTTTATAGTGTGTATAAACATAAAAATAATGAAAAGTTTCGTTTTGATATTATTTTAAGTTGTTTAAAAATTATTTGAAATTAATATACCAATTTTTTAGATTTGTGAAAATATTAGAAATGGTTATTTCCATTTCTTTTTAAAGATGCTATTTTATTACACTATTGACTTTTATATAAATTTATTGTATATTATAAATAAATTGTTTTTCAAAAATACTTCTAGAAATGTCAAAATGTAAGAGATCTATTTATAAAATATCCTTCTGAAGCTACAAATGTAATAAATGGTCTCTGTGCATTCGTCCGTTAAATCCTTCACCGTTATATCACCGTTGTCCACTAGATTGTCTGTCAGCTTTTCTAAATCCACCCTATGTACTAAATGTACGTCTTGAAAGTATAAGCTTTATCTACGTTTAGCCAATAAAATAAAAACTTTATTTAAAAATAACTATAGGAAAAACAATAGGATAGGATTATTTATTATAAAATTAATAACATAAATCGTATGTGGTAATGAAATAAAAATAATTATTTAAAATGAATACGAAACATTCGTTTTACTATCATTGTTCAAGGATAAAAATAACCTCTAGTTTTTATTAAATATAAGGTAAGGTTTCCCTCTCACCCCCGGTCCTGTGATGAGATTTTTTTCTCATATTGATAACTATATTTTAATAATATATTAAACATTCGTACAAAATTCTATGTCACCATATATTTTTTAAATTAAAAATGCAAGTCAAAGCACTGGCACAGTATACTTTTATGTAAATAAAATATCAAGAATAGCTTACAATTTTGCAATATCAATTCATTGGTATAAACTCCGGCGGTTGGGAAACTGCATCGCAGAGCTTACGATCTCAAAGATATCTTGCTTATGTAAACCCAGTACGACATCATTAAACGGCAAGTTTCGCACAGAAAAATAGTCTTTATTTTTAACGTGTAAGGAGTAAAGTCCTATAAATCTATATATTTGTGGCTTTGCGTAGCAGCCCTCTGGTTTTAATAAATTAAATATAAGATTTTTGAATAATTAAAAAGCAACAGCTGATATTTTAAGTCTCAAAGATTTAAGTACCTATTTTTAAAAAAGTAAACATACATAAAATATATTGAATTGTGTAATTATTCCTTTACGCCATATTAATATAAAAATTCATTATATAATAAGATATTTAGGAAAAATTTAGGAAAATCAATACAATTATTGGTATTAGCAACTAAACTCTGTACATATGTTGAACACTATCCAAGTAATATATATTATTTATATGACTGTCTACAAATACCTTAACGAAACTCACAATTATTAATTTTCTATTTCACATAAACTTTTATAGGTAGGTATAGGTTTAGTACGGTATGTTTAGATTTTTATTACTTATTTGTTATAAATACCATATCATAAATTTATATATAGTAAAGTATCTGTTTATATAATTGTATCAACATACAATTATATAAGTAGATATGTAAAAATAAGGTAAAATAACAAGTGTATTTATAAAAACAAACAGGGGAATTTAAATAATTAAACATTTTTATAAACATTGACCCAGTCGTTTAGTCCAATGAGAAATACAAGTACCGAAGATTAATAGAAAGATTTAGTCATGAGACTTTGTGGTGGCTGAAGCCTCAACCGCTTCATAGTAAGAAATATGTTACGACTTTGACCAGTGAAATTAATACAATTTCGTAATAAAATTTCATTTCACAAATGATATTTACAAAGGCAAAGTGACTGTGACTCGCTTTAATTTACTCAATTTACCCCGGGGAGTTCTTTATAGACGAAATTGACTTTATTAAAAAACGGCAATTATTATCAATATTAAGATTTTTAAGATTTGTAATAGATATTTTTCAATCTACGGTAATATAAAAAGTGAGTTTTCTTTTTCATTTTCTTCTCTTAATAATTTTATATAAATTGAAAATATATTAAATTTAATATATATTAAATCCTTTTAAAATATTTAAATAATATATGTCCAATATATATAATTCCTTTCCGTTATATTCAATATTCTATTAGACTACAAATATACACATTCATTTTGCAAAACAACATTTTCGTATCCTAACCTATCCTAACCAATGTCAGTGATTACTTGTGTACGTCAATTGGAAATGACAGAAATGACAAAAGGACCTATTTTTACACCATACTTACGGAAATAAGCCCTTCTGAAAAGACACTAAAAATTTTATTTAAGCCTACGACCTCAGAAGAACCACACAACAAACCTATTTATGGTGATAACGGTTTTATGAACGGCAATTACAAAATACTAATTTAACTGTAAAGAAAATATTGAAATTGTTATATTTGCAAAATTCAAATCATATTATTTATCAGTACAGTACAGTACAGAAACAGGATAACCGGAATAAAATATTGAAATTTCTTTATAACATTCATTAAAATACATACCATTTTTCCACAATCTGTGAGGGATGTATGAAATATCTATATATACATAACGTAAATCCGGATACACGTGATGTATTCTATCAAAATGAAGGAGAGTTCGAGATGTGTGGAAGTGTTTTACGAGTCTGTTAACATCACATTCATTGTGCATATGAATTCTATGAATTTCGAAAGCCATTATATAATATTTAATGTATATTATATATTCCTTTTCTATGGTTACATTTTGGTTCAGGTAATAACAAAACAAATAAAACAAAAATAAACGTACACTTTAATATATACATACATTGTTATATAATTATCTAGATGAAATTATAATTGTCATTGTTAAAGAAACAAGTGTATTAAATGGTTGTAATAATATAATTATTTATAATTTATAAACATAGTATCTTCTGTATTGATATCAAAACGTTAATTTCATGCTGAACTATTTGAAATTATTAAATATACTGAGATTTTAAATCTTAACTATTAGGATTACTTGTTTCTACTATTTTATATAATGTTATTAAATAAGTGAAAGATTACCATTTCTGTCGATTTTAAATTGATATATTTTCTGATTAATTTAGGTCATATAATTTTGTTATGATTTTATCTATTTAATAAAGATATTTTATTGCATTAGCACTTCTTGTGATTATTCTCGTTACAATTTTATTACTTGTATAGATAAATGGAAATAAATATTTAAAGTTCCGATAATAGTTTATAACTTAAAATTTAAAATTCTATTCAGTGATATGATTGAAAGTAAATGTTACCTATTTTGTAAAAGAAACTAAGTAGATATTTGATAAAAATACATGATTTATAATTTATATTTGTGTACCCATTTAACAAAAGTATTTAAAGATTATTTTAATAATAAAGGTTGTATTTTCAATACTTTATTAGATCTTGCCTGTGGCGTTACTATTTACACCCAATAGGAATATCAGAAATATAATCCTTCATAGTAAGGCAGTGTCCTGACCATTAAGATAAATTTCCTTAATAAACAACTCCCTGGGGATAAATTAATCAAATTATAATGAATCACAACCGCTTTGTCTTTTATAAATAATTTTTTAAAAAATCTAAAAAATGTGTTACATTTTACATTAGTAAAACACGTAAAAAGGAAGAGTTATTATAATATTATTTATAATTTTTCTTTGTTAATACTATTGCATTTTTTTTATAAAATAAATTATTTTTCTTATTACTACTATGCTAGTTAAATTAATTTATAAAAAATATTATTTACTCAGTTTTATAGTTCGTTTTAATTGATTTTTTCAGAAGATATTTTGTAAGGTACATATACATACAATGTGAATTATATTTTTATAACGAAACTTAAAATAATATACTTTAATTTTATACGTTTTGTACAAAAGCAACAATTGCAAAAGATTTACAAATCAAGTAACTGGATGTATCGGACCCGAAGGTACGATCAGTCTTCATACAAGCAGATGGAGCTGTTGGGAGCGTGTTCCGTTACTGCTATTTAAGAGTATTGGCTAGCAATAAAATTGCACTGGAATTTATTTATGATTCGTGTTATATATATTTTATTAGTAACTATAAAAGTTAATTTTTTTTTTTGGTGTTAAATTTCATATATGATGTGTGACTCACATAAATTTATTGCACATTCAATAGAAATAATCAATGTTCTACCGACTGTCCAACAAAAATTCATTAAAAAACCATATTTGCAGATTTTACCGATACAAACATTAGTATGACTATTTACTATATATATATATATATAATATAATATAATAAGATATATATATATATATATATATATATATAATATAATATAATAAGATACATAAATATATGAAACTTATTATATATATATAAATATGTTATACATCTATCATATTATATGTAATCCTACCTAAATATACACTATATTAAAGTGGAATTAGATGGAAAATAAATTATATTTTATTATACTTGTTTATAAGTGTTATATTAGGTATATATTTAAAGTAGATATATATATACCTTATTTTTTAATTTTTCATACTGATCTTTGCCCACTTCTAAAATCTTTATGATTAACAACAACAGCAACAATAAAAACATACATTTTTAAAACATGTTTGGTTTCGATTCTGATGTACAAAAATAAATGCTTACATGCCCGACCAAAACTATTTTTATTATTCGATACTTCGGAAAGTGAAATGTTTTAAATTTGTGACCAAACATTTTTATAGAGATTTGATTGAGATTGAAACATAAACGACTGTTATGTGTGTGAAGTGTTTTATCAAGTTCCCTTTTATTGGCTATTACTGATGTCAGTATAGGATTTGAAAAAAATATATCAATAATTCTACAAAACTCCTTTTTTTTCAATGTATATTGTATAAAAAAAATATTTCAGTTTTAAGTTTTTCTTGGTTTTCTTTTATTAATAAATTTGAATGAAATTTATTCGAAAAGTTTTATTTTAAAAATGGGTTCATTAAATTTATTCGAAAATATATATTTTACATAAAAATAGTAAAAGTTGTTCGAAAATTAATTATTGTTTTAGGGCCCTTTACCTTTAGTTCCGTTTAAGTTCCATCGTTTTCTAGAGCCCATTAAAACTTTTCCGCTGGAGTGCTCTTTAATTACATTTACTTAAATAATTGGCGTACTGGAGCAGTCTCAATATTAGTTTGTTTACTTTTCTTGTTTACTATATTTGGGTTACAAACAGAAAATCTGCAAATTCTACGTTAAAGAACATTTTCCTTTTTTTTATTGCTTTATGTATGATTTAGTGTTTTTGCTCAATATTTGTTACATTTAAATAGCTTTTTCGGAGTCATTTCTCCTTTTATTAATCTATTGGCTTTGTTTTTATTGTTGAGCACAACTTATTATTATTTTTTAAACATATTGGTTTACAAAAGTCAAAAGGAAGTTATCATTATTTTTAAGACCTAAATAAGAATAAGAAGAAAGGAAACTACTTGTGTATTTTGAAATACTCAACACAAACACACAAACAAAAGCAAAAAAAAAAATAATCGAATATATTCTATAACAGTTTTTACAGTCATAGTTTCCTATAACAGCCAAATGATTTGTTATCTTTTTTTATACTAAAATAAACATAATAGCCTTAATCTCATTCATAACTTTCGATATAACAACGCCTTGGATCGTACACATTAGTAAGAGGTTTGAAAATCATAAACTTTATGAATATATGCAGGTGATTTGATATTACAAAGTGTAAGCTATTTTTGATTTATATTTTATACATTTATGTCATTTTGAATACTGGTAAGCATATTTTAATTAAAATCTGAATGTGATAGTTATTCTCATGGAAGGGACATATTACATTTACTTCATTTTTAATAGAACGTCTATAAAGTACTTCAAAATAATTTAGTAGTTATTTGGAAGTTTTTAAATAATATAATCATGAATTTCAAGGTTTACTAAAAGTATCAAATTGTTTAAGCTTCAAGTGTCTATTAAAGTGAAGTTTGAATTATTTAAATTTAAGCATTAAAACTTTGAGCACTGCCTCGGGTCTAAGCAGTTGTTGTTGAGAGTTCATTATCTCTTGAATTGACGTTTATCGTAAATATCCAGTTTAAATCTTCGATTCACAATAATTTAATTTAATAATACAGTAATATATGCTTAAAATTCAAATAGATTGATGCCAATTACTTGAGATCGCAGATCTTATAATGAAATTCGTCTAAGGTTTTATCGACGTTTCTTAAATTTACAACCAATAAAATACTTTAATTACAGGTTTAGTTTTTGTAAGTGTAAATGATTTATCACTAAGTAAGGAAATTAAGCGATAGAATCCGTACATACTTTTCGGCATTCGGTATTTTTTTATACATACTTCCCGGCCCAAGAACATTACGATACCAAGTAAAACTAAAATATTAAATTTTAAACACTTTTATTAAACAATTTGCATTTTTATTATTTGAAGAAAAAAAAGGGAGAAAGAAAAATTACTCCTTGTGTTTTTTAAGAAAAAAACGTACGTTTGAAATTTTAAGAAATAAGTTCAATAAACTGCAGTTTCTTAAAATATTAAATATTGAGAAATTACAGACATTTTGTTACTATTTTTCAACTACAAAAAAGGAAATATGTATTATTCACCAATATGAATCATACCGATATGAATCTGGAAGGGAAATACAAAACATTTTAAAGGACTGCCATAAATTTTCATAAGTCGACGCATTTGCGCAAAATCATCGGTTTATGATACAATAAATATATATTTCGGAAAATGGTAATTGTCACGAGGATGTAGTGGTTATCAATTGATATCATTTAATTAATTGAATTTTTAGTCGCAATACAAAGTTGTAATCTGGAACGTTCTTCGACAAAATGATCAGCTGTTTTCTTTTGGTTTACATAAGTACCCCTGATTTTTATTATTATTATATACAAAAGTAAGAAATTAATTACTTTAGCTGGATTATTGATTATTTCGGTTCAAAATTCGAGTCCTGGCCGTGTCGATAAATTTTCTTTTTATTTTATATTTATATAAAATACAAATTAGCTAAGGCTAAATATGTTTTGTATATGATTTTAGATATACATTTTATTAGATAATTTTTTAAAAGCTTTCCTTAATGTTTTTTATGTTATTACATTTTATTTTAGAAATAAATGAGATAGAAACATGACTAATTTATCAACAGTGTACTTTCATGTGATGTAATTGTTAGCATCCTAATGCAATGTGTCGTCCGAAAGCAATTTGCCTCGCCACAAGCGGTCTTTCTTTCATTACCCACTGAGTTACTATTGTTACGAAAAAATCTCACACACGTACAATGTCTTCACAGACGAAATTCAGCCGTATGTTTATATAACAACGTAAAAATTGCGATAACTTCCTATTTTTATAAGATGTTTTAACGTTTGTATCGCTTCGTTTTAAAGGCAATTGTTTTGAAATAATGCAGGAAGGTATCACGTGATATAGATACATTTAAAACACAATTTTTTCTTTATTATTTCCTGTTCAGTAATAAAACATATTTTATTTTGTAAGATACGCTTACGAAAACCGTTAATTAAATTTTTTTAATGTACGATACCATATTTAAAATGGTAAACCACTAAGTTACCATATTTTATTACCTTTTTGTCTAACGGTTTACAGTTTTTTCATAAGAAATAAATCACAGTATTACTTAGATGATGTATTCTTAAGACTGTGGAAGAAATGTACTTATTAATAAATGAACTAATAATAATATTTACATTAGAATAAAACTCATATAAGCTTGAAATAAAAAATAAACAACAATTACACAAATTTAATAATTAAAAACTTTACCATTAAATAAACAATTCAGTTTTAAAGTAAACAATTTTGCTTTGTTGGTTTGTTTGTATATAATTATTCTAAGCATTTGAAATTACAAAATCCTTTTTTATTGTGAGCCCATTTATCGAGGAATGTATAACATATCATATAATAAACCTTACAACATGTATTAGCAAATGCCTTCTTATTAGGTAATAATTGAAATATTACTAACATTTTTGTTCATTACAAACATTTACAAATAAGACTAAGTGAGGATACCTAAAGGCCATCTTCTTTACAACCTATATTCCTTTAAAACAAATCAATGCATTTTTATATTCCTCAAAATTCCACAAAGTGATCTTCTCCAATACGAAGTTAAACCAATACTAGAGATTAAAATTCATGTAATTATGTTTATACCTGTAATGTTTTCTTAATATTTAAAATTGAAATATATGCTTTAAATGTCATTATAGTATCAACTCACCATAACGTGATCCAATGTTCTTTAGTTACATCTAACCTCTAATTAGTGTTATTAATGTCTTACATCCAAATGTATTTTCATATCAGCAGCGGGTGTTGTATCCAATTTGAGTTTTTAACCACTTTCAGTAAAAAATACACTAGATTTATTGAAGAAAAATTGTGGACAACTAAGTTAATAAGAAAATAAACAATATGACTGTTTTGATTATATTACAAATAACAAATTATATAAAATACTTAATATAAAACAGATGTCTAACCAAAACAATTATTAAACCTTTTTAGGTTAAACCTACCACCTGAAAAGGTGGTAAAGCCTAGCTGTAGTTATCTGACTGCAGCTCGTATTGGGCTGGCTCGACCGGGAACGGACCACCCTCTCACAGAAGACCAGCGCGTAGTAACCAAATTCATTTGGTTATGTTCCGTCAGTGAGTGAGAGAATCCGGAAGCTCAAACCCCCCCAACCCCGCCAAACATGACAGCGATGCCCAAAAGAAAAATAACCCAGAAGGGCTTTGATGAAGCCGGGGACCCCTCCCCGATCAAAATCGGGGAAATGATTCTCGGATTTTGCTCGGGCTGCCCGTCGTATCTGGGGCGGGCAAAGTATCGCCTTTTATGTTTTCTGAGGGCAAACGACGAGTCAACGCAGCGGCACCCCGACCCACTCTAAATGTGGACTTTTGCAACATCCGGGGACTTCATTCCAACTTGAACTGTCTGTACTCTGGCTGCGCGTGGACATGGAGGTCCATGTCAGAGTCTACGTGTGCCTCTACAGGTCCCATAGTGGTAATGCAGAAACTGATCAACTCTTGGGCCATGTTCAGGCGAAGATTGACGATTTGCTTTCATAGACTCCCTCCGCCGAAGTCGTAGTCCTCGGGGACTTCTATGCGCACCACGCCGATTGGCTAGTGTCACGTGCCACCGACTACGCGGGGAGACTTTTTTTTTTGACTTTTTTTTTTGTTTGACTTTGCTCTGGCAAATGGCCTGTCCCAATTGGTCAAGACGCACACTCGTATACCGGACGTGGACAGCCATATGCCCTCTTTGTTGTATCTTCTGCTGATCACACATCCCGGAAAGTACTAAGTCACTGTCGAGGCTCCCTTAGGGTCCTCTGATCATTGCTTGGTACGGAGTGTAGTGCCCACTGAACGCCCAGCTCGCACAAGACCTACGACTCGACGCGTTTGGCACTACAAGTCAGCGGATTGGGATGAAATGCGGTCTTTTTTTGCATCCTACCCTTGGAGGCCGATTTGTTTCTCTTCCAATGATCCTAGTGACTGCGCTGCGGCTGTAGCTGATGTGATACTTCAGGGCATGGAACTATTTGTACCGAGCTCTGTGGTACCACTTGGTGGCAGATCGCGGCCTTGGTTTGATGCGTCTGTCAGGGCTGCAGCAGCTGGCAAACGGCAGGTTTATCAAGCTTGACCTAATGCGCTAGTCATTAAGGATCCGAACTCTAGAGTTTTGAAGAGAAAATATAATCTTGCCTCCAGATTCTTCAAACGGCAAATCGTTCAAGCATGAAGTCAAAATTAGGGATCAGCTGGCAAAGTACCCGCCTGGTACGAGCAAATTCTGGACGCTTTCAAAGGCCACTCTAGGCAACTTAAGCCAGCCGTCCCTACCGCCGTTGCACATGAGGAATGACTCTCTGGCCCACACGGCAAAAGAGAAAGCCGATCTCTTGGGCACTCTTTTCGCCAACAACTCGACTTTGGACGACCAAGGGAAGACACCGCCTATCATCCCGTGGTATCAGAGCTCAATGCCGGAAATACTTTTTCGGCAGAAAACTATTAGGCAGTCTCTATTTTCCCTGGACGTTCATAAGTCGAGTGGGCCGGAAGGCATTTCTCCATTGGTGCTACGAACGTGTGCCCCTGAGTTGCCTCCAATGCTAACGCGTCTGTTTCGGCACTCCTACCTTAAAGGCGTAGTCCCGGTCTCATGGAAGTGTGCCCTTGTCCATCCGATCCCTAAAAAGGGTGATAGCTCGGACCCAGCTTACTACAGACCTATCGCCATTACCTTTCTTCTCTCCAAAGTAATGGAGAGAATAATCAATAGACAGTTCCTAAAGTACCTCGAGGATCACCAGTTGGTCAATGACCGGCAACATGGCTGTCGCCATGGTCGATTGGCTGGTGATCTTCTGTTATATCTTACGCACCGTTGGGCAGTTGTTATTGAAAGCAAAGGAGAGGGTCTGGCAATTAGTCTGGATATGGCGAAAGCCTTCGATCTTGTATGGCACAAGGGGCTTCTTTCGAAGTTACCTTACTATAGGCTTCCCGAGAATTTATGCAAGTGGATCACCACTGGGGGGAGCACACAGGTCCCAAGCACGTGTACGATGGTGGACCCCAAGGCTGCGTGCTATCCCCAACTCTGTTCCTCCTGCACATCAATGATATGTTGGATATTCCTAACATACATTGTTATGCGGATGACATCACTGGGGATTCGGTATATTCCGGTCGTGCAGGTCTCTCTCGGGAAAACATCGATGAGTGTCGAAAAAAACTTGTGTCTTCAATAGAAACCTCCCTGGGGTTGATTTCTGAGTGAGGTGAACTGAACCACGTTCAGTTCAATTCCCTGAAGACACAGGTTTGCGCGTTTACCACTAAGAAAACCCCATTTGTCGTATCACCGCTCTTCGAGAGTACTCCACTTATTGCCTCACCAAGTATCAGAATAATAGGTCTCGACATTTCGAGCGACTGTCAGTTTCGTGGTCATCTGGAGAGCAAGGCCAAGTTAGCCTCGATGAAATTGGGAGTGATCAATAGAGCGAGACAGTATTTCAAACTTGGCCAAAGACTTGCGCTCTATAAGGCGCAGGTCCGGCCACACATGGAAGACTGTTCTCATCTCTGGTCCGGATCACCCCAATATCACCTTCTACCATTTGACCGCGTACAACGGAAAGCAGTTCGGATTGTCGGAGACCCAGTGCGGCTGGACTCTTTGGCATTGCGTAGAGACGTTGCTGCTCTGTGCATCTTCTACCACATTTACAACGGGGAGTATTCCGAAGAACTATTCGATACGATGACTACCGCCGAATTTCACTCCCGCTCAGCTCGCCATCGCCTCCTTTACCGTTCATACCACCTGGATACGTGGCAATCCTCCACTGTGCGGTTTTCAAGGACTTTTTTCCCACGTTCCACTCGAATGTGGAACGAACTTCCTTCGGCGGTATTTTCAGATCGATACGACATGGTTACCTTCAAAAAAGGCATATATTCCTATTTCCAAGACCAGCAACGCTCTTGTGAATCCTCGGATGTCGCAAGAGTTCATGGGCAGCGGTGATCACATATCAACGGTGACCCGCAAGCTCGTTTGCCCTCCTCTAATATAAAATAAATAAATAAATAAAATTTCAATGGAAATTTATTTTGTAAATATAATATTTAATTTATTTAATGTATATAGGAGGGTAGTATTCAAATGTATGGTTACCCTATAGTGTCTACAGCGGACACATAATTTAATTCCAGCGTCGACATGAATATGTTCTACGATATTCATTTTGTCACTTATTGAGGAACTTTATTTCATTAATTCATTATTGTTTTATTTATAAATTAAAGGTATTTTACTTAAATTAGGAAAATTATGTTACGTTGAAAATTTTGTAATTATGTTATTCCCGTCCACAATTCATGTTAACAGTTTGTTGAGTTTAACGAATTGTAGACCCAATTAAAACAAAAAGCAAAAGCAATAGAGTAAAATTATATTCGTTTGTAACGAATAGATTTAGATGTAATTATGACGTTTATACTAAAAAAATATATATGTATGTATATTTTCATATCTATATCATATAAGGCCTTAGTATTAAAATATTTTGTAATTATGAATATTCAAAGACTAATAAAAAGATTTAAATGAATTCTTATTTTACATTTTGAGTAGAACATAAAATATAACCACAAGAGGGTCGTACAAATAAAATCACAAAGTTAAATGAAACAGAAATCTGTCGTGTAATCCTTAGGTTTTTGAACCTAATGGAAAAACTAAAAAGTATTCCCTTAGAACATTCACGATTCATTTTCCCCGTGTTGGTACGGACTCGTTTATTTTGTTAATGACTACACCTAAGATGTTTAGTCATCAAATCAATTTAAACTTAAATTATTTTTTGTCTGCTTTTATTTCCGTGTACTTTTTTAATGCGTGCAAGACTAGACTATTACTAGAAAATAATTCATCTTTTGACATTTGAAATTTATTTTAACATCAACGTATTATAATAATTACAACTACATTTGAGTTGTTATGCAATGGAAAGCTATTTGTATAGTGTTTTCAAGATTAAGTATTATTTAAATTTATTATTCAAATTATTTCCTACAATACTTCTTTTTTATAAAAAATTATCATAACAAAACAAAACTGCAAATTTCACCTCTACTTCATGCAACTGTCGCATTAAGGAAGCAAAGTTTGAATTAACAATTTTTATGCTATTCCAATTTAAACTTAAATTATTAAATAAAACTCTCTCGATGAGAAATTCTCAGCCTTTGAATATAGTTTTTACTTAATTAGAATTAGAGCGACAGACGTGTTATTTTAAGAAATTCTGTATTTACTATATTGTGTATCTTTGATTATTTAAAAAAAAACTTATCACGTATTTTTTACTCATAGTACAGAAAAGACTAATTATTAAATACTCTATAGACAAATACATGCTTTATTTCCTGATAATTTCTATAGTATATAGATATTCAATAATCTTTAAAAAGTGCTATACTATATATTCTTATTTTTATTTATATATTTAATGTTATTTACTTGCAGTTATTTCAAGTTGCAGATTAGTTTTTAAGGATAAAAGTTTATTGCAATATTGACTTTTGAGATATGAACCTATAGTGGAAATTAAAAGTTATTTATATTTATTAATATTGGAAATTTTGGCAATTTATTAAAAAAAGTTTCATAAATATTTGTAAGAATATCGAAATGTAAGAGATATTTTTTATATATTATAAAATTATATAAAGTATATATTCGCATGTATCTACATTGTATATTACAACTTATAAAATAAAATTTACTATTACTATACCACCTTATTGTACTATTTTACATTGTGTTTTGGTTGACCAGTATAGAATACTCTGTAGCATTAAGTCCGCCCCATTTTATTTCTGTGAATGTGACTATATAAGTATATAAGTTATAAGTCAATTAACTTACTTTGGGAGATATTTCATACACGTAAATGACTTCATTAGAAACGGCCATTTTAATCAATATTAAGAATTTCAAGATTCGGAACATAAAACATTATTAATATCTCAAAATATATGCAAGATAAGTTTTTATATATGTAAATAAATTATTCGTAATATATATTTTTCTTGTTTCGTGTGATATAGACGAGAATATAAAAATATACAAACATGATATATTTTAATTAAAATAAATGAAACTTAAATAAAAAAGCAACAATTTAATATCCTGTCCCAGTTTATTATTAAATAATAAGAATAATTACCAACAAGCTAATATTAAAAGTAGCCTGGGCTATTTTTAATCAGAGTTTTTTCTCAATTCTAACAATTTATTTTATTTTATTTCTATTGCACAATAAAGACGTAAAAATAAGTGCAAAATGCAAGTGCAGGGATATACAGTATTAAATGAAGTAGCTAATAGCAATTCTTTTATTACTCTCCAACTTAAAATTAAGGCTACGAGAGTTCCATACACAGCCTGGTATGGGATGAAATATACAACCAACTCAGCCAGGTTTTTCTTTATAGTGATAACTGTTTCACAAACGTCAATAGCAACCTACTTCGAAATTTATAAATAAGGTTTACAATGAAAACATTAAAAATTCTTATATTTACAAGAAAGGGTGAAGAAAATGATCATTAAACTAATTTTTGTGGAACACGGAATTTAGCTTATTACCTCCACTTTTAATGTTGACAAATCAGATAATGCATAACAGTGCTACACAATTCGATAGACATCATATTATTTGTCCTAAAACTTCCTACAATCACAACGGGATAACCAGTCTAAAATATTGAAATCCCCTCATATCCTTTATTGAAATACATCTTATCTACTTTTTGTGAGGGATACATAAAATATCTACGTACACCATAACTCCGGATCCGGATAAATTTGATGTATTCCATAAAAATGAAGGAGAGTGTTCGAGATGCGTAGAAATATTTTACGACTCTGTTAACGTCATGTTCAATGTGCATATGAATTGTATGAATATCGAAAGCCTTAAGGATACATTTGTTGTCAGCTGTAATATGTCATTGTATATTATCTATAAATATGTTGGTTACATTTTGGTTAAGGTACAATAATATTTTATTATATTTTTTTACACGTCGTATAAGTATGTAAATGAATTCAGAAATTACAATTGTCATTGTTAAAGTAACAAGCGTATTAAATAATGATAATAATGGTATTTTTTATGTCTTATTTAAAGCACATTATTTATATTTTATTGATGAAAAATATTTAATTTAATGTTATTAAAAAAAAAAAAAACGATCAGCCTTTTTAAATATTTTAAGATATAAAATAGTCTGATGAATCTAGATTGAAATATATTTTGCTTTATATTTTTTTACAGTACGTATATATTTGCATTTAATAAAAACTTATCATTTTTAATTTTCTAGCACTGGATTTTTTTATCATGATAGATTTATTCTTATTGATAGACGGACGATAATATTTCAGGTAACGGTAACGACCGTAAAAAATAAAGTCAAAAATAACTTATAAACTAAACTAAGTGAATATTTGATAAGAATATAATAAGTATAACTTATTTTAGTGTGATCACTAAAAAAATCACTTAAAGTTTATTTTATAAATAAACGTTGTAAAAGCAATATTGTAATCCATACCGCCAGCGGAGTTATTTTATACCAAATATAAATTCCATATATAGAATCGTTAATAGTTTAAAAGTGTCCTGACCCTTAAGATAAATTTTGTTAATAAGATCTCCCTCGGTGTAAATTAACCAAATATATGAATATGATGATGATGATGATGAATGAATACCATTATGAATCACAATCACTTTGTCTTTTGTAAATAATATCAAATTATTTTAGGGTAAGGCAAGGTAGAATAAGAAAAAAGAAGGAAGAAGATGTCTAGATTTCAAGATCATAATATTGTTTAAAATTTTTATCATTATATGATTGTAATTTTTTTGTTATTACAATTTCGTAAAAAAAATAGATTATTAATCTTATTTATTACTGTACTATACTAGTTGCTCCTGTGATCCGAACTCAATTTATAAAAAATATTACTTGTTCAAATTTATTGTTAGTTTTAGATTTATTTTTAACAAACCTTTTCGTGTAAAATTTTTGAAGTATAATTTGATTTGATTAATACGGGAGGTAGTGTACAAACCAACAGGGATACGAAAAAAATTATAACCTTATTAACCGAAATTTAATACTTAGAACCGCCAAAGCATTTAAAATTGTAATTATATGTAAAAAGGTGAAAGCTATACCTTTTAAATCTAGTAATATTTGTTCTAAGCGATTTTTTTAGTAATTTTTAAATTTAATACAATAACAATATAGTTAAAACAATTACTCGTAAGTAACTATATTAGGGCAGTTATGTTTTAAATTTGAAATGTATAAAGGTAAATTTATATGTGTTTTTAATTTTTTTGGACGAACACAAAAAACACATAAAATAAAACAGAACAAGTGGCGTTCAACAGCTTTTTAATAGTGACGATGGTCATTGCAATTTTATTAAGTGTTGCTCATACAATTTCAAAGTAGATAAACGACTCTTAAAATGTTGAACTGTTTTTTAATACGAGTTACTTTTACGGTAACAGTAATATAGATAGATTAACAAAATAATTAATAACAATTGCTTTTAGAGATACAATTAAATAACTACTGAAATCTAACGATGAAATGGGTTTTTCTGCACTTAAGTTATTGTTCTTAACACAAAATTTAATCTTTTAACCAATTAAGAACTGAATCTATAATCTATATTAATTAGTATTATTAAAAGAATTGTATATATAAATTAATGAATATTTATTATGAGAACAACAATAAAAAATCAAACCTTTGTTTTCGACTCTGATTCCGATTCCATTGAAGGTTATAGATTTAATTTTAAAAGCTTAGTTAAAAACATATTTTAAAATTTGTATATATCATTGTAGTGTTAAGTAGCGTAGACTAGTATAATAATAAAAACTTAATTTTTATTTCTTTTAAACAATTATTTTGTCAATCAAAAATATGTCAACAATGCGAATAATTTAATACACTTTGTATGAATCCAACAATTGCAATAGTTTTACAAATTTATAAAGTTTACAGTTAATTTACTGTAGATATCGGACTCCCAAGTATGATCAGTATGATCAGTATTGAATATATTTATGATTCTCATCATTTTTTAAATTAACTAAGAAAAATAAATATTAGAATTTTTACAATATGATATTGTTGATAGTGGGATAGGAATTTTTTAAATATTTAACTAATATTTTAGGATTTCATAGAAATATTAGCATTTATAAAACACATTAGAGACTCCTAACGAGTTTGTTATTGCAAACCCTTGCAATGAAAACAGGTAAATGAAAACATTCAGAGGGTTATGTAACGAAAAGTTTCTACGAAAACCAACAAAATTTAGGATTAGAGGTAATTTTCCTTTTAGAAAGTGTAAAATGTTTTGGTATTGTTGCCGATAGTTTTAATATTATAGGCCTGGTATATTTTTATTGTTCATATATTTAATGTTATATTTAAAAATTTATCTCTATTAATTGAATTATCTGTACCACTTATAATAAATTGAACGTTATCCTTGTTACCGATGTTAGTCGTTAGATTTTTTATTTTTATAACTCTTTAAACAACATAATTTTCTTAGGCTGTGCTGCGCTTATGCTGTGATATTATAATTGGGGAGCTATTCTGATATGGTCTTTCTTGATTTTTCGTAATAATTAATATGCACGATACAAAGCTTCTAAACGTATAAGATTGATATTTTATTATTATTATTATTTATTTATAAAAGGTTATATATTTTAAACCCTACAGATTTCCAACCGATCAACTATATATCACGAGCAATGTGCTTTCCGTTAGAAAATTGTATATTATTAATGTTATTTTAAGGAAACATCGAGCACTTCCGTATGATAATAATAAACAAATTATGAAACGAAGAAAAGATTTTGCTGCTCCTACTAGTATCACTAAAACAACTTTTGCCGGTCATCAGTTTATTAAGCTATCTAGCCATCTTTACAATATTGTTAATCGCAAGTTGCAGATCTATCCAATGACAACATACTTTTGTAAAAAAACAGTAGCAGAATGGCTTCTTTCTTTAAAATATGAAGAAGTGGAGTTACTTTTACGTTTTATGAGTTGATTTTTACACCCACACACACATATGCACAGACGTACATACACACTTACACATACATATACACACACTCACATTCGAAAACACAAACACACACTCACACATACATTGCACCTTATAGACTATTGTAATGTTTAATTAATAATTTTGTTTTTTGTAATATTTAATTAATAATTTAGTTTGCTATAATTATGTTGTTATGGAAGAGCAGAGTCTTCTGGCACAGGGATAAATTAACTATCCTTAAAAGAAGATTCTACTTTATTTGTGTATTTATGATTTTTTGAAGTGAAATAAATTATTATTATTATTATTATTATTATTATTTTGTTAATATTTCCACAACGATATTTGGTAAGAGTTAACAATGGCTTCCAATCAAAAGACGAATAGAGTTTTGCTACTTCACAATATGTTCTTTATATCTATATTTATTTTATTTATGTGGGTAACCCACTTCAGAACCGCCTTTAACTTAAAACTTTGACTCTTTTATTTTTATATAAAAACAAAATGTATATTTTGTTTATTGTGTACAATAAAGAATAGAAGAACAACACCTCGATACAAAACAGTTTTCAATTTTCTTGTATGTTCGTGTATCGAAAAGTAATTTTAGCTAGTAAATAAACAATTTGAAATGAAACACCGCCATTTTTATGGGTAATAGAAAAATTCTTTGAGAAATTGCATTCTCGAATTCAATCGCATTTGAAAGGGGCGTCACGGTAGTTGCGCGTTGACTCAAAGAATAAAAACATGTGAAAATATGAGCAATATATACAATAGTACAAGAATATTCTATCAAAAACGTCAATATTATGTTCATATATGATGAGGCAAGATATAAAAAAATATTCTTGAGTATTTGTAGATATATTATTTACTTAAATTTGTATATGAATTGATTGATTCATTGACACAATAAGATATATTTAAGGAAGTTTATGTTATCTGTTCTATCTTATTTATATAATCTTTGTTTGAAGTATAATGTTCCGTTATAGGTTCAGAAGGTCACACGTAAAACTGCATTTTTCGAGATTAATAATAGAATATTATTTGGGTGATTTCTTTTTTTTATTTCTATCCCTATTATAAT
This sequence comes from Melinaea menophilus ssp. n. AW-2005, assembly GCA_918358695.1. NCBI lineage: Eukaryota > Metazoa > Arthropoda > Insecta > Lepidoptera > Nymphalidae > Melinaea > Melinaea menophilus. Next base: position 7,571,068 of record OU911054.1, on the reverse strand, counting down.
AGTCTCAAAGTAATTGTGTAATAATATATCTTTGATTTATATTTTTAAAGTAAAATTTAAATGGTCATTTATAGTTAAAAATAATTTGTTACTTTTTTGTTATCCGAAGTATTTTTTTTTAATTTTATATTTTAGTTACATATTATTAATTTTATACTTTAGTTATATATTTTTAATTTTATATTTTAAGTATCCGAAATGTACTGTTATACATTTCGGATATTTACTCTAAAACACCATATACTTTCTTTAATTATGGCAGTAATAAATTACTGTCAGTACCCAGAAATAACTTTTTTTTAATTTTGATTTATCTAATGATTATGGGGTAAGCAAATTAAGATTTTTCATCTAGTTATTATAATGTTGAAATGTACCTAAGCAACACACATAGATCGACAGATTTTACATTAGTGCAAAACATTTTATTGTTACGCATAAATCTTTTTGCACATTTTGGTTATGTATTGACGAAGTTTTCAAATATTTATCGAAAGCACATAACATTTTTTACAAATCTACAAAATTGGTATATCCAGTACAATAGTAATCATTTATTTCGGATATTTTAATGGATGTTGTTCAATAGAGCAGAATAGAGGCTAAGTGGCGACTACACATTTTATTTACGGATCGTGCGCGCAACGTGAGTGGAATAACATCGCGGTGTTAGGAACAAGATCTTGGTAGCTCTAGTTTATAACTTAAACACTGTCAATTTTATTTTAGAAAATAAATACAAGGTGAAAATATTATGATATATTATGTTTATGATTTTATAATTTATGTTATAATTATTAATGTAATAATAATGTATTAACTTTTTAAAATTATTTAACAACTAAATTTAAAATTTATTTGTGATTTTTTTTTAAATATAATCTATGTCAAATATATATTATACATATAATTCAATCGAATTTACAGTCTTTTAACAAAGTTTTTTTTTCATATAATTATAGCTATTCATAATAAATGTACTAATATTTCACACCATGTGGGATATAAAAAATTAGACCCGACCCTTTGTATAAAACCGCACCTCTTTTATTTCAACCTTTATCTCGCCTCTATTGAAACTAAAACGGTCTCAAGGGAAACAGGACGTGTGAAATATGATTATACCGTACCGGAATTCTGATGCATGGAGCAAGGAAGTTAGGAAAACTGATATGTTACTTTTCTCTCAGTAAAGCTACCATGGTCGTCAATTAATACGCTGTCATTAGTGGCTGGAAAATGTATTAATCATATAACAATAACAATTTTTGCACCATTATGAAGTTTATCAATATATATTAGTGGTGCTTAGGTATATTGCAATATAATAATAACTAGACAAAAAATCTTTATTTACTTACCCCAAAGTCATTATATAAGCAAAAATTTAAAATAAGTTATTCCTGAGCAATGATAACAATTTATTACTGCACTGCTTAAAGGACATATATGGTGTTTTAGTGTAACAATAACAAAAAAATATTAAACTATACGTAACCATTTAACCTTACGTTAAAAATGTAAATCAAAGATTACATTTTTAAAGTGAGGTTAAACGGTTATTTCCATTTTTTTAAAGATGCTATTTTATTGCACTATTGACTTTTATATGAATTTATTGTAAATTATGAACTGTTTTTAAAAACACTTCTAGAAATAACAAAATGTAAGAGATCTATTTTTAAAATATCCTCCTGAAGCTACAAATGTAATTAATGGTTTCTGTGCATTCCTCCGTTAAATCCTTCACCGTTATATCACCGTTGTCCACTAGATTATCTGTCAGCTTTTCTAAATCTACCCTGTGTACTAAATGTACGTCTTGAAAGTATAAACCTTATCTACGTTTAGCCAGATATTTCATTTAATAGAATCATAAAAACTTTATTTAAAAATAACTATAGGAAAACAATACGATAAGGTTATTTATTATAAAAATAATAACAGAAATCTTATATGGTAATGAAATATAAATAATTATTTATAATGAATAGTTCCCGGTGATTATGAAACATTCGTTTTACTATCATTGTTCAAGGATAAAAATAACCTCTAGTTTTTATTAAATATAAGGTAAGGTTTCCCTCTCACTCCCGGTGCTGTGATGAGATTTTTTTTCTCGTATTGATTACTATATTTTAATAATATATTAAAGATTCGTACAAAATGATGTCACCATAATTTTTTTTAATTAAAAATGCAATTCAAAACACTGGCAAAGCGTTTATGTAAGTAAAATATCAAGAATAGCTTACAATTTTACAATATCAATTCATTGGTATAAACTCCGGCGGTTGGGAAACTGCATCGCAGAGCTTATGACTTCAAAAATATCTTGCTTATGTAAACCCAGTATGACATCATTAAAGGGCAAGTTTCGCACTGAAAAATAGTCTTTATTTTTAACCTCGTGTAAGGAGTAAAGTCCTATAAATCAATATTTGTGGCTTTGCTTACCAGCCCTCTGATTTTAAATAATTAACAAGCAACACTTGAAATTTTGAATCTTAAAAATGTAAGTAACTATTTTAAAAAAGTTAACATACATAAAATATATCGAATTGTGTAATTATTCCTTTACGCCATATTATTATAAAAAATCATTATTCAATAAGATATTTAGGAAAAATTTAGGAAAATCAATTCAATTATAGGCATTATCAACTAAATTCTATACATTTGTTAAATACTATTCAAGTAATATGTTTTATTTATATAACTGTCTACAAATACCTTAACAAAACTCACTATGATTAATTTTCTATTTCATGAAAACTTTTATAGGTATAAGTTTAGTACGGTATATTTAGCTTTTTATTACTTATTTGTTATTATATGTTAATACCATTTCATAAATTAATATACAGTAAAGTAGGTACAAACATCTACATATATGATTGTATGTTGTAAAAATTATGTATGACGGGTCTTATTATGAATATAAACGGAGGGATTGAAATAATTAAAACATATTTAAAAATCGGCCCAGTCGTTAAAGTCGTCCAATAAGAAATACACGTACCGAAGATTAAAAGAAAGATTGCTTTTTGTGTAAAAGCTTAAACGTCGTGAGACTTTGTGGTGGCTAAAGCCTTAACCGTTTCATCTTAAGAAATATGTTATGACTTTGACTAGTAAAATTAATGAAATTTTGTAATAAAATTGAATTTCACAAATGATAACTTACAAAGACAAAGTTACTGTAACTCGCTATAATTTAGTCAATTTACCCCTGGGAGATCTTTATAGATGAAATCGAATTTATCATAATATAAAATTATGAAGATTCAGATTTTTTAGGATTATTTGTAATATATATTTCTCAATCGATGATAATATTAAAAGTGGATTTTCTCTTTCATTTTCTTCTCCTAATAATTTTATTATTTTATTGATTTATTTAACTTCACGCCATATCCCTTGCAGGGTAGCCAGAGACGACGGAGCGCCAAACGTTACGGTCCCTGCATACCTCTTTCGCCTCGACCACAGACACCTCTTCATACATGCCCTCCGGGGATCCTCATGCTTTTTACGTGACCTTCCTCTAATATCGTAGCTACTGAGTTTTCGAAGGTCACTCGAGGCCTCCCCCTGTCTTTCTTACTGCTCACTTTTCCTTCATAAATCTTTTTTACCATTCCTTCATCACTCATTCGTTCAACGTGCGCAAACCACCTGAGCACGTTCTTCTTCATTCTTACCGTGACATCTTCGCTAGTACCTGCCATTCTGTGGATCTCTTCATTGCGGATTCAGTCAGCTAAACTGACTCCGCATATTAGGCGAAGAGATCGCATCTCCACAGCTAATAATTTTATATAGATTAAAGGATTTAAATAATATATGTCATATATATATAACTCTTTTTTATTATATGCAATATTCTGTTACGCCACAAATATACACATACATTTATTTTATGTAAAACGAGCGATCATTAAAAAGCAAGTAAGGAACGCCAAGAGTTAACTAGGCTAATTATGTCTAGAAAGTCAAATATGTGTTAAAATATATGTTTTGTATGAGATGTCACACTAGTTATTTTATCTAATAAATTGAATTGATAGACATATATTCGATGTACAAGAAATAAAGGCAAGTGTATTCTGCATTAACAGAATATATTTTTGCCCACGCAATAGTTATTTCAGTACCGCAGTTTATCAGTATCAAATTTAGCATTTTTTTTATTTTTGACGTTACTAAATAAAAATGTATGTAAGGCAAAAACATTTTTTTTTAATCAATGTCAGTGATCACTTGCGTACATTAATTGGAAATTACAGAAATGCCAGAAGGATAAGCCCTTCTGAAAAGACACAAAAAAAATAATTTAAGCGTACGAGGGTTCTAAATGCGCCCTGGCCTCAGTAGAACCATACAAAAAACCTATTTATATAACTGTTTTACAAACGGCAATAACAAGATACTAATTAAACTGTAAAGAAGACATTGAAATTGATATATTTACAATATTCAAATCATATTATTTATCGTACTACTTCTTCTAACCGAAACAGGATAACCAGAATAAAATATTGACATTTCCTTATAACATTCATTAAAATACATACCATTTTTCCACATTCTGTGAGGGATGTATGAAATATTTACATATACATAACATAAATCCGGATATACTTGATGTATTCTATTAAAATGAAGGAGTGTTCGAGATGCGTGGAAGTATTTTACGAGTCTGTTAACATGACATTCATTGTGCATATGAATTCTATGAATTTCGAAAGCCATTATATAATATTTAATGTATATTATTTATTCCTTTTCCTTGGTTATATTGGGTTCAAGTGCAATAACATATTACAATTGAAAACAAATAAACATACCTTTTTATATATACTTATATTGTAATATAACTATCTCTAGATATTCTAATTATTATTCTTAAAGAAACAAGTGTATTAAATGGTTGTAATAATACAATTATTTATAAACATGGTATCTTCTGTATCGATATCAAAACGTAAACATGCTGAACTATTTGAAATTATTTAATATACCGAGATTTTACATCTTAACTATTAGGATCACTTGTTCCTACTTTTTATATGATGCTATAAGATAAGTAAACCTTTCTGTAGATTTTTTAATTGTTATATTTTCTGATTAATCTAGGTCTAAAAATCAAAATGTATCATTATTATTTTAAATATTTCATCTATATAATAAAGAGATTTTATTGCACTTAGTGTGTTATTCCTTGTAAAGATAATATTTAAATTTCCGTTAATAATTTATCAGTTAAAAATTCTATAGAGTTAATAATGCCACTTTTTATGTAATAGAAACTAAGTAGATATTTGATAAAAATACAATATTTACAACTTAATTAAGTTTGGTGGCAGCGAAGGATGCAAAGAAAAACAATTATTTTATAAAATTATATTAAAGAGTTACAATTAAAACTTATAATTAATTAATACTAAAAAAAGGTGATTCCAGGTCAGCGATTGACCCAAGAATGAATATATTTTATCCTCGATTCCCATCGATGGTGAGAACGCAAGCCGTATGGTGTCGTCTTCAGGATACTCGAAGCGTGGTGTCAGCATTTAACCGTGTGAAACCAAGTTGGTTCTTACTATAACAATTGCCCTTGGCTATGCTTGCGTAACACCTCCCCCCGTAGAACAGCGACTATTGAAGACCTTCGTTGTAAATTGCGCTGGAAGTTCTGATTCATCCCTTTGAGTTTTTTGGATGGTGTGTTTCGTATGTTTAAGTCGGTATTTCCGGTATGCAAGGCCGCTAATTAGTACACATGCACCGAATAGTAACGTATATAAAGGTATTGTTGTATGGTAGACGCATATATCGTTGGTCTTGCTTAAGTTTACTGGTGACTGTAGAATAACCTTTCTATTGGTAGCGTGAAGGTTAGTCAAATTAATGGAGTTTAATTTGAATATCAGATGTGCTGCTGAACTGAGTGTATTTTCATTAGGGACATCTATTATCCTCAAGGCTTGACCTTTTAGTCGATCGTTGAGGTTCGAGATGATGAATTCTGTTGTTTGAATGAAACAATCATATGGAATTATAGCGAGATAACTTCCTTGATCGCAGGACAAGCGTACTTTAGTAAGAGTTGGAAAGCTAATGGTGTAGTGGCGATCGTCGAGTTTCTCGTAGGCTGACGCAAGTAGGGATACGGTGACTGGTTTACATTCGGGGAGTTTTTGCTGCGTAGTAACGAGGGCTGTTACACAATCCGGCGATGTACGACTATGTATGTTGTGTATCTCTTCACATAGATACCCTTTAGTGAACTTCGGGCATTCAGCCTCTATGTACTTGAAATCTTTCAAATGGATTGCAAGGGATTGGTGTTGGGGAACAAGAATTTCATAATTTTTGTTAGGGATTATGGATATCTTATATAAATTATATATTTGGGATTTTATAATTGGGAATTTATATACTATAACTATTTCATTTCCTACATAATAAGAACTTAATTGTATTACGTCATAATACTCTCGGGCCTCTATATCTAGTACTTTATTACTACCATACATACTACGTAGCTTTCTAATTATATTTCTAATAGAACTTAAACTAATGACATCATGATGAGCCGTGGATGTCCTTGTAAATGCTAGCACATTCTGTAACTTAGTTATCTCTTGTGACAACTTGTCAACATTATCATCGACTATGAGAATAGTTTGTCCTAAATGAGCATATTGATTGGATTCATAGATACCTTTTTCCAAACTTAGACTAATGTTTTTTACTAGTTCCGCTAATTTGTTCTGATTATCTACTATTTTATCTATTATTTTAGAGTGCTGAGTTATCCAATCTTTGGTCAGGCTTACATGACTGTTAAATTCCGTAACTAATTTATTATCGTTTTCTTGTAGTGATCTTATTGCGTTATTAAACTGTAACGCATCTGTATAATCAAGATTACCGGTAACACTTTTTATTACGGACCCGAGACCATCAACAAGACCTCTTTTAGAGCGGCTAATTTCAAATGACTGCAATTGTTCTATAACGACTTGAAGCTTTTCTTTCAAATAGTTAGTATGGGGCTCAAACAAAGAAAAAGTTTTATTAATAAGATTAGAGATTATATTGCTTAATTGGATATGAACTGTATTTACTTTGTCTTGCAATTCGTGGATATCGATATACTTCAAGAATGAGTGATAATGAGACACTATGTGACAAGGACCTAGTTTAAAAGGTAAAATGCCGGGACCATCATCTAGATTTTCAAGTTTTATTTAAGAACTCTCTTTAATCTAGACTTAGCAATTGGCCCGCCTTTTTTTGCACGTATATATATGTATCGGGAGATCAGCTATAACTGTATCATGTGTGTAACGCGGCGCTATCTTTTGACGAACAGCAAAAGGGTTTCTAATAAATATTTGTTGATCGGGAGAGAATTGCTTTTCGGGCTCTCTAGACTTATTATGAGTATTTGTTAATTCATTTCTGTAACTTAAACTAGACTCATGAATTAAATTAAAAGCTTTGGTCATTTTATTTTTATTAACTTTTCACTCTGTATAGATAATAAATCTAGGTGAACAACTTCGAAAGGCTTACACGGTGGAGGGACAATACGAAATTGTTGTCTAATAGGGTTGCGATCATATTTCGCTTGACCACAAATTATACATTTGTTAATGAACTTGGTTATATGCTCTCGCATTTTTGGCCAATAATACCTATGAGATAGGGCGAGATGACATTCATTAACACCCCTATGATTAGTTTTACCTACGTGGTATTTGCTTATTATTTCTTGTTGTTTTAAGTATTCTTTTATGTTTTCCAATTCCTTTTTAACTAGTATTAAATTCATAGCTGAACTTTTTAAAGCTTTTTGTATTATGGGAATAACCGAGTACATTGCTAATGGGGGATTTATGAGTAACCCTGTTTTAATTTTGGGATGAACATATTCTTTGATAACATTAATGATATCTTCTTCGAGATTATTTTCTGACAATTGAACAGTGATACGTGTGTGTGTTTCAAAAGGTTTTGAAACTATTGGTCTTCCTTTAATATTGCTTACAATTGTTAAAACTAGCTGTTTTGTGAATTTATTTAGGGGTTCGTCAGAAATCGGGATTTCCAAAATAGGATTTTCATTGTCGGTATGAACTGTTAGGGTATTAGAATTATCTCTATCAGCTTCTGAAGCTGTAATAGTGCTAGTCATTTTCAGATGCATTTACTGCTATTGAACTTAGTTCTTCGTTATGAATTACTAAACGGGATAAGGCATCAGCATTTGTATTATATTTACCTGGCTTATAAATGACTGAGAAATCGTATTCGGATAATTTTAATCGCCATTTGGTTTTACCCGAAGCATCTGCCTTTTTAGGGACCACCTAAATAGGAGAGCTCCACGCGGAATCCGAAGGTCTAATTATATTTTGTTCAAGCATTTTATTGATTTGACTTCTAACCTCTTGTTTATGGACATACGGGTACCTATAGCTTTTAACATGAACTGGGATCTCATCATTTGTTTTAATTTTATGCTTAATTTTGTTCGTAAATGTTAAGGGTTCTCCGTCAAGGTAAAAAACATCCGAATAACGTGCACATAAGGTTTTTAAATTAGCTATTTCCTCTGGGTTCAAATGATCTGTACGGAGACGCGATAGAACTTCCTTTTTTTACGATCGGATAATTGTTTTAATTGCTTAGATTCAATATTGAATACCTCAGTTGTAATAGGCCGATCCATTGAAAAGATTACATCATTCTTTGAATTATTTGAAATTTGTACTAAACCTCGACTGTTTTTCACATTTGTAAAGCAATCAGAAATTAAACAATTACTTATTATCTGATCAGGAACAAATACATCTCCGTCCTTGGAGTTTATTGGCAATTTCACTAATTTCGATGACTGAGCTGGTATTATTTCTTCATAAAGATTTGTATTTCGAGCGTCATACATAATAATAGGCAATTCGGTATTTTTAGTAATTAATTTCTTGCGTCTAAAATCAATGTTAGTGTCCCACGAATTTAACAAATCAAAACCAATAATGCCATCAAAATAATTATGAAAATTAAGAATAAAAAAAGGTTACGTCATCATTTTCTTTAAATTCCGAGAAACTAGGTAAAGTAATAGAAAAGTCTTGTCTATACACGTTATGATTATTCAAATTATCCTTTTTATTAGGTAAACCCTCAGCACGCTGCTGCATATATAATGTATTAAGCTCTTCTTGTACGAATTCTAAAGCCTTTTCTATCGTTTCGGGACGCATGCAACGTATCCTAGAGCCTAAGGGGTCCTTAAGACCACGCAAGTAGCACTGTAGAGTTAATTCTTATAAAGATTACGTTTAGCTTCAAATGTAGTAGCCACGGTTTCATGCAACGTTACGTATGTCATAATAGTGCTGAATAAGTTTTGAACACGTTCGTAAAATTCCCGTGGGGTTGAAGATCTCTGGGTTTGTAATGATAAATCGTTAAATAAAAGTGGTCTCGTCTCGATGGTCAGCAAAATTATTAATAATTGCACTACGAATACCGAACTAATTTTCAGGAATACCTTTGGAATTTATCAATCGAGCTGCAGAGCCTGTAATCTTATTTAATATACCATTACTAAGGGCCAAATTGGTTAACTCATAACCCGGTTCTGTTTTAAAATATGCAAGTACTAATTGATCACATAAATTTATAAATCTTGTTAGCACATGGGGGTTACCGTCAAAATCAGGCAAAACTCTAAGTGACTTGTATATCTCACCCATTATATCTTGAGACATTTTAATATTAGGTATAACAATTTTTTTTTAATTGCCTAAATTCGTCTATAGTATCGAGCCTGCTAGATCTACCCTTACACAAACTACGGCTACTGTTTTCTCTCGGATGAAAAATTTTGAACACTAATCTAACACTCTAAAAATTATATATAATAGTATTTATATATTAAATTACTTGGACAATCTAATGGAATAATAAAATAAATTGAAAGGATAAGAATAACGTTAAAAATTAGGATAGGTAAGGACTTGAAAGATTCAGAGTACTTACATGAACATGATTTTCTTTGCCGAATCGATTTTCGGATTCACCTCCGCTGGCCTCCACGATGTATGTAGATTCGGATACTCGAAATCGGTTAGTCACGCGGGATCTCGCACCGATATTAGGGGAAATCTTGACGCGACGCGTACCGAATATATCTCGAATATCCTACCGACTGCGCCAATTAAGTTTGGTGGCAGCGAAGGATGCAAAGAAAAACAATTATTTTATAAAATTATATTAAAGAGTTACAATTAAAACTTATAATTAATTAATACTAAAAAAAGGTGATTCCAGGTCAGCGATTGACCCAAGAATGAATATATTTTATCCTCGATTCCCATCGATGGTGAGAACGCAAGCCGTATGGTGTCGTCTTCAGGATACTCTGCGCGTGGTGTCAGCATTTAACCGTGTGAAACCAAGTTGGTTCTTACTATAACAATTGCCCTTGGCTATGCTTGCGTAACAACTTATCCATTTAAAAAAAGTATTTGAAGATTATATTAATAATAAACATTGCAATTTCAATATTTTATTAGGTCCTGCCTGTGGCGTTACTATTTACACCCAATAGGAATATCAGAAATAGAATCCTTTAAAGTAAGGCAGTGTCCTGACCACTAAGATAAATTTCCTCAATAAACAACTCCCTGGTGATAAATTAACCAAATTATAATGAATCACAATCGCTTTGTCTTTTGTTAATAATATCAAATAAATTGTTAAAAAAGTGTTACACTTAACATTAGTAGAAACGTGAAACAGAAGCAAGAAGAAATTAATTGCTGTGCTTTTCTTCTCTGCTCCCCCCGCCATAACTCGATTTATAAAATATATTATTTACCAACAATAAAACAATATTGTTTTATTGTTGGTTTTTTTTGGTTAATCCTTTTTTACATACATTTAAATACATACAATGTGAATTCTATTTTTATGATGAAACTTAAAATTATATAATTTAATATGATACATTTTGGTTAAATATAACAAATGCAATAGATTTACAAATCAAGTAACAAGATGTATCGGACCCGAAGGAACGATCAGTCTTCATACAATCAGATGTAACTGTTGGCAGCGTGTTCCGTTAGTGCTATTTAAGAGTATTGGCTGGCAATAAAATTGCACTGGAATTTATTTATGATTCGTGTTATATTTTATTAGTAACTATGAAAGTAACATTTTTTTGTGGTGTTAAATTTCATATATGATGTGTGACTCACATAAATCATTTATTGTACATGCAATTGAAATATTCAATGTTCTACCGACTGTCCAACAAAAATTAATTAAAAAACCATATATGCAGGTTCTACCGATACCAACATTAGTACGACTATTTAGTATATATATATATATGTTTATATAATATAATAATATACATAAATATATGAAACTTATTATATATTATTATTATATATGTATTATATATAATCCTACCTAAATATACAATATATTAAGGTGGGTTTAGACGGAAAATAAATTAGATTTTATCGTACTTGTTTATAAGTGTTATACCAGGTACATATTGAAAGTAGATATATATATATATCTACTTTTATTTTTTATTTTTCATACTGATCTTTCTGATAAACAACAACAGCAACAACAAAAAGATTACATTTTTAAAACATGTTTGGTTTCGATTCTGATGAACAAAAATCAATTGGAAGCATTGATTTTTGAAACATGTTTTTTTTTAATTTTTTAAATAGAGATTTGATTGAGACTGAAACGTAACGGACCGTTATGTGTATGAACAGTTTTTATCAAGTTCCCTTTTAATGGTAATAACTGATCTCAGTGAAAAAAAGTTTATCAAACATTTCTCATAAACTTTTTGTTTTTGCAATGTACATTTTAAAACTTTTTCAGTTTTAAGTTTTTCTTGGTTTCCTCTTATTATTAGCTTTGAATGAAAATTATTCGAAAACATTTATTCTTAAAAGGTTATCAAGTTTATTAGAAAATAAAAATTTTACCTAATATATCATTTTACGTAAAATTAGTAAAGGTTATTCGTTAGGAAAGTTAGTTATTGTTTTAGGTCCCTTTACCTTTAGTTCCGTTTAAGTTCCATCGTTTATTAGAGCCCATTAAAACTTTTCCGCTAGAGTGCTCTTTAATTACATTAACTTAAATAATTGTCGTACTGGAGCCGTCTCAATATTAGTTTGTTTACATTTCTTGTTTACTATATTTGGGTAACAAACAGAATATCTGCAAATTCTACGTTAAAGAACATTTTACTGCTTTATGTATGATTTAGTGTTTTTGCTCAATATTTGTTACGTATTAAATAGCTTTTTCGGAGTTACTTCTCCTTTTGTTAATCTATTGGCTTTGTTGTTTATTGTTGAGCAGAACTTATTTTATTTTTTTAAACATATTGTTTAAAAATGTTTGAAGATATTCTATAACAGTCATTACTATAACAGCCAAATTAATTTGTCATCTTTTTTTATACTAAAATAAACATAAAAGCCTTAATCTCATTCATAACTCTCGATATAACAATGCCTTAGATCATACACATAAGTAAGAGGTTTGAAAATCATAAACTTTATGAATATATACAAGTGACATGATATTACAAAATTGTAAGCTATTTTTGACTTATCTTTTATATATTTATGTCATTGAGAATACAGGTATGTATATTTTAATTAAAATCTGATGTATTATATTATATTCTTATGTAAGGGACATATTTACGGTTTTGGTTTATATTAAGGGTTACGTTTATTTAATTATTAATAGGAAATCTATAAAGTACTTCAAAATAATTTAGTTTAAGATAACCAAATCAAGAGGTTTAATTTTGTAGTTATTTGGCAATTGTTATATAGTATAATCATGAATTTCGGGGTTTACAAAGAGTATCAAATAGTTCAATTTTCAAGGGTCTATTAGAACAAAGTTTGAATTATTTAAATTTAAGCATTAAAACTTTGAGCACTGCCTCGGGTCTAAGTTGTTGAGAGTTCATTATATCTTGAATTGACGTTTATCATAAATATCCAGTCTAGATCTTCGATTCACAATAATTTAATTTAATAAAACAGTAATATATGCTTAAAATTCAAATAGATTGATGCCAATTACTTGAGATCGCAGATCTTATAATGAAATTTTTATAAAGTTTTAACGAAATACAACGTTACTAAATTTTACAACCAATGAAATACTTCAATTACTTGTTTTTCTAAACTAATTAACGGTAAAGTTTAACTATAACAGTCTAAATATATATGTTGATAGTAAGTATAAATGATTTATCACTAAGTAAGGTTGGTAAGCGATAAAATTTTAGGTTGTCCGTAAACACCTTTCCGCATTCGGTATTTTTCTATGAATAACTAACGTCCCAAGAACATTACGATACCCAGTAAAACTAAAAGATTAAATTCTACGCTTAAGTCAGAACTTTTCTCAACCTCTAATTAACTAATGTAATAACGACCAGTGGCAAAAAAAAAATTAACACTTTTATTCAACAAATTGCATTCTTATTATTTGAAGAAAAAAAAAGACAAAGAAAAATTACTCCTTGTGTTTATTAAGAAGAAAAGGTACATTTGAAATTTAAAGAAAGAAATTCACTAAACTGCAGTTTCTTAAAATATTAAATTTTAAGGAATTACAGACTTTTTGTTACTATTTTTCTACTATAAAAAAGGAAATATGTATTATTCACCAATATGAATCATAGCTATATGAATCTGGAAGGGAAATACAAAACATTTTAAAGGACTGACATAAATTTTTAGTCGACGCATTTGTGCAAACCATCGGTTTGTGATACAATAAATATATATTTCGGAAATGGTAATTGTCACGAGGATGTAGTGGTTATCAATTGATATCATTTTAATTAATTGAATTTTTAGTCGCATAATAAAGTTGTAATCTGGAACGTTCTTCGATAAAATGATCAACAGTTTTCTTCTGGTTTACATTAAGTACGCTAGATTTTTTGTATAAAAATTTACAAAAGTAAGAAAATAAAGATTTATATTTTAATATCTAGCTCGTTTATTGTTTATAGGTTATTTCGGATCGAGTTCTGCTCGTGTCAATAAATTTTCCTTTTAATTTATATTTATTTTAAATCAAAATTAGCTAAGGCTAAATTTGTTTTATATATAAATTTTAAGAACCTTATATTTAACTTTGCATAATGTATTTTATGTCATTATATATAATGTTAGAAATGAAAGAGATCGAACCGTGACTAATTTATCAACAGCGTACATTTATGTGATATAATTGTTAGCATCCTAACGCAATGTGTTGTCCGAAAGCAATTTGCCTCGCCACAAGCGGTCTTTCTTTCATTACCCACTGAGTTACTATTGTTACGAAAAATCTCACACACGTACAATGTCTCCACAGACGAAAATCAGACATATGTTTATATAATAACGTAAAAATTGCGATAGCTTCCTATTGTTATAAGATGTTTTAACGTTTGTATCGCTTCGTTTTAAAGGCAACTGTTTTGAGATAATGTAGGAAGATATTACGTGATATAGTTACATTTAAATCACTATTTTTCTTTATTATTTCCTGTTCAGTAATAAAATATAATTTTATATTGTAAGATGCGCTTTAATAAAATTTTTGTAATGTATGATGCCAAATTAAAAACGGTATACCTCTAAGATAGCATATTTTATTACGTTTTTGTATAAAATTACCTGGTATTTGATAAAAAATAAATCAAAGTATTACTTAGATGATGTGTGGTTGAAACTGTGGAAGAAATTCAGGTATTAATAAATGAGCTAATAATACTTTTTACATTACAACAAAACTTACATAAGCTAAAAATAAAAAATGAACAACAATTGCACAAATTTATTAGTTAAAAAATTTTCCATAATTTAATAACCCATAATTTAATTCCAGCGTCGACACGAATATGTTCTCCGATATTAAGTTTGTCACCTTTTAAAACTTTTTATTTCATTAATAATTTATTGTTTTATATGTAAATTAAAGGTATTTTTCTTGTTAAATAATTTGCTACTATCCTTTAATATATGTGGAATTATGATTTCTTAAAAATATTTTAACGACTGAACTTCTCTATAGAACTAACAAGAAAAATACCTTTAATTTACATATAAAACAATAATTAATTAATGAAATAAAAAGTTTTAAAAGGTGACAAACTTAATATTTATGAGGTGATAAGTTAGCAGGAATGAAAACATAACTTTAATACAGATTTTTTTATGATTTTTTTTTATCAACAGAATTGTTAAATTATATTAGGTGTAAATTTTGACATTATATTATTCCTATCCTCAATTCATGTTAACAGTTTGTTGAGCTTAACGAACTGTAAACCCAATTAAAACTAAAAGCAACAGCAATAGAGTAAAATTATATTGGTTTTTAACAAACAGATTTAAATGATAGATGTAATTAAGAGTTATATATTTAAAGCTTATAATTACAAATGAATACATACATACATACATGTAATTACATACATATGAATTTTATATATATATATATATATATATATATATATATATCTATCAGATAAGGTCTTAGTATTTAAATATGTCGCAATGGTGAATATTCAAATACTTTTAATAAGATAAAAAATAATTTTTATTTTACATTTTGAGGAGAACAATGAAATATTACCACAAGAATGTCGTAAAAATAAAATCACAAAGTTAAATGAAAAAGAAATCTGCCGTGTAATCTCTATGTTTTCGTGCCTAATGGAAAAACTAAAAAGTATTCCCTTAGAACATTCATGATTCGTTTCCTCAGTGTCGATACGGACTCGTTTATTTTGTTAACGACTACACCTTAATGTTAGGTCAGATAGCATCAAGATCAATTTAAACTTAAATTATTTTTTACTCACTTTTACTTGCGTGTACTTTTCTGTTGTGTGCAAAATAAATAGATACACAAGAAAATAATTCTCCTTCTGACATTTGAAATTTATTTTAACATTAACGTATAATAATTACAACAACATTTAAGTTGTTATGCAATGGAAGCTTTTTGTGTGCTGTTTTCAAAATTAAGCATTATTTAAATACAATACATAGTCTTAAATATCAGCTAAGGAAAAGATTATAGGATATAATAAACCTATAAATAGGAGCCTGAGGATTGCAGGATGAGTTGTTATTAAGTGTATCAAAATCTTAAAAAAGTTTTTTATAATTGTAGTAATATATAATAGTATATTTGTACATGCTAATAAAGTTTTAGTAATTTATATTTTTGTGTTTGTCAAACTAGTTTTTACAATTTTTTTTATAGGAAATGAAAATCAAAAATACAAATCTCATCTCTACTTCGTTGAACTGTCGCATTAAGGAAGCAAAGTTTAAATTAACAATTTTTATGCCATTCTAATTTTAATTTAAATTATTCAATAAAACTCTGTCGTGGAAATATTCTCAGCATTTGAATATAATTTTTACTTAATTAGAATTGGATCGACAAACGAAGTGATTATTTTAAGTAAATCTATATTAACTATAGTGAGTTTTTGAATGTTTTAAAAATAACTTCTCACGTAATTTTACAGAAAAATAATTGTTATAACTCTATAGACAAACACATGCTTCCTTTTGTGATGATTAAGTGATGATTTAATAGTAAGCCTTGTCAACTAGACTGTTTATCTACTTTTCTAAATCTACCCTATTCATTTTTCACCACTCATTTCTTTTAGAAATATTAGGATAACATTAATTCATTATTTAAATAAAAAACCTTTAATGGTAGTGTATTATAAATAATTATTTAAAATAAGTAGTTCCCGGTTTATAAAACGTATGTTTTGATAATAATATTAGAAAGATAAAAATAATTTCGCAAGTTTTTATAAAATATAAAGTAAGGACACCCTCCAGTGTCGTGATATTTTTTTTCCATATTCGGTATCTATATTCTAAAATACAAAAAATAATAAACATTCGTATATCCATATGTTTTTGAACATACGCAACCTTGTCATATCAGAGAATAAATTTATGTAAATAAAATATCAAGAATAGCTTACAATTTTGCAATTTCAATTCACTGGTATAAACTCCGACTCCGACAGTTGCAAAACTGCATCGCAGAGCTTACGATCTTAAAGGTCATATATCTTGCTTATACAATTCCAGTATGGCTACATAAGACTGTAAGTCTTGCACAGAAATATAGTCTTTATGTCTTATTACATGTAAGAAGTAAAGTCCTATAAATAAATATATTTATGGCTTTGCGTACCAGTCCTCTGATATTAGGCGTTATTCAAACGTTAGGTTAGTAAGTGTTTCGATAGTTTGTTTCTGTGAAATATTATTTGTTAAATGCATTTTACAAGTAACAGTTGATAGTTTTAGTCTCCAAAGCTTAAGCACCTGTTTTTAAAAATGTTTGGTATATATATTATTCTATTATTTATTTCATATTTATACCATATAATATAATTATATAAAGCATATATTCACATATGTCTATATTATATATTGTAACCTCTAAAATAAATAATACTATACAGCCTTATTGTACATTTTTGTATTGTTTTTTGACTAGTAGAGAATGCTCTGTAGCATTAAGTCCGCCCCTTTGTATTTTTTTTTGCTGTGACTGTGACTTATTATAAATCAGTCAATTTACCCTGAGAGACCTTTTATACATTAAAATGACAATTAAAAAACGGCTATTATGATCAATATTAAGACTTTTCAAGATTCTGAACATAAAACTTTATTAATATATAAAACTATATGCAAGATTACCTTTTATTTATAAATTAATTATTCATAATATATTTTTTTCAAACGACCGTAATATAAACATAAGGTTTTCACTTTCATATATTTTTTTTGTCTTAATAAGTTATAATATATTAAAAATTTTATAATTTATCGATGGTCGCAAAATTTTCAATATACGTTGAGTGCATTGAAAATAATGAACATCAAATAAGCAATATATATAATTAGCTTATTTATTTATTATTTTAATATAAAGTCTGACAGTTAAAGATTCAAAATGTTTGCTGCACGCTCGCAACTCAACGAGTTAAGTGATGATATGTTTGTATTGAGATGAACTAAGGTTGTCATTTCTGTCTTCATATTATGTATTCTTGTTTCTTGTGAATTATTATAGACGAGAATATATAAAAAAATAAATACATAATATTGTATCAAATATTTTTCAGTAAGAATTATTTTGCCATGAGTTCAATCGAAAGGATAAACACTATTTTATGTTTATTTCTAAAATAAATTTACCATGGATTTGCACGACATATTCAAAAAACTTTATAATATACTGTTGAAGATACATAAAAGACAAACACATAAAAGGAACAGACACATTGTTTATTCAGATCTAAAATAACAAACACGGAAATAGACTGACAGATATATATATTCTGAATGTATAAATTAACTACAGTAATACGACTGGGAAGGTCTGTAACGACGTGACCCGTGTAATGGTCGCCATCTTGCGCAACTGCTTTGAGTAATTTAGTGTAACAACTATCCGGCATTACTAATGTTCCTTTTTAGGGTTCTGTTTACAAGGTATTTAGTTTAATTAAAATAGTAATGGTTGTGGTAGTTATTTTTATTATTGAACTTAAAAGCCAAAAAGTTAAAGTTTTAGGAGCTAGAGACACTTACAAGAAAACATAATAGTAATAAAATTTATTCCAAAAAGAACAACTCCGTACAAAAAAGCTAGTATTATTTAAATTAAATTAAATTATTTTTAACTCTATCGTAATAATTCAAATCAAACACCACTCTATATAATCAAGAAGAACACACAAGAAGAAATCCTTTTCTAAAAGTATCAATACTCAATCAAATACTTTGCCCAATCCATGATCATGAAGAAGGTCTGTGTTTCAATAGTTTTTCATATATTTTTTAGCTACTACAATCACATCGTTTCGACTATATATGTTCCTATTCTAAAATTGTACTTTTAAAATTTGGCACAAAACTTATTATGGGCTCGAACCCTATTATTACATTCTTAACACTGACATTTTATTTTCTTAAATCGTCAGGGAACTTCGTTAACTAACTAATAATTTTACCGTTATTAAGGTAATAACTAGATACTTAGACAGTTGTCTCAACTTGTTTAACTCTTTATAATGCATGGTACTGAATATCTCTTCAGTACAATACATATTAAACTTTGTATGCATTTCGCAAATATAAAGCAATAAAGCACGAGGCGGAATACGCTTTATTTATTATTGAAACTTCATCCTTTCTGTTGAAGCTTTTGCTTTGTGTCCTACAGTGGGGAAACTTGTGTTATTAATGTCGAGGAAATATAGTAAAACTAATATGTAATTTTGAAATGGTAGAATATAAAAGCAAGGTTGACTTATAATATTATTTATACAATTTTGTTGTCCTGTAACGATGAAAAATCCTATAAAAAAACGTCAAGGTTCATATTTAGATTAATTTGTCTTCACTTCACTTCAATCAATGAAATGTTTAATACATCCAGCAAATTGCAATATTCTAGGAATAGTGCAATTAAACATTCAAACGTGATACGTGGGTTAAGATGTATGGATTAACAAATACATATTTTTTCATTATACCTCTTTGGTGGAATTATAAATTATAGTATTTTAACACTTTAACGACCGGGCAGTTAACTTTAGTTTTGGTTAGGACGCCAATTGGCGTGCCCGGTCGTTAGTGTTAATACTAAAATATTTTATAAAATTTTTTGTTTCAAGAAAAAAATATTCATTGAAATGAAAAAAAACTATTACTATTGATTTGTCAAATATATTTGTAAAAACGATATCATTCAGTAGGATCTAAAACTATTTATAATTACTTATGCTATCTTTTATACTCGTATGCCGGAAAAAAATCAAGAATTAAACGACAAAATAAAGATTTTACTTTTAATTTATTTAATATATTAATATTAAGAAATTAATAATTAAACAACAATTTACAGTAAGATTGCTTAAGTAATTAATCTATTTGATAAATATTTCCTTCATTCTGGTACAGCTGATACCTTTTGGACCCTTTCCACGCTTCCCTTTTGACGCCAGGTATTACTACTGTTGACATGAAGAAGGTCATCCCTGGAATTACGAAGTCTAATATTAGAGAATTGGGGAGTCTAGTGTAAGGTGACGTTTACAAATGAAATGTCACCTATTGGAAGATATATCTTTCGCAGAAAGAACATTATATTATGTAACAGCTTATGTGAAACGACTTAAGATTGTTTTTTTATTGCTCAAATAAAATCTTAACCAGTGAAAGGTAGCGATAAAGCTATCAAGTTGACAACTTTGTCAATTCAGGTCTATAAATTTCCGTAAGAGATTTTTAAAACCATATTGATATAATCAACTATTTAGAATTGCTTAGAAAGCAAAATAAAATAAACATTATTTTAAAAGGCATCAATCCTTTTAACATACTGTTTATTTAATTATAGGATTTCTCGAGAGTACGTTTAATGAAAATTTATTTTATAAGTATACTACTTCTCGAACATATATTTATATAAGTTCCAGAAATATGTGCCTAATAAATGAAAATGTAAATATTTCTTGTTTTAATAATACAGACCTATGCTTAAATCTCATTAATAGCAAAATATTCTTAATTTGTTATATATAGATTGTTACATTATATAAGAAATATAATCTGATGTACATAACCTCTACTATTCCTATGACATGGAAGATTTTTCAAGTTTATACGTTTGTACGTTAATAGCTTGTATAATAGTATTATAATATTACGACATAAAGCAAAATTATGTAGTCATGAAAGCATCGACTCTAAAGGCTGCTTCTTATAATAGAATTCAATACCAAAACACTAAGAAGCGGTTCCGTTTGAATCTCTTTAATATTCTGTACGCAGAAGAATCGGGAAACCGATTGTGAATAGAATAATTGCAATCGATACTAACATTCCCGTATAAAAAGAATTAAATTCAGTATTATAATTCCCTACAGACGATTTACGATTAAAAGAACTTTTAAGAAATATCAAGATTTTGTTGGGTGATTTGGAAGCTATAAAATAATAATTATTGACTAGCTTATAAAGAAAAAATAGAAAGTGAATTTTAATATAAAGTGAATAAGTCTTTGATAAATAAAACAATTTGAGGTATTTTCTAATATAAGCTACGGGATAGTTTCAATTAGTTGTGTATGTGTTAAAGCCGAACTGTGATCATGTTATTGTAGATTGTATACGGGCTCATTCAATCAAGTTAAGATCACCCTCTCACAGAAGATCGGATTGCAGTTGCTACTATATATACGTTTCGTTTGGGGAGTGAAAGTGCTGAAAATAATGGCCAAATAGCTTACATCTTACGCCCTCAGTGATACTACAACCCTAATCCATTTCTCAAATGTACCGGGTGATGCCAGGGACACCCATTTCCATTCACCATTTCACCAATGTATTTTAAAAACTACTTACTAGTATTTATACCCAGGGTACCACTGCGAAATCCAGATGATCCAGCAAATATTTATTCATGAAATATTTTAGTCACTTATTTATTTAACTACATTATTAACTCCTACACCCAAACCGAGTTATGTCAGTATTGAAATTGCAAAGCCTAGTATTTATTAATTGTTTTTTTTTTTTTAATATCAAAATGTTAACCTTATAATTGATTGTTTATTAATGTAAACATTTCTACCTTATTTCATTTATTAAAAGCACCGATTTAAAATGAACACTTAAACATCACCATTCCAATATATCAAATTCCATAACCTTAATGTAAAAGTGAAAACAAGTATTTATTTTCAAAGTAAACATTAAGATATTTACGAAACACAATGAAAACAATCATTTTAAGTAATTAATTTCTAAATTATTAATTAATAAATAAAATAGTTAATTATTAATCCAATTTCGTCCCTACGACGATATGACAATACTGACTGAGAAAGTATTTGCTGTTATTTGGAAATATTTTTTTTAATTTCATACTTACACTGATAATGTATTAAAAAATAATTTATCTTAAAGACGGTCATTTTGTAACATTATACGTATATATATTCTACAAAATAAGCAAATCTAGTAAACAAACTTATATTAACTTACGTGTTTACGGATCAAATAATTAGGATCGACGGAGTTCTACCCTCGGGTGTGATGTGAGCTCGGTGACAAGAGCCGGAAGCAGCCTGGGAATTAGTGTAGGTTATGTAGCAGTATATTAATAGTATATAATTTAGGAAAACATATAAAATCAATGAAAATTTGGCCAGAATAAAATAAAATCTAAATTAAATTAATAAACAAATATATAAAATACAAAAGAAAGCAGAGTTAATATATCATAAAATACCTACAAAATGGTATTGCTTTTTGAAATCAACACATCAAATTGTATTTATACAAAAGTTTATAAGCTGTTACTATGTGTGTATGAAGTACAAATCTATTTTGAAAGCATATCCATCAAAGAACACTCCCACACATTACCCATGTCAATTACTGTAAAAGCGCTAACGCTAAGGTAGTAATATATTCTTTTACCGAAAGTTAACTAATTACAATGTAAATGGTCTTCAGCTTTTGAGTAATGGAGAGGGTGGTGTGGAATGGCAAAACAAATCTGCACCATTATTTACTTTATATTTTGTTTTTCTTTGAACACAATTTAAGAATCAAATACAACATAACAACATAGAAAAAAAAATTGAAAGATTTGTTTTCTTTTCGTCCAAAAAAGTCTTTATAATAAATGATAAGTTAATTTATATAAAATAATAATAAGTGTATAATCTCACGCTCCAAATACGCGTTAAAGGTTTAAATTAATCACTTGTTGATATGAAAGTCCTGATTACCTCACAATAATTAGCGATCATCAAAAAGCTTCAAATGGTGTTTCATTAACGGCTTAAATATATATACTGTGATGTATGTAGTAAGACACAAGCTACAGCGATTTTTTTTTAATTTTAATGTAGCAACAAGTGTTAACTAGTAATGAATGAATGAGCAAGAGCAATATAAAGTCATAACAATTAACTTCTTTATTAACAACGCTATTGTTGTTTATGCTTTTTTTTTGTCATTTATATGCATGTCATGCAAAAACTGCACGCAATTAGGTCATTTTCACAGTTATATTGTTGAAGGTCGAGATTAAAATTTGTGAATTATATACTATACTTTAGTAAGTCATCAATAATCAGGAACTTTAATCTACACAAAGATGCCACATCTAGATAATACATTATTTCTGAGTTTGATCTAATCTAATTCTCATGTAATGATTCAGAGGTATTATTGCCACCTAAATAGTGGCAATAATAATTATGTTTACTTATTTTGTTATCTTTTTTACAATTTATCTTCGGTTCCATTCTGTTATTAATAGTTTTAACTAATAGTGGTCTAGTTAACATTAAGTACTGGTTATATTATTAATAAAGATTTATTATTATTATATGTTTTAAATATTAATTGCGAAAGCTTATGACTTAAGCTTTTGAATGTAGCGGAAGCCGCCAGAGGCGACTAATGAATACTTCATTACTACGGAAATAGGGCAAAGGCTGGCTTTTAGATGGCTTTGTTAACGTTTTTTATTTTCCATACGTTTGGTAAGTTACTGCCAGTAGTTTTATTAGCTGTTTGTTTATCAGAATTATTTGGTTTAGATTTACCGGTTACGAATTGCCGAGTTAACATTTTGTTCTTATTATTAAAGTTTAAATTGCAGTAAATATTATTTAATTACTAGTAAAGTTTATTTATAAAAGTACTTGTGAATATTAACATAAATTCATATCCAAATAGTGTATAATTTTGGCTAAGTCTAACTATTCCGCAATTTAGTCATAAAGTAAGAGATTTCGTTCGAAGGAATTAAGAAATATGCGTAACTTTGAAATTATTTTTTTGTGACATAATCTATTTATTCTAACATTTTTACGTTTACCTTTACAATTTACCATCATATTGACCGCTTGTTTCCTGCTGCATCTGAAACAAAATATTATTTTTTTACATTTTATATAATTTTTATATTACATCACATAAACGTAATATAACATATAAAATGATTCCAAAGCTTTATGATCAGTTTAATATTGCTTATTGAGATGCAATTGAAATCAACCTTAAATTAATTCATAATCAAGAGAAAATCTCTCGGGATGACTAGACTCAGCTGCCACGAGCTCAATGTAAATGGCTATTAAAATCGTTTTGAATTGCATTTGCATGATTTATATATACTTTCTACTACATTAACACAGATATAACAAATACTTTTCGTTATGACCCTATCTTTAATAAAACAAGGCGGATTTTAAGCCTTTTGGCATTTCATAAACCGTTAATTGAAAAGTTATAGGCAAAAAAAAAATCAACGATGACTCTTACGAATAGTAAAACTATACTAGAAGAAATAGAAAATGTAGCAAATGCGGATAATGTTATTTCTTTTGTTGGAAACAATCATTAATTCAAAACTACTTTTACTGTTATTCCAAACATTTAAAACCCTTCTGTAGTGCAGCAGGCCATTTGCAATAAAAACATTTAAGAATACGATTAAACTTTTTTGTTTTGAATGTCATAAAATTTTATTAAATATTGTAATAATTTATAATTTTATAATACTTAAGATTACTACAATTAATTAATATTTAGCTAATGTGATGCCCAAAAACATAGTAAAATTGTATTGAATTTCTAAATTCTTCGTTATTTAATTTTGACATTTTTGATGTATGATACAGTAAATTTAGAATATTTTGTTTTTATTAGGTTGAGCAACAGATTATTATTATTATTATCACTAAACTAATCTTCCAAATCTGAGAGATCATTATTTACATCGTCATTATAATTTAAAAAGTAAGATACGTATAATCAGTAAACAACACTATGCCATTTTATCATTCACAGTTTGTAAATGAGGTGGTACGTCATTTAGGTAAATGAGGAACAAAAAAAATATTCTAATTTAGAGCCTAAAGCTTTCTATTCACGTCTACTTTTTAAACTCTTTCATGGAAAAATTAAATAAATAATGAAATCAAAACGCTTTTTTCTTATTCCATTATGGAGTAATTTTCTAATTCGATTTTCATGCTGTACACAATCGAACGCTTTTGATAAATTTCAGAAAATCCTGTGATTCCTCCCAGGTTTCAAAAATATTCATCACTAACTTTTTTCTAACTATTGTTTAGCAACCAGGAGTGAAACCAAAGTATTTATAAGTAGGTTATCTTTATTAAAAGGTGCAACTAGTGGACTAAGGATATTTTTTTGAAAGATCTTACATAATGTGGTTAATACTGAAATTGGTCTATAATAAATTGGATCTAAAGTACTGACGGATTTAAATAATTGTGATATGTTACTATTTCAATAGATCAGGAAATGTTTTTATTAAATTAGGTTGACGTCAATTTATACAGTTATTAAATACCAATGCCAAGTTTGACGCAACAATGTCCTATAGTGACCTAAGTATGTAAACGGATATTCCCCTTCACTTTTTTCTTTAATACTAATTGATTCAAAGACATTATTATTTTTTGGACAAAAAAGTTTTTAAACTAAAATGAGTAATGTAATGTAAAAGTATCGTCAGACCTTTAATGGTTAAGAGGTTACCAAAAAGACAATGATAAAAGCAATTTAATAAGTAATTGCAAGTGATTATTTTATTATTATTACATTATGACATATCTTTTGGCAAAACTATTGATACTTGTCCAGTAACAAAAAGAAAAATATCATTATAATAACGATTAATACATTTCATACTTTCAAAATTTTATATCTTCTAGAAATAAAAACTTTTTTTACAGTAAATATTATCACTATTTACGTTAGCATTTTGTGAAATTAAAGTGAACAAAGTTCTTAGAAGTTTCAGTATCAAAGTACCGCTGTAATTCCAAAGCTCATTATATGGTATACGAGACTCAAAGCCAGACCATGTTTGTAATTGTAAACCTATTAGGGGCGTAATTACACTGCTTGCAGTCAGACGCATTCTATTGAATTTAAATACATAGCTTTAGAATTGTACTTGCACACATTAATTCGGCACCACTTTCTATTAGACACAGCATTTGTCAGCCAGTTAAAAAAAAAGGATTTGCTTATGATTTTTTTTTTTGTTATAAATTGTCGGGATATTGTTGTAAAAACCAGGTCAATATATATCCTATAATATAACAACTATAATATTAATTAAAGCAAACGGATTTAATATTATGGTAATCAAAGTCATACCATATGGAACAATTTTTCTTTATCTACAATAACTAGGAGCACATGAAAAGCCGAGAGACAATAATAAAATTCAGCTTTTAGTCCGCTGTAGCTCGTAAATCCAGCAACACAACACGCTCAGAGAGTGACATTCGTAACCCTAATAACCACCTAGCCAATTTTTGCTGCAATGAAAATGAAATATATCAAACTCTATATATCTTGACATAGACGCGGTAGAAACGGTAATAAAACTTTGTCAATCTCAGAATAACTATAACACATACAAATACTAAATTCAACTCTATTACGATCGCTATAAGACCTATCAAAATGCAAAGACAATTTTTGTCAATACACTAGGTATATCAAACAGACTATGTTCGGGATCCGAACGGCACACGATTTCCTTTAGTTAATAGTGATAGGTTTTATGTTATCACAGAGAATATCTAGTAAAATCAAGGAAAGAGAAATATAAAAGTAACAAAATCAGCATCAGCATTCGATAATATAAAAAAAAAATATCCAGCATCTCCGTCCGTCCCTTTTATAATAATATTTTATTAACATAAATAAAATGATGTACTCGTATATAATTTTAGCTCTGTACTTGTACCGTTGTACTGTCTAACTTGTAAATAATTTATCCTAACTTAAATGTAGCATTTAAATGCTTACCAACATGAAGGAATTGCTATTCATTTTTATATTCGTTATTCAAACATTTTAAGGAAATTTCGAAACGAGTTCTTTCGTATTGATATGAATTTCTGCTCAAAATTACATAGATACAACTATTCTTACTTCATAAATTTTGCTGTTAATCAGTAGTTTTTCGGTTTTATTTTAATATATAGTATTATTAATACTTGTAATTTCTGCCTGTAACTTTTCGCACTTAGGCTAAGCTAAATATTAAACTTCCAAGAAAAGCAGCAACGACTGTTCCTAAAATAAGTCAATCGGACGTATCTTTTATATAAAACTGGGGATCATAAAATATTTCACAGAATGTTAACAAATTTATCGTCGATATGTTGGCATAATAAATGAAGTTGTTGACGTTCCAGAATGCAGAATTCATCTCGCCACTTATATCTTAGACTTTATGGTTTTATTCGTTTAAGTAGATGAATTAGGAAATTTGTATAATAGCAAATATATTGTTGCTTTATTTTAAATACAATGTATTTAAATTATTTACTTATTGAAGTAAATTGCTATATATATATATATATATATATATATATATATATATGAAAAATCATCGCTTGACAGCGGCTTCGTCATGTCAAAATTTGGTATAGTAAAATAAAATACTTAACTAATAAAGTACAATCATAATATATTTTGGAGTGATACATTTTATGGAAAAAGGAATTGTTTCTTAGTATGTCATTAATAGATATATTAAGAGGTATTTTTGTAATGTCTATTTGTACCGTAAATTAATAATATGTTTTCAACACATAATTAATAAGTATAATGTCACTTGTTATCAGAAAAATTAAAATTATTATTAATTGACTAAGTTACTAATAATCACTTCTTTCTTAACTATCACAATATTGATGCATGTTTATCATATATTATTATGAATTGTATATTATTGTAATAACTTAAAAGTACACACTAATGTAAGCTCTCACTCTCCATTCCTGAAGTTGAAAACGTTGACAGTAGTACTTACCATCGAATGATCCGTCGGCTCATTTGTCGTTTAATTCTAATTCCATAAAAAGTAATATAATACATATCCATCTTTGAAACATAAAAACCTTATTATCATACCCCGTCTCATAGAATAATCATCGTCGGGTGAAATAAAAAGTTAAATTGACATTCGAGAGCGAATTGTTAGGTACTCTCAATTATATTTCTTTTACTCTTAAAAGGTGTTTTTCTTTAGAAGGATACTGTATATCTTTTTGATAAACTTTCCTGATGGTTGATAAATTATATTTACTTACAGACTTGATACATTGTGCTGACAGTCTTGATCAATTTTCTTTCCGACTACAACATTTTATATTTGATATAACATATAAAAAAATACATTTTTTATACTTTATTCTCTTATAAATTACTTTACTTGAACTACTCTGAATATATTTCATTTAATTAATCGAATTATTATGTATGTGGTTTCTTTGTTGTTCATTTTATATAATATCAGCTCATTAATAAATTGTATCACTGAGGCTAATTAATCCAATTTAATTGTTCAAACGTCAGATTTCAATAAATCTGTTGTTGCTTTTCTCTTTATTTTAGATTTATTGACCTTAAATTTATTTATTTTTAATGATGTATACATTTTATATTACTAAAATTTTATTATTAATACACTTATTCAATTATTCATACATAATCTAATTCAGATAAAACAAAAATATGAACATAAATGTATTTTTATAACAACCTTTCAAATTCATTTATGGTTAACTGGTAATGTGTTTAAAGATAAATGAGCTTTAGAATCCGGAACCCTCTCAAGGATACGTTTGATCATATCGTGTTCCAATATTCTTTACACATGACCCATTAAGTAATGTTTGATTTTTGTGTTTAAGGTTTTTATTTGAAGCTGTTTCATATGATTTACTTTTGTTTATGAGAATTATTTTAAATGTTTGTATTTATGGCGTTCCATTTTAAGAATATTTGGTTAAATAATAATTAAAACGACCACTTTACTGTGGTTTAGAGGATTGGCACCATGACGATGATAAATGTTATGAATTAAAAACTACTTTTTATTTCATAACCTCAAGAAGATGCTATTGACGAAACAATATAAACATGAATATGAATTTACGTTCCAAAATTTGTATGTATTTTTTTATTCTACCGTCTACATCTACAGCAATCATAGCTAGTCTCCTGAGATTTTACCAGCACTTCAAAAGCGAAGTTCAACCTTGTTCAAGCCTAGACATTGTAATATGCAAAGCTTATCTCCTAGGTTTATTTCAAAAAACAACTTTAAAGTTTGCGAAATAAGTTTCATTTTTGTATGAATGTATGGTTGTACTAATCAAACGCGGTCTTTAGTCCTTTCATGTAAGTCCTTTTAACCGCAAGCTGCAATTATAGTTAGCGTACCTTGGGAATAGCTATGTTTTAAGGTTTCTGTAGATATAGAATCTACTGAATTTAATATGAAATTTACCTTTTATTCAGTATTTCAAAGAACTTTTAACATTTCTGTGAGTTTGCTTAAATTCGTAGGACTAGTTAACATTTGAACAAGATATATTCAAAATATAAGTAAGCTGTTATTATTTTCACAATTTTGCACTTACAATGTTATGGTATCAATTAGTTTGCTATTTAGCTAGTGGTACGACCATTTTGTTAC
The DNA here is from genome assembly GCA_918358695.1 of Melinaea menophilus ssp. n. AW-2005. Lineage (NCBI taxonomy): Eukaryota > Metazoa > Arthropoda > Insecta > Lepidoptera > Nymphalidae > Melinaea > Melinaea menophilus. The sequence continues at coordinate 7,541,359 of OU911054.1, read as the reverse complement.
TCTGTACGCTTTATTATTTTAGGTGCAAAAAAAATATTAAAAGAAAAAATATATACTAAAAGCATTGTAAACTACTTACTAGTGGAAAAACACGTTATATGAAAGTAAAATTTTCATACAATTATTTTAGTTTCATACTTTTTTAAAATATAATATCGTAACTATTTGGTACATTTTATAACACTATAACTCCACTAGTCTACAAAAATACCAAGATATTTTTTGGTGACTAAATGGTTACAAAGTAATAAATTTATGAGGTTTTTCCATTCGCATCTATTTGACATCGAGAAAAAGCAACATATTATTTTCAATAGAATGTTAATGTTTTGAATAAGGTCAGGGTGGAAGTTGAATAATGGTAAAACTTTATTAAAGTTTAACATAATTCGTCATTCTTTGTATTGTCGTTGGAAAAGCAACGAAAAAATAATTATAGGAATATAAATTTTGGCGCTTGCCCTTTACCCTCTTTTATGATTAATAAAATTCTTATCAACAGATGGAGCATAATACATAATATTGTATTTTATAAAATCTTATACAGAATAATAAAATGTTCTGTCTCATAATAAAAATAGGCCTGTTTAAAAAAAAAACAGTAATAAGCCATCCTTTTTCTTACACAGCGTAGCATATTAAAATTTGTAAACTACGGACAAGACGGATTCTAACCAACAAAATCAATTATACATAACACAATCCGCTTATAGAAGCTTTTCTTGAGTTGCTACGGCTGCATTTGTCAGCATAGTGACATACAGAGCTATAAAATTCAATTAGAATTAAAAAGCTCTATAAGCCAACTTACTTCTATAAGCATACTTACCAAAATAAATGAATAAAAAAACAATCAAAATGCTTACAAGACATCAAAAGTATTCAATGCCCGAATAGACTAAAAAATACAGAGATTCTTCGTCATACAAAGTTTGGTATCGGTCTCAATAACGATACTTAAGGTAATTATTTACCTTATGAGGTTGGACAACTGACAACATATTTTCTTCAGAACTTCATAATAACATCAGCATTATGGGTGAAGCTCAACAATCTGGTAGTCCAGTGTTTGAAGTGCAGACATCACATCAATCAACATGTCATCGACCTTGAGTCAGACGTGTGGATATACATTCAAGACAGGCTGCAATAACAGCCAGATCGCTAGCGGTCGTAAACTATCACTTTGCTGACGGTATGCTAATGTACCCAATGGGTGTTTAAATTTTCAGTCAAAGACGGATATGCCAGCTACTTACAAATAAAATGTTGATGTGGTGAATACTAGGCTTGCTTAGTTGTTTAATAGCGATTAACAATAGAAAAATTAGACCCGAAATTTTGATTGAGGGTTTATTATCATGTGTATTAAATTGTAAAATTATTTTACCTAATATCAATATTAGGTAAAAAAATAACTTGGGATTAAGACAACGCGTAATAAAATCAATACTTCACAGAGGTTTTTGTGGTTCCTCTCTGAAAGAAATATCTGTCAATGGGTGATCGACCATTTGTAAGTGTCTCATTTATATGAAGTACGCACGATTTTGCCATTATAATAGACTTAGTAATTTCTGGGACGACCTCGTAGATATCACAAACATTAAATTCAGTTTCTATTTCGAAACTACCAGTTTTAGAGCATTTTATTATATTCTGTAATATTTCATATGAACTCAGAATAAATTAATATATTTTGTATAATAACTTCTGATTAAAAATGGTCCCACACTTTGATTTATAATTTTATTAAATTATGGCTTTCCAATATAACAAATGAAATACGTAAGAAAATAAAACAGTATTAAAACTCAAAAATAGCGAGAACACAATATAGAATATTACTATAAACATTTTCACAAATAAAGCATTGTACAAAATTTATAGTCCTTAAAATTTTAATGATTTGATTAGTTCCAAGGTAATCAAATAAAGTTATTTAATTTAAATTATTATGATAATGACTTTGAAGAATTGTTACAACATTTATATAATTATTTTAAAACCTGATTTATCAACCATAAAAACTTTTATAGTAAGTACCTACCTATCCTAAATGAAGAAACCATGTAAAACTTCGATCTTGTAGTTTGACAGCGAGCCCTTTTCTATTTTATATGCAAATATCTATCGAATATTAATAATTGTCTATAAGTTCGATAACATTCAAACATGATTAGTAACTGTAGTGAAATTTCTCGAGGGATGTCAAAATATTCTGTGTTGTATACATGTGATAACTATATGTATATATATGTTATAATGATTGAGACGTCTCAGTAACTAGTTCCTTGTCTTACAGCTTCAAGCCGATGTCATACCCCCTTAGGGCAAAACTCCGTTCAGTCAAACTTAATTAATTCTCATGAAATAATTATGTTTAGCTCGTCGCATATACCAGATTTGCTTATTTATTGAGAATCTGCACTAGTAATTTAAGTTTTGTTACATCTGTCATCAACAGGCAACTGACTGAATATTCAGTATTCGATAATCTATACGTAATACTTATGAAGTCTCATGCTCTAGTTGTTGTGAGAACAAATTAAAATCCAAGTGAAACGTGGCACAAAACCGTAGTTGAAAAGATTTTAACTTAAAACATTCAAAATTAAAAATATGTATAATCATTGTTTCCATTCATTAAAACCTTCTATGTATAAGATATTCATCTATATATAGTATATAGATATTTAAATAAGCTATGCTTATTTTAAAAGCTCATTAGAGAAAAAAATAGAAAATCAGTACATTTTTTTTTAAATACACTAATGTAATCTTTATATTGAAAACTGCCTGTAACAAACTGGACAAAATTAATTGTGTGATAGTCTTTAGTTGCATTTTTGCATCTTTAGTTTAGTGTAAGTATATCCATGATAGTTTGAACTGTCTAAGAAAGTTGGACATGACTGTAATTGATGATACTAGAATCATCATGATTTACTAGAATCATGATGAATCTAGTATCATCAAATATCCAGTAAGTACTAACTTACCTTGGAAATTCGAAATATTAGGACTTATATTGTACAGGAACTCAAAATAAAATGTACATAATTAATGTTCTGTAAGAGTTATGGTGTAATGAGAAAATTGGACCCTTGTATTTTTCTTATGTAAGACTCTCTATCTGTCTATATTTCACAGACTTATTTGTGGAGAAGTTTTTATAATGTTTGTAAACAGAAATATTTCAAAAATGGTGTATTTTTAGGTCTTCGTTGTATGATAGTTAGATAGCTAGTCATGTCAAATTCGATTAAAAATGTAAGTGTTTTCAGTAGTTCAAATTCAAATTCAAAATATTTTTATTGAACTAGTTATTTACACGCACCTTTGAATGGTCAATTATTACAATAATAAGCTACCACCGGCTCTGCTGAGAAGCGCCGTCCCGTAATTTCCACAGATGTATTTTAAAAGAAATTTAACAATCTTAGAATTATCTAATTTGTGGTGATGGTTTGAAACCTATGCGGCGTTGGTGACCGCCGACCAACACGCCATGTTCTGAACGGCGGGAGATGGAGGACGGAGCTAGAAATAGATACGTGGAATGTAAGAGGACGACTATTTCTATAACTTCGAACCCTGCAATTATTCTTGAACAAGGAATTATTATTCTCTATTGTAAGAGTGCTGAGGTGAAAAAATTGTTATGTAGTAAAAAACTAAGAGATTATAAATATGCGTAGCATTATTGTTGTTTTAAATATAACTCATATTGTTGTTGCTTTATTTTATCATCTCCTTTGATAAAATAAAATATAAAACTTAATTGATTATACGTATAATATATCTTGGTAAAGACCTAGGAAGAAAATTATATTAATTTTGTTTTGCATGCAATTGATATTGTCTTGTGGAAGTACATAAAATATGGTATGTAGTTAAATTTTAATATATATCAGTTTTCAATGAACCGACAACTATAATTATAATTATATTCTATAATTATAATTATATTTATTAATTATACATATAACTATAATTATATTTATTAATTATACATTTTTAATTGTATAATTATATTCCTGTGTAAAATAATCACCTAGAGGTTTGACCCTGTATAAAACATATATTTACTTAATATTGCAATAGATATATAATTACTTAATATTTTATATATATTATGAAATTCTCTCTAAATTGATCTCATTTTAGCGCAACATCACGGTTATATTCGTTATACTTTACGAGTATGTCATCATCCTGTATTTTTTATTAAAATAAGAATTTATTTCAATAGAAAATTCTTAAATTTGTGTATGAAATTGGGTGATATAATTTATTATATTATTTAAAAATTATAAATCAATATTTGTTCTATAATTTTTGAGAATACGCTATTTATTATATAGTACATATTTGTTAAGACAAAGTATTCAAAACAGTAATACGAATAGATTTTAAATTTTATTATTGATAACTGGACTTGGAACACTTCTTAAAATAGCGTTCTAGAAATGTTTTGTTATATAATTGTTAGTTTCTTACAGTCGTTGTATCTTCTCAATAGCTCAGGTCATTATACTCACACACATTTACAATATAAGTATGATAGCTTATGTTTCATTAAGTGTATTAAAAAATCTATATTATTAAGTCAAAGTATTCCAACCTATCTTAACATGATTATTAATCATCTTTAGTAATATAAAACAATAAATAGCGTCTATTTCAAGATCAAAATTTTCCTAAGTTACATATAAATTCTTATTAATATTCATTATATTTCTTGAGTAATCTTAACAAAGAACAAGATGTCTCTATTTTATAATGACTCATTGTTTTATACTAACTACAATGTTAAAAGAGAAATTGTAGTAATGTGCTTCAAAGTGTACAATACATTTTGATTGCTTATTAATTAGACATACTCAGACTCAACTTTGTTTCACGCCATTCCCACAATGAATGAAAGGAATACAACAACTTCTCTTATAATAACAGCAATAAATACAAAGAGCTTCAATTCCAAATGGCAGAAGTTGTAATAATAAATACAGCGTGCTTCGAATCGTATTTTATTGCAATCGTATTCGGAAAGCGCATACAGAGTTTATATTAAAGCTATATAAATTACTTTTATATATAAAATGACCATTTATATAAATTTCTAATTAAAGACTGTTAAACTTTATTAATCAATGTGTTTGAAAATACCTTTTATAATTTCGCTCATAACGTTCACAATTCATATTTGCAACTTAATTGAAATTTTAAATGCTTAGAAAACAATTTTTATGCAAAATATATTACTTTGCAGTTTTACTGAGATTTCTTTTATATTTCTTCGTCTCTTATCATCTTTAAATCCCGCTTTAACAACTTGGTCTTAAACATCTTATACTGGAATTAATTTACAAATTGATATGAAAGTAGAAAATGCTTGAGTTTGTATTTTTATTAACTTTTATTCACCGATTTAAATCAAATGATTTGAAAATTATGATTAAACGTCTTCTTTTAATTAACGTTGAAGTAAAATATGTTTTATAACTGTAATCTATTACTAATTAATTAAACAAAATGTCTATTAGCTCTTGCTGGCTCCTTGATTGAAAAGCCATCTTAGAAATTACTCGGAAGTTATTGAATCCATACATATTTTCTTTGTTTTATATTTAAGACACAATTTTAATACAATAAATTACTGTCACATGAAGTAATAATCTCAAATAAGTAAGTAAGTATGTAACCCAACCAAATCAACATTTTATAAAAACCAGCTCAATAATTATATCTTGCTAACACTAAAGTTTCAAATACGAAAATTAAATTCATGAAAAAAATATTGTTGATATTTTATGACTCTGATACAAAATGTTACGGTGATTTGAATGTGGTTTTAAAGCGAATTTAATGAAACCATACCCTGACATTTGAATAAACTCATTCCGACAGACGAGCTTTTGATTTGGATTAATTTACTTTTTAATTTCATTTCTAATACAGAAAGTACATTATACATATTATTATATTGAATTAAAATTGCGTAGGATTTATTAAAAAACAAGGAGTATTGGTACGTTTTTAAAAAGATTGTATTGTATCTTTTAGTATCAATATATAAGTATCAAAAATATTTAATAAGATAAGTTGTATTAACTTAAAGCTAGCTCAAATAAGCTTATTGTTGAAAGTTTATAGAAACTTTCCTAAGAGATATTATTAAGAAGGATTATATTATAATAAAATGAAGAAGTCAAATTTAAACTTGTTTTTTGAAATGAACGTTTGTAAACTTCTGTAAACCCGTCTATGACAGTTGAAGTAACTTTACGACAAAGGAATATTTAATTGCTGCTTAATTTACATTAAAATAAATTGATATACAGTAGCTAATTATTTTGTGTCATTAAACTCTTGAAAGTTTGTTAAATAATGAAAATCAAAATCAAAAAAAAAACTTTATGTAGGAGTTAACATAGTTAACTTAGTTAACATAGTAAACTATGAAAACTGGTTTGAACTACATATATACGAATATACTACCGGAACAAGTTATGATTGACCACAAAGACAATGACAAAAGCAATTTAATAAGTAAGTGCAAGTGATTATTTTATTATTATTACATTATAACATATCTTTTGGTAAAACTATGGTTATATCACATATCCAGTCACAAAAAGAAAAACATCGTTATAATAACGATTAATACATTGTAATATTTTAAAAATTTTATATCTTCTATAAATAAAAACTTTTGTTATAGTAAATATGATCACTATTTACGTTAGCATTTTGTGAAATTAAAGTGAACAAAGTTCAAGAAGTTTCAGTATCAAAGTACCGCAGTAATTCCAAAGCTCATTATATGGTATACGAGACTCAAAGCCAGACCATGTTTGTAATTGTAAACTTATTAGGGGCGTAATTACACTGCTTGCAGTCAGACGCATTCTATTGAATTGAATTTAAATACATAGCTTTAGAGTTGTACTTGCACACATTAATTCGGCACCACTTTCTATAAGACAGATCATTTGTCAGCCGGTTAAAATAATTGATAAGGGATTTGTTGATAATTTTTTTTTGTGATAAATTGTCGGGACATTGCTGTAAAAACCAGTTTAATTGATTCCTATAATATAAAAACTATAATATTAATTAAAGTCATACAATATGGAACAATCCTTCTTTATCTACAATAACTAGGAGCACATGAAAAGCCGAAAGACAATAATAAAATTCAGCTTTTAGTCCGCTGTAGCTCGTAAATCCAGCAACACAACACGCTCAGAGAATGACATTCGTAACCCTAATAACCACCTAGCCAATTTTTGCTGCAATGAAAATGAAATAAATTAAACTCTATATATCTTGACATAGAGGCGGTAGAAACGGTAGTAAAACTTTGCCAATCACAGAATAACTATAACACATACAAATACTAAATTCAACTTTATTGTGATCGCTATAAGACCTATCAAAATGCAAAGACAATTTTTGTCAATACACTAGGTATATAGCATAGACTATGTTCGGGATCCGATCGGCACACGATTTCCTTTAGTTAATAGTGATAGGTTTTATGTTATCACAGAGAATATCTAGTAAAATCAAGGAAAGAGAAATATAAAAGTAACAAAATCGGCATTCGATAATATAAAAAAGAACTATCCAGAATCTCCGTCCTTCCATATATAATAATATTAACATAAATAAAAAGATGTACTCGAATATAATTTTAGTTCTGTACTTGTACCGTTATACCGTCTTTTACTTATAAAAAAATTATCCTCATTTAAATATAGCATTTAAATGTTTACTAACATGAAGGAATTGCTAATCACATTTATATTCGTTATTCAAACATTTTAAGGAAATTTTAAAAAAGAGTTCTTTGGAATAATTAGAATATGTACACAAAATTTCGAAGATACAGCTCTTGTTAGTTCATAAATTTTGCTGTTAACCAGTAGTTTTTCAGTTTTAAAATAATATATGGTATTATTAATACTTTAATTTCTGCCTGTAGCTTTTCACACTAAGGCTAGGTTAAATATTAAACTTCCAAGATAAATAGCTTCGACTTCGCGTAAAATAAGTCAATCGGCCCTACCTTTTATATTCAATATACGAGTAAATTATAACTAAAACTGGGGGCATAAAATATTTCACGCAATGTTAACGAATTTATCTTCGAAATATTCATAATAAATGAAGTTGTTGAAGTTCCAGAATGCAGAATTCATCTCGCCACTTACATCATACAGGTTCTTAGACTTTATTACTTTATTCGTTTAAGTAGATGGGTTAAAAAATTTGAATAATAGCAAATATATTGTAATTATATTTTAAAGACATAAAATTTTATGTATTTACCTGTTAAAGAAAATTGTATTATGTATGAAATATCATCCTTACATCGCCTGAGAGCGGCTCCGTCATGTAAAAATTTGGTATAATAGATAATTTTGATGCTATAATGATGTTTAAATGTAATGCACAATCTTAACCATTAACATAATATAACATGGTAAGATATATTAGGGTATCAGGGACAAGGCCTTCAGGACAAAAATATTATTTCAGCTTTTATTAAATTATATAAAATGTTATATTAAGAATTTACATTCTTATTTCAATAATTACTTATTCAATGGTTTTCAATTTTATTACTGTATTTCTCTCTATGTATTTTAAATATTTAATAATTTTTTAACAATTAATTACATCTAAAAAAATAGTTAAAGATTCATAAACAATATTTGGAACTTAATAACCCTATAAAAATGCTCTTAACTGATAAAGTGCAATCATAATATATTTTATAGGAAATCGTCTACAAATAGATTTAACAAATATGCGTTCAACTTAACTAAACAAAATAAAACTATTAATTGTTTCTTATTAAGACATTAAAAGATATATTAAGAAGTATTTTTATAAAATTTTGTCCATTTGTACCGTAATAAAAACACATCATTTGTAAATTTGTAAATTTTTTTATCAGAAAATTTAAAATAATGGATTTATTGTACACAGATATCGTTCTTCATACATTTAAATAATATAATAATCATTTATTGTAATATATTCACTTCTTTCTTAACTATCACAATATTTATGCATGTTTATCATATATTATTATGAATTGTATATTATTGTAATAACTTAAAAGTACCCACTAATGTAAGCTCTCACTCTCCATTCCTGAAGTTGAAAACGTTGACAGCAGTACTTACCATCGAATGAGCCGTCGGCTCATTTGTCGTTTAATTCTAATTCCATAAAAAGTAATATAATACATATCCATCTTTGAAACAAAAAAACCTTATTATCATACCCCGTCTCATAGAATAATCATCGTCGGGTGAAATAAAAAGTTAAATTGACATTCGAGAGCGAATTGTTAGATATCACTCTGAATTATCTTTCCTTTACTCTTAAAAGGAGCTTTCCTTTACAAGAACACTATATATCTTTTTGATAAACTTTCCTGATGGTTGATAAATTATATTTACTTACGGACTTGATACATTGTGCTGATAGTCTTGATCAATTTTCTTTCCGACCACAACATTTTATATTTGATATAACATATTAAAAAATACATTTTTATTTTTTGTTCTCTTATAAATAACTTCACATGAACTACTCTGAATATTTTTCATTTAATAAATTGAATTATTATGTATGTGGTTTCTTTGTTGTTCATTTTATATAATATCAGCTCATTAATAAATTGTATCACTGAGGCTAATTAATCCAATTTAATTGTTCAAACGTCAGATTTCAATAAATCTGTTGTTGCTTTTCTCTTTATTTTAGATTTATTGACCTTAAATTTATTTATTTTTAATGATGTATACATTTTATATTACTAAAATTTTATTATTAATACACTTATTCAATTATTCATACATAATCTAATTCAGATAAAACAAAAATATGAACATAAATGTATTTTTATAACAACCTTTCAAATTCATTTATGGTTAACTAGTAATGTGTTTAAAGATAAATGGGCTTTAGAATCAAAAGCCGGAACCCTCTCAAGGATACGTTTGATCATATCGTGTTCCAATATTCTTTACACATGACCCATTAAGTAATGTTTGATTTTTGTGTTTAAGGTTTTTATTTGAAGCTGTTTCATATGATTTACTTTTGTTTATGAGAATTATTTTAAATGTTTGTATTTATGGCGTTCCATTTTAAGAATATTTGGTTAAATAATAATTAAAACGACCACTTTACTGTGGTTTAGCGGATTGGCACCATGACGATGATAAATGTTATGAATTAAAAACTACTTTTTATTTCATAACCTCAAGAAGATGCTATTGACGAAACAATATAAACATGAATATGAATTTACGTTCCAAAATTTGTATGTATTTTTTTATTCTACCGTCTACATCTACAGCAATCATAGCTAGTCTCCTGAGATTTTACCAGCACTTCAAAAGCGAAGTTCAACCTTGTTCAAGCCTAGACATTGTAATATGCAAAGCTTATCTCCTAGGTTTATTTCAAAAAACAACTTTAAGGTTTGCGAAATAAGTTTCATTTTTGTATGAATGTATGGTTGTCCTTTCATGTAAGTCCTTTTAACCGCAAGCTGCAATTATAGTTAGCGTACCTTGGGAATAGCTATGTTTTAAGGTTTCTGTAGATATAGAATCTATTGAATTTAATATGAAATTTACCTTTTATTCAGTATTTCAAAGAACTTTTAACATTTCTGTGAGTTTGCTAAAATTCGTAGGACTAGTTAATATTTGGACAAGATATATTCAAAATATAAGTTAGCTGTTATTATTCTCACAATTTTGCACTTACAATGTTATAATATCAATTAATTTGCTATTTAGCTAGTGGTAAGACCATTTTTTTACTCTGTATGCTTTATTATTTTAGTTGCAAAAAAAAGTACTTATATTAAAAGAATTGTAAACTACTTACTGGTGGAAAAACACGTTATATGAAAGTAAAATTTTCATACAAATATTGTAGTTTTATACTTTTTTTTAAATGTAGTATCGGTACTTAACTATTTGGTACATTGTATAACACTATAACTCCACTTGTCTACAAAAATACCAAGATATTTCTTGGTGACTAAATGGTTACAAAGTAATAAATTTATGAGGTTTCTTCATATGCGAAATCTATTTGAAATCGACAGTAAGCAACATATTATTTTCAATAGAATATTAATGTTTGGAAATAGGTCAGGGTGGAAGTTGAATAATAGTAAAACTTTATTAAAATTTAACATGTTTCTAAATTCTTAAAAGAATTATTGCATATAATTCGTTATTCTTTGTATTGTCGTCGGAAAATCAACAAAAAAATAACTATAGGAACATAAATTTTGGCGCTTGCTCTTTGCACTCGTTTGTGATTAATAAAATTCTTATCAACAGATGGAGCATAAAACATAATATTGTATTTTATAAAATCTTATACAGAATAAGAAAATGTTCTGTCTCATAATAAAAATAAGCCTATTTAAAAAACAAAATAAGTAATAATATAATAGCAATAGCATATTAAAATTAGTAAACTAAGGACACGGACGGAAGGACACGGAAAATTTGTATACTAAGACGGATTCTAACCAACAAATCAATTATAAATAACGCAATAAGTTTATAGAAGCTTTTCTTGAGTTGCTACGGCTGCATTTGTCTGCATAGTGACTTACAGAGTCCTAAAATTAAATTTGAATTAAAAAGCTCTATACTTACCAAACTAAATGAATAAAGAAACAATTAAAATGCCTACAAAACGATGTCTTGAATATTCATTGCCAGAATAGACTATAAAATACAGAGATTCTTCGTCCTACAAATTTTGGTATCGATCTCAATAACGACACTCCACGCCTCATGAGGTAAGTATATATCTTATGAGGTACAATAAGATAGACTTTGTCACGTATGTCGGAGAACATATTTTTTCAGAACTTCATAATAACATCAGCATTATAGGTGAAGCTCAACAATCTGGTAGTCCAGTGTTTGAAGAGTAGACATCACATCAATCAACATGTCTCCGATTTTGAAACGCTCAGACGTGTGGATATACATTCAAGACAGGCTGCAATAACAGCCAGATCGCTAGCGGTCGTAAACTATCACTTTGCTGACGGTATGCTAATGTACCGAATATGTGTTTAAAATTTCTACCCAAGACGGATATGCCAGCTACTAACAATGTCGATGTGGTGAATACTAGGTTGATATCATTATTTAATAGCGATTAACAATAGGCCATAAAACCGTCGGCTTAGCCGAAATCAGTCCCGAAATGTTGATAGTTTACTTAGTAACATCTGTATTAAATTGTAAAATTATTTTACCTATAACTTAATAATATCAGTGTTAGGTAAAAAAAATAACAATTGTTAACAATTAAAAAAGAAAACATCACAAGACTACTTAGTGTTAAGATCAAGTTACAAGAAATAAATTAGGACTACGATAAAAAGTAATAAAATACACCACACCCTCTCTCAAAGAAATATATGTCAATTGATAAAGTACGCACGATTTTGCCATTATATTAAGACTTAGTAATTTCTAGGATGACTTTGTAGATGTCACACACATTAAATTCACTTTCTATTTCTAAATTACTAGTTTTAGAGCATTTTATTATATTTTGTAAAATTTTATCTAAACTCAGAATAAATTAATATATTTCATATAATTACTTCTGATTAAAAATTGTTCCATACTTTCATTTTCAATTTTATTTAATTATGGCTTTCCAATACAACAAACTAGAAGGTGACCCTTGCTTCGCGACGGACGGCGAAAGTGATAAAACATTTTGTTTGAATTTCAAAAACCACCTGGGAGGTATCAAACAGGCGCGTTATATGTTTTGCAGTTTTTTAGCTATAACTTTGGAACGGTTTGGACCTTTTCAAAATCCTTTTTTATTGCACCTATTTAATATTTTAGGAGTCTTGTGTCCAAATATCAGCTATCTAGGTATTACGGTTTGGGTTGTCGAGCCATGAATGTGTCAGTGAGTGAGTGTCTTTGTGTTTTATATAATAGGATGAAATAAGTAAGAAAATAAAACAGTATTAAAACTTAAAAATAGCGAGAACACAGTGTTAAATGTTACTTTAAATTAAGAAACAATTTATAGTCAGTACAGTTTTAATGATTTGATTTGTACTAAAGACATTAAATGAAATGTTATTTAATTTAAATCATACAAACTTTTACAGTAAGTACCTACATCCTAAATGTAGAAACCATGTAATTCTTCGATCTTGTAATTTTTGAGCAAGCCCTTTTCTATTTTATATGAAATTTTATATAGAATATTAATAATTGTCTTATCTACTATCTATAAAGTTCCATAACATTCACGCATAATTAGAAACTGTAGTGATATTACTCGTGGGATGTCAAAATATTCTGTGTTGTGTACACATGATATCTATATGTATATATACGTCATAATGATTGAGACGTCTCAGTAACTAGTTCGTTGTCTTCCAGCTTCAAGCCGACGTCATACCCACTAAGGGCAAAACTCCGCTCAGTTAATCTTAATTATTCCTCTTGAAATAATTATGTTTAGCTAGTCGCATATACCAGATTTGCTTATTTATTAAGAATCTGTACTAGCAGTGTAGTTTAAGTTTTGTTTCATCCTGTTGATGACAACAGGCAACTCACTGAATAATCAGAATTCGATAATATATATGTAATTCTTATGAAGTGTATAGCTATAGTTGTACGATTCGGTGTAATAACAATAAGTAACCCCATGAATGGTCAATTTGCTATAATATAGACTCAATTCTCAGTCATAATTGAAATGTGAGAACCAATTAAAATTCAAGTGAAGTGTGAACTAAAACCTTACAAAGATTTAAACTTTAAACATTCAAAATAAAAAACATGTATAATCATTGCTTGCTTGCATTACCATTACAATACCCTCTATCTATAAGATATTCATCTATGTATACAGAAATTAAAATAAGCTATGCTTATTTTAAAAGCTTATTAAAAAAAATTGAAAATAGTACAAAATCTTTTTTTTATGAACTAATGTTATCTTGATATTGGAAACTGCCTGTAATAAACTGGGCAAAGTTAATTGTATGATGAACTCTTTAGTTTCATTATTGCTTCTTCAATTTATTGGTTCGTGTGATATACGAGTTACGAGCACGTTGTAAATTTTAAGTATATCCATGATGGTTTGAACTTGTTAGATATTTAGACATGACTTTCGTTGATCTATCTAGTATTTGGAAATCCTAAATATTAAGACTTACATTGTACCGGAAATTAATATAAAATGTACATAATTAATGTTCTGTAAGAGTAATGATGTAATGAGAAAATTGGACCCTTGTATTTTTCTTATATAAGACTCTGTATCTGTCTATATTTCACAGACTTATTCTTCAATAATTTGTTGAGGAGAGAGATAAGTTTTCATAATGTTTGTATACAGATATATTAAAAAAATGGTTTATTTTTAGTTGAACTTCGTAGTATGGTGGTGTACATCTATCTAGTCCTATCAGATTCGACTAAAGATATGAATACCTTCAGTAGTTCAAATTCAAATTCAAATTCGAGAGATTTTTATTGAACTAGGTATTTAGGCGCATTTTTAAATAGTCAATTATGAGAATAATAAGATATCACCGGCTCGGAATGCTGCTCTGCTGAGAAGATCCTGCCAGAAACCCAACAGATGCTTTTTAAAAGAAATTTACCAATCATAGAATCATCTAATATGTGTGGTTATGGTTTGAAATCTAAGTTCTCATATCAGCATATATTTCATCTCAAGTTTTTCTCGGAAATACTAGCAGTAGCTAGTTCATTCATAATAGATACTGTTATTAGAATTTATCAAATCCCATCGGCTTGTTGGTGTAGTCGTCAAGGGCTTTAACTGCTAAACCTCATAGTTAGATTTACACTAGTATCAATTTTTAGTATGTCATTAGAGTCTGGAAATAATTTGTATCCATTATTTCTATAACTTCGAACCCTGTCTATACCAGTAATAATTATTCTGTAATGCAAGATGGGTGTTGTGAAAAAAATATTATGCAGTACAAAACTAAAAGATTACAAATGTTCGTAGAATTATTGTTATTTAAAATATGATTCAAGTCGTTAGTGCTTAATTTTATCAAAATGAATATATAAAAAAAATATAAATTATACGTAGAATATAGCTAGGTAAAAACCTAGGAAGAAAAAATTAGTATTCATTATTTTTGCATGTAATTAATATTGTATTGTATAATAATATAAAATATAGTATGAAATTAAATTTAAATATAGGAATATATATCACTTTTCAATAAACCGGCAACTTTAACTTAACATTTTAAAGCGTTTAATTATATTAATGTGTTAAATTATCACTCTATATAACGTGGCTTCCGTTAGTTCGGAGAGTTTTCAAACGATATAGATATTTATTGAGCGAAGCGAACGAAGTGAGCGGAGCGTTTTACTGGAGACTTTTTACATTCTTTGTCACGAATTGGCTCGAAAACCATTTGACGGAAAATTATGAAACTTTGCAATCAAAAAGACACACATTAAGTGATGGTTCTTAAAAGGAAAAAAATTGAAAAATGTCCTCAAAAAAAATATTTTTTCTTTAATATCGTGTCAAAAACTGATATCCCATTGAAGTCAATGGAAAACAATGAGTCAATACACTGGGCTCGCTTCGCTCAATATGCAAACGGCACTCGAGATTTGGCGAGCGCAGCGAGTCGAAATTGAGGGTTTGTTGGCGTCCCTAGTTTAATAATGCAATATTTTATTGAGCGAAGCGAACGAAGTGAGCGGAGCGTTTTACTGGAGACTTTTTACATTCTTTGTCACGAATTGGCTCGAAAACTACTAAACGGAAAATTATGAAACTTTGCAATCAAAAAGACACACATTAGGTGATGGTTATTATAAATTTTTTTTTGAAAAATGTGATCAAAAAAAAAAAATTTTTCTCATATCACGTCTAAAAATTGATATCCCATTGAAATCAATGGGAAACGATAGATCAATACTTTGGGCTCGCTTTGCTCAATATGCAAACGGCAACCAAGATTTCACGAGCTCAGCGAGTCGAAATTGAGGGTTTGTTGGCGCCCCTAGTATATATTGTGACGTTCACTTTTGATTGACCACATTTTTGCGCAATATCACAGTTATATCCGTTAAAATTTACCTCATCATCTAGTATTTTTTATTGAAATAATGATTAACTGGACTTAAGACACTTTTTAAAATAGAGGTCTAGCTAAAGAAATCTTTAGTTATATAATTGTTGATTTTTTAATGTCGTTTTGACTTCTCTATAACTAACCTATACTTATTCAGGTCATTACACCCACACACATTTACAATATAAGTATGATAGCTTATGTTTCGTTAAGTATATTAAAAAAGTCTATATTTTTTAATCAAATTATTCTAACCTAACTTTATATGATTTTTATGAATCATCTTTAGTATTATAAAACAATACATAACGTTTATTAAAAGAACAAAATTTTCCTAAGTTACACATAAATTCTTATTATTATTCATTATATTTCTTGAGTAATCGTAACACAGAACAAGATGTCTCTATTTTACCATAACTCATTGTTTTATTCTAACTACAATGGTAAAAGAGATATTGTGGTAATATGCTTCAAAGTGTACAATATATTTTGACTGATTATTAATTAGACATACTCAAACTCAACTTTGTTTCACGACATTCCCACAATGAATGAAAGGAATACAATAACTTCTCTTATAATAACAGCAATAAATACAAAGAGCTTCGATTCCAAATTGCAGAAGTTTTAACAATAAATACAGCGTCCTTTGAAACGTATTTTATGGCAATCGTATTCGGAAAGCGCATACTGAGTTGTATTAAATGTATATAAGATACTTTTATGAAAATACCATATATAAAATCACCATTTATATTAATTTCTTATTAAAAACTGTTAAACTATTTTAATAGTAGTAGTACGTATTACAATTCTAATCGCTCATAAATTTGACGATTCATATTTGCAACTTAAATGAAATGTTAAATACTTATAAAACAATTTTTATGAAAAACATATTACTTCGCAGTTTAAATGAGATTTCTTTTATATTTCTTCGTCTCTAATCAACTTTAAAATCCCGCTTTAACAACTTGTTCTTAAACATCTTTTACTGAAATTGATTTACAAATTGATATGAAAATATAAAATGCTTGAGTTGGTATTTTTATTAATTTTTAACTAATGTCTGAAAATTTAACGGTTTTTATTTACGACTATTCGTCTTCTATTAATTAACGTTGAAGTAAAACGTGTTTTATAACAGAATTCCAATGTAAAATAATACTAAAAGAACATATTAAGCGTATGATATTTTATTATTTACTAAATAAATAAACAAATTTTTATAAAAATTTTAGCTATTGCTAGATCCCGTAGCCCCTGTCGTAATTGAAAAGTCATCTTGGAAATTATTCGGAGGTTATTCAAATTCACACATCTTTTAGTGGTTTCATTTAAAACGCAAATACAAAATTATTTTAATATTTTCACTTGAAAGTTATAGTCACAAATATGAAATTATGACGAAACAAAAAATATTACAAAAAGGCGGTCAATAGTTGTTACATGTTGCTAGTCCAGACAAACTGACAACCTTTCAAAAACTGTAAAAATATTGTGATTCTGTTTTGTAATAAAGACTCCAAATCATTATTGTAAAGGTCTTATATTTTTCAAAGTATTTTGTTCGTATAAAATTTTTTGTCAAAAGTGTTAAGAATAGTCAAAAAACAAAAAATAAACAAAACTAAAATTTCTTATATGAAAAATAAATTTATGTATAAAATATTTTTAAAATTGTATGATTCTCTTTATTATACAAAATTATAGCGCGATTTGAAAATGAGTTTTAAAGCAAATTTCGTTAACCCATCCCTTGGCAATTGAATGTACTTATTAGAAGGACGAACTTTTGATTACAACCCAATTTACGATTTAATTTCAATTGTAAATTCTAGGCATCATTATACATTATGGTTTATTAAAATTTAAATCGCATAGGAGTTATTAAAAATAACGAATTATGTTTTAGTTATCAAAAGGCCTTTGATCCTCTTAATATCACACTAAAGTATAAATATATAAATATCAAAATTATTTATTAACACCAGTCGATTGTTAACTCAAAAGTAATTCCAATAGGCTCAATTTATTGGGGTAGCGTATACAGAAATACATTTATCGTAGTAGATACTAACGTGATTACGTCAATAATAAGAAACTGGGAGGTAAGAAAAGATGAAGAAGGATCAGTCATCCTACAAAACACTCAATCAATATCAAAGATACAAGATATGGGTCATTGAAAAGACACACTTCTAGTTCTTTGACAAAAATAAAGACAAAATTATTAAACTTTATATTTATAAGTTTGAGGCAGCTAAAGATAATGTACCACATAATAATTATTAATAGGTATACAAGAAGTAGCTTAACAAATTATCATTTTAAAATCTATATGTATTTTATTTATGTGTTTTAGAACAGAAATCTCTGGAATGCACACATGACATGCAATATCCGAGAACTGCTTGCAACTCGCCCTCATAAATCTTAAAAGGCTACAAGTTTTAAAGTAATGTGACATGAAGCTACGTATGTATTTTGCAACAGTTTATAACTTTAAATCGGTCCTTATCAAATATATTATAAAACAAATAAAAATACTTCTAAATTTAAATTTAAGATGACTTACATTAATAATTAAAGAATTAGAATATGAATAAATATTTTTTAATAATTTATTCTATGTCATACCATACCATTACCAATTGGTAATGGCTACAATTCATTGTTTTCTGAATATATATTTTCTTCGGAATCTAAATTAGGAACATACTCATTTTGTTAAGGACATCGATAGTCTTAGATTCCCTGTTAGAACTATAAAAGCTAATACTGTCAAAACCAAAACTTTATTCGCTAAAACACTACATATAAATAAAAGAAATTAAATGATTAATTTTTATGACAGTTCTCTTATTAAAAAGAAAAGTTGATGAAATAGAGAATATTAAATTTGGGCTTTTAAGCCATACATATTACACATTGGTACAAATTTTCGTTTATAAATCCTCTTAGGATTGTGTTTTCCAAAACGAAAAAAATATTTTATAAATGGTCCACAATACAATATACTACAACATTTATAAAACCGATACTTATATTCTATATTTTAGTATTATAAGTATAAGAAATATTTTTACTTAAAAAATACTACATCATGGCGTATTAAAGTAATATAGTCGATGTATTTAGTTTTAAGGACAGTGATCAAATACTTCTTATTCAATTTATTTGCACGATTTTGCAAGGAGATACAATTCAGTTTTCAGTATAGTTCAGTAAAGAAATTCTATACATCCTCTTATCTAAGGCCAGAGGGTTCTTGATTAGTATATCAATACTGTCCAATATGGTATTAACTTGCTCTCGCTATATATTTATATAATTACTGCAAATTGAGACCTTAACATTAAGCTACGACACCAGATAAAAATAATGTTAACTAAGAAATATACGCACTAAGTGTCATATCGAAATAAGAAATGGTCCTCCGTCTTTTGCCCTATTTGTTTCGACAATATAATTAGTACAATTTTCACGAATATACTTTGTTTGGTCTGTATTGTTTTCACTTTTGTCGGATGGATGTAAGGATGTCAGTGGACCCGAAAAAATTTCATTACTGTCGAGAGATGGCGTTGTTTACAATTTACTGATTTAATTTATTTTCTTACTTATTTATATTACTATTTTGCATAGTTATTAATCACACTTTTTGTAATTTTTAGTAATTAAAAATAAACATGTATTTAACATTTTCTTTTCTTCAATAAATAATAATGATTTAATTAAAAATCAACTGTTTTTTTATTAACATTTATAATTTCGTCAAGAACGATAGACAGTTGATGAAACAAGTAATCTATAAACCAATTCATATTCCGCAAATAGTCATCGTGACCAGATTAACAAATAGTGGGTTAAAGGTAAAAGCTATTATTTAATACTAGTGCAAAACCAATCCTTTCAGAGCACACCACATTTTCGGTGAATTGTAACTAAATCACTGAACCAATATTAAGTTTAAATGGATTCATTTACAATAAAAATGTATGTGTAAATTGAAAATTTGAATTATATACTTAAATGTTTTATTTTATAAAATTAAGAATGTGCCTCTTAAGGGTCAATTCACAAAATATCATTTAGTATGCCAGCTTACCTAAATAAAAATACCATATCAAATCTTGTATTACTGAAGTAAGCCCTTTGCTCTTTAATATAAAATATTACGTCGAATTTTAATAAATGTCTTCTTTTCTACTATCAAAAAAGTTCGATAACTTTCAAACATGTTTACATATTGTACTGATATTACTCGCGGTGTATATTCTGTGCTGTGTACATATTATAACTATATATTATATATGTTATAATGGTTAAGATGTCTCAACTGTAACTAGTTCATTGACTTACTGCTTTGAGTCCACATCACACCCCCCGAGGGCTAAACTCCGCTCAGTCGATCTTAATTAATTCTCTGGAAATAATTGTGTTATGCTAGTTATTTTTATCGGTTTGTTTGTTTATTGAAACTGTACTAGTAAATTTAATTTTGTAACATCTATCACAAGGAATTTCCTATGAATATGAGTCAGCGTTGAACAATAGATACATAAGACTTACAAAGTGTCTCTGTCTAGTACGGTTCCATAATAGTCCCTGAGTCCAAGGAGTAAAACCAACAAGAAACTTCAGGCATACTCCTATTAACTATTTATTTATTTAAATTTTGCTATAATATTGATTATCCAAAATTGAAGTACAGCATGTTATTACAGAATATATACTTGTACAGTTAACCACGCTAATATTACTTCTATAAAGCTATGAAATATGCAAGAAATAAAAAGCATTTAAATTTAAATATTCAAAACAATATAAATTATTGATAACATCCATTTAATAAAAAATATTAAATACCATCAATTAACATACTATATTCATATTTTAATAAACCTGTATTTGGATGTGCTTCAATAACGCTTTCTTCAGAAAAACCAATGCAGTAAAGTGGGTTACAATAAACTAACCAAAATAAATTTTATGATAGGAAAGTCTTCGGTTGTACTATTTATTGCCTCATTAGCTTAGTTGCCCTTGTGATGTACAATGTAATAGTAGTTAAGGCGTTAATTTTAAGTATATTCAAGATTTCATACATAATATATGTTATAAGATTTTGGACATGACTTTCGTTTATTAATCTAATACTTATCCTGAGAAACCTAAATATGTTCATGTGTTATGGAGATGTTCTTATATTTCTTCGTATTAAGATATATTTCAAAATTGGTTTACTTTTAGTTCTTCGTGTTACACTTTAAAGGTCACGTCGCATACGATTATAGATATGAGCATTTCAAGCTGTAAACTTTCAAAACATCACGAATTTTTCCTTTCGAATACTAGCAGTAGGTAGTTCATAAAAGACACTGTTAATAAAAAATATTAAATCCCACCGGCCTGTTCGTCTAGTGGTTAATGCCCCTAACTACCCAAAGGTTTTGATTCCCACAAGACACAATCTTTGTAAGCCATTCGAGTCTGGGAGTCATTTGTATTAAATATTTCTATTTCTTTGAACCCTGCTATGCAAGGAATTGTTATTCTCTATTGCATTCTCTCTAAGTATTGTAAAAAATGTATGTAGTATATAGCTAGGAGATTAAAAATTCTTGTATCATTATTGTTTTATATTTAATTCACATTGTGGATGCATAATTAATTTGTTAATAAAAAATATGTAAACCTTTATTGATTACTTTAAGAATATTGTTAATTTAAAACTTTTGAATGAGACTAAAAAAATACTTGTGTCCACATATTTTGCATTGTATTCACCAGTTTTCTGTTAACCGGAAACTTTAATCAGTACATTTCAAAATTTATAACTATATTAGTACTTATTGCCTTGATGTTTGCACCTATAACATTGATCACGTTAATTTCGAAACTATTCATAGGATACTGACGTTTGCTTTATAATGCAATATTATATATATTATGAAGTTCACTTTAAATTGAGTACATTTTTATTTATAGAATTTATTACTTAAAAGTAGTGTTAGGTGTCAAGTATTCCTTATTTAACTTAGAAGTTATGTAAAAAAATCAGGAATTTATGTATAATCAGGAATTTGACGAATCGTATATGACGTTTTTTTAATTTCAAATAAATATGTTTCATAGCATTTTTAAGAATCTACTCTACAAAAGAGTAGATTCTTATAAATGCTATTTCTCATTTTTTTAAGCACAAGCATATTTATTAGACTTTATACTTTATTGATTTAGTGGACTTACGTCACTATTTAAAAAAACGTTTGAACTAAAGCAATCTTGTGTTATATAACTGTGGGTTTCTTACTGTGATTGTGTAACTTCTCAATAGCTTACCACATTTAGGTCATTATAATCACATAGATTTACAATGTAAGTCTAATAGCTAATGTTTTGTTAATTGTTTTAACACATTCGGTATTTTCACTCACAGTCTTATACACATATTTTATATCCTTATTATTATTTCAATATGTAGCGTGTATTAAAAATAGTGTATTGAAAATATATATATATAAATACTTATTAATATAATACAGAAGATGCTTCCAATATATGATAAATTATCATTGTTTTGTACTAGCTACAATTTTAAAGCTAGCTACAAAATTTGATTCAAAGTGAACAACGTGATGGCTTATTAATTAACTGTAACACATACTCATACTTCAGTTTGTTTCACGCTATTTCCACAGTATAAGAACTTCAGTTATAATAACGTCAATAAACACAAAGAGATTTGATCCCGAATGGCAAAAGTTTTATTAATAAATACAGCGTACTTCGAATCGTATTTTATCTTATCGTATTCAGAGTTCGTAATAAATCTATTAAATTAAATACTTTTATTAAAATATTTAATATCTCCATCTATATACTTTTTCTAATTAATAAAGGTGTTTGAAAGTAACTATTTCCATTTTAATTGAACTTGTAAATATCACGATTCATATTTGCAACTTAAATGAAATTTAAAATACTTATAGAACAATTTTATGCAAAATATATTACTTTGCAGTTTAACTGAGATTTCTTTTATATTTCTTCGTCTCTAATCATCTTTTAATCCCGCTTTAACAACTTGGTCTTAAACATCTTATACTCAAATGAATTTACAAATTGATATGAAAGTAGAAAATGCTTGAGTTTGTATTTTTATTAACTTTTATTCACCGATTTAAATCAAATGATTTGAATATTATGATTAAACGTCTTCTAATAATTAACGTTGAAGTAAAACATGTTTTATAAAAGTAATCTATTATTAATTAATTAAACAAAATGTATATTATCTGTTGCTGGCTCCTTGATTGAAAAGCCATCTTGGAAATTACTCGGAAGTTATTGAATCCATACATATTTTCATTGTTTTATATTAAAGATACCATTTTAATACTTTCACATGAAGTAATAATCTCAAATAGTAAGTATGTGACCCAACCAAATCAACATGTTATAAAAACCAGCTCAATAATTATATCTTGCTAACACTAAAGTTTCTAATACGAAAATTAAATTCATGTAAAAAATATTGTTGATATTTTATGACTCTGATACAAAATGTTACGGTGATTTGAATGTGGTTTTAAAGCGAATTTAATGAAACCATCCCCTGACATTTGAATAAACTCATTCCGACGGACGAAATTTTGATTTGGATTAATTTATTTTTAATCTCATTTCTAATACAGAAAGTACATTATATTATACATATTATTATATTGAATTGAATATTCCGTAGGAATCATTAACCAACAAATATTTGCAAAAAGTTTTTAAAAAGATTGTATTGTATCCCTTAGTATCAATATAAGTATCAAAAGTATTTAATAAGACAAGTTCATTATTAACTTAAAACTAACTCAAATAAGCTTACTGTTGAAAATTAATACAAACTTTCCTAAGAGATGTTATTAAGAAGGATTATATTATAATAAAATGAAGAAGTCAAATTTAAACTTGTTTTTTGAAGTGAACGTTTGTAAACTTCTGTAAACCCGTCTATGACAGTTGAAGTAACTTTACGACAAAGGAATATTTAATTGCTGCTTAATTTACATCAAAATAAATTGTTACACAGTAGCTAATTATTTTGTGTCATCAAACTCTTGAAAAGCTTGTTAAATAATGAAAATTAAATTTATTCATAATTAGAACCGTTTTCAATGGTTGTTTAGTCCAAAAAGCAGAGTATGTTTTATAAAAAATAAGCCTGAGTTAAAATTTAAGATGATTTATTTATTTCTTTATTCATTGTTTTCAATTATAATAGCAATAAATATTATATTTTTTTTTATTTAATTTTTACTATGTCAATAATAATTTAACTATTAAGATTTCTAAGTATATTATTTTTTGTAGAGTGTATATTTGGAATGCACTCATTATGTTAAAGACCGCCATGGATGCTAGCTACTACGTGCTTTTAGAACTATAAGAGCCAGAAAACTAATACCAGAATTCGTTACAACGTTATATATAAATAGAAGAAATGAGAATCCATGTAAACAACTTATATTTTAAAGACAATAATAACCAAAGTTTTGGTACTACCTTAAAAAAACTTCAAGTCACCAGGAGAAAACAACATTTCAAACGAACTCCTTAAGGGTAGCGCTGACTTGATCATTACTCCATTTACGGATCTATTCAATGATATTATCAAGAAAGAGGAAATACCTAATCAATGACTAAGTCAAAAATAATTTTACTCCATAAGAAGGGAGACAGAGGTGAAATAAATAACTACCGGCCGATGAACCTAATGTCGAACCTATATAAAGTTTTTTCAAAAGTCATCTTAAACCGAATAAATAAAGTATTGGAAAAGAATCAGCCAATAGAACAGGCGGGCTTCCGCAAAGATTACTCCACAACTGACCACATTCACACCATAAAGCAAGTAATCGAAAAATGCAACGAATATGGAAAGCCTTATTATCTGGCCTTTATAGATTATAATAAGGCGTTCGACTCTTTGGAGCACAACGCCATATGGGAAGCTTTAATGTCACAAGGTGTGGATTTTAAATACATACGAATAATTAAGGAAATTTATAAAAACTCATCAGCGAGAGTGATGACAGACAGAGGGAAAAGAATTTCCAATTTCTAGAGGTGTTAGACAAGGGGACCCATTATCTCCAAATATTTTTACAGCCGTGTTAGAACATCTATTCAGAAACTTAGATTGGAAAAAGGAAGGAATTAATATTAATGGCGAAAAACTAAATCATCTACGTTTTGCCGACGACTTAATCTTGCTCTGCGAATCTGCATCAAGTTTACAAATTATGTTAACAGAACTCAGGGACCAAAGTATGGCAGTGGGTCTGACTATGAACATGGAGAAAACGAAGATAATGACTAATCGTGAAAAGTACACTATAGAAATAAATAACTCCATCATACAGTATGTGGACCATTATACATATCTAGGACAGATAATATCAACAAGTGATCAAACACAAAAAGAAATTGACACCAGAATCAGCAATTCCTGGAAAAGATATTGGTCACTAAAAGAAGTGTTTAAAAATCCACAGATATCACTAAAAGATAAAAAGAAAGTTTTTGACACTTGTGTTATTCCGTGCATGACCTATGGCTGTCAAACCTGGGCTCTAACGCAAAGATACAAAGAAGCACTAAAAGTTGGCCAGAATAGTATGGAAAGAAGCATGTTAAACATTAAATTAAAGGATAAGGTAAAATTAAAAGATATCAGGCATCAAACAAAAGTTACTGATGTTACCTACGCGGTACGGAAATTGAAATGGGGATGGACTGGACACCTTATTAGAAATAATAAGGAGAAATGGGGAAAAAAGGTAACAGTTTGGTATCCTCGAGATGGGGTAAGAAGAAGGGGCAGGCAAATTAAAAGATGGGAAGATGAAATCAGAAAGCATGCAGGAGTTACCTGGAGGCGCACAGCATTAGATAGAGCTAGATGGAAGAAGCTGGGGGAGGCCTATGCCGCAAGGTAATCTGATAATGACGAAGAAAGGTAAAAAAAAAAAAAAAAAAAATTGTTATTGTTATCAGAAATAAAGGCTATTATTATTATTATTATTATTATTATTATACTACCTTACCTTTATAGACTAAAATTATAATTTCAGTATATGTTATAACAAGGGTAGAAGAATAATTTTAAGAGCTCAAACTATATTAAGAAATGGATAACAGAATATGTAAGAAAAGGGAAATATTAAATCGTAAAACAAAACGGAAGAGAATCGAGAGTTGTCTCGGTTAAGGAAGACTATTGGCTCAAGTGACTTTAGAATGTGGTTTCAATTTATAATTGTGTAAAAATACAAGCCTTTGAAATAATGTACTAATAACTTAAATGTATCCATTTACTTTTACTCATTTAATAAAACTTTAAATATTCTTTAACTTTCAATATAATATTGTGTACTATACTATAGTTTACTATACTTTGTCATAGATTGTTTTCAAATTGCAAGCTATGGATCCAAATGCCTACAAATTGTTATGAAATGAATTATATAAATATATATATTTGAAATATAGAGGTCTAAGCAAAATCCGCATTGTGATTGCGTCGACTACAGTTTTTTATAGATAATATGACTAGTTTTTATAAATTATATGACACAAAATAGTACATTGTTATAAAAAAAAATACATAATTTTGATACGAAAATAATATATTAATGTCCCTCTGATATATTAATGGAAAGTCACGCCTGAGCCTCTTGGCCTCATTATCTGCAACAGGTTTATGATGTTTAAGATTACCTGCTTATAGGCTTTAAAGGTGTTGCATGACTAATTTACAAATGTTATTACGTTAAAAATAGTATATTATATTATTAAAAATTATGCAATCTGTTATAAAGATATTGATCAAATCGGTTTTAATATATTTGAAAGATTTTAAAATTTAGATAAACAGATATAACGTTATTTGAGATGATGAAGTTCAGTAGAGTTTAAAAAGGTTTTGTCTAATGAAAATTAAATAAGATATAACACCGATAGTCGGGTGTTTTTGGAAAGACAATTTATAAGTAGTGTTAAATGGAACGAGAGTTTTTTGTTTCACCGTAGAGCTTATACCCATAACATAGAATATCTTCAAACGTTTTGATACTACGTTAACTATACTCGTATGTACTAACGTAAAATAATGACGAGGTAATATTTTAAGTGTCCTTGCTTAGTAAAATAAGTGCAATATTTACTAGTGTAGGTAAATTGGTGTTCAGTTGGTCATAATCACTTCAATTAAGATATTCAAAATCTGAATAAATACGATGACGATAACAACTTTAATTGTAGAATGATATATATTTATCTATTATATGATATTTAAAATATCCTCAGTCGTTAGCTCTATTAATTGCTACAGTATTATGAGTACAATTTTTTAGGTTAATTTTATTATTATGAACGATAATCAGAAGAAGAAACAAGTGATCTATAAACTAATTTTAATTCCGCAATACTCATTATGAATAAATGAACAAAAAGAGGGATATAGCCAAAATACATTATTTAATACTGTATGATGTAAACCAAACTTTTCAGAGCATGCCACATATATAGTATTTTATTACTAAATCACTGAATCAATATTAAGTTTAAGTGGTTTTATTCAGTGTTATAAAACGTGTAAATTTAAAATTGTAATAAGGCAATTCTTACGTTCTTTTATCATGCCATAAATATGTAATAAAATTATAGCTTGGAGTTTTGATATTTTATTTCTCTGATAGTAACTTATTCTGCTTGTTTCTATATCCTTTATACTAGTTATGGGATTTAATTAAGTCCATATTAAATATATGTAATATCTTATAATCTCCAAATTGAAGGGTTCATATACAGGGCATACCCAGAAACGGATGTACGTCAATCAACACAAATTAGCGTATTTCATCTGGATTGAAGATCCTGTCCCTTTGTTTTAGGCTTAAAGTAACACAGAATAATATATATATATATATATATATATATATATATATATATATATATATATATATATATATTAGATTGATTTACATTAAATCATTATTAACTTACTTCTATTTTATTTCTTCCAGGAATAACAATACCTTAGAAAATCATTAAAATGATAATATATTGGTAACTTAATTTCATTTAAAGGAAATAAAATTGATTTCATTTTGATGCCACTTTATTGTTATTAATGCCATATTGAAGGTTTTAAAGATTAGGAATATTATAAAGCTTAGTGTTATACCAAAATGTAATAGGTATTTTATTTCTATCTACTGATTTAAAGAAGGATATTTAATATGCTATGCAAAATTATTACTGTGACACTTTTATTCTATCAGAGTAATGACTCAATTTTGCCATTAGGGATAATTTAGAGACGAGTGATATGTTGGCTTTCGACATGACCATAACACAACAAAATCAGATAGTTTATTAATTCAAGTTGCAGTATCTGAAAACAAATGCTGTATGTTAATGAATAGGAACAAAACCTTAAGAAGTCTGGGAAACTATAATGTTTGGCTTATTTATATTAGCGCTATTTATGTATATTATTCTTCAAAATATGAACATACAAGATTATAGAATCTTGTGGTAGTACTCAAGTTTGCTAAAAGAGTAGGTGATTTTAATACAGCTGGTATCAAATGGACTGATAATATTACGAAATTTTTAA
Source organism: Melinaea menophilus ssp. n. AW-2005 (assembly GCA_918358695.1). Classification (NCBI taxonomy): domain Eukaryota; kingdom Metazoa; phylum Arthropoda; class Insecta; order Lepidoptera; family Nymphalidae; genus Melinaea; species Melinaea menophilus. The sequence goes on along the minus strand of OU911054.1, from coordinate 7,512,473 downwards.
CTATCCATATCATTCGAATTCATCTTCATGTACATTAATTGATAATTTTGTGACTTAAGAGAGTTTTTTATTTAAATGGTGTACATAATATATGTATGTGAAAAAATGTTACACATTATATTTTGGAAATGTGCCAGACATTACTGTTGAACAGAATATGTAATAAGTATGTTTCGAAGATAAATATTATCATTTATCACTAGTTATAACTTCTATTTGTTATAAAGGATACCTAGCGACAGCTAAGCCTACCGTAAAATGTAGTTATTCCGATGTCGAATACGCAATAAAAACAAACGTATATTCAATATTAATTGAATTTTATTATTTTTAATAGTCAAAATAGCGAAACAAAGTGGTATTATATTTTATAGTGAAAATAAAAATAAATTCAAGGAAAACAATAAATGCTCTATATAATATTATGAAAACAATCGAAATAATATAAAAATGTACTTCAAATTTTCATAAGAAGTACATCAATCTGTTAGACTGTTAGTTGTATTTGTAACCAATTTGTAAAGATTCTTGCAAATACACTGTTTGCAATAGTAAATAATAATGTTATAGTTCAAAATATTTGTAAGGACAATTAGTAAATTGAAACATAGTCCAAAATTAAACTTTCAAATCAGACAATAATATAGGTAGATTTTAATGCAATTAATTGATTAAATCTTTTTATTACATTTATTACATATTACAGGCTGTAAGGTCTCTTTACCGAGATCACTCAGCCTGTGTGCGAGTAGGAGCTGGCATGTCGCCCTGGTTTGACATCCAATCGGGTGTTAAGCAAGGTTGCGCTATGTCAGCTTGGTTGTTCAATTTGTATTTGGATAGTTGTCTCCAAGGAGTGAGAGATAGTGACATGGGAGTGAAAGTAGGTGACCTTAAGGTCAATTGCTCACTATATGCAGATGATGCAGTGTTCATTGCATCATCAGAATGCAATTTGCAAGCATTGGTCACCACTCTGAAAGATGGGTGTGAAATTAATGGTCTTAACCTGAATGTAGATAAGACGAAGGTTCTGATATTTGAAAGAAATGAAGAAAGAACAGAATGTAAGATCAACGTGAATAAGATAATAGAACAAGTGAATGAAGTGGTATATTTGGGAAGTATGTTTAGCAGAGACGGAAGATACGAAATGGATGTGGAAAAGCGTATTGCTGCCGGTAACAGAGTCAATGGTGCTTTGACTGCATTGTTGAGACGGCAAAACGTCAGTATAGCTGCACGTTTGGCTGTACACAATGCAGTTTTGCTACCGACGCTGTTATACGGCAGCCAAACGTGGGTAACACAGAAGACGAATGTAAAAAAGATGAATGCTGTGGAGATGCGATCTCTTCGCAGAATATGCGGAGTCAGTCTAGCTGATCGAATCCGCAATGAATAGATCCACAGAATGGCAGGTACTAGCGAAAATGTCACGGTGAGAATGAAGAAGAACGTGCTCAGGTGGTTTGGGCACGTTGAACGAATGAGTGATGAAAGAATGGTAAAAAATATTTATATGGGAAAAGTGAGCGGTAAGAGAGACAGGGGGAGGCCTCGAGTGACCTTCGAAAACACAGTAGCTACGATACTGGAGGAAGGTCACGTAAAAAGCATGAGGACCCCCCGGAGGACATGTATGAAAGAGGTTGATGTCTGTGGCCGAGGCGAAAGAGGTATGCAGAGACCGTAGTGTTTGGCGCTTCGTCGACTCTGGCTACCCCGCAAGGGATATGGCGTGAAGGTAAATAAATAAATATATTACATTTTAAATTTTGCAACGTTTTTATATACTATTATCTTATACTATTTTAAAACATTGTACTCATAATCCTCAATAACGGGGCAGTATTTTGTTATCTACACGGTTTCTTAAAAAAAATAAACTGGATACAATTTATAAATGGCAAATCACCTTTTACCTATTACCTTTTGTAATACTGTTAAGAGTATTAAGATATGTTTTTTAAGTTCAGTGACAAAAAGAACGAATCGAACCTGCAATCTCTGGTATTTCATCTATGTTATTGTGCATTTATTAAAATAACACATATAATATTATAAACATTTTCTAATTTTAATCTTCAATAGAAATTTTGATACCATCTATAATTTTTAAGCAATGAAAATCATGTAAAAAACTGAAATTGAAATTATATTTATTCATTTATGGTGTATGGAATGATCATTGAAATTATTTTTGAGGTTTTAACTAAAACATTCCCTGACAGTTGAGTAGATTCATCCCAGCGGACGTGTTTCGAATTACAACCTAATTTTAGATATAATTTAAATTTTCATACATTAATTGATTATTCCGGGTTATTGGTTCGATTAAAGCTCAATTAACGATTGAGTTAACACTGTTTTCTTTATTATAAAACGTTGTAGGATATCTTTCATAGACTAATTAGAATAACCTATAATTATTATACCATGCCTGTGGACAAAACAATTGGAATAGAATAATGAATCTCACATTCATATCTTAAATATTGTAGGTAAATGTAAATATTTCTAATAAGGTTATATTTTCAGGTTACCGAAGTATCGAGATTAATGAGTAGTCTATTTGTCAACTTTTTAAGTAACTGTTAGTATTCTTATTGTGTTTTAGTTGCAAATTTTCTTTACAATAACGTCAAGTTAAATTTTAACTAAACTAGGAAAAGAGTTATATATCAGGTTATGTTAGCTTATCTTAATTGTTATCTTAATTGTTATAAAAGCTTATCTTAATTGTTGTTATACTCCACAATCTATTTAGAACTAAGAGTAAAAAAATCCTCAAGAAATTAATAGTAAATCTGCTGGTTAAATTGAAAGCATATGCGCCTTTTTCCCTTTTAAAAGACATTGATTGACTATGAATAGGTGTACCAGATACATGTTAAGTGTCTGCGGCAAACAAATAGTAGAAGAATGTATTCATCGTATAAAGAATGTAAGAGAAACGTAAGACATTTAGAAGTGTTTATTTATTTTATTGATTTTCTTTTACGATATTAGAAATTATAATGAATCAAAGTTGTGAATTATTTAAAGAGTATTTAATTATATATATTTTTTATAATAACATAATATTTAAACAAAATACTAGTACAACTAACAGACTTAAGAACATTTAATTTGCATTAGAGTAAGATAAAGCTAAAATAATTAGTATTAGTTATATTTAGTTAGGCACATTCCATGCGTTGATTAGTGTTCTAGGGTTATAAGAAAGATCATCAAGATAATATATCATCTGAGAGTTTCATAATAAGTAGTATCTACGTCTTGAGAAAGAATGTCTCAGTAACGTATCATTTGTAAACGTCACGTTTACATGAGAGATGACCGGATTGTCTATTATTACATTTCGTAACTCCAAGTGTGACCTTCTTCTGTCAAAAGAAATTGTTCTATGTCCTGTTTAAGGATTATTTACATTAGGATTATAATTGTGACTAGATGCTAAGAAAAACAAAAAAAAATATAATACAAGAAAAAGTAAAACAACTTCGTCAAATGGCTTAATAATTTTATGAATTTGATAATAATAAACTAAAAAATAAATGCTTTAAAAATTTGAATTATGTTCAAAATTTAACAAATACTGTTATATAAATTGATAAATATAGCGATATTAGAAACGGCAATGTCGACAACAGACTGTCACATATGAAATGCAATATCCGACGAACTGCACCGCATGTGAGTTCTCGTAAACTTTAAAGGGCTACAAGTTATACATAAGAATGGGAAGCGATATATCGATATCTGTATATATTATTTAAAAATTAATAATATGATAATTATTAACAACACCTCTTGTTGTCATCTTTGTAACAATTATTGCATACTTAATATTACATCAATTTAGATTACTAACAAAAATAAATATAGCAACGGTAAAATCAAAATATGGAATAAAAATAATAAATAATAATATAATACAAACATTAATAAACAAGTAAAAATACAATTTAAATCTTGCAGTACATCACTTTGGTACATTTACCATAAAGTCTCTGTCATGAATACGTCGATTTACATAAACCCTTACAGTCCATTTTGTTATGAATATTATTATATTTATTTTTTTATACGTATACATTATTTGCAAAGGTAAATAAACCTAAATATTTATCTTATTTTCTTTTAATATTTGTATAGTCTAGTTTAAGAATAAGTAACATTGTAATTGAAATAAACAATACTTGTTATTTTTATGCAATTAATTGTGATTGTAAAGTTAGTCATAATTGATTGCATTCGTAAGTATAAATGTATTTTTTCAATTATAAAATATATGGTAAATATATATTAAAGTTCTAGGTATCTTTATTATAAAGCTGTAACAATAACAATTGCGATTTGTCTAAGAGTCTATAGTAGAGCCGTTTCTGTTACTGAAGTCGGTATTTAGTGAAGTGTGACGGAATCTTGGATTGGAATGATAGAATCCAGGTTTAACAGAATTTATAATTTACCTTACCGTTTACAAACATTTGTATTTCCAGAAATGATCATACTATTACGTCATTATTAAGTATATCACTAACAAAGGAACCTATTCCCCTTTTAATCCACTGTTTTTTATTATTTAAAGTTCTACAAAGAGAGATTAACTTGAAAACTCTAACTCGTTTTTTCTATAGTTCTTTTGTAAATAAAATTTTTGTTGATCAAAGATATAATAAACTCATTTATTGAAACATGAAAAAGATTTGTCAAAAACAGATTTATCTGTGTTAATAATGCCATAATATAAGTTGTATAATTGTTTATTATTTCTTTGTGTTTATTTCTCTCATTATAAATATATACACGAAAGTATATATTATGGTAAAATAATATTCTTCAAAGTATAAATCAATTATAATTATGTTCCTAAACAGTAATTATATTCTTATTAGTTCTTAAGCCTCTCAACAGAACAATTTAAGATATTTTTAAATTTTGTCCGCTACTTGGTATTTTAACAACAATAAATATTTAATACAATATTTTACATTCATAATATTTTCCTCGCGGTATCGTTAGCTCAGTCTATTCTTTGAGCTTGATTTATTTTTCAACCCTGTCAATTCCATAAACAATAATTAAATCTTATATAATCTGTATACATTCGAAAATAAAACTTCTTAATCTTCTTCTATTTTTATCCTAATTAGTTTTGTATTTCATAGCAATAGATTAAAGATTAATTGTAGGAGATAATCTGTTAATCAGCACTAATTATTACTTTTAAAACAATAAATCTTAGGTTCGATGACCGGCTTAAAAGATAAAAGTATTTGTTAAATGCTTATAGTTGCTGAGGAAAATCATAATAAAGTTCATAAAAGAGAATTTGCAATAGTTTAGTAGCTTATCTGAAATAAAATATATGTTCCTACTAAGCGCTTTGTTTCAAGATTATTTAGAATACATTTACACACATAAAATTGTTTTTGGACAACACGGATATTTTGATTAAAATTAAACATTTGAAATGATATCAGCATGTATATATATTTCTTGTAGCTGTAGCAAGATACTTCATTTGCTCCTACTCTAACTAAAACAAAGCCATTTATCCGACGAGTAAAAACTTAATATAAATACCATTGTACACTGTTATGTTTTATTATAATTAAAGTCGAAACATTTTTTTGTCTTCTTGTAAATAATAATTCAGTTTCAAAACAAAATAATCTTAATGTTCATGTGTCATTCAAAAACAGAGAAAAAATTAAAGTATTGTTTTGAGGTCTTTAATACTGAATATTTAACAATTACTTTATAAAATAAAAATTTTCTTTGTGTGCATTTTTCTTCTCATTACCATAATATTATAATATATGTATAGATAATGTATTATTACAAACTCGTACGGTACAATAAAAAATATATTATTTAAAATTTTAATAAATTCATCAAACCCTTCAGAAGTTAGAACTGCGAACACTGGAATTAATATATATCGCTCTAAATAAGATAGTCTTGAATATCTTATTCAAGTCATTATTATACAGCATGAATGGGACAGTAAGAATATAATCATCATCTTATTGTTCTTATCCCAATTTTGGGATCTTCGCCGTATGCTTTTTCCTTCCATATTCTCCTGTTACTCTTTCTCTCTGTTCATACTCTCTTCCTTTCCCTATCATCTTTCTCGCAATTCCATCTTTTCTTCAGCCGTCCTTCACCTTGTATCCCTCCACTTTAGTACCTAGTTCTCTTTTAGTTACATGCCTTTCATCCCTCCTCATAACATGCCCATACCATGCCAAACGGTTACCTTTAATGCAAATAATAATAAATATTTTATCATAAAAACTAAATTTTAATAAAATAATTTATACAATCATACAAGCACCTATTTTTGAAAAGCTGTTCATTAAATGAAATGGAAAAATTGCGATCTTATATTAAAAATGTATGAGTTTGCACTTTGTTTCAAATTTCTTTTTATATTTTTATTTCCAATGAATGATAAAATCCTACTTTAACAATTTCATATTAAGGCTTCCTTACTGGAATTAATTTATAGGTTGCTTCGGAAGCAAAAATAATCCAATGAAGTTTTATTAACTTTATAATATTTCTAAATGATTCGAATGACATTTAATGAATTAAAATATATACTTATCAGATTTAACATAACTATAAGTGGATTTATATTTTAAACTCTCATTTCGAATGTTTTATAGCAATGATATTCCTAAAAAATGAGATATAGATATCGCAGAAATAAGTTTAAAATATAAATTTATTGGTATCTAAGTTAAGTCCATGGACAATGGTTTCATTTAAAAGTGATTTACTAACACAAATCCAAAATTCTGCAAAACAATAACAATAATTAGAAAAGCATCATTAGTTCATATTATTATTGTTCATATTATAATTAAATAATAGACTGATAGGAGAATGTTATAAAATTTAGAACTACCTACTTGTCTGTTTTTTCCTGATTCATACCAACTTTTGTTTAGTAATGGTTATGATATTTGTCTATAAATTTATTTGAAGCCTAGCTCTAGTCGTTTGACCCAGTTGTATACGGGATTGCTTGACCGCAGAAACACTGTCCAGAACATGAGTTTAAAGGAACTCCTTTGATGATAGCAATCATGGTTAATACATATCGGATTATATTATAAGACTAGCGCAATTTTTTTAAACAGACTATTTCTGGTTTCTGGTCCATAATTACAGTTAACCATTTTTAGCCGCATTTTTTCGATAAAGAGGTTCTTTATACATTTAGCTTACCTTTACTAACAAACTATAATGTCACTCTAATGAAATAGTCCGCAGTCTATTTTAATAAAGCGTTAAACCACTTTTACTAGAACTTTCTAATACGGGTTAATTTTCATTTCTGTACTTTCTCTAACCAATAATAAAAAAATATATTTTATTTGATATGATAGTTTGTAATCAGTACGTTTCGCAATATTTAATTTCAAGCACACTAATGTATTACTTTGTTCATAAATTTTGTCACTAAATAATAATATCAGTTTTATAAAATCCTTTGTATCAAGCGACATTTTAGGTCCTGTAGATAATATTTTATTATATTAAACCAATTTACCTTCAGATTTTAAAGCAAATACTATTAGTTCTTTTTGATGATTTGTTTTGTATGTTTTGATTTATGCAGCGACTTTCCAATAAAAGTAATAAAATATCACTCTAAGAGCCTTTTCATCCCTATATATTTAAATGCTTTTTATTTGATGCCACTTAAATTAAACCATCCCATGACAGTTCAGTGAACTCGTCCGAGCAGACGTTCTTTTGATTATGTCCTAATTTACGATTTAATTTAAAGTCAAATACAGTAGCGTATTACTACTGGTTCACTGAACTCAGGAATGACTTAATTATTTAAATAAAATCTGATTTATATTTGAGAAACTTTTGCATAGCGCTATGAATAAGTTATAATGTGAAGTTCCAGCAACGATTGTTTTCGGGTAAAGTATGCACTTAGAAAGGCAAATTTTAAGAGCATTTCATTCAAGCTTAAAAGTCCTAATAAGCATACTTTAGTAAGGCTTTACAACTAATGAACTTACCTATTAATGATTGTTCCAAATGGCCTATTTATTATCTTTATAGTGTACTTGATTGAAAGGAGTATTATTAAGCAGATCTTTAAGCAGATTATATATTGAACTATGATTGAAACTCAAAATATTGCGGTTTATTACAATTCTTAAAACATTTGACATATTACGAGTTTATGTTATCACGAGAACTTTTATTTTTGTGGTAATTATGAATGTTGCAGACATATAATTTAATTATTTTTTGCCACCACAGTCATTTAACTATATTTAATATGAAATGTCTTTTATATGTGTTAAAAAAAATTGAAATATTTTACATTACATATTTTTCATCGAAATGTATTACTTTTGTATCTAACTTGTCTTTATTATTACACTCAAAAGGCTTTAGTTAAGTTATTATATATAGCGCATTTTGCTGTAATACCGAATATATATTTTATTTTTTAGAAAAGGTCAGAATAAATCAATGTATAAAGTGAATGAAGTACTCCAAAATTTGCAGAATCAGAGCGTATTTACTTAACACCTTGATAAATGGTGTGTGATCGGATAAACAAAAGAAAAATTTATTGAACTTCCTCGTACGAGGTTGACCTTCAATTGAGATTGAATATCCAACAAGAAATAAGCGTGGTGTGACTCGTGTTTTATTATTTATTCAGTAATATTAATTACCTTTTAACATTTTTTAATATATGTATTATGAGAATATATTAAAGTATAAACAATATTTAATACGAAACATAAACCGTATCAATGCAAGTTAAAAATGATGATTTGATCTGATCATAAAGAAAAACTATTAATTTAAATTAAATCACTGAAAAAGTATTGAATATATATAAAGAGTAGATCGATGTGTAATATAATATCCTTTTTTTTATGTAACAGGAGGGCAAAGGAGCTAGCGGGTCACAGATGGTACGTGATCACCACGGCCCACGAACTCCTGCAACATCCGAGGATTCATAGGAGTGTTGCCGGCCTTGAAGATAGACCTCGATTATCCTTCTTTAATTTGAATTACTTATGATAATTTATACATATATTTCTTTATTAAGTATTTTCTTTTATCTTGGATGAAGTTGGTATTAATGCCAGTGTTAGTGTTGGCGTTACTGCTAATGGTCATATTATAGTAAAAAGTTTTTTTTTTTTTTTTTTTTTTCTGGAATAGGAGGGCAAACGAGCTGGCAGGTCACAGATGATTTGTGATCACCGCCGCCCATGAACTCTTGCAACATCCGTGAATTTACAGGAGCGTTGCCGGCCTTGAAGGTGGGAGTAAATGCCTTTTTTGAAGGTACCCATGTCGTACCGATCTGGAAATACCGCCGAAGGGAGTTCGTTCCACATTCGAGTGGTACGAGGAAAAAATGTACTTGAGAACCGCACAGTGGTGGATCGCCACGCATCCAGGTGGTAGGGATGGTATTGGAGGCGATGGCGCACTGTGCGGTGATGGAATTCGGCGGTAAGCATCAGATGGAATAGCTCTTCGGAACACTCCCCGCGATAAATGCGGTAGAAGACGCACAGAGATGCAACGTCTCTACGCAATGCCAAAGAGTCCAGCCGTTCACAGAGCACTGGGTCCCCGACAATCCGAACGGCTCTCCGTTGTACGCGGTCAAATGGTAGAAGCTGATATTGGGGTGATCCGGACCAGAGATGAGAACAGTACTCCATGTGTGGCCGGACCTGCGCCTTATAGAGCGCAAGTCTTTGGCCAGGATTGAAATACTGCCTCGCTCTATTGATCATGCCCAAATTCATTCAGGCCAACTTGGCCTTGCTCTCCAGATGACCACGAAACCGACAGTCACTTGAAATGTCGAGACCCAGTATTCTGATACTTGGCGAGGCAATAAGGGGAGTGCTCTCGAAGAGCGGTGATACGACAAATAGGGTTTTCTTAGTAGGAAACGCGCAAACCTGTGTCTTCTGGGGATTGAACTGAACGTGGTTCACTTCACCCCACTCAGAGACCATCCCCAGGGAAGTCTCTATTGAAGACACAAGTTTCTTTCGGCACTCGTCGACGTTTTCCCGAGAGAGACCTGCACGGCGGGAATATACCGCATCCCCAGTACTGTCATCCGCATAACAATGTATGTTGGAGATATCCAACATATCATCGATATGCAGGAGGAACAGAGTTGGGGATAGCACGCAGCCTTGGGGTACACCAGCAATCACGGGCTTGGGGTTCGAGCAAAAACCGTCGAGAACGACCTGTATACTCCGCCCAGTGAGGAAGCTGGTGATCCACTTGCATAAACTCTGGGGAAGGCCATAGGAAGGTAGCTTCGAAAGAAGCCCCTTGTGACCAACTGGTGATCCTCGAGAAAGGTTAGGAGCTGCTTATTGATGATACTCTCCATTACTTTGGAGAGAAGAGAGGTAATGGCGATAGGTCTGTAGTTAGCTGGGTCCGAGCTATCACCTTTTTTAGGGAGCGGATGGACAAGGGCACGCTTTCATGAGACCGGGACTACGCCTTTAAGGTAGGAGTACCGAAATAGACGCGTTAGCACTGGAGTCAATTCAGGGGCACATGTTCATAGCACAACTGAAGAGATACCATCTGGCCCACTCGACTTATGAACTTCCAAGGAAAGGAGGGCTTTTCGGATGAGTTTTTGCCGAAAAAATATTTCCGGCATCAAGCTCGGACACCGCGGGATGATAGGCGGTGTCTTCCCCTGGTCGTCCAAAGTCGAGTTTGAGGCAAAAAGAGTGCCCAAGAGATCGGCTTTCTCTTTTGCCGTGTAGGCCAGAGAGTCGTTCCCAGTGTGCAATGGCGGTAGGGATGGCTGACAAAAGTTTCCCAGCGTGGCTTTAGACAGCGCCCAGAACTTGCGCGTGCCAGGCGGGTACTTTGCCAGCTGATCCCCAATTTTGACGACATGCTTAAACTTCGCTCTAGCAATTTTCCGTTTGAAGAATCTGGAGGCACGATTATATTTCCTCTTTAGAACTCTAGATTTCGGATCCTTAGTGACTATCGCATTAGCCCAAGCTTGATAAGCCTGCCGTTAGCCAGCTGCTGCAGCCCTGACAGACGCATCAAACAAAGGCCGCGATCGGCCACCAAGAGCGCAGTCACTAGGATCATTGGAAGAGAAACAAATCGGCCCCCATGGGTAGGATGCAAAAAAGGATCGCATTCCATCCCAATCCGCTGACTTGTAGTGCCAAACGCGTCGAGTCGCAGGTCTTGTGCGAGCTGGGCGTTCAATGGGCACTACACTCCGTACCAAGCAATGATCAGAGGACCCTAAGGGAGCCTCGACAGTGACTTGGTACTTTCCGGGATGTGTAGTCAGCAGAAGATCCAACAAAGAGGGCATATGGCTGTCCACGTCCGGTAGACGAGTGTGCGTCTTTACCAGCTGGGACAGACCATTTGCTAGAGCAAAGTCAAACACAGATCTCCCCGCGTAGTCGGTGGCACGTGACCCTAGCCAATCGGCATGGTGCGCATTGAAGTCCCCGAGGACTACGACTTCGGCGGAAGGAATCTGTGAAAGCAGATCGTCAATCTTCGCCTGAACATGGCCCAAGAGTTGAACCGTTTCTGCATTACCACTATGGGACCTGTAGAGGCACGCGTAGACTCTGACATGGTCAAATGTCGTCCATGTCCACGCGCAGCCAGAGTACAGACAGGTCCCGACCTTCAAAAACCTGAAGGCGACGGTAGCAGATATCCTCCCTTACGAACACAGATACCTCGGCGTGTGGTATAAAATGGTGTTCTAATTTATACCTGGGGTATGACAGGTACGCTGTGTCGCTAGGTTGAGATATCTGCGTCTCCGTCAGAAACAACAAGGCCGGCTGCGTCGTCTCTAGGTGATAGTGGACGGCGTTCAAGTTGGAATGAAGTCCCCGGATGTTGCAAAAGTCCACGTTTAGAGTGGGTCGGGGTGCCGCTGCGTTGACTCGTCGTTTGCCCTCAAAAAACACAAAAGGCGATACTTTGCCCGCCCCAGATACGACGGGCAGCCCGAGCAAAATCGGAGAATCATTTCCTCGATTTTGCTCGGGGTGGGGGTCCCCGGCTTCATCAAAGCCGGTACCCTCCTGGGGTATTTTTCTTTTCAGCATCGCTTTCATGTTTGGCGGGGGGAGGGGAGTTGGGCTTCCGGATTCTCTCACTCACCGACGGAACATAACCAAATGAGTTTGATTATTACACGTCGGTCTTCTGTGAGAGGGGGGTCCTTTCCCGGTCGAGACAGCCCAATATGAGCTGCAGTCAGATAACTGCAGCTAGGCTCTACCACCTATGAAAGTATTATTTACTTTATCCTATTAAATAAACATATATTATATCATTTTAAAAAAGCCTTTAAATGGCAAGTGGGAGTGTTTTTATTTTACAAATTATTTGTAATAGTGGTCAAA